>JAGQAX010000010.1:39994747-40600819 GCA_019142605.1 Cephalopholis sonnerati | reverse complement strand
AAATGTTTCAAGTTAGTGTGTAAACATGACTGACCCAACATAAAGTCATATTTATTTGGTAGAGACTCTGATCCATGCTTTAATCACCTCCCATCTAGATAAATGCAATGGAATCCTGCCTGTGGTACCCAGCAAAGCCCTGGACAAGCTCTAGTATACAGGGATCTTTACTTGCATCAAGCCCTGGCAGCCCCACCCTTATCCACCTTCACTGGTTCCCGGGTACTTATTAGATCTCCACCCCTACACCCTGTCCCAGAATCCTCAGACAAGGGTCTGCTCACTACCTCCCACACTAGCCTGCATACTTTTGGGGACAATGTGACAGCCGCCACCCTCTGGAACTCTCTACCAAAAGAAATCAAAAATGTTGCATTTATGTACACCTTCATAAAACAATTTTAAGCCTACCTGTTAAATAACTCTGTTGCCCCCAGCAAGCACCTCTACCATTATTTTCTTTTCTTGTGTTCTTGTGTCACTGGTTCTGCCTCCCATGTGTAAAGCGTCCTTGGGTCCCTTGAATGGCGCTGAAAAAAGGAAGTTTTTAATATGTTTATCATTATTATTAACTAGAATGGCTGTTGTCACAGCTGAGCACTGTTTGTTGACTGGTGGGAGGCACAGGAGGCAAATATGCAGTGTAATGTAGCTGCTAGTTAACTGCACTAGTTAAATAGCTCTGTAGTACATATGTCATCAGATCATATCCATCATGTACAGTGGTGGAAAAAAGTTTTTGGACACCCTTAAAATTTTACACAATCTCAAATATTATCATGAAATATTTGTGGAAAAATCTTTTTTTGTGTTTCAAAAGGTGTGGCTGCATTAGACAGACACAAACAAATACAAATGATATATATATTTTTTTAGTTTATTGTTTACAAGAAAAACTAACAAAACTAAATTCTTGACAGTTTCAATAAGTCACTTCTCAACATTGTCGGTATCAAAGTCAACAAATAACAGAGAATGTGTTCAAAACTGAACAAAAAATAAATAAACCATCACATCATCAAATTAATATTTAGTAGTCCTGCCATTAGCACGCAGTAGAGCTCTAATCCTGGCTGGCATGTTCCCCACGAGCCTTTCACACTGTTGAGGGGTAATCTTGTCCCATTCTTCTTGAATTACTGCTTTTAATTCTTCTAAATTCTTTGGTTTACGCTTTGAAACAGACCTTTTAATAATCCACCACAGATTTTCAATGGGGCTCATGTCTGGGGATTGAGCTGGCCACTCTAAGACCTGGATACTGTGCTCCTACAGCCAAGTTCTACTGGCCCTTGATGTTTGGCAAGGGGCATTATCTTGTTGAAACAGTTTTGACCAGTTTTGACCTCGACGGAACAGTGCACATGCAGCACTCATGCATCCCCAAACCATGATACTGCCTCCACCATGCTTGACAGTGAGTACTGTACATGCTGGAGATAATGCTTCGCCTGGCCTTCTGCGTACCCTCACATTAGCAGGAGGAAGATAAAGCTGGAAACTGGACTCATCTGACCACAGAATCTTCTTCCAGTTCCTGGCTGTCCAGTTCTTGTGTGCTTGGGCCCAACGACGCTGGGCTAACCTCTGTCTCTCGTTGATCAGGGGCTTCTTGACAGCCTTGTAGGGCCTTAAGCCATGATCTAAAAGTCGGCCACGTACAGTGCGGGTGGAACACTGGACACCAGTTTGGTTTGACCACTGCTGCTGAGGCTCCTGTGATGTCATTTGGCGGTTTTCACTGCACATGCGGATCAGGATGCAGTCATTTCTTGCTGAAGAAACCCTTGGATGCCCTGATCTTGGTTTGTCTTCCAAGCTGTTGGCTCGTCTGTATTTCTGCAGAGTGTATCCAACTGCTGAAGGACTGCATCTGCACTTCCTGGCTATCCGGTGGCAGCTGTACCCTTCCTGGCTGAGAATCTGTATCTTATGGCGTGTTTCCTGCGTTAGGTTCCTTGTTTTAGCCATTTTTGTCTCTCAAGAACTTTCAAATGTGCTGGCTTTATATAGACATGAAGCACGGCAACAAAAATTGTGTCTTTTAATAGAGAGCATGACCTTCATTAATGGATCACTGGTACCAAAATGACCCAATACTCAAAATTTCTTATGTATTTTTATGGAACCAATCAATTTCTTCATGGCTTTTTTTAGTTAGTTTTTGTTTAGTAATTTGGCTGTGACTGTACTAAAAGAAATTGCACTTGAAGACCTAAGAGTGAATAGAGTGAAGAATACAATATTTCACAAATGCATGGGGTGTCTGAAAACTTTTTTCCACCACTGTAACAGATAGAAAGTACTGTATGACTCAGTCAAATGTTTTTTAAAATAAAATTATTAGGCCCTTGCATAAATCTACCCTGAGCCAGTGCTTTAAGTAGTTCACACCTTCCACAGATAGTGCAAAAAGTAGCAGCTATATTGGCTCTCTCTCTCTCTCTCTCTCTCTCACACACACACAAGTATAATCAAAGGCTTCACCCCAACACCTGGCCTGAAGGAGTGAAGCTGGGATGAAGGGATGAAAGGTGAACAGCAAGCCACTTGAGGTAGAGAGATACAGACAAAGACAAGAGGCAAGAGAGAAGGAGCTGGGTTATTGCTGCAGGTATCAGAGTAAAAGCAGCAGATCTCACAGCAGATCTGATAGATTTTTACTCCTTCAGGCATAACACAAACTCTGGCTTTCTGCTGCTTTCTCTTCATTTGCAGCCACACTTTCTGCCTTCAGAAGATTCTTGTTTTGTTTCTCAGTCTTGAGCTGACTCGTGGTCTTTCTGTTGTGTTTCCGTCTTTATTCTTCTTTGCTTCTGTCTTATATAAACCTGTCAACATCATCCACTGGCCTGTCTGTCTCCTTTTTCCTCCATCCATGTATCATCGGTAGGCTCTTTCCATACGGAGAGGGAAACTATATTGGAGAATTAAAATGTGAATGTAAACAAACTGGAATGAGCCTGATGGGCTAAAACACCATATCTTTTTGGTTCTTATACTGTAATAGAGATGTAGAATTGCATGTGCTTCACCGGCACACAAAGTTAAAAATGTCCAGAGGTATTGTACATGTATGCATCAGCTCATTGCATTGATTAATTTCAATCCACTGGGGAAGTAGAATGCTATCAAACACCTCAGGGTAGCAGAGTATAACATACAGTGCATAGTAGTGTTTAAGTAGCTGAGCACTTTCCAATCTGACAACCTTATCTGTGAGAGAATAAGGCTATTAATATTCTATTCTGTTATTGCCAACAAATCCCATGAAAAGACTTGAAGCAACAATATGTTGGGCTCAGTAGTTTCCAACTTCCTTACCCTGTCTGTGCCTGCCAGGCGCAATTCTGTTTTTGTCCATCAAAGACATAAACCTTCAAAAACGCCTTACAAACATTCTTTTTGTATCAACCATTACTCAAAAAGGAGGAAATAGTGCATTTGTGGCTAGCTTTTTTCAACATTGATGTGTGTTAAACAACAGTGGACCTCTGTGGCACAGAGGAAGAAGATACACATACAATACATGCCGGTGGATACATTTATTGTTGGTTTGGTTCTGCACAAGATTTGATGATAATAACTAGAATTACTGCCCTGCATTGTGTGCCTCCACGTTCCTGTCAAACTTCTCTAAGTGTTTACATCCATGTCGGTGAAAAAAATGGATCTCATCTACCCCCGGACAGCACAGAAGATCTACACAATCAGCACAATTTATAGATAAGATTAGGACAAAAGTTTTTGGATGCTACAATGCTGTTGAGCTATGAATTACTAAAGTATGTTAAGTATGTTATGTTGTTCATTCAAAGGATGATAATTAGTCCCTTTCCTCTTTGTATATGCACATCTGCAGCTCCAGTCGGACCAGGACAATGGCAATGGTTTAGTCAAGTATGTCCTGTCTGGTGAGGGGGCCGGCTCCATCTTTGTCATCGATGAGAATAACGGTGACCTGCATGCCACTCGCCGCCTGGATCGTGAGGAGAAGGCTTTTTACGTCCTTAAAGCCACAGTGGTCAACAAGCGGACAGGTCAAAAGCTAGAGCCAGAGACCGAGTTCACTGTCAAACTTCACGACATCAACGATAACGAGCCTCAGTTCAGCAAAGAAGTTTACACCGGCAGCGTATCCGAGAGGTCTGATATCGGTAAGGACAGCTTGGACTGGACTGAGTCATTGCAGGAAGCGAGTTTTTTACTATGTCAATATAATTGTAATTTAATAATCTTGCCAAGTCCATAAGCATCATAGGGGTAGCCCAGATGTTGTGATATTTATCATGTCAATGTGTCTCTCAGGTACATCAGTCATCCAGGTGACAGCTACAGATGCTGATGATAGCATGTATGGAAACAGTGCCAAACTGGTCTACAGCATCAGCCAGGGACATCCGTACTTCTCTGTTGACCCAAACACAGGTATTTCTGACAGAATCATTCTGTAAATCCCACTGTGTTGTAGAGAATGGTTATGACTTCTCGTAAGAAAACAAAAGGCATTCAGATGCAGCACCACAAGACATAATGATGTAAAAAGACATAAACAAGTCAGTTTTCTTTCCTTCTCTTTCCTTTCTTTCTTTTCGTATTTGGAACCTCAATTTCCCTTTCGCTGGTGTGATGTTTTGACGACGTGTTACGCGTGTGACCCACTGTTGGAGATTTAAAAAAGCTAACTCAAAAAAGAACAGCAGGTGAAAATGTTCACAACTTGGGAAAACATTGAGGTCTAGCAGCTCTTTACTATTTGAGCAGTGGGTAAAGGATGTTACTGCCATCTTGTCAGTATATTTTGTATATCGTGAGTATGGTACATGTCACGCTAGAGGCTGATGCTGTTGTGTTACACGTCATGCCTGTCACCCCCTGTCACGCCTCTTTTTCTTACATGATGCTGGCATGCTGTCTAAAATCACATGCTGGGCAGCATGATGGGCATGGCTCTGTGTAAAAATGCAAAGGTGGCATAAAGAATAGACTTAGTAGCAGCCCTACAGAGCCATCTCTGTGTAAAAAAGGCTAGCTGTGCTTGGAGAGGAATCCTAGTGCAGGACGGAATAACCATTTTGTGCCTTTAAACAGTGAGACAGGCCTCAGCAAGCTTCTGTTTTTTTTTTTTTAACAAAAAGTTTCAACTTTCAACCAGTTTATTCAGCCAATTTTAATTGGCCAAAAGAAAAATCTTACTTTGATAAATACACCCTAAATTCTAATTCCAGTTACCCATAGTGCAGAGAGAACCAGGCCTTTATTTGAAACTGGCTAATATTGCTTTTTTTTTTTTTTAACAAAGTCACTTATTTCATAAATAAAGTGATCAACCGCTTATATGGATCAATAAGCTTTGCACAGAACCATTGCTATAGAGATGCTGTTTAAGTGACTGACTTACAGTAATCAAGATCAAGGTCTTTTCATACATGACAACATATAAAAAAAAATGTAAACTATGGTAATACAATTATTTTTGATTTGGCTTTCATGATACTTTGCCTGGCAGTAACCTGTCTGCTTCCAGCTGACTACCTGAGGCATCCACATTAAGATCATGACAGGAAAAAAGAAAGCCATTTTTTTCTTCTCGAAGTAAATGTCAAACTGCCAGAAACAAGCCAACAAGATGGTGGACAGTCTTACACCCCAGGATTAACATGAACTTTGACATGGATGTAGTTCCCTTAAAGAGTTAAACTTGTTTATCTGTACATCCATTTTTTCATTGAACAAAAGAAGACAAACTTCTTATTTTAAATGTCGTCAAAACACATGCTTGTGTACAAGAACTTTTCCAAAACAGAATACAATGTAATATGATCAAACTTGTTTGAAATTAGTTTGGATCTGTGCTTTGACACCTGACATTTTTTGAGGCTTGGTGCTATGAAGACAGAGACGCCGCAATGGGGTAGGCATACTAGGCAATTGCCTAGGGCCCCGAGCTGGAAGGGGCCCCAGGACAGCGCTGACATTGGTCCTTTTGTCAATGACAAAATGACTGAACTGCTTTACACACTGCAACGTCGATGCATTGGAAAACCCCCCCGCATAGGGCCCACTAACTGTCACTGCCTAGTGTGTTAAGGGACCCCGAGACACGGCCAATATCGATCCATATCAATGACACAACCTGAAACCTCCATAGACACTGCAGCGCCACGTTTGGAACCCCCCTAATGGGGCCCCGGCTGCCCGTGGCCGGCTTTCTGCGGTACTTCAAACTCGAGGAAAAATGAAGCGAGCATATCCGTCAGGGCATGCAAAAAGAAAAAAAAAAACAAGAAGATGAAGAAAAAAGAAAACGGGGAAGTGGTAAGTTCAAACATGTATAATCTGATATTATTTTAAAAAAGGTTGTGATGCCACTTTGTCCCAGTCTGTAGTCTCACGAAGCACAACTGCACATGACATGTTCACTGCACCTTAGCCTAGCTTATTTAAACAGTAATTAACAGTAAGCTAACCAGTAAATTTGTATTTGGAAGAGGACGATATCATATATCTCCTTGAATTTTCTGTATGTCACATTAATCAAAAATATTATCAGGAACAGTGAAGTTGGCTGTTCATTAATTATTCCAAACAGATCTTAATGTTGAGTGTGTAGCATACACAGTTCTTGCAGCATGAACATAAAGCCAGCTGACTAAATACGTTGTGCTTCTCCCATTGTTTTTTCCACCCCGGAGGTTCTTTGTTGAAATTCTTAGGACCACAACAGCAACAACAAGAGCAACAACAACAAGAACTTACCTCTACCTTTTTTTTTTTTAACAAATTAAGATTACAGTGATTTGCTCTCCTTTTAAGTCTATCATGATATGATCTGATTTAATGCAATAACACAAATAAATGTCAAACAATTACAGTATGTTTTTTCTTGTTTTTACATTGTGGGTATTTGGGTGTCATGAAAAAGCGCTATATAAACTGAATGCATTATTATTATTATTATTATTTTTTCTATCAGCCTCAGGTGAGCAGGACATGCCTTCATGCAGCAGCAGCAGCAGCAGCAGCAGCATGGCAGCCCCGCCACCATCACAGTTTGAGGCCACACCACATCTTCATACCATGTCCTCTTCACAAAAAAAATGTTATATTGTATTTAAAGTTTTCTTACATGATTGTGCACTTCTGTTATTTAAAATAAAAGATTTCTGGATTGAATGATCTTCTTGGTGTTTTTGGGCCGGGAGGGCCCCCATGGTCACTCTTGCCTAGGGCCCCCAAGGTGACTAGAAACACCCCTGTATGAAGACATTGTAATTGGTACCAAAAATTTTTTGAGAGTGCCTGTCTCCGGTGCATGAGTTAGAACTTGATGTTATCTCAAGTCCAGACTTCCTGAAGTTGCTCAAAGTAAAAGCTTAAAAGCATTTTGCCAGTCAAACATTTTGATGTGAAGTAGCAGCAGGAAGTTTGCATTAAAGACTTACATTTCAGGAAATGTCAGGGTGTTCCTTTATACTGGTGCTAAGCTAGGCTAAACCTGCCAATGACCTATCTCTGTAGTAGACACACAGAGACGAAACTGATATCAGCCTTTCAGTCTGATTCTGAGTAAAAAAACAAACAAACAAACAATTGAACAAATACCAAATGGCTCCTTTAACAATGTAAAATCAAAGCAGTGGAAAGCACTGGTGCTTTGCTAGCATGACAAAAAGTCAATCGAATCTCAAACCTCAACCTACAATAAGCAAAAAACTATTAGAAGCAGCGACACTTAAATAAAAGGTGAGCTGCTAACACTCATACTGCATCTCATTTACAGTTGGGTTGCTGACTTTAAATTGCATTTTCTTTTACTGTTGCCACCTTTGGAACTCACTCATCTCTAATCATTTTATCAGATCCAATTTATCAGACTGTCTGTAAGAAATTTCCCTTCAGTGTCTGTACCAGAATTTAATTTGGATCAATAGAGTGAACAGGGGGCTCATCTTATATCTTGTTTTTGCCAGCACATCTGTTTTTCTGACACACAAAAACAGGACAAAATTCAAAATATTAAGCAAATACACATTTTGTGCACCTTCACCTTGCACAGTCATGTTTCTGATACACTGGGAAAAGGAAGAGAAAATGGCTTTGTCTTTGTCTTAAAATAAAAAGACAGCTAGGTTAAACCCTTGCCTGATCTTATGTGCTTTCTCTGTAAAAGTTAGACATCCATTTAGATAATCAGGGCAGTAATCCTCCCTCCTCTGCTCAGCTGTTTATTACTGGCGAATAAAGGAGTCAGGGTTCTGGCCAGATTACTGCTTGACTGGATTAAGCAGCAATATTAAACCGTGTCCTCTTGATGCTGACAGGAAGTGAGATGTGAGGAACAACAAGTATTATTGAAGCAAATGGCAATTAAAGGAGAGGTTAACATTTTGGGAAATGTATTTGCCTTGCTTTAATTCCTAGGATGAGAGAGAAAGAGCAATCTTATTATGTTATAAAAGAAATGCTTTGAAAGTGAAGCAGCCACAGCAGCTGGATGTTCTGTTTGCATGAGCAGTAACTGATAAAGCTCTGCTACAATGTACAGTGAGCTAACAGTTAACAGTGAGGCTGATATCAGTGACATAAAATTCAGATGGATTACATGATTTCTCATTTTCTGTCAAGGAAATCACTACATATAAATACTAGTGGTGGGACGCGATTAAAAAAAATAATCTAATTAATTAGAGGCTTTGTAATTAATTAATCGTGATTAATCGCATTTTTATCAAATAGCAATAGCGACACAGTAAGCACTGTTTTTCAATTCAGATAAATTCAGACAGCAAAAATGTTTATTTTTCACTTTTCATTTTTCAAGAATTTGTCAGACGTAGACTTACTTGTTTTGGCTCTGAACCTGGTCATCTGGTCTATTGTGGGCCAGAGTGTGGACAACAAATCTGAAATTTTGCTCGGGTTTGGCCCACTTGACATGCTGCTGTGTTGTGCTATGGCCTATTCAAGTGCTGGAATTTGTTATTTACATGACAACACCTGAACGCAACACAGGCTCCGCTCCAACTAAGTGTGTGTGCTGTGCTGCGCTGCTGTGTGTGCGGAGTGTGTGACTGTGAGTAACAGCAGCCTTTTAATGGTCATTTACACACTGTCCATGTGTGATCATGGTGGACAGACAAGCTGTAACCATGGTAACAATAACTATGTCAGGTAACAAACTGCGTCAGGCTCGGGTCGGGTTTGCACTTAAAAATCAGAAAGGCTGTGGGGTTTGGGCCGGGCTCGGTTATAAATGTCTCGGACTCTGGTTGGGTTCGGTCAGGAAAATGCGGCCCGAACGTTTGCCTGTACCAGGACTTTCGTAGCTAACGTTAGCTCTGGTGTCCGTGCTCGCAGCACCATGTTTTGCATTGAGCTGATCCTGTAGGCTTGAAGTGTGTGCATCAGTATTAGCAGTGTGCCAGAAATTAGGGAACTGAGAAAGGTGCGATTAAATGCGTTATTTTTTTTTTATGCGTTATTTTTCCCGTAAAATAATTAATCGAAATTAACGCATTACAGTCCCAGCCCTAATAAATACATTTAACAACTTTTGTAAAATCTTTATCATACTTCTCTGACGAGAGAGGGGACCTATAACGTTTTCGATCAAATGAGGACCCAAATACACAACAGGCAGGCAGGTGGATTTTTTTTACAAAAAGCGAGCCTTGATGCAGCCAGTAAAACTTATCCAAAACAGACAGGCATAACTCAAGGTAACAAAGAAAACAAACCAGAGTGGCACAAAACACAGGCAAGGAAGCCAGAACAGGGAAAGACACTATAAATACAGACAAACTGACCAATGAGAGAGGGTGTGGTAGGGAACAGTTGGAAACTTCCTGCAGTTATTGTGTTTGGTTGTTCTGTACTGTAAATGTTATGCATGAAATATAATATCAAATATCCATAACTTATGTAACTTAGTCTGGGCTTATCAGTTCTCAAAGATAGGAAAGGGGTCCCTTGAGGAAAAAGATTCGGAACCACTGGTATATTAGTACATTAGTGTGCATGCGCCAACCGTGCGTGCAGCCTGTTGCGGTCACTCCTGCTTGTTTTTCTTAATTTCTTACTTTTTTTGGCTTTATACCTTATTACTTGTTTTTGTATTTTACGACCAATATTCTGAAGCTGTGCCCTCTTTAAACATGTTGATTGAGAGAGTTCTGGTCTATTTCTTTACTCTTAATTTACTACTTTCATTCGGACCCGGCACCTTTGCGCAACAACTCCATGGCCGCATTGTTTACTCCAGAGATCAGCTGATCGCGCTGAGGCTGGCCGGCTTGGCGGCTGGAACATCAGCGATACCGGCTGAAATGTGGAGGAAAACTCACAGAGGATGCAGGGGAGGAATGAAACAGAAGCGGAAAAGAGCGAGGGTGAGACAACGGAGGCTTATGGAGAAGAGGATATATAAGCCGAGTCTCCCCTCTATCACCATGGGCAACGTGAGGTCACTGGGAAATAAAATGGACGAGCTAACAGCAGTCGCCAGGAGTCAGAGGGAGTACCGGGAGTGTAGTCTGATGTGTTTTACGGAGACATGGCTACACAAGGACATTCCCGACGACAACGTCTCCATCAGCGGCTTTCAGACTGTTCGGGCTGACCGGGACTGCACAGAGAGCGGTAAGCGCAAAGGAGAGGGGCTTGCCGTGCTTGTCAACAACCGGTGGTGCAGTCCTGCTCACATTACTGTGAAAGAACAAATCTGTCACCCGGATATTGAACTGTTTGCTGTTGGACTCAGGCTGTATTGTTTGCCCAGGGAGTTTTCACATGTGATTATGGTGACCGTCTATATCCCCCCCTCTGCCAACCCGACGTCGGCATGTGACGTCATTCATTCCGCCGTAGCCCGTCTGCAGACTTAACACCCGAGTGCTTTCATAGCTATCTCGGGTGACTTCAACCATGTCACCATGGCAACAACACTATCCAACTTTACACAGTATGTGAGCTGTCCCACTAGAGGAGGGAGAACCCTGGACTTGCTGTATGCAAACGCCAAGGACACATACAGCTGCTCCCCCCTCCCCCCTCTGGGTAGATCAGACCACAACCTGGTGCACTTCAACCCCTGCTATGTGCCTCTAGTAAGGAGCCAGCCTGCGACCATGAGCACAGTGAGGAGATGGTCAGAGGAGGCTTATGAGACACTGCAGGGCTGTTTTGAGGTGACAGACTGGCAGGCACTCCGTGAGCCACATGGGGAGGACATTGATGGGCTCACAGAGTGCATCACGGACTACATCACCTTCTGTGTGGACACCACTGTCCCAGCCAGGACCGTCCATTGTTACCCAAATAACAAACCATGGGTAACAAAGGACATCAAAGCCATCCTCAACGCCAAGAAGAGGGCCTTCAGAGCTGGTGACAGGGAGGAGGTGAGAACAATACAGGGGGAACTGAAGGTGAAGATCAGAGAGGCTAAGGAGAGATACAGGAGAAAGCTGGAGTGGAAACTCCAGCAGAACAATATGAGGGAGGTCTGGAGTGGAATGAGGACCATCACTGGCTTCAGGACCAACAACAATAAAGGAGTTGAAGGCAGTGTGGACAGGGCCAATGAACTGAATCTGTTTTTTAACAGATTTGACGCTGCTGCCCCCCCCCGACTCTTCTGCTGTCTGTCTTGTGCAACCAACAGCCACTCCACCTTCCCCCACCCCTCCTGCTTACACCCCCCTACCCTCCAGTGTGAGCCCCCCCACACCTCCTCCCCCAGTAGCCAGACTGACCACACTACAGGACTACAGGACTACACCCCTCCTCCACCTGACACCTCCACAATGTGCTTCACCACCGATCATGTGAGGAGACAGCTGATGAGACTCCACTCAAGCAAGGCTGCAGGCCCTGATGGTGTCAGCCCCAGGGTGCTCAAAGCCTGTGCCCCCCAGCTATGTGGAGTACTTCAGCATGTCTTCAACATAAGCCTGAGTTGTGGACTACTTGACTGGCAGACCACAGTACGTGCGCTTGCAACACTGTGTGTCAGACAGAGTGGTCAGCAATACCGGGGCCCCGCAGGGGACTGTCCTTTCTCCCTTCCTCTTCACCCTCTACACCACGGACTTCAGCTATTGCACTGAGACCTGCCATCTTCATAAGTTTTCTGATGACTCTGCCATAGTTGGATGTATCAGCAAGGGTGATGAGGTTGAGTACAGGGCTGCTGTGGATAACTTTGTCACATGGTGTGAGCAGAACCATCTGCAGCTCAACATGGCAAAGACAAAGGAACTGGTGGTGGATTTGAAGAGAACCAAGACACCGGTGACCCCGATTTCCATCCATGGGGTCAGTGTGGACATTGTGGAGTCTGTGGTGGCCAGTGCTCTATGCTGTTGTGTGCTGGGGCAGCAGGCTGAGGGTGGCGGACACCAACAGACTGTGACGTTGTGAGAATGGCGTGTGACTCTCCGGTGGTGGTGTCAGAGAGGAGGATACTGTCTAAACTGCGAACTATCTTGGACAATGTCTCACACCCACTCCACCATGTGCTGGTTGGGCACAAGAGTACTTTCAGTGGGAGACTCATACCACCAAAATGCACTACTGAGCGCCACAGGAAATCATTCCTGCCTGTGGCCATCAAACTGTACAACTCCTCCCTCTGAGTTGCCCTTGGACTGTTTCACCACTGTCACCAACTCATAATAAATTATTACATATTTATTCCTAAATAATCCGTGCAATAACTGACTGTATTGTTCAGTCTGTATATAAGGTTCCTGTATATATTGTAAATTATGTTGTGTGGTCTCTACATATATATTTTGTAAATTATCTTCTTATATTTCTTATATTTTTACTTCTTTTTGCACTACATCTTCTTTCTACACTTGTTTGCACTATATCTTCTTCTTTTTACACTTGTAAGGAGCACCTGTAACGAAAACAATTTCCCCCTCGGGATCAATAAAGTATTTCTGATTCTGATTCTGATATTAAAATAATATTTCAAATTTTGCTCCAGCCTCTCCTCCAAGGTAGTATTCAACATAACAGCTTATTATCCAAATGAAATGTACTGAAACAAATGTACACGTGACACAAAAATGCAATTTATTATTTTGACTACTAAAAAATATGCTTGGTCGGAAGATATTTTCATCTACCAGCCCTCTTGGCTGGTGACTCAAAAAGTTAATTTTAGATACTGCCATTGCTTTTCATTTTCTGTATTAAGTGTTGTAACCAAGCAACCTATTTATTCCGCCACGCTCATGCCCTGTGTAAGTGAATAGTAATGTAATATTCGTTTTCAAGCATGTTAGTATGGACAGAGATTATGTCCTGCCTCAAGCTCTGTACTGACATGAGATTGATATCCATCTTCACAAGATCAATTCTAGTTCTGCTCTGGCCCTCACTTTTGAAAAGTTTCAGCATCAAATGATTGATGTTTTTTTTTTTTTTTAACCTGCGTATCACATTATTTGAACCACCATTGGAGATATGACTAATTTTATCTGCAGAAGACATGTGACAAGCTGTGTAATGACTAGGAAATACAAAGTATCAGTATGATATGGCAAGTTCTCCATTCAACCACCCACAGCAGACACAAGAACAAACACAACTGTTTTCATGGAGAAAGTCAGCTGTGTTCTCTTCGGTCTCACCTTAACAAATACATTTTAAGTGGAAACAGCAAGTTCTCTGATAGTTTTATGAAATTTAGCATGATTGGGGAGTCTGGTAAGAGGGAGCTGAAGATAAAGACAAGGACAAAGAGATAATTCAGAACTGAAACTAAAGCATGTGTGATTTTTGTTCAGGTGTGATCCGGACAGCTTTGGGGCCGGGTGACATGGACCGCGAGCAGAGGGAGCACTATCAGGTGGTGATTGAAGCTAAAGATATGGCCGGACAGAGAGGAGGACTCACTGGAACCACTGTGGTGAACATCACCCTCACTGATGTCAACGACAACCCTCCCCGCTTCGTTCAGAGTAAGACAACAGCATACTAACCATGAAACATTGAATCACACACCCTCATTAGTTAAAGAGTTCAGAGGTAGAGAAAGGCAGGACAGCTGTTAGGTTTTTACATACCTTGTTAAGTATCAACAATTTAGTCACCAGAAGCAAATGCTTATAATCATGTCTGCTAAAGTATGCCTCTGAGATTTGCTGTTAGCTTTGAATTGAACAACACATACTTGGCAAAACCAACCCAAAAGAACAGACAGAATGTGAAAACACAAGTCACAGAATTACTAAATGTCACATGGTTTATATCTACAAGTCAAATGTGTCCTCAGGAATCAATATGGTGTTGCATTTAAATTGCAGCACACCCTACATTAATGAAAAAATAAGCACTAGAGGCAAAGTCTCAAAATGCCAATAACACACAGCAGGCCACCTGTGCAAACATTTAACATTTTAGCATTTAAAGGGAAAAAATAACATTTCTTGGAGCCCAGTGTGCAGACACTGATGGAGATGTTGGCTATTGAGTGAGGAGTCACTGCTGGTTTTAATTACATGTGTCACTTACTTACTGCTCTACTATGTAAGTGGCACAAACATTGCTAAGATAATGAGGGAGTTTATCTTTGCTTATTTAATCAATTCAGTTCAAAGTTTCCAGACTCTGACAGCTGCAGAGGGTATTTTAAGTCATGTTGTTTCAAGTTGAAATGGAATCAGCTGCTTTGCTGTTATTTCAAACTCTCTGAAACACAAACAGAAAAACAGTCTTTTATAAGTCTCAGTGGGCATACAGAAGTTCAGACAGCAAAGTTGGTCTTGAACACCCCCCCAAGCCAGTCATGTCTCCAGTTGTTACTTAGGACTGAGTGAAAGAAAGGAAAGTGAATTGCCTTGATGAGCTCTGCAGGTGTGAAGGTTCAGGTGAGCAAGGAGAGAGAAGGCGGCTACTGCTCACCTCAACACGTACAGCTATTTGCAATTGCCGTCAAAGTTGCCGTCAACTTTTTCAGCTTGGCATTGCAGCTTGTTGTGTGACCATGGCAACCACAGAAGCCACCGTGAGGAAAACAATACAGAGGCTGATTTTGCTGGTATTTAAGTTCCCTGAATTGTACGTCTCATATTTAATGGTGAAGAAACAGATCAATCAAGAGAGCTGGTAATTAACTACCTTCTTAAAAGTTTGATTATCCAGTCTGGACCAATAAACAGTGTTTGATTATCTGTGAGAGAAACATGCTATATTAATCCTGCCATATTGCCATAGAAAATAATAGATGTAACTACCATGATGACACCCATTGGACTCACATTTTGAGGCCTCGGGTTTGGCATTTTGGCCATCGCCATTTTGGGGTTTTTTGGAGCTAGAAGTGACCATGTTTGAGTGAGAGGCTGGCAACACATTCTCACTCTGACCTTGTCACACCTTGACATTTGGTCATGAACTCACAGAAAATGTACAGTTTGCATACAGTCTCTTTCAAAATAAATGCACTACATTGGTACAACACTGCGAACTGACTTTTTTTTCCTTCAACAACAAACTCACATGGATTTGTTTAGCCAACACATGCACACTGTTGGTTTTAGGACAAAAGAGCAGGATTTGGTTTTACAATCATACGGGAAGCGAGCACAGGCCTGTAAAGGACGTCTTTTTTCATTGGTGTGTAATGCCAGATGTCACTAACCAAGCACAGGTGTTCGACAAGCTAGAGTGAGACCACTTTGGTGGATCTGACTGAAAAGCTGATGCCACTATTAGCATGAAGCCTGTCACTCGTTGTGGCACGACCTTAGTTATGCTAAACTTTTAGCCTTCATAGAATGTAAGAGGTGAGTTATATAAAAAAAATCACCCCTTTACAGTTGTCATGGATGTTGAAATTAGCTAAAGAGACCAAAACTGTTTTTGCACCAAGCTGTAATCATTTATATTTCTACTCTAAAGTTGGACATTCTAATATGGGGATATAGTATTGGCTTCATTTTTCAGCAAGTTGCTGCTTGAATTATGGTAATCATTTTCTCTATTCTGAGATACAATCCACTCTGTTTAGCTACTTTATGAGATAGTAGGTACAGTGATGTGAAAAAGTGTTTGCCCCCTTCCTGATTTCTTATTTTTTTGCATGTTTGTCACACTTAAATGTTATGATCATCAAACAAATTTAAGTGTTGGTCAAAGATAACACAAGTAAACACAAAATGCAGTTTTTAAATGAATTTTATTATTAAGGGAGAAAACACCAGGAGGCCAACTGCACTGGGTGCCGCTCACGGCCCAGGGCCAGGACGCCTCCACCCGGGTGCGCCCCGCTAAGGGCCAGCGAAGGGCCCACAGCAGCAAAGCAGATGCAGACCCCTCACCTGGCCAGACACAGACAGAGACATCCCAGCCACAGCCAATTGCAGCCCCCAGTGCAAGCAGCCCCCACTGAGGAGGCAATGGAGATATGGAATAAAAACATAAAACTACATAGGCTGAGAATCGTAAAACTAATAAATGGCTAAAATGTCATAAGAAGTAATAGAATAAAAATAACAAGTAAAAAAGAGGGCTAAAATATATAAATAAATACAATAAAATACAAATATAGATAAAAATAAGACATTAGTTAAAAGCAAAATTAAATAGGTGGGTCTTGAGCCTACTTTTAAAAATATGAACACCTGAGTTCAATTTCTCTAGCCACACCCAGGCCTGATTACTGCCACACCTGTTCTCAATCAAGAAATCACTTAAAGACCTGCCTGACAAAGTGAAGTAGACCAAAAGATCCTCAAAAGCTAGACATCACGCCGAGATCCAAAGAAATTCACGAACAAATGAGAAAGAAAGTAATTGAGATCTATCAGTCTGGAAAAGGTTATAAAGCAATTTCTAAAGCTTTGGGACTACAGCGAACCACAGTGAGAGCCATTATCCAAAAATGGCGAAAACATGGAACAGTGGTGAACCTTACCAGGAGTGGTCGGCTGACCAAAATTACCCCAAGAGCGCAGCGACGACTCATCCAAGAGGTCACAAAAGACCCCACAACAACATCCAAAGAACTTCAGGCCTCACTTGCCTCAGTTAAGGTCAGTGTTCATGACTCCACCATAAGTAAGAGACTGGGCAAAAATGGCTTGCATGGCAGAGTTCCAAGACGAAAACCACTGCTGAGCAAAAAGAACATTAAGGCTCGTCTCACTTTTGCCAGAAAACATCTTGATGATCCCCAAGACTTTTGGGAATATACTCTGTGGACTGACGAGACAAAAGTTGAACTTTTTGGAAGGTATATGTCCCATTACATCTGGCATGAAAGTAACACTGCATTTCAGAAAAATAACATCATACCAACAGTAAAATATGGTGGTGGTAGTGTGATGGTTTGGGGCTGTATTGTTGCTTCAGGACCTGGAAGACTTGCTGTGATAAATGGAACCATGAATTCTGCTGTCTACCAAAAAATCCTGAAGGAGAATGTCCGGCCATCTGTTTGTGACCTCAAGCTGAAGCAAACTTGGGTTCTGCAGCAGGACAATGATACAAAACACACCAGCAAGTCCACCTCTGAATGGCTGAAGAAAAACAAAATGAAGACTTTGGAGTGGCCTAGTCAAAGTCCTGACCTGAATCCTATTGTGATGCTGTGCCATGACCTTAAAAAGGCGGTTCATGCTTGAAAACCCTCCAATGTGGCTGAATTACAACAATTCTGCAAAGATGAGTGGGCCAAAATTCCTCCACAGCGGTGTAAAAGACTTATTGCAAGTTATCGCAAACGCTTGATTGCAGTGGCTGCTGCTAAGGGTGGCCCAACCAGCTATTAGGTTTAGGGGGCAATCACTTTTTCACACAGGGCCATATAGGTTTGGATTTTGTTTTCCCTTAATAATAAAAACCTTCATTTAAAAACTGCATTTTGTGTTTACTTGTGTTATCTTTGACTAATATTTAAATTTGTTTGATGATCTGAAACATTTAAGTGTGACAAACATGCAAAAAAATAAAAAATCAGGAAGGGGGCAAACACTTTTTCACACCACTGTAGACAGCAGCAGCTTGTGTGGTAAGGAGAAGCCAGGAGCCACTGCCACTGATTCAAAATACAACTGAAAGAACCTTTAGGGTTTGGTTCAGAGATTCTTCCCTCATCCATGTCCATCTACAAGGCAGTTTGTTAAAAAGGAGCCAAAGGCAAGGCACAGGCTGATGCATGTCACTCAAGAAT
This sequence comes from Cephalopholis sonnerati, assembly GCA_019142605.1. Classification (NCBI taxonomy): domain Eukaryota; kingdom Metazoa; phylum Chordata; class Actinopteri; order Perciformes; family Serranidae; genus Cephalopholis; species Cephalopholis sonnerati. The sequence continues at coordinate 40,582,629 of JAGQAX010000010.1, read as the reverse complement.
ACATGCATCATGTGGACCCCCATTCAGTCAGGAGAAGCTCTCAAACTGCATTGTGGCAGGGCAAAGAAGGAAGATGAGAGACAGAGAATCCAAGAGATAGTGGGGCTCCCAAGGCAAGCTTGGTTGTGGTTAGGACAGACTGTTGGGTAAGGGATTAAAAACCAAGGTCAGATGATTCAAGATCCAATGATGCATAGATATGCCAAGATAAAGATTGTTGGGGTTTTAATGAACCACCAGGCCAGGGAAGATGTAATCCAGCAGTGAGAAGGTCAAAGTTCAGGGTCAGAGTAAGGGGTCAGGGGTTATCTTAAATGTTCATCTGCAATTTTCTGTAGTGGTCCCAGTATTATTTGTTCCTAAAGTGAACTGAAGTAAGGCAAGGCAAGGCAGGCAAGGCAGCTTTATTTATATAGCACATTTCATACACAAGGCAACTCAATGTGCTTTACATGATTAAAAATTCAACATTTAAAAGCATTTAAAAACAAAGAACAAAGAGCATTTAAAGACATAGAGGTTGCCTGAACTTGGGATGATCTGTAATTCAAAAAACACACAGAAATGATCAGAAATAGCCATGTCCTTAATGTCAATAGATAAAATGTCAACATCCTTAGAGATTACCAGATCTAGGGAGTGTGACCTCGAGTATGTGTGGGGCCCTTTACATGTTGCAAGAGGCCAAAAGTGTCCAGTACAGCAGAGAATTCTTTGGCTGTTTTGTCCATGTTATTGTCAACATGGATGTTAAAGTCCCCTGTTATGACTAAAAAGTTGTAGTCAGTACAGATAACTGACAGCAGTTCTGCAAACTCCTCCATAAATTTTCCATTGTGTACTGGAGGTCTATACATTATTAAGATAATAATCTTTGGATCACCTTTTACTAAAAAACAGAGATATTCAAAAGAACTAAAATCACCAAATACAAGTACATTACACTGAAATAAAGATTTAAAAATGGCAGCAGCTTCCCCGCCTTTCTTGCCGGTTCGACACTTGTTCATGAAACTAAAATTTGTTGGTGCTGCCTCATTAAGAATAGTGCTACAGCTACATTCAGTCAGCCATGTTTCACTAAGGAGTAAAAAGTCTAGATCATAGGTCACAATGATGTCATTAATCAACAGTGATTTGTTAACTAGTGATCTAATATTGAGTAGAGCAAACCTTGCAGAGATAACAGGAGACACTGGTTTGTTCTGAGGTTGACATGCTATATTTACTAAGTTTGTAACTGTACCTTTTTTGTTTCTCATTACTTTAACCAACTTTCTGTTAATTATCAACACAGGGATAGGAAATGCTTCTTGAAATCCATAGGGCCCTGACTTTTCCTGGGGGAAAAAATTGTTGATATCAATATTACAGCCTGGACCCAGCACATATCAGTCAGACTCACAGTTAAAATGTTTCATGGGCGGAGAGGGGGCTCCGCGATTTTTGGTGGATGGTTGTTTTGAGCGTGGTGGAGGGGCTGAACGATGGGGAAGGTTAAGGGGTGAGAACAAGGGAGCTGGACGTGGTGTGAGTTGGATTCCAATATTAACAAGGTTTTTCATCTTGTCAGTGAAATCCAAGAGAGAGTCATTCGGACTGGGTGACAGAAGTGAGGAGCTGGAAGACTCCATTTGTTGGAGTGAGGATGATGATGGAGGGGTAACCTCTTGTTACTGGGTTGCAGAAGTTGGGGAAGACGTCTTTTGTTGGGGTAAGGATGATGACGCTGGGATTGTAGCCTCCTTCTGCGTTGGCTGTCCTTCAGAGCACTGTCTTATCTGTTTTTCTGCACTATGTCGCCTCCTGTCCTTGGCTGAGCCTGTGTCTGGGTGACGACACATGGTGTTGCTGGGTGACGTACATGGTTAAATATATTGGCACTCAACAACTGCAACTCCAATTGTCAATGCAGTTCACCGATTGAGCAGTACACACATCTTTTAACCATTTGTTTAACCACCACAATCTGCTGAAACGCTTGTCTCCTCGTCGTAGCGTTGGCAAAGGTCCACTCAAATACACCTCAGCATTCAGACATCGCACTTTGCTCAGGAGATCATCAAAATCATCTTTCAGTGCCTTTGACTGTTGCTTCACAACATCTAGGGCTCCTGTGTGTATGATAACAGATTTCACTGTTGGATGCTCAGCAGCGATCTTCATGATTTTCTTTGAGATATCAGACACCATGTCATTGGTAAAACACAGTACTTTGGTGTTTTTCTTGCTGCAAAAGTGTTTTACCTCATTTACAGCTCCATCACCAACTATCAGTGTTTGAGGCCCAGTTGTTAGCTGCAACCTTTTTCTGTATGATTTAGTTTCATACCTTTCTCTGATGCTGGGAGATGAGCATTCCTTGTGGGAGTCAGGGCCTTATAGAAGTGGAGCAAATTTGTTTTGTAATTGGATGTCTGTGTCTTGGGTTGGTTTGCTCTTACTTCTTGTTGTAGCCACTGTCCACGGCTGTTTTCTCCTTGGTACTGGGGAAACACTCAGTGCAGGCCAATCAGTTTCCTCGTTAATCTGTTGGTGCTGGGTTCTGCCTGTTGTCCATCTTCCCATATCTTTACCAGAAATATGCTTAGGCTTTGCTCCCAGCAAATTCCAGGGAGGACTACTGGCTGATTTACTGCCGTTTACACAGGCTTCATCCTTCTTCTTTATGGAGCTAATTAGCTGTCTGTTAGCCTGCTCCTGTCCACTGGTTTGAGACAATGGTAAGGTTGTCTCATTCCCAGATTGTCCATTTACCTCCACATACACTTCGAGGTGGTGAATTTTCATCTCCAATACCGCTATCTTCTGAAGAAGTTTGTGATGGTCATCACAAACTTCATCAGTGGAAAAAGGAGGCATCTTGTTGTTAATCTTGCTGCTAATAGCAGGCTAATAGCAGGCTTGTGCTAGTGGTAGGCCGCACTCACGTTATAGTGAGGAGGTAATAAAAAATGTTGAAATACGACCACAGCCTACTAAGTCTACAAAAAATAGTCGGTCTTACTGATTTATAAGTATCCAGGAGCCGTCGCTAATAGTTGCTCATATCAAAAAAAAAAGCAAGAAAATCAAAAGAAAAATGCAAGCAGCGACAGGAGCAAGGAGAAAAGCGTCTGCACTGTATGAAGCAGGAAGTAGAAGTAGCATATCATATGACACCACTGATCTCAGACAAAGGCCACTGCATGACCTTATGGCACAACCCATACACTGCCATGGCTGGAAAAACAAAAGGACATTATACATCTCAAAAGCATATTTTATTTCAGGGTTTCTGCTGGCATTTTGGGGGCATCTGGTGGTTTGTATGCTTGCAATGATTTTTTGATAGAGGATAGTTTAGATAGGGGAATGATACCGAAGCTCTGAAACTTTTTCTTGTCATTCTTGTGAAATGCACTGCTGTGTCACAGCTTGAATCAAATGAAGAATAACACATGACTGATGATTTCCAATGCTTCAAACATCATCAAAAAGCAACTTCATTTGGTTTGACAACTTTTCCAGGATGTGGGTCCACTGGCCTGTAGGTAGCTCTGTGTATTTTGGCTGTTTCTGTATTTTTTTTTTTACCTGTTTAGCTGTTTTTTTTCATGTCTCGTGGTGGATAATGCCATCACAGAGCATTTCCACCTTTGTGTTTTTGTATTTTGTATTTTCAAACATTGGTATTTTGAAAGTATTTCTTATGTCACAGAAGCCACTGAGAGTGAATCTTTGGTTTCAGATGTGATTATCATACTGTGGATGAGGTGTCTGTGTTTTTATTCCGGTGCTCTGCACAGATCTGACACCTGCCCGCCCGCCCGCCTGCTCTCATCCCCGGCTCTGTGAAGCACAGTGTGCCGATGGTGTCAGCAGCACAGAGTCCTCAGGGACCACTGGTAGAAAATAACCTTGTATTTTTAGGTTCATAAAATACACCTGAATTCATGAATATTTAGGATATTACCACAGACATTACTGTTTATCTGTATTAGCCACTGTTGCTATTTAAGGGGCTGAACAGCTAGAAGCCAATGCCTCTGATGGGACCAGCCAGGTCAAGTAGCCTCTAACTACTGCAGTGTTGCCAGGTTTGTTTCAAAAACATCATCATAAGCCAGAAAAGAGGGCTGCTTTGAATGACAGGCTGTCCGTAGATAGCGTCCTCAGCTTCTCTGTCAGATTCACCTCTCACTCCTCTACAGCTCCACCCTGTCACCCAAATATGGTCACTTCTGGTACAAAAAAGCAAGATGGTGGCAGATAAAAAAAAAAAATATATGGCTTCAAAACAGGAGTCTAAAAACTAATGGGTAATGTCATGGCAGTTACGTCAATTATTTTACAGTCTATGGTGGTGACCAACAACACTCTTAGATGGTTCCAGAGTTAATACCTAACAAGCTGACTAATGGACTGCACGTGTATAGCCCTTTTTTAGCCTTCTGACCACTCTAAGAGCTTTAACCCTACATGTCACATTCACCCATTCACACACACATTCACATACTGGTGACCGAGGCTACCATACATGGTGCCACCTGCTACTCAGTAACTATTCACATGCACTCACACACCCGATGGAACAGCCATTGGAAGCAATTTTGGTTCAGTATCTTGCCCAAGGATAATTCGACATGCAGGCTGGAGAAGCTGGGGATTGAACCACCAATCCTCTGATTAGTGCAGTCTTGCTGAAATTACCAGGGGTTTGGGAACACAATTCCGCCACATTGTTCATGAACCTCAGTTTGTTTTCCGAAATCTTATTTCCACTATCTCCTCATTACGTTTCTCTGTGTCTACTAGCAATTCAAGGACTATTAGCACCCATTCATTCTCAAAGGGCATCAGCCAATGGGGAAACAATGGTGTAACTTTGGCATTGATCGGGATGGCCCTGTTCTGCTGCAATCCAGCCAAAAAACAAACCTCTTCATTGAGTATGAACTGAGAGTTGCTACGAACTGCTGACTTTTATGTGCTCACAATTACTGCTTACGTCACTGTTATGGATCAGTAAATCACAGGCCGTATGCCTCAGATATCAGAGGTCAGAAACTGCTGCACTACAGCCACAGCACAAAACAATGGAGTTTCTAACCATCTCTATAAGTCATCCTTTTCATCACAGCAGGAGCACCGTTCTCTCCCAGCATGTTGATTCATTAAAAGTCCAGCACTTTCTGCTAGGGAAATGAAAATGATTTCACCAGTCATGTGTGTGTGTGTGTGTGTGTGTGTGTGTGTGTGTGTGTGTGTGTGTGCGCGTGTGTGTGTGTGCGTGTGTGTGTGTGCGTGTGTGTGTGTATGTGTTTGTGTGTGTGTGTGTGTGTGTGTGTATGTGTGTGTCCTTCCAGAGGAATTATTCCAAGTAACATTAATTCTTCCCGAAAGCTTTCTTAATCAATTTAGCTTAATTAATCCTTAATCACAGGAACATTCTCACTGTAAACATGTGGGCTTTGTACCAAGAGGCAAAAACTCTCTCAAGACTCCAACTGCAGTGTGTCAGCTACAGGCAGGATGTCAATTCAGCAGTGTCTACTAATGTTTTCTAAATTATGGACTGCCACTGAGTCAGAGCTGCAATTTATTGTTATTCTATTTTTTGGATTAGTCTTTAGATTATTTTCTGATTTAGTCTGTTAGATGTCAGGAAAAATAGCATTTAAAATGTTGCATAGCCTAAGGTGACATAATAGAAAACTTCTTGTATTGTTAGGCCAACAGTCCTAAATCCAAAGCCATTTAATAAACAGTGAGAAAATACAGAGAGCAGCACATACTGGAGCCTGCAGCCAATTCAGCATTTTCCATTGATAAATAACTCAAATCACAAATGAACCATTAAAGTTTTATAGTGATTAACAAAACAGTCAAATGATAACTTTTTTTTATTCTAGAGGTGACTTGAACACTGGCATTGTTATCCACCACTGGTTTAAGTTACAGTGAGTAAAATGCAATAAGAGATAGCCTAAGGTGTAGCAAATTTCATCTTGGTGACCTAAGATCCAACAAGCCAACATGGCCCCTCCAATGCTTAATTTAATGCTTCTCAAGGGATAATCCAACATCTTGCGTGTTGCATGTCCATGAAGTTGGGAAACAAATTTAAAAAATGGTCAAAATCAAAGCAGCAGATGCTGAGCTATCCTGACTTTTAGGCTATATCTACACGAAGACTTGTCTTTTTGAAACCGCCAAATAAAATGATTGGATGGCAATAGTGTTCTGTAAACATGGCGCCAACTTAAAAAATGCAGGCGTCAAAATGAAGCTGGTTCAAGCCACTGAAACCGCATAAAAAGGCTGCAGTATATATGCCAGCCAGGACATGGCGTGCCACTAAAAACGGGAGCATACAGCTCTGAAGAAGAAGACGCGGAGCGTGCACAAAAAGCTTGCTATGACATCATTGCCAGCCAAAGGTCGCCCATTGGCTGGACACATGAGGACACATCTTCAGATTTGTGCAATCTGGAACCCCGCTTCAAAAATATGCGGTTTCGACCTCCGAAAACGATGGTTTCGTGTGGATGAAAGGCCGAACCTTTTAAAAACTTTGGCGAATTCACCCTGACAAGGCTTTGTGTGGATGGGCCCTTAATCCCTAGTAAAGGTCAAAACCCCAAACTGCTGGATGCTCCATTTCTCATAATGCAGAAAAGTAGCATCTTTCAATAGTCTGTTAAGTAAACTGGCACATTCAACAACCTTCCAGTCCCCAGTTTTGAAATGCAGACTCTCTGTTTAAAAAATAGTGGTCTTTATAGCCAAACTAAGGTAACCCTGAGGACATAACTGGATCATTCTTCAGACTGTGGAGCACTCCCTCCAAAGCTACAGTGAACATTATTGCAACTGAAGTTCAATGTGAGAACAGGTCAGCCCATCCAGTTTTGCCATCTAATGTTTACTATGTAATGTAATCTAATGTATCGAAACTTAGAGAAAAACTCCCTCAACTAATCGTTTGTATATCATTTACTCATACCTTGTGTCAAATTTGGCTAAAGTATTAAAATAATAAAAATATAATAATAAAATATTAAATATTAAAAGCATTTCTGCAAAAACAGCAGAGACCCTTTATGCATATTTTTAGTATATATAGTCTATATAATATAGTAAAAAAAAGTCCCTATGAGAACTGACAGCATGCTCTTTGGATTACACAGAATAACAAGAGCACTGTCTCTGAAAAAAGATGTTGCTGCTGCATTTTTTAAATGTCACTTTTTTAGCACTGTGAGCTAAGACAGGATCAGGGCAAAGCAGGCAGCCTCCCTGGGGCCCCAGTTCCTTCGGCCTTCCAAAGGTTTACTGTGTGGCAATGTGTCTGTGGTAATTTGATGCAATGAAAATTTGTCTGGGACTATGCTTTACTAATGCACAGTATAACCTGGAGTGACAGAGACTTTAAGGTTGCCTCTGCATTTTTTAACATGTTGAGGGTCTCTTGAGTTTTAATACTTTTTATTTCAGTCAATACCATGCTTACCTGGGTCATATCAAAAGTTTATTGTGTATAAATCAAAAGCAAAGTAATTGTACCATGACCACTTCTTAATTCTGGCTTGTTGTTTTGGATTCATTTCTAGTAAGCAGAGAGGACAACTGTCACTCAGGGTCCTAAGTAAATGTACCAATCTCAAAATGTGGGTACGTCATTTAGACGTAGCCTTCACCTTACTTTTTACAATCATGGATCAAAGAACTTGTCAGGTATTATACCTTATGTAACTCACACACTGCAAACATGGCCCAGGTTATAATTCCAGAGGGACTGCTTGGTGTCTGGATCTTTACCTATTAAGATATGTGTAGTTTGTATTCTGCTCTATCTCTGAGGCCTTACCTTATGATATTATCACTTGGGTCACAATATGATATTATTGCAATATGCTATTGCTATTGTGATACAGTATATTGCAATATATTGCGATTTCTTACCTTATCTTCCAACTACAAATTACTAACCCCAAAGGAAAACTGTCAGCATCACCTGACATCAGCATCTTTTACCTCATAAGATAAAGTTTTCAGTTTGTTCATCTTACTTCAGTTATTTTTATTGTAGCAAAATGTGATGCAAAACAAACAGACTGACCAACATCATCATAAAACCTGTCAGAAATGCTGCATAAAACTGATAAACTGAACAGTTGGCAGCTTGAACGCCCTCTGTGGAGCCAGAGCGAGTGTGAGAGCGAAACACAAATTAATCAGTTAATTAATATATAATTTCTCCCACATGCAGGTATCCCGCTAACTGAATGGCAACACCCATTTTAGAAGCGTTGTCTGTTACAACCACAATTCCCTATTCTTGTGCTGCATTTTGCAGGAGGTCTGCAGTGTTTGCTCCGGTGTGACTTTTGTGTATTGCTCTGATTTGGAGAATGTGACAGCAGTCGACAGTTCTCTGCAAGATAATGTGCTGTTATGGTTACAAATGAATTCACTGACCTTGAAGTCCAGGCATAATTAAAGCTGCAAGCAGCGTTGGGCAGGACCTCGCACCCATGCCCGTCACCCCTTGCCCGTTGGCCCTTGCCCGTTGCGGCCTGTAACTCCAGCCGTGTGTTTGTGGTTATGTGTGTGTTGTTCAGTTTTGACCAAAGGGATGTTTGTGACCATGAAACAGTCTGAAAATATATATTTCCTGTTGCCAGTAGGTGGTGCTATGTGTAATAGCAAGTGTTGAGACATGGCTGTGTTCAGTGCTGGACTGCTATCAATCCTGTGAAGTTTGGTTAAGATTGGAGCATGTATGCTGGAAGTATAAACTACGTCCTGTTTTGTGACGGTATGCGTGTGAGAAGCACTGGTGTACCCAATATGCATTAGAGTTGATCCAATCCACAGTGTGATGCTTTCTGTGTAGCTGTCAATCAACAGCAACGGTCCTCATAGCAACACACAATGGAGGACAGCACACAGCTGCAAAGCAGATTTCTTAAGTCTGTGCCCAAAACCCACAAGTTCAAAACATGGTTTTATGGGCACACCGTTTGAGCTACGAGTGAAACAAAGCTATGGTCACGACTGGAAGAATGTGGGAATCGTTGTGATGTCCATATCTTCCATGTAAATGCAGGAATGTGGAAATGATAGCAGGTTAAACATGAAGGCAGTTCAGCTTTTCTCCTGAGATCAGCAGGCAGACATTGTATTGGAGCTGATCGGACACATGGAGGGTACTCATTGTCTTTGGAGGATCAGTGTTCAAATTCTGTTCATGTCAGTGTTAAAAGGAGACACTTTTCTGAACGAGGACAAAAATCTCTACTACTTTGGAAAAAATGGTGTGTCTAGCTCAAAGAATGCGCCCGGGATGGCGATTTAAAAAAAAAAAAAAAACTGTTTATTGACAGTTTTCACAGCAGCTCCGCACTCTAGCTGATGACATCACCCGCTGCAGCTGTCACCACTCCGTCTCATAGAAACCCATTGTAAAGTGAAAATGTGCTCGTGGTACTTCAACAGGAATATCTCAAGAATAGTAAAAGATACGAAAAAGCTGGAGACATCTCTGAAGAGCTGAGAACTGTGGGAACATTTTAAGCTGCTAATGGAGTCTGTAGCTGAAAAAAATAGCAAAGTTATTTCGGTGTGGAAAAACTCAGGTGTTTGGTGTATTTCTCCCCCTACCCCCATTCATTTTCTGTGGAGCTGCTTGTAAAGATTGTGCGCGCATCGGTCACTTTCAGATCTCATAAAATCCAAACCGTTCGAGTAATGAAAAAGTTATTCAGAACATTTGTTCAGAAGGTCTAGGAATACTATGTGTGCGAGTTTGAAGTACGTACGAAGTATGTACGATAAACGGCCTAGGAGGAGATATTTTTTTAAAATATGATTGTTTAAGTGCAAATATCTCACTTCCTGTTGGATTTAGGTTAGGGGTGTCAGCATATGATTTGTAGGTCTTGATGAGACAAACAAGCCAGTTTTGGTTTGGTCTTTCTACGACATTCCTACGAGCAATAGTGGGCATTTTTGTAAAAAAAGAAGTGTGTAAAAAGATGTACTTCCTATTGTCATTAGGTGGCGCTATATGTAATCCCAAATATTGACACATGTATGTGTTCAGGGCGTGACTGCCATCAATCCTGTGAAGTTTTGGGAAGATTGGAGCATATATGCTGGAGTTAGGAAGTATTTCCTCTGTTCAGGATGTTAGTGCCTCACCAAATTTGACAGCTTATAAAATCCAAACCGGTCGAGTAATGAAAAAGTTGTTCAGAAGATATGTTCAGAAGGAGTAGGGGTATCATGTGTGCAAGTTTGAAGTCGATACGATAAACGGCCTCGGAGGAGATGTTTTTTGAAAAAGATGTTTTTTCAGGCGAAATCTTATTGTGAAAGGGCAAATATCTCACTTCCTGTTGGATTTAGGTCAGGAGTGTCAGCATGTGATTTGGATTTGTAGGTCTCGATGAGACAAACAAGCCAGCTTTGGTTCCATCTTTCTACGACATTCCTACGGGCCGTAGTGGCCATTTTTGTGTGTCCAGGTGGCGCTAGAGAGCTAATTTTGGCACTTGAGGGGTTAATTTTTGCATTTTATCAAATTTTCACACATTTCTGACCAGTGTGCCAATTTTGTTGAGTTTTTGAGCATGTTTAGGGTGTCAAATTTGGATTTTTGTTTGCGGGAGAAGGACAAATAATAAACTAACCAAAAACAATAGGGCCTTTGCCTCCGGCATGGGCTCCTTTGGTCCCAGTCCCTAATAAAATTATGAAACCCTTTTTTGACAAAACATTTACACAAGTTTATTAAACACAAGTTTTGCTATTCAGTATATTTCCCCTATTGAGGTTGATAAAGTAAAGTGCAAACATAACTTGCAGTTACCTTAACATGTTTTGCATAATAAAAAGGTGCCTGTGGTATACAAAAACTATTTGGTCACTATTTTGATTCCCTGAATGTTATGTCCCTGGTCTAGGGGAACCTAGACATAACATGATTTGACTCCCCCACTCTTCCCACTCCCAAGAAATGCCAGTAACACGGTTTTTAAACAACAAAGAAGAGCAGTTTATTTGTCTTCGGATATGAGCAGTGCCCAAAACAACAAACAAAAATATACTAATTATCCCGAAACTTACCTAACAATAAAGAAAAGTGAAACAAAAGACAGTCTTCCAACCTAAACCCCTACCTTTAAAAACAGGAGAAAAGAACATGGCAATGCCAAATAAAAAGGGCTTCTCACTCCTACTAGAACTGCTTGAAGTGCTCTATATCCAGTGATCAACAAAATAATATTACTTAATACTAATTACTACTACGAAAAATACTCACACTAGTTTACACTTGCTAGTACTCACACACGAGATAATACAAACACAATCTACACACAGGCTTTGTTGGTGGTGGAAAGGTGAAAGGGAGGGGAGAGCTTCTGGCAGCTGAAGGTTTAAAAACCCTCTGTCTCGCAGTGTGCCAATCCAGTGTCTTCCTTCTTCTTGTGCCAGCCCAATCAGCACTCACCACCTGCAACAGCCTTCAAACACACTTTGCAGCGGGGTGCTGTTTGTTCTGTGTCTGACGCCACAAAACCAAACCAATTCCAAATAACTGAAGACATGCTCGCTGCCATGTTGTTTGTGTATCAAGCGCACGGTGGGGAGGGGGGGGCCTACTCTGAAATACGGGGGCCCAGTGGGGAGCGTCAGTGGCGGATGTTAAAGAGGAACTCGATTTTCAGGAAAACAAATCGACCTAAACTACAAATTCGAATTACTCGATAAAATCGATTTATCGCCCAGCCCTACTGTGTCAGTGAAAAAACATCAGGACAGAGTCACATACCTGGGTTTCTGTGTTTGTCTGTTTCTCAGCAACGCTGTATGGACACAGATGTTTGCACATGAAGTACGTGATGGACTGTGTTATTTTCTTCGCTGTCTCAGAGTTGGATGGTAGTTTTGTCAAGCTAAGTGTTTCTGGTGTTAGTTGATTTTTCGGCAGAGCAGGTTTAGCATTTGAGGTGAGCCCTGATGTTCTTAGTATTTCCAGCGTGTTTTATTGTCATGTGACACTGCTTGTAAGTCGCTTATGTAATATCCAAGTCCTTCTTTCCTTCTGTGTTAAAAAAATTCAAAATAAGTCCAGACGTTTGATTTTAACTCCAACGGCGCATTTCTTATTTCTTTCACTAGTGCCTCCATCTTTGTTTGGTTAACTCATCAGGAAAAAAAAAAAACATAAGCACCATTTGGTGAACCGAAAAAGCAACTGATTTTATTATTCTAATACCAAAAGTTGTATTAAAATGTGTATTTACAGAAATGTGTATTGTATCTAATAAAAGATTGATACTTGGAGTCTGTGTATCAATACAATATAGCTGCACAAAATATCGCAATACTATGCTGTATCAGTGGTTATCAACTGTTTTTGTTAACAAAGTTTTCTGCATCAGTCGCTGTACACAGTTCCATAAAAGAGGGCGTTTGGCATCATTTGACTCTTCGATGAGGCAAGAAAGGAATACTGACAGAAAATTACTTATTGTGTAAATTCTAAAATTCATTTATTTATTTTACACTCAATATGCCTTAATTGCCCTCTGTTTATTTTGAGATCTGACACTGTCCCATAATGAAGGATACAGGGATATTACTTCAGTTTTTGGCCAGATCAAAGTGAAATGGAATTAACTGATTGTATATTATTTGTGACGAGTACCAATCAATTTTTCAGTGTTCTATTAGCTGCAATATACCAGCAGTGTAAAAAAACAAAAACAAAGTTGTAACGTTATGGTGGTTTGACAGAATCATATGCAAGTACTGATTATTAATATAGTAAACTAATAATGTATGCTCCCTGGGACGGCTTATTTAGAGCCAGCGTGGACAAATGTCCAGAGAACACTACAGACATATTAAGTAATTCAGTGAGAGCAAGAACAACACTGCAAATAAAATAAAACTTGCTCTTGCGCTTGCTCACCAGCTGAATGCATGTAAGTTCCTGTGGCACAAAAAAAACCCCAATGCAATACATATTGTTTGTGCTACTGTAATTGCATGGCTTTGTTCAGTGCATAATGTACCCTTATGGCTCAACAAGTTTGCAAACAGCAGGAGATGAAATTCTGTATCCCTCTTTTATACTCTAGCCAGCAGGTTAAAAGACAGCCACCTTTTTGAGACTGAAAACTCTGGCTTTAGGCTCAATATCCCTCACTAACCCACTAATCTGGCTATGTAGTAGATGCTTTTGATGGATACTTAAAAACAATAGCACACATACATATAAACACAAGAGCGTGAAGATCCAGGGGTTAAGAGCCCAGAATTCAAGTTTTAGTGTTTTTATTCTATTTGTTTTTGCTGTTTTATTTTGTTATACTTTCCAACAATATTTTCTTGTAAATTTACAAGTGTAATTTTGTACCATTACTACTTTTTATCTTGTAAATTTACAAGTTTAATCTTGTAATATTGTGACTTTTTTCAAATAAATGTATGAGTTTAATCTAATAATATTACAGTTTTTTCTTGAAAATGTATAAATTTAATCTCATAATATTGTGACTTTATTTCTCGTATATTTACAGGTGTAATCTTGTAATGTTGCAACTTTTTTCTCATAAATTCACAAGTTTAATTTTGTTAAAATAGTGACTTTTTTCTTGTAAATTTCCAAGTTCAATCTTATAATATTGCAACTTTTTTTTCTCATTAATTTACAACTTTATTCTGGTAATATTCTGACTTTATTCTCAATCTGAGTTTCTTCTGTTTTTTTTAATATGGCCCTAATCCTCCTTTGTACTATATAAATAAAGTAAATATTATTTCAATAAAACCGATTAAGCAGATGTTATTGTTTATTACATGAAATTCAAAATCCCTTCTTGTCCTTTGAAAAAGCAGTTACGAGTTTTGCCCAGTTGTCATGGATGATCAAGGCTGATCTTTGAAGCTCAGCATTTTAATCCAACATGGATAAAATGCATTTTAAGTGCTCAGAAAAATACAGTTATACCCAGTATGTTGCATTGTCTTTGTTCTTAGTTGTCAAGACAACAACATTTCACTTGCTATTACTGTGAGCAGCATAGCACTCACGTTTGTCCGACATGGTTTGTGTGGTGCAGGTTAGTGTAATTCGGTGCTAATCTCACTTTAGTAGATGCATTGTAACAGTTGAAGTTTGAATGTATCAGCAGCTGTTTTAAATGTGGCAGCTTTTCATCAAGAGGCTGCATTAGCACGTGTTAGTGTGTGTGTGTGTCCGTCAGCAATGTAGCAAATGTGAGTAATTTACTGCTCAGTAGGGCTGGGCGATATGGCCTAAAAAAAAATCTCTGATTTTTTCACAACAAATCCAATTCACGATTTAAATCGATTTTTTTCCCCCCTACTTAAAATCAACTTGCAGATGACAAAGAAATGGTTCAAAACAAGTTTTAGCTTTATTTTGTTTTGATTTTCCCCTCTGGGGTTAAAGTGCAATCAGAAAAAAGCCAAAAAGAGCTAGCAGTGAGAGTGACTTTTCAGTAAGCTTTCTCTAGTTTCAAACTGACTGTGACACAATGCACCCTCAAACTAACTTAAAAAATAAGTAAAGCATAAAATGATGTGACCCTTTTTTGACAAAACATTTACACAAGTTTTGCTATTCAGTATATTTCCCTTATTGAGGTTGATAAAGTGCAAACATAACTTTCAGTTACCTTAACATGTTTTGCATACTAAAAAGGTGCCTGTGGTATACAAAAACTATTTGGTCACTATTTTGATTCCCTGAATCATGTAAACAAAATTAAACATCTACATTCACTGCATAATCAACAGCATCAAATAGTAGCGTGCCATCGTAAACAGTGAAAATGTAATTTTTCAGTAAGCTTTTCTAGTTTCATGCTGACAGTGACACGATGGAAAACATAAAATGTATGAGACCTTGTTTTGATTGGGCATCTCTTGCAATATACATCACGACTGCATCCGTGATCGCTTTCCACCGGGCCCCTTTCTTATCATATGGGATACAGTTTGTAAATGTTTCCAAGACGGCGGTGCTGGGGCTGCCGTGGTCTTGTTCATTTCGTAGGGGGCAACACCTCTCCCACTCGGCAGCATGTCTCTGTTTGAGGTGCTGCAGTAAATTGCTAGTACTGCTACCTTTGGTTGCGACAGCCTTCAAACACACTTTGCAGCGGGGTGCTGTTTGTTCTGTGTTTGATGCCACAAAACCGAACCAATTCCAAATAACTGAAGACACCCGCTCGCTGCCATGTTGTTTGTGTATCAGGCGCGCGGGGGGAAGGGGGAGCCCACTCTGAACTACGGGAGCCCAGCGGGGAGCGTCGGTGGCAGATGTTAAAGAGAAACTTGATTTTCATGAAAACAAATCGACCTAAACTACAAATTCGAATTAATCGATAAAATCGATTTATCGCTCAGCCCTACTGCTCAGTCAGCCTCAATCACATCAGTCATTCTCTCATCTAATCCTCATGCATTGACATGAAGGCAGAACTTAGACAATGTGGAGATGGATACAGAGAGCCATAGAGCTGGAGAACTAATTGTTTTTCCCTCCTCCTGTCCATCTCTGCCTCGTTCAATCACAGTCTGTGTATCAGAGTGTCACTTACTCCCTCTACTCTCCACCCAGCATCAGCATCCATTCACTCACTGTTTCCGTCTCCAGTTCAGGGTGCAAGACAAGATCACCCGAGGATCTGCTGAAGAGATTGCAAGTGGCATCATCATTCTGTTGAAGACACCACACTTTAGAGACACACATCCATTTCTACTGAGATGAGGACAATTTATGGTTTCTATATTGTATGTTTCCTGTCCCTTAACCCCAAACCCTGTCCTTCACTCAAAAGATCAGATATTGCACACACAGTGTGGTCCACACATGTCAGTTCATTTCACTTTACACGAGGACTCCAATCAGTGTTGTCAGTGATGGAGCCGAGAGGCAACATAATCTCAAACCAGCCAGAAAGAAATGTGAGTGGAAATGAAATCTGCTTCTCCTCTCTTTACCTCTGGGCTCCTCAGGGTTTCACCAGGCTCCCACTTGTTTGTTTTAGTATTTTGCTGAGAGATAGGTCCATAAATAGACAACCCAAGTAAAATTGCATTTTTGTGGTTACTTTGGTTCAATCTAGGCATATAGGTCTCTTTGATTGACACATGGGTAAGGCAAGGCAAGGCAAGGCAGCTTTATTTATATAGCGCATTTAATACACAAGGCAACTCAATGTGCTTTACATGATTAAAAGTTCAACATTTAAAAGCATTTAAAAACAAAAAACACAGAGCATTTAGAAAACAGAAAAAAAGACAGCTTACTAAAGATAAGAGCATTTAAAACATGAAAATGCATAAATAGAGGTTAATTAAAACATACAGTGCAGTATAATGCAACAGCATAAAATCAATAAAAGATTTAAATATTTCAAAGTGCTTTAAAAGAGCTCAATCATAAGCATAAGAAAAAAGAAGAGTTTTTAACCTGGATTTAAAAACATTCACACTTGGGGCTGACTTCACTTCTGTTGGCAGCTTATTCCATTTGTGTGCAGCATAACAGCTAAATGCTGCTTCACCATGTTTGGTTTGAACTCTGGGCTCCACTATCTGACCTGAGTTTAAGGAACAGTGCCATGCAGGCTGTAACCCTCAGGGACAATGATATTTGAAGCCATTATTTTTTTTAAAAGATTGTTTGTTTGTTTGTTTATTTTATCTACTAAATTTGGTGCACTCATTTTTAGTTGGTGTGTTTGTTCTTGTAGTTGTTTGGTTTGACTTGGCTTGGCTTAGTTTGGCTTGGCTTGGCTTAGTTTGGCTTGGTTTGGACTGATAGGTTTGGTTTGGCTCAGTTTGTTTAGTTTATTAGTTTTACTTGGTTTAGTTTGGCTTGGCTTGACTTTGGTTTGGTTTGTTAAGCCCTGTTTCCACCAAGCAGTACAGTACGGTTCAGTTTAGTTCGGCACGCATTTTTTCTGTTTCCACTGTGAAAAGCTGTGGATGGTACCGATGGAACCGTTCCTTACCATCTCCATTTTTGGTCCCCCCTCTGTTGGGATATGTAGCACACAGATCTGCTGCTAAAAGGTGAAGCTGTGAACACTGCAGTCCGTTGACTGGTCAATAGCAGACAGTCACTCTAGTTTTGAAAAGTATGTAGCCACTGTTCATACCGTGACAAGTTTTACTTGTGTTAGTAAACAATAACAACAAAATACAGCTGCCTCTTGCAGCAGCTGTACTCCCGAGAAAAAAATAACTTAATTCACTGGGCCGACTGCCAGCAACTGTAAGGTGTCTACCTGTAATGTCACTCAATGCATGAGTTGATGACGTGAATCCATCAACACACCTGAAATTTCAATGACAACTTTGACCCTTCCATTCATTTTTATTGTCTCTTTTGGATGACTTACACTTTTAGTGATGAGTGCATCTTCAAGTGTTTGAAATTATTATGTGTAACAATAATTATAATTAATTTAGACTGGATTATATGAACTGCATATATTCTAATCGTCACTTGGAGAAAAAAAAAAGTGTCACAGAGCGTCGTTCCTGTGGGCTGTGGCAAAACTAAACCCCTGCACTTACCTGAGAAGGACTAAATGCACAAAGCCGCTATTTTTAAGTATCCCATCAAGAGAGACTCTCACTCCAGCCTGTTCTATTTCAGTGTTTCCCCTACCATTGTATTAGGGGGGACACCCCCCCACCCCCCGGAAGGTCAAGTTAATTTTATTTAATTTTATTTTCTATATAGTGCCAGATCACAACAGAAGTAATTTAAGGTTACCTTTCCTATAGAACAGGTTTATACCTTGTCCTTTTATTAAACTAACTAAATAACCTCATGTTATTTATCTGATTTACATCACAGCATGTCATTTCTGTCTCTACATAGTCACGCATTTACGATTCTCCTCTGCTCTCTGTATCGTGCACGGCAGAGCCCGACCGAAACTCAACGCAGTTTGTTACCTGACATAGTTATTGTTATGGACAGTGTATAAATGACCATCAAAAGACTGCTGTTACTCACAGTCAAACACGCTGCTTGCACAGCAGCACAGCACGGCACTGCACAGCACTGCACGGCACTGCACGGCACTGCACACACACTCAGTTGGAGCGGAGCCATTGTTGCGTTCAGGCGTTGTCAAGTAAATAGCAAATTCCAGCACTTGAATAGGCCATAGCACAACACAGCAGTCAAGTGGGCCGAACCCAGAGCAAAAAGCTAGGGGAAACATTGTATTTTGTTCTGAAAATGTTGGCGTGCAACTCCATTTTGTGGATGATAAATGAGGCGCAGACTAGGGATGCATGGAATCAGCCAACATGCTGATAATATCAGCACATCATTAGTATCGGCCAACATTGGCTTAAAAATTTAAGTGGTAGCAGGGTCCAGATGAGCACCTCATCACAACTTCACTCAAAAACAATACTGAAGTCAAAATACAAAGGAAATCCACAGCTTCCTGTATTTGACCGCTACATATGGGTTTTATGACATCAAAATTTTAAAATCAACGTCATCTAGGTAGCTAACGTCATGCTACATTAACAGAGGTTTGCCTAAAGAATAATATTAACAGAATTATATAACATTCTCACAGGGCTGTATACACTGTCTTTTCATTTGAAACAATGAAAAAAGATGCTTGGCCAGTTTGTTGTGGTGAGTTTTGTTTGGTACCAACAACAAATTATAGTTAACAGTAATTCGATTTGGTTTGATTTATTAGTTTGCTTTGATTTGGCTAGTTGGTATGTCAGTGGTTGTTCATTGGTTTAGTTTGATTTCAGATCTTTCATGAGTACACTGTTGAGTTCACTTCACAGCTGGACAGCTGGACAGCTGGCCTAAAACAGAGAAACATATGTCCATACAAATGTGTCATATAGGTTGTATAATGATTCTTTGTTAAATAAGATAGTGGGTGATGGCAGCTGTAGCTGTGTGATAATGTGTGTAGTGTGTATACACATTAGTACATCCTTTATCTCATACTATCTGTGGATACACACACATAAAAACAGATATATGTATACCAAAACAGTGGCAAGTTGAGTACTGTCTAGCTGCTAGAGTGGATGATGCCTGCTGTGTCACAGCAGCATATAATTACTCACTCAAATGGTTTATACACACCACTAGATCTTAGAGATCGAGTGTATGCGCGAACACACACACACACACACACACACACACACACACACACACACACACGCACACACACACACACACACACATCAGTTTGTTCTTCTATTTTTGTGAGGACCCTCATTGTCATAATGCATTTCCTAGCCCCTTACCCTAACCTTAACCATCTCAATGCCTAACCCTAACCAAAACCTAATTCTAACCTGAACCCTAAAACCAAGTCCTAACCCTCAAACAGGCCTATGAAAAAGTGAGGACTGACCAAAATGTCCTCACTTTCCAAAAATGTTCTCACTTTGTTGCTAAAATACAGTCCTCACTATGTAGCATGTACAAGAACACACACACACACACACACACACACACACACACCATGAGTAAAGGAAAGCATCCTGATATGGAAGTGCCTCCGGTTCATAGAGCAGAGTGACATCTCATTTGCATTCATTTAAACATGTTTGTGTGCTTGCACTCCATTCAGTGACTCAAACGAGCTGCATTTTTCCATACAGAACGAGGAGGCTGTGTTTGTTTCACAATGAAGAGGAAAACTCTCAGCTACAGGCATCTCAAACTGCCATAACAAACTGATGGCAAAACACAGTGTTAGCGCTTATTCCAGAGAACAAAGGGATACATCACACTCACAAAAATACATTGAAACACTTTTTTAAATGATAGTCAGCAGTCTGGCGGAGACACTGTTCCAGCGTCTGGCTTCCATCAGCATTTGCACTACTTTTTTTGGACCAAGAATGCTTCTTTTGTTCTTGCTGTCTACCTGTCTAACCATCTTCATGAAGTTCTAAGACAACAGAAAGGTGTTGTTCCTTTATTCAGCATTTATGCTGTCATAAGATTATTTTCAAGGGGAGACAAACTTTCTCGATGTCTTGGTTTGAGATTATGTGGTGCATCTATATTTTGATGACCTGCTTTACCTGCTCCATTACTGACTCACACTACATGAAAAGATGGATTAATAGGGTTTGATCACTACGAGTCTCTACTCACTGACCCAGGCAGTGATGTTACGGCTTTTATGTTAAGTCTGGCTTATTTGTTCAATTCTTAATCACAGTAACCTTCTAAAGAGGCCTCACAGGGCCACATTAGACAAGACAGACAAACACCTGCCTAAGTGACAACAGAAAAAATCCCCCCCAAAAAACCCCAAAGGAGAAAAAAATAAAACCTTGAGAGGGATTATGTGAGACAAACCCCCCCTTCAGGTTTAAAAGGCAGCAAAAAGCAAATGACAAGATAGTGGATTATTGACACAATCAGACATTCACTCTGAAAAATGATTCATGGGGTTAGTGGATAATGCTTAAAATAAAGACAAGTTTTCAGCATTTAAAAAATTACATTTGTTTTATTAACATGTTTCAGTCAGTTGACAACTTATTTTTGACATTTTTGAGTAGGATGGAATAAAATAAATAAGTTAGAATATCTTAAACAAAACAAAGTGACCACTAAATATCATCACACTTTTGGATAAATTATGTTGATTTAGTAAGCTTTTGGAGAGAATTCATGTTGGTTGTACGAAAATAACTGAGTTTGTCAAAAAGGCCAAAGTTGGAAGTACTTAAAAAGATGCAGGTAAATTGTTACCTTTTTTAAAACTGGATTTTTTTTTTACAGTATTGTAATATAGCACGCATTTGAAATAAAAAGAGGCATGAATATTAAAGCGGGAATGAGGAATGGAGCAACACAACAGCCTTCAGGATGGCAAAGCCAGCAGCAAACAGTTGGCACAAGGTGGTCAGTGTGTTTGTTTTTTCTGATGTTTTTATGTTCATACACCTTCATCCAAGTAGATTTATTCTTTTGCGTCCTATTACAATGGATTTAATCATTAGAATACAAAGGGATCTTGCTGTATGCTTGCAGTCAGATGACTGAGTTGCAAATTTCATGTCAGTGCAGATTACGTAATTATTGGCAAAAATAAGACTCCCAAGTTTTATGGAAAGGATTTGAAAATTCTTCACTTTCTTTACCTGGTGATAGAATCAAGAATTACTTAATTATTCATCGTAGAGTCTTTATATTAAGCCTTCTACAGACTGTGAGATTTCAGTGAGATTTTGAGTTTAGTGTAGCTACACTGTGCAACGTGGATCTAATTAACTTGGGTATGACATCAAGTTTGATATATGCAGACTGTATGATGACAGCGCCTACTGAATTGCAGGCTGCGATGTACGATGCAATAGTTTCCCACACTGAGTGCGCAAGGATGTTGCAGGGGTTATTACTTCTCCAACTGTGAGGCACAAAATAGTGGGTCAAATTATTAAATAACCTAAAGTTTTGTGGGCACTACATACTGCAGTGTGTCTGTGTGTGTGTTTGCTGGCTGCTAGGTTGCTCACCTGGCAGCTGCAACTCTGCTGCTATTTCCTTCCACGCTTCGTCCTTCATTACACGATCATGGTAAGAGCTGGAGGACACATCATACAGGCAAGGCTCCTGCTGCCACAACTCCACAAGGTTTTCCTCTTTGCTGGAAACCCACACATTTCTTTTAGCGTGTTTTGGTGAGCTGCTATCCGTCTGTTTGTTTGGGTTTGAGCCAGTGCATCATTTTATGCTGCATTTCTATTGGTTGGTTAGTAGACGTAGGTCATAACAGCAGCCACACAGTGAGATGGTCATCCCAAATTTCTGACACTGTTAGAATTTTATTACAGGCTGTCTTTGATTAGAAGGCCAAGACAATGGCCACCCTTGAATCTCTCTCACTGTGCAACGTAGGACCACCATTTTAGAGCCATGACAGAAGATATCGCCACGTTTCTTTCACGTTCATCTTTCATCTGGGACAGCCCAAAATTGCAGAGTATATGCCGTGCTTTAGGCTCTAATGAAAGATCTGCACATACTGAGTTGAATGGTAAACAATAAAATGATAAGTAAATTAACAGAGGTCATCTCAGAGGTCAAAAACATTTTACATTTTTGGTTACTGAGAAAACCTTCACTCTCCATAGTCACCGAGTCACTGGAGATGACCCAACTAATGTCCAAATGAATTCAGTTGAACTGAATGATAAAGGTGTTTATTGGAACACACTGACGTAAATTAGTTCATCAATTTGTACATCAAAAGTATTAAATAAAGTATTTAACCTATTTGCATTTTTATAATGATTAGTGATTTAACTAATGGACCACTACTCTTCATCTTAATCTGCTGATTCTTCACACCCACTCCTCTCATCATCACTACTATTCTAATCTCAACACTGATTTAATGTAAGCTGCTTCTCCCATAGGAGAAGGACACTTTTGCAGGTTATAATGTCGCTGGTAATGCATGAGATCCAATGGACCATTGTCAGGTGTGAGACAGATTGTACACATCTTCTTCAGGTTGCGCCACTTGGAAGAACTTGCTCACCTGCAGGTCATGTGCAGTACTTCCGTGACCGTGGAGAGTTAAGGTTTGTTTTTCATTAACTGCAAACAAAGACTTTTTTTTTTTTTTTTCAACCTCTGAGAAGGTGTCTGTGAACTGACTTGTAGTTTTACTGTCGGTAACAGTAGAGGCGTTTGTGTGTGCATGCTTCTTAGGGCCAGTATAGTCCAACATGCACAATTTCACAATTTTATTGTTAGTCAGATCAAGACACTTTTGTTTGTACAGCACATTTAAAAACAAAGTTTTTTGAACCAAAGTGCTTACCAGTCAAGGCAGATGGATTAGGATCTGCCCCAACACAGGTTTACGAGATAAAAGAAGTAAAATGTGCATAAAAGGCAGCAATACATAATAAAATGCAAACTCACATAACAAAAGCAAGAGCAATGTAATAAGCGATTAAAATTAAACAGCAATAAAATGTTGTTAAAAAAAAGTTAGCCTCAGGCTAAGCTTAAAGCAAATGAAAAAAGATGTGTCTTTAATTGTGATTTAAAATTTTCAACAGGACTTAATGTGGGATGGGAGGCAATTCTAGAGCATGAGAGCAGCAAAAGAAAAAGCTCGGTCACCTTTAGTTTTTAGGCATGAGTGAGAGACTATCAGACTTGCTTTCACCAACATCATCTGAAGCTGACATTTTCATGTTGTCCATGCATATGTAAGTCTGTTCATCTGTCTGTCCATATGTCTGTATGTATGCCCCCTCGTGAAACCGATATCTTAAGAACACTTGAAATGTCTCAAGAACACACAACAATTTCTTTAAATTTGACTCAAGCATCCAGTAGGACTTAAAAATAAATAGAATCGAATTTGGTGGTCAGACGTCAAAGGTCAAGGCCACTGTGATCTCTCAAAACATGTTTTTGGCTTTAAGTATAGAATTCTTACACAATTTACGACAAAACTTCACACAAATGTGTAATAGCATATAATGATGAAGTGATGACATTTTATATCCAAAAGTGCAAAGGTCAACTTCACTTTTACATCATAACGTTCTGCATAAGACACTTTTCTTGCCATTTCACAACGTCATATCTCAGGAACAGAAGGAGAGATATTTGGTCAGATACTGAATTGATGAAACTAATCTTGGGTGCCCACCTTGGAACTATGCTGATTGTATAGATTCTGTGCTGTCGTGGGGAAGATGTGTGTGAAGCATCCATGTTTTTGTAACTTCAGTAATTCTAGTTTGCATTGCAAGAACCCTCATCCATAGGTCAATGGTCTTGTACAGTCAGCTCTCCGTGCTTTTTGTGAGATCAATTAGTATTTTGGCTGAAACTAACCTTTCTGCCACCTACAGTGACGAAAAGGGCAGAGAATCAGATGCACATAGCTCACATCAACTTTTAAAGCAATTTAGCTTATTTCCCTTCAAAGTTAATATAGATAGGCCTATAGTCTAGTCAACATATCCCTCTGCTTTTCTTCCAGGAGCCTCAGACTTTTTATAGTGTTTCCCCTACCATTATACTATTTTTCTTTTTTAGCCGACCCCCCCCCCAAAAGCTGTAAACCTAGGGGAAACACTGCAATGCTTTATGTTCAGCACCGATGCAAGATTATCGCTTTGTGAATGGCTGCAGTTTGTGATCAGTAACAAAATGGCAAATTTATAACCATCGCATTTTTTTTTAACAGTGTTCGGTCGGTTTATTTCTTTTCCGGGGGCTGATTTACAGACAGGCATATCTGCAGGCAGCCCAGTGTTGCTGGAGAACATGCTTTTCCCTGCCCCGCTCGGTGCCTTGGTTGCCAGCCTACTGTCAGACCATATAATGCTAATGTTATCAATTCAGTGGTGTTTTTAGAGTTTCAGTCTAGTCTAGTCGACCAAGCACAGATATAAGCACGGTGGTTTGAGGAACAGCCCTCGCACAAACTGCTGAGGCGTGTGTGATGAGCCGGGCTGGTGCGAGTGTGTGTGACTGCTGCTCCGCCAGAGAGCTGTTTGAAGTATTGTGAAAACCTGTATTTTTCCATCAGGTTACATCTCCCGTATATACACCCACAGTCACACCCACGTACTCACCGATTTGTCAAGAGATCCCGCCACCATTCAAATCCTGTGTATATCCCTCATTCACCCCGGCAGACAGACAGAGAGCAGTAGGAGAGTAAACGCTGGGTGTCCACTGGATCCGTCACGTCCGTGGTCCGGCCATGGCGCGGACTCGCTCCATCCTGTGCCGGGCGTCAATGTCCACTGGCAGCGTATCTATAGCGGCGTGCACTTGAGCGGCTCGCGAGATCATAATGTCACGCGATAATTTGCGGAAACACTGGAGGTATAAAGACATCAGCAAACAAAGAAAAGATTTCTCTACCTGTCAGGGGCCACCCACTTTGACATCATGTTGTTGTAGCGATGTGAAATACACTCTGAAGTTTTCATGGGTGTTTTCATTTTAAAAATTGACTGGATACTCTCGTCTTTTCTGTGCCTGACTTCCTGTTTGACTCATTTGGTCTGTGGAAATTGACGTGTCGTCGCGCGGTGTCAGTCAAAAAATAGACCCGGCGCATAGCGGAGCGGAGCGCCGAGCCGCTTCTAGAACGCGGCTAGGACGTGCCGCGCCGCTTCTGGTGGAGCAGCTTACATTGAATTTAATGGCCGCGATTAGCTCCGGCACTTGCGCCGCGGCTGAATCGTGCACGCGACAGATCCAGTGGACATCCGGGGTAAGTTTCAATATCGCGCTCTGAGCGTGCGCTTAAAACAAACAAACAAACAAACAACTAAAAGACAAACAGAAAAAACACCACAACTACCTAAAACTTGACTGCCAATCTTACATGCCAGGAAAGAGACCTGACTGGCACCCCAGAAAGAAAAAACAAGACAAGACTGAACAAAATAAAAACTAATAAAATAAAATAAAATAAAACTTATGCCTCAAACTGTCACAGTATGATGGGAGAAAATAGTCTCTGTGTGCTTAAAGTTTATTTGAGTTAACGTTGATAATGCACCGAAAATAGAGGTTTTGTTATTTTTTTAAGATTGACACTTGTGTACCCCTCATTGTTGTTATTGACATTTCTATCATGCAAATAGAGGGAGAAAAACCAATATCTGCCCCACATATCGGCTCAAAAAAATCTGCAGTACATATCGGTTGAGGCTGATGGCGAAACATTGGTGTTGGCATCGGCCACAAAAAATCCTTATCGGTCGACCTCTAAAAATAATTTCTATTCATATGGCTTTTTTGCTCCCCGGGATACTACTGATAATGATATTCACACTGCTCAGTTTAACCAAATCTGTTATTTTTCATTTAATGACATGTTTTTTGTTTTTGATATAACGCCCAATAATGATCATCAACATTAATATTCAGGGAAGACAATTAGCCTACATTTTAAGTGTAAGCAGCCTGGTGGTGCAGTGATTAGCATTGTCGCCTCACAGCAAGAGGGTATCTAGGTTCAAACCGGCCAGTTTTCTCTGGGTTCTCTCTCCCTCGGGGTCCTCCCACAGTCCAAAGACATGCAGGTTAGGTTAATTTGTCAATTGCCTCTAAGTGTGAATTTGAGTGAGATTGTTTGTCTGTCTGTATGTGTCAGCCCTGTGATACTCTGGCACCCTGTCCAGAGTGTACCTTGCCTCTTACCCAGTGCCAGCTTGGTTAGGCTGTAACACACCCGTGACCCTGAACAGGATAAGTGGTTATGGATAATGAATAAATGAATTTAGTGTGTAGGTGGCCAAGTCCAGATGCTTTCCCAATCATATTGGAGGATTAGCTGGTACCCAGCACATGGTTGGTTTTTAAGCCTCTGCACCGGCGGTAGCCATGGCTGTGGAGATATGGCTTGTGAAGGCAATATCTCAACAATGCAGCAAGGAAATTTCTTCAAATTTGGCACAAATTCCACTTTGACTCAAAGATGAAGTGATTAGATTTTGTTGGCCAAAGGTCAAAAGTCAAGGTCACTGTGACCTTGCATCCATCTCATTCTTGTGATATGTCAAGAACACCAGGACGGAATTTCTTCAAACATCAACTTGGACTTAAGGATGAACTGATTAGACTTTGGTGGTTAAAGGTCAAAGGTCACTGTGACCTTGCGTCAGTCTCCATCTCATTTCATTAATTTCTTGAGATCTCAAGAAGCCCTTGGGAGAATTTCCTCAAATTTGACACAAACATACACTTTTGACCTCAGTAATTAACTGATTAGAATTTGGTGGTCAAAGGAACTGTGCTGATTGTATAGATCTTCTGTGCTGCTAGGGGGAAAATGTGTTTGAAGCATCCATGTTTGCACTGACATGGATGTAAACTGTAATTGCAACTTGACAGGTTCATGGAGGCATACAACTGCAAAGTGATAATTCTAGTTTTTACCACCACTGGGGGTGTTGAGGCCTAAAATTAGTTATTTTACACATGGCGGATACTAACAGCAACAATGTGTAAAAAAAAAAAAACTCGTGATCATTACTTAGCATCAGTTCTATATCACGCAGTCAGTGGTCTTATTTTCTGTTTTTTTTTTTTTTCAGGTATTTACCAGTTCAGAGTTCCAGAGTCAGCCAAGTCTGGCACTTCAGTTGGAAGAATTGTAGCCACAGACAGAGACATCGGCAAGAACGCTGAGATGTATTTTACCATCGTCAGTGGAGATGGCATGGACATGTTTGACATCTCCACTGACAAAGACACCCAGGAGGGAGTCATCAGCGTCAGCAAGGTGAGAGGGAAGAGGACTAAACTGTGGACAGTGTCAGAGTACTAATCACATCAAATGTCACACAAATGGTTTGTGTTGCAGTATTGTGAAAGCCAGATTTACAAACAGGAATAATTAGAAGGAAACACAAAAACAGACTGAATAGGTTAAACAATGCATTATATACACTTTGATATGATATGTAAGCTAGTAGATTGAATAGTAACAGACTTAATTCCAGCAGCAGTGTACAGAATAGCACAGCATAAAATGCAGAGTTCAAACTGCATCTTTTGTAAACATTATGAAATCAGTCGCTTTTCTGTTGCTCGCGTTTAATTGAGGCTAGCTTTTAATTGTTTTGATATTTTTCTCTCGGCATTGGTTAAATCAAATGAATTTTAAAGCAGTGATTCAGCAGATCCCACACTTTGCACTCATAAGGATCCTGCCCACGTAGTCTGTTTTACACGTACTGTTAAATATGCAAAGCCTGGGCATGCTTGACAGATGAAAGAAACCAAATTAAACTTATTCATCTTTACCTTCACAACCCCCAGCCCTAGCCTTTGCAGCAGGCACCAACACACAGGACTAGAGCATTTTATCATAGTGTCTTCACACAGTGTGTGTTTACTGATGTACAATCACAATTGATATTTAGAAATTCTTTTGTTCTTGTTGCTGACACAAGCTAAGAAAATCTTCAAGTTTCAACAAAGAAATAATGACATTCTGTCAGCAGGATATGGGATGAGGACAATATCCAGGATTCCTTCAAGGGAGCAGAGGCAGCTCATGTAGAGCTGCACAAATCTAAATCTGAAGCTTTGTTCTTGTTTGGAACAACAAGCATACTGCATTGTCACAGCTGATGTCAAGAAACACATTTCATCAATGTTATTTGCACTTTGAAAAGCTATTATCATTTGTCATCAGATTTAATCTGTTAGCTGCTTTATAACACATTTGTATTAATGTTTGACTTTCCCCTGTAACAGCATGAGATGTTCTTTTCATTCTTTTATCATCCACACAGCCCTGATAGAAAAAAGAGATATTTTCCCACATTCCGTAAATCCTGCCTTTAACGCCTTACTGCTTGGCTATCAAATTAAATCATACATTAAAGCCATCGCCTCACTGGATTACAAGTAAATGTGATATTCTGTATGGTATCAAGCCTGCTAATACTATGACAAAAACTCTGTTTGTGTTTTGGCTGGTCAGTGCAGTCTTCACCTGGATCACTATAAGGAATGTGAAAGTATGTAATAGCAATTCAGTCTGGATTTCAGGCTAATCTAATTCTTTATTTAACATGTTCTGCCATAATCCTACTATTCCTTTATCAATAAATGGACTGTATACAGTGATAGATGAAGTACTCAGATAGTAAAAGTAGCAATCCACCATGCAGAAATAATCTGTTGCGAGTAAAAGTCCTGCATTCAAAACATTACTGAAATAAAAGTGCAAAAGTATTAGCATCAAAATATACGTAAAGTACCAACAGTAAAAGTACTATTAGATTTCAGAATAGCCCATATCAGAGTGATGTATATCATATTAGTGGATTATAATTATTGATACATTAACATGTTCATCTCTTTATTGTTGCAGCTGGTAAAGGTGGAGCTCATTTTGATTACTTTATGTACCACTTGGTGGCTTGTGAATTTATCATTCTTATTTTAATCTAATGATGCATGCATTTATTCGTTAATTATATTTTATATCAATAGAATGAATATTCAAAGTAACTAGTAACAAAAGTTATCAAATAAATGTAAGTACAATATTTCCCTCTGACATGTAGTAGAGTACAAAAAGAGAGTAGCAGAAAATGGAAATACTTAAGTAAAATACAAGCACCTCAAAATTGTACTTAAGCACAGTAAATGTACTTAGTCACATTCTGCTACTGACTATATACCCCATACACCAGGTCCAAAACGACCACTCATCAAACATAAAAGCTGTCAAAACTTACATTTGATGGTTAAATGTTACTATGGGTCCAATATTTAAAGGTCTAGTGCTGGGGGTCAACAACTTTTACTGTCAAAAGAGCCATTTTCGGCCCAAAAAAAGAGGGAAAAAAAATCTGTTTGGAGTTGCAATACGTATTTGTCACATAAAAAGGCAACACAGCCTTTTGACTATAAATTATCCTGTAAACATTGCTATTGGCTTTAAATGAGCATCCATCAATGTGTTTTACAACTAAGCAGCTACTCTGCAGTGGGCTATTTATGATTATTTGGTACTTAAACTTTGCAGTGTTAGTGGTGAAAGCAAACAAAGCTGTCCAGTCAGTACGAAATTCTTTGTTTTTCTCTGAGACATTGTCTCTCTTGGATTTGGAATCAATAGCTAGCCTCACCAAGGAGACACAAGACTAGCCATCGCTATTGAGATTCTGCAAATTTTAGGAAAAGGCGCCAGGCTGTAGATGTATAAAGATGTATTCAGTGTGTAGGCCACACATTGATATGATCGGAAAATGTAAGAATCACTTTATGGTTACATCAATGATAGATGAAAATTAAAATGTCAAAAATAACTGTTATTTATTTCCATATATTTTTTTGTCAAAGCCACAGAGAGCCACTAGGGAAGGGCTTAAGAAACACATGTGACTCCTGAACCACAGTTTGCCTACCCCTGATCTAGTGTGTAGGATGTAGTGGCATCTAGGGATGAGGTTGCAGATTGCAACCAACTGAAACTTTTCTAATGTGCATTGCTTGTAGGAGAGCTACGTTAGTCAATGCACCTGTAAAAATGCAAATGGCCCTATCTTAAGCCAGTGCTTGGTTTGTCTATCTTGGGCAACTGTAGAAACAACATGGTGGACTCTGTGGAAGAGGTCCACAGAGTCTTGTTATCTTAGAATGACAGAGTTTTCTTATCTTAGAATGAGCTGTTTATGTAGATATAAACAGTTCATTCTAAGTTAACAGAAACACACAATTATTTTTTTCATTATAAATGAATGAAAACATAGTTGTGACTTTTAGATTCAGTTTCTGGCAATATATCCTCCTAAATCCTACACACTGGACCTTTAAAGCTGCAGTAATCAATAAGTTTTTATTGACAATGGCTGTGCAATAAATTGGGAGATGCTAAAATGCTTTCAGCTCATTGTTATGGTTTTCTGATTAGCCTCATTGCCAGCAGCATGAAATTAAGTTGCAGGCTGCTCTGTTGAGCGATAAAGCTCTGACCTAATGCACACCACCTGCTCAGCACCAAACAGCAGCGAGTCTAATTTAGCAACTGGATGATGGCATTTAGCCACTAAAAATATTTTTTTCAGGAGCTGGTTGAGACCAAAGCAAAGCTAACATGGAGTGAATATTCATTTTTTTTTTTTTTTTTTTTCATTTGGAGGACACAAACACAACAATGAATTGGATCTGTCATCTTGTTTGTTTCAGTAGTTACTTGGCTTTACTGAGACGTCCTTTGTCTCGTTCTAATAAGACTTT
Source organism: Cephalopholis sonnerati (assembly GCA_019142605.1). Lineage (NCBI taxonomy): Eukaryota > Metazoa > Chordata > Actinopteri > Perciformes > Serranidae > Cephalopholis > Cephalopholis sonnerati. Next base: position 40,551,815 of record JAGQAX010000010.1, on the reverse strand, counting down.
GCTCATAAACAGGTGATAGAATAGTTTTCCTCTCACAGTATCTTATCTGTCTGTCAGACAGTGACAGGTGAGGTGACAGGTGAGGTGACAAAATTTTTTAACAACCTAATTTAAGACGCTAAATTTTATGTTACTCCAAGTGAAAAGTGGTGGATGACCTTCTGATGCAGTGATTTTTGGTGGATCTCTTTTCGGCCTACCACACCTGCTGAATCTCAAGCCTGTGTTGTGGATCTCATTACACCATGCCACCTAAGGCCCAAAACAATGGAGAAGAGGCTGTGTCGCTTTCTCAGGTACGAGATCTACTGAATCAACAGAAGGATTGGTTTATGCAACTTTTACAGCAGCAGGAAAGTAATTTCAAGACAGTTGTGGATATACTGGTGAACAATGTGAACAAACGGATTGACCAACTGACCAAAGAGACACAGGAACTGAAATGCAGCCTGCAATTTTCTCAGAGAGATATTGAAGATCTTACAAAGAACAATGAGAGGATTGAGTCGGAGAGTAAATCTGCTCGCACTGACATCAAGACTATGTGTGAGACCATGATAAAAATAACTGATAAAGCTGACTATTTGGAGGGTCAATCAAAAAGGAACAACGTTGTTGTGGACGGCATTCCAGAGACACAAAATGAGAGCTGGAAGGAGACCGAGGACAAAGTCAGGAGTGTGATCACTGAGAAACTTCATCTGGACTGTAGTCGGATGGAGATTGAACGTGCACACAGGTCTGGCAATCCATCTGGCTACTCTGGTAAGAGGCCTAGGCCTATTGTGATTAAATTCCTCAGACATAAAGACAAAATGGCTGTGCTGGGAAAAGCCAAGGAACTGAAAGGCACCAGTATCTACATGAATGAAGATTATTCTGAGGGTGTCAAACAAAAGCGCAGGGAACTTATCCCTGCCATGAAAGCGGCCAGAGAAAGAGGTGATATAGCCTATATCCGATATGACAAGCTCATTGTTCATCCCCCTACCCAGAAGCAAGGGAATGGAGTTAGAGCCTAGTTTTCTGTCCTGTTTGTTTGTTTGCTTGCTCATTTTTGACTGTTCTATTCCGCATTACTATGGACTGTACCAAACCATTGATAAAAGATAATCCCACTATGAACTTACCTAAAGGTTTAATTTTAGCTCAATTAAACATTTGCAGTTTGAGGAACAAAATACATGAACTTGAAACACTTTTAAAAAACAACTCGATTCATATTATGGCTGTAACTGAAACACATCTTGATGGTTCATTTGATGATTCTCTAATATCTATTGATGGTTTTTCTGCATTTCGCAGGGACAGAAATAGGTTTGGTGGAGGCATAGCAATTTACATACAGGATCACCTACCAGTAAAGCTTCGATATGACTTAATGAACAAAAATATTGAAGCTCTCTGGATACAAGTGCATTTACCGCATATTAAACCAATAGTGGTTGGCTGCTGCTATAAGCCTCCGGCTACCAACATGGAATATCTGAATGACATTTGCATAATGATTGATAGAGTGACGGATGAGAACAAAGAAACGTACTTGTTGGGCGATTTTAATGTAAATTGGCTTTCAGACAATTGTTCCATGAAGAACAGATTACTGCTTATGTCCAGAACTTGCAATTTAACTCAAATAGTGTCTGTACCCACAAGGGTGAGTGTTAGTAAGGAAGGTCTTTTATCATCCTCTTGTATAGATCACATATATACTAATGTGCCTAACATATGTTCAAAAGCAGTGTCCCTCCCAGTTGGTTGTAGTGACCACAATCTGATAGGGGTGTCTAGAAGATCCAAAGTACCTAAAGCCAGAATGAAAATAATTAGTGCTAGGTCTTATAAATATTTTTGTGAGGATGCCTTCCTGGAAGACATAAAAAAGGTGAAGTGGTCTAATGTTAGAGATGAATCTGACCCTGAAATTGCTTTGAAAATTTTCATGGAATATTTTGAGAACATAGCTAATAGACACGCACCAATAAGGAAATTTACTGTACGGTCTAATGGTGCTCCCTGGATAGATAAGGATTTGACTATTTTAATGAAACAAAGAGACCAAGCTAAAAAGATTTATATGGCCTCTAGCTCAGTGAGTGACAAAAAAGAATATTGTACTCTACGAAATCGAGTTACTAAGATGAACAGAGAGAAAAAGAAGATGTACTATCAACAACGAATAAAGGGGGTCCAACATGATGGCAAAAAGCTGTGGAATGTGTTAAACAATATAATGGGCAGACAGTCCAAGGTGAATTTATCCTACATTGAATCTGATGGAGTGTTTATAACCAAACCATTGGAAATGGCCAATTATTTCAATAACTACTTTGTAGAAAAAGTTAATAAACTAAGGTATAAAATGGATATGGAGTATAATTGTAAATCATGTATATTAATTGATAATCACATTATGAGAAATAAAAATTGTAAGTTTGAGTTCAAATTGGTGGAAATAGAGGAGGTTGAGAATTTGTTAAGAACCATTTCTGTGGAAAATTGTGCTGGTACGGACTGTCTTGATGGTAAATTATTAAGAACAGCTGCCACTCACATATCTAATACTGTATGTCACTTATTCAATGCCTGTCTGTTGAGTGGAATTTGTCCAAATCTCTGGAAAGAAGGTAAAATACTGCCAATAATAAAAGACTCCAAATTCCCTATGGATGGTCAGAATAGCAGACCAATTACAATCTTATCAATTCTAAGTAAACTGCTTGAAAAGATTGTACTCAAACAGATTCAAGATTATTTTACATCAAATAATTTGATGGATAATTCTCAACATGGCTATAGAGTTGGACATTCCACATGTACAGCACTAGTCAAAATGACTGATGATTGGCTAACGGGAATTGACAAGAGCTTGCTATCAGGTGCAGTTCTATTGGATTTTACTTCTGCTTTTGATCTTATAGACCATGAATTGTTGATTGATAAATTGAGATGTTATGGTTTTGGTTCGATGGCTGTGTCATGGTTTGAAAGCTATTTAGACAACAGAAGTCAACGAGTATATTTAAATGGTACACTTTCCAACAGCGAAAGCTTAAGCTGTGGGGTGCCGCAAGGCAGTTGTTTGGGTCCTCTTTTATTTTCTATTTTCACAAATGATCTTTCACTTGTAATGAAAAAATCCAGTTTGGTTTTATATGCTGATGACAGTACACTATATTTCTCTGCACCTACAATAGGTGAACTTAACTCTGGCCTTTCAAAGGACTTGAATGCAGTGTCTGATTGGGTTACAAGTAATAGACTGGTTTTGAATATTTTAAAAACTAAAAGTATTGTTTTTGGTACACATCACAGTCTAGCTAAAAATCCTACACTTGACCTACAAATCGCGGGACAATCTATCAAACAAGATGATAAAGTCAGGCTTTTGGGAATTATCATTAGTAACACACTTTCGTGGTCTGACCATATTAATCAGATTGTCACCAAGATGGGTAGAAGTATTGCTGCTGTTAGGAAATGTGCTCACTATTTAACTCCTGAAATTCGTAGACAGGTAGTACAGACACTGGTGTTATGTCATCTTGATTATTGTTCGTGCGTCTGCACCCAAGTCTGAGCTGATAAAATTACAAACAGCTCAAAATAGGGCAGCTAGACTTGTTCTTAATTGTTCTTATAGATGTAGTGTTGCCAGAATGCATTCTTGTCTTAGTTGGCTGAAGGTGAATCATAGGTTATCTACCAGTTTATTATTATTTATTCGTAACATTATTCATGGCAGGCTTCCTACGGCCCTCTCTAATCAGATTGGTTATAATTCAGATGTTCATCATTACAGTGCCAGAGCTTCAACTCAGAGTCAACTTACATTACCAAGACCTAGAACTAATTCAATGAAAAACACTGTTGTTTATAGAGCAATTTCATTATGGAACACTCTACCTTTAAATATTAGGACCATTCCTAACAAAAAAGCATTCAAAAAACATGTAAATTCATTTTTTAAATTTGAGCGTTAATAGCATATCATTTTGGAAACTGTTATTATTAGGGCCCGAGCACGTACCGTGCGAGGACCCTATTGAAATTGAAGGAATTATTATTATTATTATTATTATTATTATTACGACAAAAGTAAATCGCTTATTTGGAGGTTTTAACATGCTCAAAAACTCCTGAAATTTGGCGGTCGCATCAGTCGCGGTGTAAATTTACGTATTTTAGGGTTCGCGGCAATGGACGGGTCAAAATGGCTAGGCCACGCCCATTAAAGAGCAATCTCCTTATAAACAGCGCCCTCCTCATCAATTTTCACGGATCTGCACGAAAATCGGTACACATGTAGATCATGCCGAGCCGCACAAAAAAGTCTCTTGGAGCCATAGGCCACGCCCAACAGGAAGTTGGCTATTTTGAATTTAGCGGCCATTTTTGGCGTTTTACCACGTGTCATATTTTGACGAACTCCTCCTACACGATTAATCAAAACGGCTTCAAAATCGCCGTGTACCAACTAGATAAGTTTGTGATCAAAAGTTATTCAAAGATCCGCTACCCGTCGAACACGGAATCGGCTTTTTGGCGGCGAAGTTTGAAGTTTGAAGTTTGTCTCGCCATGAAAAACGAAATTGCTATAACTTTGGCATTAATCGTCCGATCTGCACCAAACTTCACATGATTCATAATATTCCCGCCCTGAACACGTCTACATGCAGAAATTTTGTAATTACCCTAGCGCCCCCTGCTGGCGACAGGAAAAGCGATGTTTTTAGACTTTGACGTGCAGCTCTGACCACGTTCACCATATGCAACTCAAATTTGGTCAGACAGACCTCAAGACGTTGGTAATGCTACATTATGAAGATTGTGACTAGGCGTCAAACGGTGTTCCGCCCAGAGGGCGGCGAAGTCGAAAATTCGCCAAAACGCGTTGAAAATGGCTTTAATGACATTAACTTCTGTGTCCTTTGGTCATATCTGCCTGAAACTTCACATGTGTGTTAACAGTCCAGGCTTGAACATGTGATATGAGTTTCGTTGATGGGCGTGGCCAAATGACTTGACCACGCCCTTTAAACATCAGCCCCTGCCGCACGTGTCACCGACATGCACGAAAATTGGTACACGCATGTATCACACCGAGACGCACAAAAAAGTCTCTCGGACCCACTGGCCATACCCAACAGGAAGTCGGCCATTTTGAATTTTGATGCTATTTTTGGCGTTTTCCACATGTTGTATTTTAACGAACTCCTCCTACAGGATTAATCAGAATGACTTCAAAATCACTGTGTGTGATCTAGACAAGGTTGTGATCAAAAGTTATTAAAAGATTTTTCCACAGTTAAACGGTTTGGCCGTCAGGTGGCGGCGAAGTTTGATGTCTCGCCATGAAACACGAAATTGCTATAATTTTGGGACACATTGTCCAATCTTCACCAAACTTCACATGATTCATAATAGTCCCACACTGAACACGTCTACATGACAAAGTTCTGTGATAGTCATAACGCCCCCTAGTTATTAGTCTTCTTCTTCTTATCCGAAATCAACTGCCTTTTTGGGGGCCGTAACATACTCGAAAACTCATGAAACTTCACAGACTCGTCAGAAGTGGTGAAAATTTACATATGGTAGGGGTTTCATGACAACGTGAAAAAAAATGGCTCAGTAGCGCCCCCTACTCATTTTCAATGTATTTTGGGCTATAACTCCCAGATCATGTGTCGCACATTCAAAAACCTCATATCACCACATTCCCTGAATAGCGCTGAATCACCTGGAAGGGGCCACGCCCATTTCCGCCTAAAATTTTTTTTGCAAATGCGCAAAACCTGGAAAACGTACTTTTTCGAACTCCTCCTTAGGGTTTTGTCCGTTCAGCGTGAAACTTGGCAGGTACAGTCTTTGACTGGACCTGATCTAAAGTTATCACAGGAATTTTGATTGGTCAAAATATGCGCAAATTATTAACGAACAAATTTTTCTAGCTAGCTACAAAAAGGCGAACTGTGGTATATCTCGGTCAAAATACATGCTAACAACACCAAATCTCAGATCCTTGCTTGACCTGTGCCTGTGAGCATGTGAGCCAAATGTGGCTAATGTTGGCCACTAGGGGGCGCTGCAAATATGGAAAATTAATATCATGTAAATGGCTTCACCGAGTTTTACGAAATTTGGTGGGTATGATGCTGGGTCACTCCTGAGGCCATGTCTTGAGGTTCATCACGACTGGTCAAAGTGGGCGTGGCTTATTACAAGATAAACAACAAACATTTATTTCAGCTCAAGTATTATGCTGAGGGCTATGAAATTGATAGGCTATATATAGAACAGCATACAGACCACCCATAGAAACAATTGTGTGTCTACTACACTAGGTGGCGCTATAACAGCTGCAAACGCATTTTGGCCTGTAACTTCCACATTTTAAATCACATCTTCATAAACTTCATATCCACGTGTTCCCTAAATAGCGTCGCATCTTCTGACATAGGCCACGCCCACTCCCACTGCACATTTCTCTTTGTAAGTCACTATACATCAAAAACCTACTTTTTCGAACTCCTCCTAGCGTTTAAGGTCCATCTTCACGAAAGTTTGCACATACAATCTCCAGACTTGCCTGACCAGAAGTTATCAAAAGAATTTTGCTACTACAAAAACTGCGCTAGCTAAAAATAAACATTTTTTTTCTGCTAGCTAAAAAACACATACCATTGCATATTTTTGTCAAAGTAAAAGCTATCCATGTCAAACTCAATTCACTTCTTTCAGACATCATCCAGACACTCTGTGCTAAATTTGGCAGAAGTTGGCAAATAGGGGGCGCTATAATCAGAGAAAAATCAAGTGACATGAAAATACATATATTTGCACGAAATTTGGTGAGCATGATGTGGAGTCACTCCTGACGGCCAGCTGTAAAGCTTAGTGATGTTTGGTCACCGTGGCGACGCCTTATTCGCCATAAAAGACGAAGTTGTTTTTGAGGGGTAAGGGATGCTTGTAAAGTCATGAAACTTGACACACACATGAAAGGATCCGATGTGGGTTGTCTGATGTGATTTTTTGGCTCTGATGTGCCAACATGGCTCAACAGCGCCCCCTACAAATTTTCTACGAAGCAGCCCCCGAAGCTGGTTTGACCTACATCTATGAAACTTGGTACGCACATGCATCACTGAAAGACGTATAAAAAAGCCTCTTGCAGCCATGTGCCAAAACCAACAGGAAGTCCGCCATTTTGAATTTGCTTGTAACTGGTTCGCAACTTCACCATACATGTTCCAATCTTCCCCAAACTTCACAGGATTGCTGACAGTCCTGCCCTGCACACATCTATACGCCAATACTTGGTTATTAGTATGGCGCCACCTACTGGCAAAATTACACGTGTTCTATGATTTGAGGGATATGACGTGTAAGTCCTGCGTGAGGGGTCTGCCTTCGACAGTGATGAACGGCGGCGTGAGCCGGCGTCCTGCCAGCGCCCTCGAGTTGCGTGAAGGTGCGAGGGCCCGTTCAATGCTGCTTGCAGCTTTAATTATTATTATTATTTTTTTTTTTTTTTTTTATTTTCCTTTTCCTCTTTTATTTTCTTTTTATTGTATTTGGATTTGTGTATATATGGTAATTGGATTTGTATATTGTTGTGTATTGTTGTTTGTATTGTACTTTTTAAATAGGACCCCAGGAAGACTAGCCTGGCGTTTGTGCGTCGGCTAATGGGGATCCTCAATAAACATAAACAATAAACATAAACATAAACACAAATAAATGCTGATCTCTGTTTCCTAAACTGCCAGTCATTATATTTATGACTTTTTATATTAATAATTATCCTCAGTAGATACATATTGTTCATACATTAAATTTGTTAGAGTTGATTGTTGGCCTTGGCAGAAATGTCACTTTTCCATTCAGTGTTAATATGAACTTTAGCTTACCCAGATACAATTACTTTACTGTACCAACAAAAATGGTCCTCAATAATCTCTCCTGTGTTTCCTGCTTCTTTCTCTTTGCCTCTGCAGCCTTTGGATTTTGAGAAGAAGCCGTTGTACACAGTAGAGATCCAGGTCCAGAACACCCAGGTGGACCCTCACTTCATGTCTGCAGGCTCTAAAGACATGGCCACTGTTCGGATTGCCGTGGAAGACATGGATGAGCCGCCACTGTTTGACAAAGCCAGCTATCTGATGGAAGTGAAGGAGGACGCTGCAGTGGGTGTGGCTGTGGGCTCAGTGAGCGCCATGGACCCTGATGGAGCTCGTAGCATGGTCAAGTAAGGCAAAACCTTAGTCAAATTTTCATTTTTAAATTATCTTAAAAACAGGTTATGAAATCGAGTTCAGACCGGATCAGTTTTTGAAAAGTCGCACTCGCCTATACCCATAAAACTTAGTACCAGAATCAACCTGTTACCCGTCAGTATGTCTAAGTCTAAGCCACACCCATCACTAAACTTATTTTTACAGGTTTGCAGTACACAGTTCCAGTGTCACTGGACTTCATTTTCTTGACTATAGATGAGATTTCAGTGTTTTTAATCATATTATAAGACATTTTGTAATTTTCCTACTGTATGTCCAGAGCAAATCTCATAGCAAACTGTATGAACTCCAGCTTTAGTTTGCGGTTACAGACTACAGCTTATGTCAGCTATATTTTGTACTTTGGTTTTTGTGGTCAATTGACTTTCCATTTATTATCAAAATGACCAAATCACTAATTTTTTTTTAAATTATGGAGATACAAAATTACTGATGTCACAGTCGGTGCTTCCTGACAGCAGTATGGCCAGATGGGACATGTTGTTCATTTTCCAATTTAGAAAAAAATCAGCTTGTCACATCTTAACTTTGGGGAAGCTCTCTGAGGCTCCTTTCACCCCTTAAAGGTGCAAAATGTCCATCCTTTTTGCACTGCACAAAAAACCTTCTTACAACTGCTAACACCTGGCTTTTTAATGTAACCAGTAAGGTTACAATCGGCATTCAAACCCGGGTCAAATGACTCTGTAGTAGTCAAAGGTATTTATTGGCTCCAGCTCCAGTCAGCATTGATGAAAACACAACACCCAGGTAAATGCACCAATTTTAACCCCTTGACTAGCGAGATACAATTCTGTGCAATATATCACCACATTATAATGCCTGTCTCCCCAAACAGCACTGAAACACTGATCCAAAGTCTACATCAAGGTTGAAAGACAGACTGAATAAGTTAGAGATATATTAAAAGAAGTGACCACTGTAAAGTTTTGACAGGCCTTCAGCACCAAACAGCGGCCAGACAAATTTAGCAACTGGCTGATGGACATTTAGTCAATAACAAGATTTTTCTCAGGAGCTGGTGGAGACCAAAGCAAAGCTAAATGAGGGTGAATATTGGATGTATGTTCATTGGGTGGACACAAACACAACACCAATAAATGCTGATGTTGATCCCTCACTTAATTTCGTAAAATGCCAATTTTTATATGTATATGACTTTTTTATATCAATAATTATCCACAGCAGGTACAATTTTGTATTTATAGTACTGTACATACAAAAATGGAATGGATGGAAAAACAACAACCAGGTAAATGTGCAAATTTTAGCACCTTAACCTGCAAGATACAATGCTGCATCACCACAAAATACCGTCTGTCTCCAGCCAAGCAACACTCAAACATTGATCCAAATTAGTCTGCCCCTAGTTAGAAAAAGAGACTGATTGAGAGTGAGTGATATATGAGAAGAAGTAACCACTGAAAAGTTTTCACTGGCCTCCATGCTGCTTTCTCCTGTTTACTAACCTGTATTCCAGCCTTCTTCTGGCATTTAACACACCAGTAAATAAATAAATAAATAAAACCTGAAAGGCATACTTGTCTGTAGCAAAGCCCTGTACACAGCTCTGGTCTACTGGCAATGGGGAAGGAGACTACTTTTATTGGTTTAACTGTATTTAAAAAAAAACTTTTGTACAAATGCTAATTTCGATGGAACAGGGGCACAGGATTTGTCTCTTAACACAGCTAGGGCCAGTGAACGACTGCTTATGCTGCTGGAGCAACAACATAAACGATCTTGTCTTTCTCCAGGAAGGGGAAATCAGAGTTCCAAAAAAGACAAGAAAGAAAGAGAGTTAGCAAAGGGACACAAAGTAAACAGACTTTGCAAAAAATAATTTTAAAAGGTGCATGAAAGAGACATGAAGCAAAAGAGGAAGGATGGGGGGCCTACAGACACTGTTTAGGCATGGGGCCAAGAATTTGGCACTGCGCCCCTGTCCTTTATATCTTCAAATAATGGCACATCGTGATCTGTACCTTAGCCTGCTGAACGAGATGCCAAACAAAGATTCACAGGGGAAAAGCTAACATGACTTTGAACGCCAGATCGCTTAGCTAGTCAGCTGTTAAGCAGCTTCAAAACTTTGGTCAGTTTAGACAGTAATTGGTCCTTATTCTTCAATACTGCTGCTAAAAAAATGTGATTTGTCCAGGGTTTGTAAGCTACAGTACTAACACACGTTTGTACCCTACGCTCTGTCTACTTGCCTGGATGGGATTGCTTCAGGATAGGAATTCAGTTATGAAAATCAATTTGCAATACATTCAAAAATCACTGAGACATTATTTTTTGATACATTTCAATTAAAAGCATCCATTCCTTACTTACTGTATATCAATTTCTGCATTGCAGGGCTATTACATTTGGAAGTCTGCATATCTTCACTTCCAGTACTGCTGTTTTAGAAAAATCTCAGCAAAACTTCATTGAAGCTGGATGAAGTCTGACTTCAAATGGCCCTGGATTCTCTAAAGGCTTGTAAGGAGCTCTAATAAGAGTGTGAAAAGAGGGGAAATAGAGAAGAAATAAGAAGTAGGTTAAAAGATAGGTGGTATAGTGATCACTGTTAAGATTATAGATGGAGCTGTCTGTGGACTCTACAGCTATGTGTGAAAACTGCTGACTACACACACAACAGAACCCTGCACCTACAGGCTGTATCTCAACCCCACTGCTCACTGCAGTCCTGCCCAATACTGATGCTTGCCATTAGGACAGTTTGAGCTCTGCTGCTCTGCTGTTAGTAAATGACCATTACTCAAATGACATCAATACATTATGAGAATTTTCTGATGTTTACAAAATAAGATGCTGAGGGTGATTTCACCAGTGCAGCAGGTATTGAAGCTTTCCAGATCTTGGAGGGCACTTTGAGTAACTGCCAAAATGTGGAATAATACATCACAAAGGATTTAGTATAAACTGGTAATGAACTGAAAATGGAGTGGTGTAAACACAGAGAAGTCTAGGATAAGCTAAAAAGAAATAATCATGCTGTATAGATGGCTTGATGACAGCAGTGGCAGGCAGGACAGAGCACAGCTGGAGACTGGAACTGAGCCCTTATTTCTCTACATTTAAAGCAGGCAACTGATGAGGAACATATTCCAATTAAAACAAGCATGGAACCATGGAGTGCTCTTAAAATGATGTGTCACGAGGGGCCACATGCACACACCCACACCCACATGCACACACACACACAGACACAGTTCAGATTATTCCTGTGTTTGTGCCTGTGCGTAATGACTGTATCATCTATTCACATTGCATCAGTGAAGTATTACTACTGCTGAGTGCTTTCTAATTATGAGCCTGGATGTACTGCAGTAAAGTTTTCTTTTAGATTCATATATCTCTTTATGGAAAACAATAATTAAGATTGAGTGGTACATAATTAACAGCTGACAGCAGTTTGATGTTATATTTTGAAGTTGATAGTGAAACCAGCCTTGATCCACACTAAAGTTGTTCACATACAGTACAATATGCAGTTTCTGTTCACAGAGCACTTTGCCTCGTCTTTGACAGGCAGGAGGAAAACACAGAAGCAAAGGCATCTCAGTTCTATTATCTATGGAGTGCTGTGAAGCTGTGAATAGCTGCATTCAGCAACTAGTTCAAAAATAGAGAATGCTCTGTGAGCAGTCCACAGACAGTGGGAAGAGATTTTCAAGTAGTTGCGCTGTTTTTCACAGGCTACAGTTAGATTGAATAGGAGGAGAGGACAGAATTCAGCAGCACAATTATGTGATTCCAGTTGTTAGAATATCAAGGTCGGCAAAGTCTGTTTTTCTCTGTCCAGCCTTGCAGATCAAAGTCTGTGCATCAATTGTACGGTTTAGTATTCACTTCAGAGTATATACACTGATCAAAAAAATTAAGGGAACACTAAAATCACACATCAGATCTGTATAACTTGTTGAGAACAAAATGATGTAACAGTCAATTGAAACCAAATTTATCAACCCACTGAGTGCTGGATTCAAAATCACACTGAAAGTCAAAGTAAAAAATTGAAATCACAGGCTGATCCAACTTGCAGGAATTTTATCACAGCAACTCATAATGTGACTCAGTAGTGTGCACGGCCCTCCATGTGCCTGTATGCACTCCCAACAACGTCTGGCCATGCTCCTGATGAGTCAGTGGATAATATCCAAGGGGGTCTCCTACCAGACCTGGATCAGGGCATCAGTGAGCTCCTGGACAGTCTGTGGCGGTACTTGGCAGTGTCACATGCAAAAAGGTCAAAGTTCAACTTCACTGTGACATCATAATGTTCTGCAAAAACACTTTTATTGCCATTATTCAACGTCATATCTCAGGAATAAAAGGGGAGACATTTGGTCAGATACTGAATAAGTGACACACATCTTGGGTACACACCCTGAAACTGTGCTGATAGTATAGATCATCTGTGTTGTTGGGGGGAAGATGTGTGTGAAGCATCCATGTTTTCACAGAGATGGATGTACACTGTACACCAGCAGGGTGGTAATTCTAGTTTTAATTTGATACCATTCTTTCAATGAGTTTTGGACCATAAAAATGTTCCCTTTAAAATGATTCAGGAGGTTTAAATCACAAATTGTTGTTTTTACATTACTGCTGGTATGCATATTTTTTAACTTCAACTCTGTACTTAACACACCAACATGAGGCTGATAGCTATCTTTCATCTCAATCTTGGGAAAAAAAATAATTCCCTAAAATGTTAAGCTATACCTGCAACTGTGACCTTATGAATATAATTAGTTTTCAGTGCCAGATTCTGATTTCAGAGAAAATGTTCATTAACTAAGACCCTTTGTTGCATGTTATTATGGCAAACAATATTTCTATTTATACTCACAAGCTCACAAGGCCTCTATAGAAATATTTCTGTAACAAATATAGTTTAATTTGGACAATTACAAACCTTGTGCCTTTGTTTTGTTTAGCCCCAGCGCTCATGGCAGATTTTACACCACAGAGTCTAGTGGGAGGAAACAAAACAGCTCCATACAACAGTTCAGGCCCAGAGTAATGTAAACTTTATGAGTACCCATTGCGCCTTTTACAGCTTTAAAGACTTAACTCCACAGTTCACCACTTCACTTTTGATTTGGCTCTGTCATTGTGAGCTCTCCTCCATCACAGATTGAGCAAAATCAATTATTCTGCCCATTGTGGTAACTCCCAGGTGGTCTGCACAGATACAAAGGTTACTGTAGTTCATCACACCCACTGGCTTAACTGAGCCCTTCTCACCCCCTCACTCACTGGCTTGTTACAGGTACTCTATCGACCGCCGCACTGACATGGACCGCCTGTTCAACGTCCATCCAGGGAATGGATCTGTGTTCCTGCTCAAAAGCCTGGACAGAGAGGAGACTGCCTGGCATAATATTTCAGTCATCGCCACAGAGTTCAGTAAGTTCAGCAGGAGCCGGGACTATCTGCAGAGATGACGTGATGTATTGATGTAGAATATAAATGTATGGAACCAGACAAAATGTCTGGTACAACAACGTATCAGCCACAGTTACTGTAGAGATAGTTCTGAGATATCTGTTTCCACCAGCTCTACTCAAGTGTCATTTGTGCTCCTTAGAGCAAATGACCTTTAAAAAATCTCAACAGCAATTCACATAATGGATAGCAGAGACACTGTTAGAGAAAGACACTCCAGTTTTGTCCAGTTTTACAAATGTCCCTTTTTCAGTGACATGAGGAGCAGAAACATCTCACTTCTATCAGGCTGAAGGCAAGGTTATGTCTCAACTAACATCATAAGCACTAATATATATATATATATATATATATATATATATACAATGGGGGAAATAAGTATTGAACGCATTAACTGTTTTGTCATTACATTTATTTCCAAAGATGCAATTCATGTGACATTTCTTCCAGACACTGGTATTAACTCAAATAATCCACACATGAAAAGAAATCACAACATTCAAATCCATAAATAGTGATTATGTGGAATTAAGTGCAATAACACAGGAAAAAAGTATTGAACACACTATCTGAGACTCGTTTAATACTTTGTGGAGAAGCCTTTGTTTGCAATGACTGCTTCCAGACGCTTGTTGTATGTATGAACTAATCGCCCACACTGCTCAGGTGTAATTTTTGCCCATTCCTCCGCACAGATTGTCTTCAAATCTTGAATATTCTTTGGTGCCCTCTGGTGAACCCTTATCTTTAGTTCTTTCCACAAATGTTCGATCGGATTTAAGTCAGGTGATTGACTGGGCCATTCTAACACATTGATTTTCTTTTTTTTAAACCATTCGAGAGTCAACTTTGCCGTGTGCTTCGGATCGTTGTCCTGTTGAAAGGTCCAGCCACGTCTCATCTTCATCATCCTGGTGGATGGCAGCAGGTTCATCTCAAGAATTTGCCGATAGATGTTTCCATTCATTGCTCCTTCAATTATATGAAGTCTGCCAGTACCACGAGATGAGAAACAACCCCATGCCATGATGTTTCCACCACCAAACTTCACTGTTGGTATAGTGTTATTTGGGTGATGTGCAGTGCCATTTCTCCTCCAAACATGGTGTGTAGTATGACAGCCAAAAAGTTCAATTTTGGTCTCATCTGACCAGACAACATTCTCCCAGTATTCCACAGGCTTATCCAGATGCTGTTTAGCAAACTTTAAACGAGCTTCAACATGCCTTTTTTTGAGGAACGGAGTCTTGCGGGCTGAGCGTCCATAGAGGCCATGGCGGTGGAGTGCATTGCCTATCGTTTTCTCTGTAACACTTGTACCTGCTGCCTCCATGTCTTTCTGGAGTGCTTTCCGGGTGGTCCTTGGCTCTTTGAGAACTCTTCTGACCATCTTTCTGACTCCCTGGTCAGAAATCTTGCGAGGAGCTCCTGTGCGCGGCCTGTTGATGATAAGGTGATGCTTCTTCCACTTGCGGATAATGGCCCCAATGGTGCTTACTGGAATACTCAGATTCTTTGAGATAAGTCTGTAACCAGTTCCATTCTGATGCTGAGCAACAATCAGGCTGCGAAGGTCTTGAGAGAGCTCCTTGCTTTTACCCATCATGAGATGTGTCTTGTTTGACTACTTGGTGAAAAAACAACCTGTTTATAGGGCCATCAATTAGCACTAACCCAGCTGATGTTGGTTTGCACTTATAGGAAGTACAAAGACTAATTACTTTCAGGTGTGAGATGGTATGGTGCCTTTCCTTGCCAAACTATACAGCTTTCCCATGGTGTGTTCAATACTTTTTTCCTGTGTTATTGCACTTAATTCCACATAATCACTATTTATGGATTTGAATGTTGTGATTTCTTTTCATGTGTGGATTATTTGAGTTAATACCAGTGTCTGGAAGAAATGTCACATGAATTGCATCTTTGGAAATAAATGTAATGACAAAACAGTTAATGCGTTCAATACTTATTTCCCCCATTGTATATATATATATATATATTTTTTTTTTTTTTTTTTTTTTTTTTTTTCTTAATCTTGATTCTCATTCACAACATGATGTTATACTTAAAGAGGACCTGTTATGCTGATTTTCAGTTTCATACTACTAACTGCAATGGTCAAAAAACACTTTTTTTATACTTATACTAATGTGCTGGAACACCTGTATTCATCTTCTGTCTGAGATGCTCTGTTTAGCTCCTGTGTCAGTTCATTTCAGTTCAGAAAACTATTTATCCCCAAAGGCAATTTAGTTTCTACAGTCCACTGACTACATACAACCATTCACACAAACATAAATAGAAATTCAAATAGAGGAAGCATGATATGGCATATGAGAGAAAAAGAACAAGGCCCACCATAAATACACAGGGCAAGGTAGAGAGCAGAGATACTAAAAACAATACGCTAAAAAAACAACAACAAAAAAAAACAGTTCAGTCCATCAATATAAGGCAGGAAGTAGGATAAAAACAGACAGCAAAAAAAGGCTAAAGAGACTCTAACATAAAAATTCCCAGGTTAAAAAGATAGAAAATACCTTGTTAAAATGCACATAAATAAACAAATAAATAGAGCCGATATACATTGGTGTATTGCACATAACAATTACATTCTGCTAATGTACTTCTGCTGATGTAAACCAGTTCAAGACAACTCTGCATTCAACAGCTATATAGCAGATGGAACAAAAGACTTGGAGTAGCGATTGGTCTTCCTGGGAGGCTGCCTATAACACCGTCCTGATGGCATTAATGCAAATTCTTTATCAAGGACATGATCTTGGTCGGTAATACATTTTGCCTTTTCGAGGACACGTTTCTCCCAGAGAGAGTTCAAGTCAGTCATTTGGGTTCCAGTAATTTTGGAGCAGACTTTCACAATGGAGTTTAGACAGTTCCTGTCCTTCACTGCCAAGCTGTTGAACCAGCAGATGAAAGATAAGGTAAGGAGGCTCTCAATGTACAACAAGTACACAGTACACAGGATAGGTTTTGGAACCCCAAAGGAGTTTATTCTCCGTAACAAGTGAATCCTCTGATAGGCCCATTTAACTACTGACTCAGTGTTGATATCAAACTTAAGCTGAGAGTAAAACTTGGTGCCCAAGTATTTGAGCTCACAATCTCAACATCTTCACTGTGAATCATACTGACAATGGTGTTTGACGTTTAGGTCAAGGAAACTGTCGTCACACCACTTAACAAAGTCAGGAAGTGCATGTCCATGATCTGACTCTGCACCCTGAAGGAGTGACAGCAGAGCAGCGTCATCCGAAAATTTAACAAGGAAACTGTCCTTTTTAGGAGACATGCAGCTGTCGATGTATAAGATAAAAAGCGACAGAGAAAGAACACAACTTTGTGGAGAACCAGTGTTAGTGATCAGGGTTTTTGACATGAAGCCATTGACTAAAACCTGCTGTGTCCTGTCTGTTAAAAAGTTTAAAAACAGAGTTAAAAGAAGCTAGCTTTTCAATCAAAAAATTAGGTTGCATCTTATTAAAAGCTGAAGAAAAATCAGCAAATAAAAGCCGACGTGAGATATGGGTTTCTCCAAGTGTTTATAGATTTTGTCAAGGATAAAATGTTTGGCATCATCCACTCCTTTGCCCTTTTGGTAAGCAAACTGGAGTGGATCAAGTTTGCCCTCGACCAGAGTGAGAACCTCATCCTTTAACCCCTAGGCCGGCAATTAGCGGTCCCCGGGCCACGTGTGGCTCGCGAGCAAAAACATCTGGCCCGTGAGACTGTTTGAACTAGAGAATGAAAATTAAAAATTAAATTATACTTTTTAAAAATCGGACTGATAGCCTCAAAAAAGCTCTTTATTTGGAAACTTCATTTTTCAGAACAGAAACATTTCACTCAATCTAAATTCTTATTTGTCATATCTGGATACGAGGGTGAATAAGCGCATCAGTGAGGTGCAGCGTGGACGCTCAACATGCAAAAACAAATGATGTCAGCGGACAGCGCCTGGTGCTGAAATTCCAATAGTCTCTAGAACACAAGCTGTCACTCAAACAGCGGACATAGGCGTCATATTATTGTGAAAATTAAAACACTTCTTTCAAACAGGCCATAGCCTACATCAAACAGGTATATACGTAGGAACAGAATTGTGTGTAGCACGAGTTTCAAACATAACGTGCGTGTTATTTAGGCCTTTATATGACTGTGATGGCACAACAAATATAAACCGATAACAATGCATTGCAGTGTCGGAAGCAAATCGGAGCAAATCAGAGCAGAAAGGCTGAATCCACTCGACCATGGGCTGCCGGGTTCGGCCCCTGAAACGACAGAGCAGACGTGCTTACAGTCGCCCTGAATTATGTCCAGCCACATTCATTAAAAGTACAGTTCAGATTTTAGACACAATAACTACTCACCTAGTGTGAAAAGTGGCATTTCCCGCTGGTCACTATTTTCTGGATATCTGGTGAAATAGACGTCACTTTAATCCTCAGGCAATTCTCGAGGTTTTGGTTAGTCAGTCTATTTCTCTCGTGCGTCTTTATTGCATTCATTGCTGAGAAGGACAACTCGCACACGTAGGTGGAGGGGAACATGGTCAGAATGAAAAGTGCGAGTTTCTTGAGGTTGCTGTATTCCTCTGAGCCTAGTAAGCCCACCCAAAAGGCACTAACAGTCTCCGCACTTCTGAGTGCATCTCGCACAACTGAGGTGGTTTGGAAGTCAACCATTTCCATCTCCAGCGCAGCCTGATCTAAAGAGGGGATCATTTCTTTCGCCAGGGAGGAGAAGTTGTCGGCTGGTTTTACTGCAGGGTCACGTATAAAGTCAATGATGTCTTTTGGGATGGAGTAGTCATCAAACCGAGAAGTGAAGTTGGCTCGAAGCCCCTTGATGAAGTCAACCATCAGCTCCGTCACTTCTCCTGCTGTCTTCTTCAGTGTGCTGAAATGGAGGAGCCTGCCGGTAGATATGTCTGCCTCAAGCATCTCAAGCTTCCTCGTGAATGACTCCAGTTTTTCAACCATGTCCACGATGGTTTTGTCTCTCCCCTGTAGCTGAAGGTTAAGCAGGTTTAGGTAGCCAAATATGTCAGATAAAAACGCTACATTGGACATGAACTTTTCATCCTCCAGCAGGATAAGGTGGTCAGCTGCTGCCTTGCTCTTGCTCATTCCAAGGAATGCTTTTATCTCATTCAGTAGCGCACAGAAGCGATCCAGCGCTTTCCCCTTGCTTAACCAGCGCACATCATTGTGAAGCAGCAAGTCGTCGTGGGTGGCATCTGCTGACTCCGCCACAAGTTGTCGGAAAAGCCTATACTGGGTGCTTGATGTACCTCTGACAAAATTAATGACTTTCATCACTTTGTCCATAACATCCTTGAGCTCACCATTCAGTCTGGCACAGAGGACACTTTGGTGGATGAGGCAGTGCAGCGCATGCATTTGGGGGGCGTGTTCTTTCAGCCTGCTCACCAGACCTCTGTGCTTTCCCACCATAGCAGGAGCCCCGTCTGTCACGATCAGGTTTACCCTCTCAAATGATAAGGAATGCAACTTAAACAGTTCTTCCAGTTTCGCATATATATCTTCTCCAGTGGTGCGCCCTTCTAATGGAATTAGAGACAGCAGCTCTTCCTTGAAATCCTTCCCATCAAAATATCTCACATAGACGCACAACTGGGCTACATCTGTGTTGTCAGTGCTCTCATCAATGGCTAAGGAAAAGTAGTTTGCGTGACTGACACTGTCGATAATTACACCATGCACCGCATCAGACAGCACTTCTATGCGGCGGGCAGCTGACCTGGCAGAGAGCGACATCTGTTTCACTGACTCGATCACACCATCCATCGACTTGTTGGCATCAAGTTCCTCCAAAACTGTCACCATCATCTCCTTGAAGACCTCTGCATCAGTGAATGGCTTGTTGTGCTTTGCGAGCACCCAGGACGCTTTTAGACATGCGCTAGTTACCTTCTGTTGGGATGTGAGACCTCGCACCAAGATCCTGTTGCTGTGTGCATAAGCACCTTTCAGGGCTTCGATCTTGCGCTTTCGTGCCTCTGTCTTCTGAGGGAACGCAACCTTGAAGTTAGCATGCTTCGTTTCGTGGTGCCGTCTAATATTGTATTCTTTGCATGCTGAGACAACTTCGTTACAGATCAGACAGGTGGGCTTTGCATTAATGAAACTGGGTAGGATGAATGCATAGTTCTCTGTCCATTCATCATGAAAGATCCTGTTTTCACTGCTAACTTTTCTCTTTAGGTGTTTTGATAGTGCCATTTTTTCACAGCTAATAGCAACACGTGGAAATGTGTGTGTCGGGTGGTTGTTGTTGTTTTTTAACAAACGTGCAGATAATTAATAGCGCCCCCAATGGCCAGTCAGCAAATTTAACCTACATCAGCCAGCTTGAATGTCTCAGTACGTCTTTTGTGTCATTTCACGAGCGCCTATCATTTTCATCCTCCCCTATTAATTCAATAAATTAGCCATTGTTTTGGTTGTGGCCCGCCATGTAATGGCTTGGAAAAAATCTGGCCCGAGACCAAACTTAATTGCCAACCCCTGCTTTAAGACTTTGTCAAGGTTTTTAACTAGTAGAAGAGTGAGTGCCACAGGTCTAAAGTTTTGTAATTCCCTGGGGTTCTTAGCCTTGGGAATGGGAATCAGGACCTGAGGCTTTCCTTTTGTTGGTTTTCTTGAATAAAACCATGACTTGTTCTTGAGAAATCAGAATATCATTGCAGGGTGTCATGGAGTTCCTTAACCTGGCGACATCTTGAGTGAAATCAGACTTTTGAAAACGTGAGAAAAAGGGGTTAAAAGTGTCAGACAGTCATCCTCAACCCCATTTACACTAATAATCTGTGTGGAGTCATTACTACACTGATTAATTGCAGCCATAGTTTTAATCCCCTGCCAGGCTGACCTAAGATCTCCATTTACATATTGTTTTTCTATTTTTCCCTGTACTTGCTTTTGGCTTTGCAATTTCAGCCCTAACCTCTCTAGATGCAGCCTTTTTCTCCTGAGGGTCGCCTGTAAAGAAGATTTTTTTCTTCTTATTTATGGCTGATTTAGGTGTTTGTTTACCCATGGTTTGTTGTTAGGAAAAACAACAACTGTTTTGGTAGGGATTACAGTGTCCACACAAAAAGTCACATAAGATGAAACTGTGTCTGTGAGTTCATCAATGTTATCAAACATTGCCAGTCAGTACATTCAAAACAAGCTTGGAGGGAGGAGATGCTGTCTTCTGACCAGAGCTTGACAGTTTTCTTCACTCTCTTCAGATGTCTGATGCATGGCTCATATATTGGCAATAAAAGAATACAATTGTGATATGCCCCCAGTCTAGGCATAAGAATTGACTTGTAGCTTTCTTTGACGTTTCCATAACATAAATCGAAGAGTGGTGTATTTCTGCGTGATTGGGCAGTTCACATATTGTTCATATGTCCGCAGGACTTTGTCTAAACGGATATGATTCAGATCCCCCATGTAGAATTTAAGAGCGTTACTACAAATGGAATCCAGCTTGTGAGATAAATCCACAATAACTTGGGTGGCTGCAGTGGAGTTGGCACGGGAATGAATATACATCGAAGTGAAGAACAGCTGAGGGAACTCACATGGAAGATAAAAGGGGCATAATGAGATGGTGAGTAGCTCGATATTGGGAATGCATATTTCCTCTCGCACATGAACAGAGATACATTACCTCTTGTTTACATAGAAACACACGCCTCCTCCGTAGCTCTTCTCCGTCACTGCCCTGGAGTGGTCCAGTCTGATGGGACAGCCAAAACCAGTGAGCGCCAGTGAGCGGTCCATGTCGCTCTTATTCAGCCATGTCTCAGTAATCCAAAGCAGGCAGCATTCTCTGATTTCCTGACTAAATTTAGCCAGGCTCTCCAGCCCATCAATATTGCGCCTCAAAGACTGTGCGTTAGATAGAAAGACTGAAGGCAGGGGGGGCAGCCGGCGTCAATCACCAAGGCATAACTTTTTGACTCTGTGCTTAATGCCTCCTCTCCTGCCTCTTTTTCTCCGTGGTAGCCGCCGTGGAGGATTTAAGTCCAAGTGGAAGGGGACAAAAATCTACGCTGGTATGGAGGTTGGGATATCACCCTCTGCTGAAGATCTTAGTGACAGGAGAAGCTCCCTGTTAATAACAATACGGTCTCCATGCTAAATTGCACAAACGATTCCAGAGTCCATATCTTGATCCTCCACACTTAAAAGCCCCCACACACAACGTTAAAAGACAACACAACGGTGCAAACTGTAGTGGGTCGCACACGGTGGAGCGCCCCAGAAGATATTTAAGCCACCCTCCCAAAAAAGTCCAATATGCTGTGACTGGTCAGTGTTAATGGGTCCTCTGTATCTTAGCTTCTCTGCCAGGCCCCCAGGAAGTGCACCAGGCTTGAAGCTAATTTTTGTAGTGGCCAAATAGTGGTACTGCAATATCCGGGGTCTATCACGTGATTCCACTGGGCCCAAAAAGACTTAATCCCATAGATTTACATTGGGAAAGCGAAGTCTGTAAGTCAGTGGAGACATTTTTTGAACATCACAACTACCACAAAACTAGTCCTGCCACTATCAAGATTTAATGTATTTGATCTGATAACATTTGGAAAGTCACAAGAGTCACAAGATGAAATTATTTTAACCCCATTCAAGATAGCGGAGTGCTTAAGCGGAAGTCAGCCACTTGGCTGGTGGAAGTTGTTCACTTGGTGGCATTCAGCCATGCTCGACCCTGCTTAGCCGCAGTAAGTCTCTAGTGCACCTGCTCTATGGGCTCACTGATGCAGAAGCAGTGTCAATCATCTGGGTTATTTCATACTGAGCTTTTTTGGCTTCATGCACCACAGAGCAACTTTCATAGGAATGAACAGGGTCCCACCACCAATACTGTATCCAGGTCTCTTAATACAGAGATGTGATGGGTGTGACATGTAACACCACAGCTTTGGCCTCTAGTGCGACATAAAACATAGGCATCGGCAGCACTTTATAAACAATAACAATGGCATTAGCATGACAATAACAATCATTTATGATTTATATATATTTATAGATTACTGTTAATTTATTATGTTAATCTGTTCTGTACAACATCTATTGCTCGTCTGTCCGTCCTGGAAGAGGGATCCCTCCTCAGTTGGATACTGCTCTTCTTCTTTGAGTTAGCTGCTAATTGCTGACAGCCACTTGTTAAATCTCCCACTGTGCTGTCCTGCCTGTGGTCCTGGCCTGTTGGCTGTCCTGTTTTTGCAGACACCATTTAAGGGCTGTTACTACCTCCCATGTCGGCCTGAAGGCCACTCTGTCACCCCACACTGTGATCGTACCTTATAGACACTGCACAATGTTCCCTGCCTTGAACAGGCGGGGTAAAAGGGATAACTCTGGAATAACTCTGCCCACCATGCAGCTCCCTGCATACACAACTGTCATTCAAGTTTCACCCCACAGCCAATGTAAAGAAAGAAGAAAGAGTAATATTGCAGTAAAATGTTATTAACAAAAGATGAAGCAATAAGCCATCATTACATGTCTATGAATATGCTGAAAGAGAAGAAGCTGTATAGTTTTTTGTCACCTTGGGCAGATGAGTGCTGACACTCTGTTGGACACTGATGATATTCTGGTAATTAGAACAGAAGCCTTCAAAATATTGTTTTGTTTAGTTTTTATTGAATTAGTTATTTTCCTGGTTTCAGGTTTTATTATCATTAAATAGCGTCAGCCTCCACAAACAGTTTGACTGAGCCACAAGTGTGAAATGGAAGCCTGATTGGTTTCCTGGCTTGAATAGATAGATAGATAGATAGATAGATAGATAGATAGATAGATAGATAGATAGATAGCTTTTTATTGTCATTGTACAAGATATACAACGAGATTATAGCAGCCAGGAGTGGTGTTACCATAATATAAAAAATAAAAGAATAAAAATAGTTAAAATATATAGTTAAAATATACAAGATATACAAAAAAATACAAGAAATTTCAAAAGGTGCAACAGTGCAACAACAGTCCAGTACAGTACAACAGTGCAGGGAAAGACAATAAATAAAAGATGCAGCAGGATATTGCAATTTGCCCTTTAGTTGCAGTTATTGTCCTTGTGTGAAAGGGGGGGGGGTTAGCGTGTGTGTGATAGATGTGGAGGGCAGAGAGTGAGAGTCGTGTGTGTGTGTGTTCAGTGTGGTGATTGCATAAGGAAAGAAGCTGTTCCTGAGTCTTTTGGTCCTGGTTTTGATTGACCTGTAGCGCCTGCCAGAGGGCAGCAGGTCAAACAGATGGAAGGCAGGGTGGGTACAGTCCATGGTGATTGCCTGAGCTTTGCTCAGGCAGCGGGAGGTATGAATGTCCTTCAGGTAGGGGAGGGGACAGCCGATGATCTTCTCCGCTGTTCTCACAACTCTCTGGAGCCTCTGCCGCTCTGCTTCAGTGCAATGGGAGAACCACACTGTGTTGCAGTACAGCAGGATGCTCTGAATGGTGGACGTGTAAAAGGTTACCAGCAGCTCCTCACCCACATTGTTCTTTCTGAGCACCCTAAGGAAGTGCAGGCGCTGCTGGACCTTTTTTATGATAGCTGTGGTGTTTGCAGTCCACGAGAGGTCAGCCAAGAGGATGGTGCCCAGTAGGGTGAAACTGTGGACCCTCTCCACACATTCACCATTTATGTAGCGGGGGAGCGGGTCCGACCTGTGCCTCCTGAAGTCCAGGATGATTTCCTTGGTCTTTGTGGTGTTTAAGATCAGGTTGTGAGCCTGGCACCACTCAGACAGATTCAGGACTTCATCCCTATAGGCAGACTCATCCCCACCCGTGATCAGTCCTACCACCGTGGTGTCATCTGCAAACTTTGCTATGGTGTTACTGGCGTGGACAGGTCTGCAGCCAGCGGTGTAGAGGGTGAAGAGCAGAGGGCTCAACACACAACCTTGTGGGGAGCCCGTGCTCAGTGTGCGGGTGGAGGACAGGTGGGGTCCAAGTTTGACTGTCTGTGGTCTGTTTGTTAGAAAGTCCTTGATCCATGAGCAGGTGAGAGGATGAAGTCCCAGAGCAGACAGTTTGCTGACCAGGATGTCGGGGATGATTGTATTAAAAGCTGAGCTAAAGTCCACAAAGAGCACCCTGGCATAGGTGTCTCTGTGTTCCAGATGGCTCAGCACGGTGTGGAGTATGATGAATATGGTGTCCTCAGTCGATCTGTTTGCTTTATAAGCAAACTGATGGGGATCGAGGGAGGGAGGGAGGCAGTCTTTGATGTGTCCTAGGACCAGCCTTTCCAGCCACTCAGTGATGACAGGTGTAAGGGCCACTGGACGGTAGTCATTAAGGCAGGCTATGTGTGATTTTTTGGGCACAGGGATGATGGTGGTGGCCTTCAGACAGGCTGGGATGGTGGCTTGTGACAGGGAGAGATTGAAGATTTTGGTGAAGACCTGGGAGAGCTGGTTTGCACAGGCCCTGAGTACCTTCCCAGGGACTCCGTCCGGTCCAGCTGCTTTCCTGGGGTTCACTCTGGCAAGCATCTGTGCCACCTCCTGTGCCTGTACAGGTCAGTGGATCGTAGCTAGGGGCTGACTGGGTCAGGGGGGTCGTGGCCGGAGGCTGCAGGGCTGTGGACTCAAAACGTGTGAAGAACGTGTTCAGCTCCTCCGCCAGTGCAGTGCTCGAGTCCACAGCTGTGCTGGTCTGTCCCCTGAAATTAGTCAGCTGCTGTATCCCCCGCCACACCTGTCTGGGATTGTTGTCAGAGAGGTGGTCTTGTAATCTCCTCTTGTAGTCTGACTTAGCTTCCCTGATGCCCCTTTTCAGTTCAGCTCTAGCAGCACTGTACAGTTCTCTGTCACCGGACCTGAAAGCGATGTTGCGGCCTCTGAGGAGTGACTTAACCGTGCTGGTCATCCAGGGCTTCTGATTTGGAAACACCCGGATGTGTTTGACGGCAGTGACAGTCACCATGCAGAACATGATGTATTTGAGCACAGCCTCACGTTCTGCATGGTGACTGTCACTGCTGTCAAACACACATCCGGGTGTTTCCAAATCAGAAGCCCTGGATGACCAGCATCAGGAAAGCTAAGTCAGAATACAAGAGGAGATTAGAAGACCACCTCTCTGACAACAATCCCAGACAGATGTGGCGGGGGATACAGCAGCTGACTAATTTCAGGGGACAAACCAGCACAGCTGTGGACTCGAGCACTGCACTGGCAGAGGAGCTGAACACGTTCTTCGCATGAACTGAGTCATGCTGTGAAAATTATAGGACTCTAGAAACCAACTGCTTGGACACAGGCTCTAAAAATATGGCTTTTTTTGCATCTTGAAAACTTATTTTGTTTTGTTTTTTTTGTGTTTCCATATTTCATATTTTCTGTTAGTGTGTGAGCTCAGGGTAAAGACACAGGAGGGAAGTAGGGTAAATGTATATAACGAAAGTGGGTGACTAACACTATGATGAACTTCTTTTCTATCGGATGACGCAGTGCCCTCAAGCCAGGCAGTGAGCTGCTCAGTGGTAGCTGGCAGTAGATTGTTTGAGATTGAGACAGATAGTTTGTGTGTAGGTGGGAAGGTGTGTAAAAGAGGAGCAGGTTGTTCAGTTTTCCTGTGTTTGCCTTTCAGATAATCCCCGTCAGAGCAGCCATGTTCCTGTTTACATCCACCTGCTGGACATCAACGACAATGCTCCCACCTTCGCCACAGTGTATGAAACCTTTGTCTGTGAGAGGACTAAGGCTGGTCAGGTACTATAGCTTCATCACTTCACACTTTTTGGAAGCAGATGTATGTTACTAAGTCACTGTGTACTGTGGGACAGTATACATTGTCCCAGCCAAACTTAATCCATATTGAGTAGCATCAGGTTTGGCTGTCTGAATAGTCAAAGCTGGAGGCTGGGGGTCAAACCTTTTTATTTATAAAATATCAAATTCATGCACTTAAGTGTGTCTTATTTTTCATGAGGCACCTGCTCATAAGACAGAAGGTCCTATAATGTAATATAATAATGGCACTGATGATAACTGTGATATTGTAAAAGAAAATATTATTATTGTGTTAATAACACACATATGATAATATTGTTATAACACTCCTAATTAGGGACCGAGCCAGTAGGCAGAGGACTCCTCCAAGAGAGGAGTCTTCGCCGAAGGCGAGGAACCTATTGCTTTTGCTGCGTTTATTAGGGACCGAGCCCATAGGGCAAGGTCCCTATTGTTTTTGCTCTGTTTATTATTATTATTATTAGGGACCGAGCAGAAGGCAAGGGCTCCAAAGGAGCCCATGCCGGAGGCAAAGGCCCTATTGTTTTTGCTGCGTTTAGTGGGGACCGAGCCCATAGGGCAAGGTCCCTATTGTTTTTGCTTCGTTCATTATTATTATTAGGGCCCGAGCACGAACCGTGCGAGGACCCTATTGTTTTCCTTAGGATTATTAGGGCCCGAGCACGTACCGTGCGAGGACCCTATTGAAATTGAAGGAATTATTATTATTATTACGACAAAAGTAAATCGCTTATTTGGAGGTTTTAACATGCTCAAAAACTCCTGAAATTTGGTGGTCGCATCAGTCGCGGTGTAAATTTACATATTTTAGGGTTCGGGGCAATGGACGGGTCAAAATGGCTAGGCCACGCCCATTAAAGAGCAATCTCCTTATAAACAGCGCCCTCCTCATCAATTTTCACGGATCTGCACGAAAATCGGTACACATGTAGATCATGCCAAGCCGCACAAAAAAGTCTCTTGGAGCCATAGGCCACGCCCAACAGGAAGTTGGCTATTTTGAATTTAGCGGCCATTTTTGGCGTTTTACCACGTGTCATATTTTGACGAACTCCTCCTACACGATTAATCAAAACGGCTTCAAAATCGCCGTGTACCAACTAGATAAGTTTGTGATCAAAAGTTATTCAAAGATCCGCTACCCGTCGAACACGGAATCGGCTTTTTGGCGGCGAAGTTTGAAGTTTGAAGTTTGTCTCGCCATGAAAAACGAAATTGCTATAACTTTGGCATTAATCGTCCAATCTGCACCAAACTTCACATGATTCATAATATTCCCGCCCTGAACACGTCTACATGCAGAAATTTTGTAATTACCCTAGCGCCCCCTGCTGGCGACAGGAAAAGCGATGTTTTTAGACTTTGACGTGCAGCTCTGACCACGTTCACCATATGCAACTCAAATTTGGTCAGACAGACCTCAAGACGTTGGTAATGCTACATTATGAAGATTGTGACTAGGCGTCAAACGGTGTTCCGCCCAGAGGGCGGCGAAGTCGAAAATTCGCCAAAACGCGTTGAAAATGGCTTTAATGACATTAACTTCTGTGTCCTTGGTCATATCTGCCTGAAACTTCACATGTGTGTTAACAGTCCAGGCTTGAACATGTGATATGAGTTTCGTTGATGGGCGTGGCCAAATGACTTGACCACGCCCTTTAAACATCAGCCCCTGCCGCACGTGTCACCGACATGCACGAAAATTGGTACACGCATGTATCACACCGAGACGCACAAAAAAGTCTCTCGGACCCACTGGCCATACCCAACAGGAAGTCGGCCATTTTGAATTTTGATGCTATTTTTGGCGTTTTCCACATGTTGTATTTTAACGAACTCCTCCTACAGGATTAATCAGAATGACTTCAAAATCACTGTGTGTGATCTAGACAAGGTTGTGATCAAAAGTTATTAAAAGATTTTTCCACAGTTAAACGGTTTGGCCGTCAGGTGGCGGCGAAGTTTGATGTCTCGCCATGAAACACGAAATTGCTATAATTTTGGGACACATTGTCCAATCTTCACCAAACTTCACATGATTCATAATAGTCCCACACTGAACACGTCTACATGACAAAGTTCTGTGATAGTCATAACGCCCCCTAGTTATTAGTCTTCTTCTTCTTATCCGAAATCAACTGCCTTTTTGGGGGCCGTAACATACTCGAAAACTCATGAAACTTCACAGACTCGTCAGAAGTGGTGAAAATTTACATATGGTAGGGGTTTCATGACAACGTGAAAAAAAATGGCTCAGTAGCGCCCCCTACTCATTTTCAATGTATTTTGGGCTATAACTCCCAGATCATGTGTCGCACATTCAAAAACCTCATATCACCACATTCCCTGAATAGCGCTGAATCACCTGGAAGGGGCCACGCCCATTTCCGCCTAAATTTTTTTTTGCAAATGCGCAAAACCTGGAAAACGTACTTTTTCGAACTCCTCCTTAGGGTTTTGTCCGTTCAGCGTGAAACTTGGCAGGTACAGTCTTTGACTGGACCTGATCTAAAGTTATCACAGGAATTTTGATTGGTCAAAATATGCGCAAATTATTAACGAACAAATTTTTCTAGCTAGCTACAAAAAGGCGAACTGTGGTATATCTCGGTCAAAATACATGCTAACAACACCAAATCTCAGATCCTTGCTTGACCTGTGCCTGTGAGCATGTGAGCCAAATGTGGCTAATGTTGGCCACTAGGGGGCGCTGCAAATATGGAAAATTAATATCATGTAAATGGCTTCACCGAGTTTTACAAAATTTGGTGGGTATGATGCTGGGCCACTCCTGAGGCCATGTCTTGAGGTTCATCACGACTGGTCAAAGTGGGCGTGGCTTATTACAAGATAAACAACAAACATTTATTTCAGCTCAAGTATTATGCTGAGGGCTATGAAATTGATAGGCTATATATAGAACAGCATACAGACCACCCATAGAAACAATTGTGTGTCTACTACACTAGGTGGCGCTATAACAGCTGCAAACGCATTTTGGCCTGTAACTTCCACATTTTAAATCACATCTTCATAAACTTCATATCCACGTGTTCCCTAAATAGCGTCGCATCTTCTGACATAGGCCACGCCCACTCCCACTGCACATTTCTCTTTGTAAGTCACTATACATCAAAAACCTACTTTTTCGAACTCCTCCTAGCGTTTAAGGTCCATCTTCACGAAAGTTTGCACATACAATCTCCAGACTTGCCTGACCAGAAGTTATCAAAAGAATTTTGCTACTACAAAAACTGCGCTAGCTAAAAATAAACATTTTTTTTCTGCTAGCTAAAAAACACATACCATTGCATATTTTTGTCAAAGTAAAAGCTATCCATGTCAAACTCAATTCACTTCTTTCAGACATCATCCAGACACTCTGTGCTAAATTTGGCAGAAGTTGGCAAATAGGGGGCGCTATAATCAGAGAAAAATCAAGTGACATGAAAATTCATATATTTGCACGAAATTTGGTGAGCATGATGTGGAGTCACTCCTGACGCCAGCTGTAAAGCTTAGTGATGTTTGGTCACCGTGGCGACGCCTTATTCGCCATAAAAGACGAAGTTGTTTTTGAGGGGTAAGGGATGCTTGTAAAGTCATGAAACTTGACACACACATGAAAGGATCCGATGTGGGTTGTCTGATGTGATTTTTTGGCTCTGATGTGCCAACATGGCTCAACAGCGCCCCCTACAAATTTTCTACGAAGCAGCCCCCGAAGCTGGTTTGACCTACATCTATGAAACTTGGTACGCACATGCATCACTGAAAGACGTATAAAAAAGCCTCTTGCAGCCATGTGCCAAAACCAACAGGAAGTCCGCCATTTTGAATTTGCTTGTAACTGGTTCGCAACTTCACCATACATGTTCCAATCTTCCCCAAACTTCACAGGATTGCTGACAGTCCTGCCCTGCACACATCTATACGCCAATACTTGGTTATTAGTATGGCGCCACCTACTGGCAAAATTACACGTGTTCTATGATTTGAGGGATATGACGTGTAAGTCCTGCGTGAGGGGTCTGCCTTCGACAGTGATGAACGGCGGCGTGAGCCGGCGTCCTGCCAGCGCCCTCGAGTTGCGTGAAGGTGCGAGGGCCCGTTCAATGCTGCTTGCAGCTTTAATTATTAGGGCCCGAGCACCAAGCGGTGCGAGGACCCTATTGAAATTGCAGGAATTATTATTATTATTATTACGACAAAAGTAAATCGCTTATTTGGAGGCCTGAACATATTCCAAAACACGCCAATTTTGGCATGCGCATCAGTCGCGGTGTAAATTTAGGTATTTTAGGGTTCGTGGTGGTGGGCGGGTCAAAATGGCTAGGCCACGCCCCTTAAAGAGCACCCTACTCGGCAGGTTTCACGGATCTGCACGAAAATCGGTACACATGTAGATCATGCTGAGACGCACAAAAAAGGTCATAGGGACACATAGGCTAAACCCAACAGGAAGTGAGATATTTGGCGTTGAACGGCCATTTTTGGCGTTTTCCACGTGTTGTATTTTAACGAACTCCTCCTACAGGAATAATCAGAACGGCTTCAAAATTGCTGTGCACCAACTAGACTAGTTTGTGATCAAAAGTTATTAACGGATTACGTAAACTCCAAACAACCTGACCTGGGCGTGGCGGCGAAGTTTGATGTCTCGCCATGAAAAATGAGATTGCTATAACTTTGGCATTAATAGTCCGAACGGTACCAAACTCCCCAGGATTCATAATAGTCCCGCCCTGAAGACGTCTACATGCAGAAATATTGAAATTTGCATAGCACCCCCTGCTGGTGACAGAAAAAGCGATGTTTTAGACTTTGAGGTCCAGCTCTGAGCACGTTCAGCAAATCCAGCTCAAATTTGGTCAGAAAGGCCTCAACATGTTGGTAATGCTCCATGATGAAGAATTTTGACTGTCGTCAAACGGCGTTCCATCCGGAGGGCGGCGAAGTCGACCCTTCGCCAAAATGCATAAAAATGGCCTTAACTTTGGTGTTTTTGATGATATCCACCTGAAACTTCATATGTGTGTCAACAGTCCAGCCCTGAATATGTGATATGAATTTCGTCAATGGGCGTGGCCATATGGCTTGGCCACGCCCATTCATATGAATTACTTCCATAGGACGTCTCACCGATATGCACAAAAATTGGTACACATCTCCATCACCCCCAGACAAACAAAAAAGTCTCTTGGACCTCTAGGCTAAATTCAACAGGAAGTCGGCCATTTTGAATGTCATGGTCATTTTTGGTGTCGCGCACGCATCGTATTTTAACGAACTCCTCCTACAGAATTCATCAGAACGGCTTCAAAATTACTGATTACCATCTAGAACACTTCCTGATCAAAAGTTATTAAAAGGTCTCGCAGAATCTAAAGGGCACGCCAGTTGTGGGAGGTTGAATTTTGACGTCTCGCCATGAAACAGGAAGTGGCAATAACTTCACTGTACTTGGTCAGATCTGTGTGAAACTTCACAGGTATATTGACAGTCCAACCCAGAACATATGTTATGAATTTCGTTAATGGGCGTGGCTAAATGGATTGGCCACGCCCATTCACACAAATAACCACCATAGGACGTCTCACTGATATGCACGAAACTTGGTAGACACATGTATAACATCCACACGCACAAGAAAGCCTCTTGCACGGATAGGCCACACCCAACAGGAAGTCGGCCATTTTGAAATTTACAGTCATTTTTGGCGTTTTCCACCTGGCGTATTTTAATGATCTCCTCCTCCAGAAATGAATCAATTAACTCCAAAACTGGTGTGTACCATCTACACAAGTGTGTGATCAAAACATATTAAGAGAATTGCTCAGCATGGAACGGTGTGGCTGTGACATGGTGTCGACACTTGATGTCTCACCATGAAACACGATATTGCTATAACATGGGATCTAATGGTCGAATCTGCTCCAAACTTCACATGTATGATAATAGTCCTGGCATGAACACACCCACATGACGCTCAGGAGTCAGAGTCATAGCGCCACCCAGTGGAGACGGGAAGTCGCAACGCATTGGTTCCTACACTGTCCGAAGGAGGCGAACATTCAGCGCCTCGTCTGCCGGTCGACCTCTGGCGAGACGGTGGCGGCCGCGCCAGGTCCCGAGTTGCGTGGGGTGCGAGGGCCCGTTCAACGCTGCTTGCAGCTTTAATTAGGGCCCGAGCACGTACCGTGCGAGAGCCCTATTGAAACCGAAGGAATTCTTATTCTTATTATTATTTTTTTTTTTATCCCATGATCGCATTTTTGAGGGCCTGAACGTACTCAAAAAGTCCCAGAATTTTGCACACTCGTCACGTCTGGTGAAAAATTCGATATTTTATGGTCATTACAAAGGGGCGTGACAAAATGGCTCAACGGCGCCCCCTAACAGTTTTCAAAATCAAAGCCCCCTGCTTTAACTTTGTCCGAAGCGTACGAATTTTGGTACACATATGTAGCACGCCGAGACGGACAAAAAAGCCTCTTGGGCCCATGCCCTAAACTCAACAGGAAGTCGGCCATTTTGAATTGAATGTGGAAGTTTCATGTATTTTTGGCCATTTGCAGGGGTCATAAATGAACGAACTCCTCCTAGAGATTTTGTCCGATCGCCTTCAAACTCGGTCTGTCCCACCAACATAAACTGAAGACGAAAAGTTATCAAAAGCTTGTGTTTTCGTCACACCGTGTGACCGTGCCGGGACCTCAAACTTCGTTACAAACAGGAAGTAGTATTATAACGCAGGAAGTAGTTTATTACTCCAACATACATGCTCCAATCTTCCCCAAACTTCACAGGATTGATGACAGTCCTGCTCTGAAGAGATCTACATGTCAATAATTTGTGATTAATATAGCGCCCCCTACTGGCAGTAGAAAATGTCATGTTTTACACTTTGAAGCACATCTCCTCCAAAGTTGAACACATCAACCTCATACTTGGTGAAATTATCCATAAGGCCTTGATGATGCTTTCTATGGAAAACTGTGAATTTTCGTCAAAGGGCGTGACCTTGGCGTGGCGGCCAACTTTGATGTTTCGCCATGATGACCAAAGTAGCTGTAACTTGACTCTACGTGGACATATCTTTCCAAAACTTCACACATATGATAACTGTCCAGCCCTGAAAACATCTATACAGAAATTTTGAATCAGCATCATAGCGCCACCTACTGGCGGCAGAAGGTTACTTTTTTCATTCTTTCATGTCCCTCTTCTACCAGGTTCCCCCGAACCACCTCAATTTTGCAAATACATACTCCCAAGACCTTGTTGATGGTCAAAGCAGAAGCCTTTGAGGTTTCGTCCAACGCTGTCACTGTGGCGCCACCTTATTCGCCATAAAACACGAGGTTGTTTTTGAGGGGCAAGGGACACTCGAAAACTCACGCAACTTGGCACACACATCAGACATCCCAAATTGTGTTGTCTGATGTGATTTTTGTGTTTTCATGTGCCAAGATGGCTCAACAGCGCCCCCTACTCATTTTCAACGTGTTTTGGGCTATAACTCCCAGACCATATGTCACACATTCAAAAACCTCATATCCACAGATTCCCTGAATAGTGCTGAATCACCTGGGCTGGGCCACGCCCATTTCTGCCTATAAATTTTTTTCGCAAAATTGAGAAAACTGGAAAACCTACTTTTTTGAACTCCTCCTTAGGGTTTTGTCCGTTCAGCGTGAAACTTGGCACGTACAGTCTTTGACTGGACCTGATCTAAAGTTATCAAAGGAATTTTGATTGGTCAAAATATGCGCAAATTATTAACGAATACATTTTTCTAGCTAGCTATAAAAAGGTGAACGGTGGCATTTTTCGGTCAAAATAAAGGCTAACAACACCAAATCTGAGATCCTTCCTTGACATGTGCCTGTGAGGGTGTGAGCCAAATTTGGCTAATGTTGGCCACTAGGGGGCGCTGCAAATATGGGAAATTTATATCTCGTAAATTGCTGCACCGATTTTTACGAAATTTGGTGAGTATGATGCTGGCCCCCTCCTGAGGCCATTTTGTGAAGTTAGTCACGACTGGTCAAAGTGGGCGTGGCTTATTACAAGATAAAAAACAAACATTTATTTCAGCTCAAGTATTATGCTGAGGGCTGTGAAATTCATAGGGTATACATAGAATAGCATACAGACCACCCTTAGCAAAAGTTATGTGTCTACTCCACTAGGTGGCGCTATAACGGATGCAAACGCATTTTGGCCTGTAACTTCCACATTTTAAATCACATCTTCATAAACTTTATATCCACATGTTCCCTAAATAGAGTCGCATCTTCTGACATAGGCCAGGCCCACTCCCACTGCATATTTCTCTTTGTACGTCACTATACATCAAAAACTTACTTTTTCGAACTCCTCCTAGTGTTTAAGCTCCATCTACACGAAACTTTGCACATACAATCTCCAGACTTGCCTGACCAAAAGTTATCAAAAGAATTTTGCTACTCCAAAAAATGCGCTAGCTAAAAATAAACAGTTTTTTTTCTGCTAGCTAAAAAACACATACCGTTGCATATTTTTGTCAAACTAAAAGCTATCAATGTCAAACTCAATTCATTTGTTTCAGATGTCAACCAGTGGCTCTGTGCCAAATTTGGTGGAAATTGGTCAATAGGGGGCGCTATAAACAGAGAAAAATCACGTGGCATGAAAATTCATCGATTCGCGCAAAATTAGGAGAGCGTGATGTGGAGTCACTCCCGAGGCCAGCTGTAAAGCTTAGTGATGTTTGGTCACCGTGGAAATGCCTTATTCGCCATAAAAGACGAAGTTGTTTTTGAGGGGTAAGGGATGCTTGTAAAGTCATGAAACTTGGCACACATATGACAGGATCTGATTTGTGTTGTTTGATGTGATTTTTCTGCTCTGATGTGCCAACATGGCTCAACAGCGCCCCCGACAAATTTTCTACGAAGCAGCCCCCGATGCTGGTTCGACCTACATCGATGAAACTTGGTATGCATGTGCATCACTGAAAGACGTACCAAAAACCCTCTTGCAGCCATGTGCCAAACATACCAGGAAGTCCGCCATTTTGAATTTGCTTGTAACTGGTTCGCAACTTCACCATACATGTTCCAATCTTTCCCAAACTTCACAGGATTGATGACAGTCCTGCCCTGAACACATCTATACGCCAATACTTGGTCATTAGTACGGCGCCACCTACTGGCAAAATTACATGTCTTCGTATGCTTTGAGGGATATGCCGTGTAACTCCTGCGTGAGGGGTCTGCCTTCGACAGGAATGAACGTCGGCATTAGCCGGCGTCCTGCCAGCGCCCTCGAGTTGCGTGAAGGTGGAAGGGCCCGTTCAACGCTGCTTGCAGCTTTAATTAGGGCCCGACCACGTACCGTGCGAGGACCCTATTGTTTTCCTTAGGATTATTAGGGCCCGAGCATGTACCGTGCGAGGACCCTATTGTTTTCCTTAGGATTATTATTATTATTATTATTAGGGCCCGAGCATGTACCGTGCGAGGACCCTATTGAAACTGAAGGAGTTATTATTATTATTTTTCTGCCTAATGAATTGGCTTTTTGAGGGCTTTATCATATTCAAAAACTCACCAAACTTCACAGACTCATCAGAAGTGGTGAAAAATTTGATATTTTTGGGGTTTCGAGATAATGTGCAAAAAAATGGCTCAACAGCGCCCCCTACTCATTTTCAACGAAGCAGCCCCCCAAGTTGGTTTAACCTACGTGTATGAAACTTGGTAGGCATATGTAACACACCAAGACGTACAAAAAAGCCTCCGGGGCCCATGCCCTAAACTCAACAGGAAGTCTGCCATTTTGAATTGAATGTGCAAGTTTCATGCATTTTTGGCCATTTGCAGGGGTCATAAATGAACGAACTCCTCCTAGAGATTTTGTCCGATCGCCTTCAAACTCGGTCTGTCCCACCTACATAAACTGAAGACGAAAAGTTATCAAAAGCTTGTGTTTTCGTCACATTGTGTGACCGTGCCGGGACCTCAAACATCGTTACAAACAGGAAGTAGTATTATAACGCAGGAAGTAGTTTATTACTCTAACATACATGCTCCAATCTTCCCCAAACTTCACAGGATTGATGACAGTCCCGCTCTGAAGAGATCTACATGTCAATAATTTGTGATTAATATAGCGCCCCCTACTGGCAGTAGAAAATGTCATGTTTTACACTTTGAAGCACATCTCCTCCAAAGTTGAACACATCAACCTCATACTTGGTGAAATTATCCATAAGGCCTTGATGATGCTTTCTATGGAAAACTGTGAGTTTTCGTCAAAGGGCGTGACCTTGGCGTGGCGGCCAACTTTGATGTTTCGCCATGATGACAAAAGTAGCTGTAACTTGACTCTACGTGGACATATCTTTCCAAAACGTCACACATATGATAACTGTCCAGCCCTGAAAACATCTATATAGAAACTTTGAATCAGCGTCATAGCGCCACCTACTGGCGGCAGAAAGTTACTTTTTTCATTCTTTCATGTCCCTCTTCTACCAGGTTCCCCCGAACCACCTAAATTTTGCAAATACATACTCCCAAGACCTTGATGATGATCAAAGCAGAAGCCTTTGAGGTTTCGTCCAACGCTGTCACTGTGGCGCCACCTTATTCGCCATAAAACACGAGGTTGTTTTTGAGGGGCAAGGGACACTCGAAAACTCACGCAACTTGGCACACACATCAGACGGCCCAAATTGTGTTGTCTGATGTGATTTTTGTGTTTTCATGTGCCAAGATGGCTCAATAGCGCCCCCTACTCATTTTCAACGTGTTTTGGGCTATAACTCCCAAACCCTATGTCACACATTCAAAACCCTCATATCCACAGATTCCCTGAATAGTCCTGAATCACCTGGGCAGGGCCACTCCCATTTCTGCCTATCATGTTTTTCGCAACATTGCGAAAACTGGAAAACCTACTTTTTCGAACTCCTCCTTAGGGTATTGTCCGATCAGCGTGAAACTTGGCACGTACAGTCTTCACCTGGACCTGATCTAAAGTTATCAAAAGAATTTTGTTCAGTCAAAAAAAACGAAAATTATTAACAAATACAATTTTCTAGCTAGCTATAAAAAGACAAACTATGGCATATTTCGGTCAAAATAAATGCTAAAAACACCAAATCTGACATCCGTGATTGACATGTGACTGTGAGGGTGTCAGCCAAATGTGGCTAATGTTGACCACTAGGGGGCGCTGCAAATGTGACACATTTATATCTCTTAAATGGCTGAACCGATTTTTACGAAATTTGGTGGGTATTTTGCTGGGTCATTCCTGAGGCCATATCTTGAAGTTAATCACGACTGGTCAAAGTGGGCGTGGCTTATTATGAGATAAACAACAAACATTTATTTGAGCTCAAGCATTATGCTGAGGGCTGTGAAATTCACAGGGTATATATAGAACAGCACACAGACGAGCCACAGCAAAAATTGTATGTCTGCTCCACTAGGTGGCGCTATAATGGATGCAAACGCATTTTGACCTGTAACTTCCACATTTTAATTCACATCTTCATAACTTTATAACCACGTGTTCTCTAAATAGAGTCCCATCTTCTGACATAGGCCACGGCCGCTCCTACTGTAGATTTCTCTTTGTAAGTCACTACACATCAAAAACCTACATTTTCGAACTCCTCCTAGCGATTAAGATCCATCTTCACGAAACTTTGCACATACAAACGCCAGATGTGCCTGACCAAAAGTTATCAACAGAATTTTGCTACTCCAAAAAATGCGCTAGCTAAAAATAAACAGTTTTTTTCTGCTACCTAAAAAACACATACCATTGCATATTTTTGTCAAACTAAAAGCCATCAACATCAAAATCAATTCACTTGTTTCAGACGTGAACCAGAGGCTCTGTGCCAAATTTGGCGTAAATTGGCCAATAGGGGGCGCTATAAACAGAGAAAAATCAAGTGACATGAAAATTGATCGATTCGGACGAAATTTGGCGAGCGTGTTGTGGAGTCACTCCCGAGGCCAGCTGTGAAGCTTAATGATGTTTGGTCACCGTGACAAAGCCTTATTCGCCATCAAACACAAAGTTGATTTTGATGGGAAAGGGATGTTTGTAAAGTCATGAAACTTGGCATACATATGAAAGGGTTCGATTTGAGCTGTCTGATGTGATTTTTTGGCTCTGATGTGCCTACATGGCTCAACAGCGCCCCCTACAAATTTTCTACGAAGCAGCCCCCGAAGCTGGTTTGACCTACATCTATGAAACTTGATACGCACCTGCATCACTGAAAGACGTATAAAACATGCCTGTTGCAGCCATGTGCAAAACCCAACAGGAAGTCTGCCATTTTGAATTTGCTTGTAACTGGTTCAGAACTTCACCTTACATTTTCCACTCTTCCCCAAATTTCACAGGATTGATGACAGTCCTGCCCTCAACACATCTATACGCCAATACTTGGTTATTAGTACGCCGCCACCTACTGCCAAAATGACATGTCTTTGTATGATTTGAGGGATATGACGTGTAATTCCTGCGTGAGGGGTCTGCCTTAACAGGAATGAACGGCGGTGTCATCCGGCATCCTGCCAGCACCCTCGAGTTACGTGAAGGTGCGAGGGCCCGTTCAATGCTGCTTGCAGCTTTAATTATTATTATTATTTTTTTTCGCTTGATCGCATTTTTGGGGGCTTTAACATATTCAAAAACTCACCAAATTTGACGTGCACATTCGTCTAGGGGACATTTATGTGTACGCAAAATTTAAACGATGCCCATTGCAAAATGGCGAAATGGCGCCCCCTAGAAAACTTCAATCGGCTCCCACCGGCAGCCCGTTTGACCAAATTCCACGAAATTCGGGGAGGTCGTGTATCATCCCAAGACGCACGAAAATGCGCAGTTGGACTTTTTTCTAAAACCAACAGGAAGCCGGCTATTTTGATTTGAATATTCCATTTTTTACCGATTTTGGCGATTTGCTAGTGTG
Organism: Cephalopholis sonnerati; assembly: GCA_019142605.1. NCBI lineage: Eukaryota > Metazoa > Chordata > Actinopteri > Perciformes > Serranidae > Cephalopholis > Cephalopholis sonnerati. Next base: position 40,512,244 of record JAGQAX010000010.1, on the reverse strand, counting down.
CTCTCAGAGCTATCTCCTCCTAGACGGTTCATTGGATCGGCTTCAAATTTGCCGTGCTGCAACTAGACCACATGATGATCAAAAGTTATTAAAAGATCTTTCCCTCGTTAAACGGTTTGGCCGTCAGGTGGCGGCGAAGTTTGATGTCTCAAAAAAAAAAACCCCAAAAACCCAGAATTGCTATTACTTGGGCGTGAAAGGTCCAATCGGCACAAAACTTGCTGGGTATGATCGTAGTCCCGCCCTGAACACGTCTACATCAAAAAATTCCCCTGTTCTCAGAGCGCCCCCTGCTGGCGACAGGAAAAGTGATTTTTTACACTTTGAGGTGCAGCTCTGAGCACGTTCAACATATCCAACTCAAATTTGGTCAGAAAGGCCTCAACACGTTGTTAATGCTACATGATGAAGATTGTGACGTATCGTCAAACGGCGTTGCGCCCACAGGGCGGCGAAGTCGATGCTTCGCCAAAACGTAGGAAAGTGGCCTTAACTTCAGTGTCCTTGGTCATATCTGCCTGAAACTTTACATGTGTGTTAACAGTCCAGCCCTGAACATGTGATATGAATTTCGTTGATCCATCTTCACGAAACTTTGCACATACAAACGCCAGATGTGCCTGACCAAAAGTTATCAACAGAATTTTGCTACTCCAAAAAATGCGCTAGCTAAAAATAAACAGTTTTTTTCTGCTACCTAAAAAACACATACCATTGCATATTTTTGTCAAACTAAAAGCCATCAACATCAAAATCAATTCACTTGTTTCAGACGTGAACCAGAGGCTCTGTGCCAAATTTGGCATAAATTGGCCAATAGGGGGCGCTATAAACAGAGAAAAATCAAGTGACATGAAAATTGATCGATTCGGACGAAATTTGGCGAGCGTGTTGTGGAGTCACTCCCGAGGCCAGCTGTGAAGCTTAATGATGTTTGGTCACCGTGACAAAGCCTTATTCGCCATCAAACACAAAGTTGATTTTGATGGGAAAGGGATGTTTGTAAAGTCATGAAACTTGGCATACATATGAAAGGGTTCGATTTGAGCTGTCTGATGTGATTTTTTGGCTCTGATGTGCCTACATGGCTCAACAGCGCCCCCTACAAATTTTCTACGAAGCAGCCCCCGAAGCTGGTTTGACCTACATCTATGAAACTTGATACGCACCTGCATCACTGAAAGACGTATAAAACATGCCTGTTGCAGCCATGTGCAAAACCCAACAGGAAGTCTGCCATTTTGAATTTGCTTGTAACTGGTTCAGAACTTCACCTTACATTTTCCACTCTTCCCCAAATTTCACAGGATTGATGACAGTCCTGCCCTCAACACATCTATACGCCAATACTTGGTTATTAGTACGCCGCCACCTACTGCCAAAATGACATGTCTTTGTATGATTTGAGGGATATGACGTGTAATTCCTGCGTGAGGGGTCTGCCTTAACAGGAATGAACGGCGGTGTCATCCGGCATCCTGCCAGCACCCTCGAGTTACGTGAAGGTGCGAGGGCCCGTTCAATGCTGCTTGCAGCTTTAATTATTATTATTATTTTTTTTTTTCGCTTGATCGCATTTTTGGGGGCTTTAACATATTCAAAAACTCACCAAATTTGACGTGCACATTCGTCTAGGGGACATTTATGTGTACGCAAAATTTAAACGATGCCCATTGCAAAATGGCGAAATGGCGCCCCCTAGAAAACTTCAATCGGCTCCCACCGGCAGCCCGTTTGACCAAATTCCACGAAATTCAGGGAGGTCGTGTATCATCCCAAGACGCACGAAAATGCGCAGTTGGACTTTTTTCTAAAACCAACAGGAAGCCGGCTATTTTGATTTGAATATTCCATTTTTTACCGATTTTGGCGATTTGCTAGTGTGCTCTCAGAGCTATCTCCTCCTAGACGGTTCATTGGATCGGCTTCAAATTTGCCGTGCTGCAACTAGACCACATGATGATCAAAAGTTATTAAAAGATCTTTCCCTCGTTAAACGGTTTGGCCGTCAGGTGGCGGCGAAGTTTGATGTCTCAAAAAAAAAAACCCAAAAACCCAGAATTGCTATTACTTGGGCGTGAAAGGTCCAATCGGCACAAAACTTGCTGGGTATGATCGTAGTCCCGCCCTGAACACGTCTACATCAAAAAATTCCCCTGTTCTCAAAGCGCCCCCTGCTGGCGACAGGAAAAGTGATTTTTTACACTTTGAGGTGCAGCTCTGAGCACGTTCAACATATCCAACTCAAATTTGGTCAGAAAGGCCTCAACACGTTGTTAATGCTACATGATGAAGATTGTGACGTATCGTCAAACGGCGTTGCGCCCACAGGGCGGCGAAGTCGATGCTTCGCCAAAACGTAGGAAAGTGGCCTTAACTTCAGTGTCCTTGGTCATATCTGCCTGAAACTTTACATGTGTGTTAACAGTCCAGCCCTGAACATGTGATATGAATTTCGTTGATGGGCGTGGCCAAATGGCTTGGCCACACCCTTTAAACATCAGCCCCTGCGGCACGTTTCACTGACATGCATGAAAATTGTTACACATATGTATCACATCCAGACGCACAAAAAAGTCTCTTGGACCCATTGGCCAAACCCAGCAGGAAGTCCTCCATTTTGAATTTAATGGTCATTTTTGGCATTTTCCACGTGTTGTATTTTAATGAACTCCACCTACAGGATGCATCAGAACAACTTCAAAATCATTGTGTCCCATCTAGACAAAGGTGTAATCAAAACTTATAAGCAGATTTTTGCATCGTGAAACGGTTTGGCCGTCAGGTGGCGGCGAAGTTTGATGTCTCGCCATAAAACATGAAATTAGTATATCTTTGGCATACATTGTCCATTCTTCACCAAACTTCACATGTTTGTTAACAGTCCAGACCTGAATGTATAGTATGAGTTTCATCAATAAGCGTGGCCGTATGGCTTGGCCACGCCCCTTAAAGTGCAGCGTCCCCCATAACAACTTTCACCGACGTGCACGAAAATCAGTATGCACATGTATCATGTCCAGACGCACAAAAAAGCCTCTTGCACATATAGGCCACACCCGACAGGAAGTCGGCCATTTTGAAATTTACAGTCATATTTGGCGTTTTCCACGTGTTGTATTTTAATGATCTCCTCCTCCAGAAATGAATCAATTAACTCCAAAACTGGTGTGTACCATCTACACAAGTGTGTGATCAAAACATATTAAGAGAATTGCTCAGCATGGAACGGTGTGACTGTGACATGGCGTCGACACTTGATGTCTCACCATGAAACACGATATTGCTATACCATGGGATCTAATGGTCGAATCTGCTCCAAACTTCACATGTATGATAATAGTCCTGGCATGAACACACCCACATGACGCTCAGGAGTCAGAGTCATAGCGCCACCCAGTGGAGACGGTAAGTTGCAACGCATTGGTTCCTACACTGTCCGAAGGAGGCGAACATTCAGCGCCTCGTCTGCCGGTCGACCTCTGGCGACACGGTGGCAGCCGCGCCAGGCCCCGAGTTGCGTGGGGTGCGAGGGCCCGTTCAACGCTGCTTGCAGCTTTAATTATTATTATTATTATTAGGGCCCGAGCACCTAGTGGTGCGAGGACCCTATTGAAACTGAAGGAATTATTATTTTTCCTCCAAATGAATTGGCTTTTTGAGGACTTTATCATATTCAAAAACTCACCAAATTTGGCGGTCGCATCAGTCGCAGTGAAAATTTACGTGTATTATGGTTTGCAGCGATGGGCAGGATAAAATGGTGGGGCCACGGCCCTTAAACAGGGGCCCCGACTGCAGGTTTCACCGACATACATGAAAATCGGTACACATATGTATCACACCCAGACGCACAAAAAAGTCTCTTGGAGCCATAGGCCAAACCCAACAGGAAGTCGGCCATTTTGAATGTAGCGGCCATTTTTTGTGTTTTCCACGTGTTGTATTTTAACGAACTCCTCCTACGGGATTAATCAGAATCACTTCAAACTTGCTGTGTACCATCTAGACTAGTTTGTGATCAAAAGTTATCAAAAGATCAGCTACCCGTTGAGGGGCGTATCGGCTTTTTGATGGAGAAGTTTGACGTCTCGCTATGAAAAGCCTGAACAAATACAAAATTGCTATAACTTTCGGGTAAATGGTCGGATCTGCACCAAACTTCACTGGATAGATAATAGTCCTGCCCTGAACACGTCTACATGCAGAAATTTTGTATTTGTCATAGCATCCCCTGCTGGAAACAGAAAAAGCGATGTTTTAGACTTTGAGGTGCAGCTCTGAGCACGTTGAGCATATCCAACTCAAATTTGGTCAGAGAGGCCTCAAGACCTTGGTAATGCTACATTATGAAGATTGTGAGGTATCATCAAACGACGTTGTGCCCAGAGCGTGGCAAAGTCGATGTTTTACCAAAACGCATAACAGTGGCCTTGGTCATATCTGCCTGAAATTTCATATGTGTGTTAACGGTCCAGGCCTGAACACGTGATATGAGTTTCGTTGATGGGCGTGGCTAAATGACTTGGTCACGCCCATTCATAAAGGTAACCCACATAGGAGTTTCCACGAAAATCGGTACAAACATGTATCACCCAAATGCACAAAATAGCCTCTTGCACCCATAGACCAAACCCAACCGGAAGTCCGCCATTTTGAATTTACTTGTGCCACATTTGTGCATTTTTGGTGATTTCCAGGAGACGTAAATTAACGAACTTGTCCTAGAGATTTTATCCAATCCACTTCAGACTTTGTCTGTCCCAATGACCTACAAGAAGAAAAGTTATCACAGGCTTGAGGTTTCGTCAAACGCTGTCACCGTGGCGCCGCCTTCTTTGCCATAAAATACGAAGTTGTAAGTACTCCTACAGATTTTATCCAATCGACTTCTTACTTGGTCTGTCTGACCTCAACACATTGAAGAAGAAAAGTTATCAAAAGCTTGACGTGTCGTCCGACGTGCGACCATGGCGGGGCCTCAAACTTCGGGGTCTGCCATGAAACAGGAAGTAGTGTATGACTCCAGCATACATGGTCAAATCTTCCCCAAACTTCACAGGATTGATGACAGTGCTGCTCTGAAGACATCTACATGTCAATAATTTGTGATAAATATAGCGCCCCCTACTGGTAACAGGAAATGACATGGTTTGTATTTTGAATTATAACTGCCACAACTTGGGCAGATCGACTTCAAACTTGGTCAATCTATCCATCACATGCAGGAGATGTTTTATTGTGAACACTGTGAGTTTTCATCAAAGGCCGTGGCCATGACGTGGCAGCGAACTTTGATGTTTCGCCATGATTACAAAAGTTGTGTAACTTGACTCTACGTGGACAAATCGTTCCAAAACTTCACACATATGATAACAGTCCAGCCCTGAAAACATCGACAGCACAATTTTTCATCACCGTCATAGCGCCACCTACTTGCGGCAGAAAGTTACTGCTTTCATTCTTTCATGTCTCTCTTCTGGCAGGTTAATATCAACCACCTCATTTTTACTATTACATTGTCCCAAGACCATGATGATGATCATACCACAAGCGTTTGAGTATTCATCAAACGCCATCACCATGGCAACGCCTCATTCACCATAGAACACAAAGTTGTGTTTGAGGGGTAAAGGATGCTTGTAAAGTCATGAAACTTGGCACACATATGACAGGATCCAATTGGTGTTGTGTGATGTGATCTTTGATGTACCAACATGGCTCATCAGCGCCCCTTATAAATATTCTATGAAGCAGTCCCCAAAGGTGGTTTTACCTACATCTATGAAACTTGGTAGGAACATGCATCACTGAAAGACGTACAAAAAAGCCTCTTGCAGCCATGTGCCAAACCCAGCAGGAAGTCCGCCATTTTGAATTTGCTTGTAACTGCTTCACAACTTCACCGAACATATTCCACTCTTCCCCAAATTTCACAGGACTGATGACAGTCCTGCCCTGAACACATCTATACGCCAATACTTGGTTATTAGTACGGCACCACCTAGTGGCAAAATGCCATGTCTTTGTATGATTTGAGGGATATGACGTGTAACTCCTGCGTGAGGGGTCTTCCTTCGACAGGAATAAACGGCGGCGTCAGCCGACATCCTGCCAGCGCCCTTGAGTTGCGTGAAGGTGCGTGAAGGTGCGAGGGCCCATTCAATGCTGCTTGCAGCTTTAATTAGGGACCGAGCAGAAGGCAAGGGCTCCAAAGGAGCCCATGCTGAAGGCAAAGGCCCTATTGTTTTTGCTGCGTTTATTATTTTTCTTTGTCCCGCCAAATCAAGTCTAAATTTGACCCCCTAAAAATGGTCAAAAACTCACCAAAATTGGCACACTGGTCAGAAATGTGTGAAAATTTGATAAAATTCAAAAATTAGTGGTGGTGGTGGGTGGTGCTATGTGTAATAGCAAGTATTGAGATATGGCTGTGTTCAGTGCTGGACTGTTATCAATCCTGTGAAGTTTGGTTAAGATTGGAGCATGTATGCTGGAAGTATAAACTACTTCCTGTTTTGTGGCAGTACAGCTAAGTGTGACATCTGACATATTTAAGTTTGAACGAACCTGAAATATAGACCACAGCATGTAAATTTCAGATACATCCAAGAAAAACTGTGTGAAAAGATGTACTGCCTGTTGCCAGTAGGTGGTGCTATCCCCAAATATTGACACATGGATGTGTTCAGGGCGGGACTGTCATCGGTCCTCACAGGTACAGAAAATGGAACACACCACACAGCTCCAAAGCACAGTGACACCGATTGTCTTCAGTCTATGGCCAAAAGCCCAGATGTTTTAAACATGGCTGTGTGAGCACAGCGTTTGAGATATGAATGAAATGTATAGATGAGGATGACCAGGAGAGTTTGGGGATCGTTCTGATATCATATCTTCAAGGTAAATGCAGAAATGTGGAAATGATAGCAGGTTAAACATGAAGGCAGTTCAGCTTTTCTCCTGAGAGCAGCAGGTTGACATTGTATAAGAGTGGATGGGACACATGGAGGGTAGTCATTGTCTTTTAAGGCTCACAGTTTAAATTCTGTTTATGTCAGTGTTAAAAGCAGACACTGGTCGGAACTCAGACAAAAATGCCAAAACTACTTTTTTCCAAAAATGGTGTGTGTAGCTCAAAGAATGCGGCCAAAATGGTGATTTTAATAGTTTTTTTGGACAGTTTTCACAGCAGCTCCGCACTCTGGCTGATGACGTCACCCGCTGCAGCTGCCAACACCGCGTCTCATAGAAACCCATTGTAAAGTGAAAATGTGCTCGTGGTACTTCAAGAGGAATATCTCAAGAACGGTAAAAGATACAAAAAAAAACGAAGACATCTCTGGAAACCTGAGAACTGTGGGAACAGTTTAAGCTGCTTTTAAGCTGTATGCAATAAACGACCTCGGAGGAGATATTTTTTGAAAATATGATTGTTAAAGTACAAATATCTCACTTCCTGTTGGATTTAGGTCAGGGGTGTCAGCGTATGATTTGTAGGTCTTGATGAGACAAACATGCTAGTCTTGGTTTGATCTTTCTACGACATTCCTACAGGCCGCAGTGGCCATTTTTGTGTGGCCAGGTGGTGCTAGAGAGCTCATTTTGGCACTTGAGGTGTTAATTTTAGCATGGCCTGAAGCTCTGGCACTTTTTGAACAGGCGTGCCAATTTTGGTGAGTTTTTGAGCATGTTTAGGGGGTCAAAATGGCGCCCAAAAAAGCGGGAGAAAGAAAGAATAATAAATGCAGCAAAAACAATAGGTTCCTTGCCTTCGGCATGGACTCCTCTCTTTGAGAGGAGCCCTTGCCTTCGGCTCGGTCCCTAATAATAATAAGCGCAGCAAAAACAATAGGGCCTTTGCCTCCGGGATGGGCTCCTTTGGAGCCCTTGCCTTCTGCTTGGTCCCTAATAATAATAAACTTTCCAAAAACAATAGAGTCTTTGCCTCCGGCATGGACTCCTCTCTCTGAGAGAAGCCCTTGCCTTCGGCTCGGTCCCTAATGATAATAAACGCACCAAAAACAATAGGGCCTTTGCCTCCGGCATAGGCTCCTCTTTTAGAGGAGCCCTTGCCTTCTGCTCAGTCCCTAATAATAAACGCAGCAAAAACAATAGGTTCCTTGCCTTCGGCATGGACTCCTCTCTTTGAGAGGAGTCCTTGCCTTCTGCTCGGTCCCTAATAATAATAATAATAATAATAATAACAATGATAATAATGATAAACAAAGCAAAAACAATAGGGACCTTGCCCTACGGGCTCGGTCCCTAACTAGATGACATGTCACGGGCACACACACGCAAACACACATGCACAGCATCGAAGCTCTCCTCTCAACATTAGCATTAGCCTAGCATAAAGCTAACATAAATTTAAAAACTCAATCTCAACCAAAACTAAGCACGCACACACACATGCACGGCATCTAATCATTCCTCTCAACATGATTAACAGTCATCCATTTTAAAAGATCTGTCCTTTAAACAGTATGCTCAACTAACACAACAACATCCATATTACATACATTTTCATACTAAAAGCAAAATGGCCAACACTACAGCTCTCTAAATAAATCAACTCAGTCTCAAGCAAAACTGGACATCACACACACACACACACACACACACACACACACACACAGGCAGGGATCTTTCCTTTAAACAATATTGTTGGGATTCACTGGACCACAGATGATTTGTCATTTGTTAAAATCTAAACTGGACATGTGAAGGCTTTTCCTCCTGAGGTTGAAGACCTCATGTTCTTTGTTCTCAAACAAAGAAGTTACCTAACACCCATCTCAGCAGGATGGCCAATTTCACACCTCTGTGAGAGACAAGTCTCAAAAGTGATTGGTCATTACTGTTACAGTGCCATGTGACTCTGTGATGTCATCAGACACACTGTAGGAGTTCTTCTCCATTCACTACAGTCTCTCTCTTGGCTCTTGGGTGGCAAGCCGCCCACACCTCTTCCCTTCTGGGCCCTGGACCAGCCCAGAGGTGCTCTTTGTCCTGAACCATCAAGGGGGGGGACAATTGCTCCACAGACTTTGTTCCCTTTTCTCCCAAGACTCTCATGCCCTCGCTCAAGGCAGGTGCATAACTGATACAAGACAGGTTTACAACTAACCTCCCAGCAACAAGGAGAATCAAGTTGAGTTAGCACCCCAACGTCTAACTCAGCAAGGACCCCGAGCGACCGGCTTCCTCGGATCTGCACCTTTGGAACAAGGACACAACAAAGACTGCTTCTAGAGCCACAGCTCTTTCCAGCCTTCTTTGTTGGCTAACAAGGACAGCATGCATCAAACCAACTCTTCCCTCAATCCATTCAGGATTTGGTAACGTAACAACTGGGCATAGCTTTATCACAGCTGCACAGGCTAAGCAAGACTGTTTAACTTGTTGTTTGTGATTTAATGCTGCTAATTGAGTTATTGTTGTGATTGTCTGCAATTAGGTTATTGATTAGTTGGTCTTACCAAGCGAAGTCATGTTTAGTTTGCTAATGCTGTTCACAGACGTCTTGCATGTAACTAAACATCTTCTGCACTAATCCAGACCCTTTGCAACACAAATCGCATTCAAATAGACTCACTCACAAATAGGCTTTCAACAGAGCTACACCCAAGCAGGCCGCTCAACTTCCCGCTTCTTTTCTTTTGTCTTTGCCCTGACCATACAGTCAGACAAACACCTCCCCCGATCTGAAGCTAGCTTTGATCTGGCCATCTTGTAGTTTTGTGTTGTCCGCCATTTTGTTTGTAGGCCAAACGGCCCTTCGATCACCACACCCGCCTTTGTCTTTCTCTCTCTCTCGCACACACGCACAGACACACACCTACAAACATATACACACACACACACACACACACACACACACACACACACACACAGGCTTGTATATAGTTAGTTAGGATTTGTGTGTTTTGGTTTTGCTTTGCTTTACTTTATGAATAAATATATTTTTGGAATCGTACCTGCTGTCTGTTTAATGTTGTACAATAGTGAATGAATAGTCAACCTCTGCTGCGTCAAGAATTCCGAAATCCTTCAGGCTTTATTATTAATTTGGTTATGGTTATTAATTTAATTATTAATCAATTTCCCAAATTAATAGTTTAGTGAACTTTTTGAGACTGATATCATTAACTGGCTATCATTTTTCCCTTTATGGGAATGGTGCCCCACGAGGTGATTTAATGTTAATTAAGTCACGTTACTTAACATAATTAACAATTATTACTAATAATTATTAATTATATCTGATAGCCAATTTGAGCCTATTAATGTAGATTCCCTACATTAATGGTATCGCCATACTAAGCCTATAAGTGTGGATTCCCAACATTTTGGTGCCCCTTGATGAGGCCTAGTACTATAATTTACAACAATATGTTTAACACAAGAGCATCCGCATTAAATACCATTACATACATTACATACATTACACGCGCACACACATGCACAGCATCTAAGCTCTCCTCTCAACATTAGCATTTAGCTCGCATAAACTAACATGAATGCCACAACTCAATCTCAACCAAAACTAGATGACATGTCACAGGCGCGCGCGCACACACACACACACACACACACACACACACACACACACACAGCGTCTTTTCTCTTAATATGATTAACTCATGCACAGTCATCCATTTTAAGGGATCTTTCCTTTAAACAACAGGTTTTTCACAAGAGCATACACATTAAATTCATTTACATATATTATAGCCTACAAATAAATCTACACCCCAACTAGGTTAAATAACATGGACAGAGACACAGACACAAACCCAAACAGACACCTACACTCTGTAATTTCAGTCTCAGCAGGACTGAATAGTATAACTATACAATAAACACATCACCCTACAGTCAGACAACAGCTAATCAACAGCGGGTAAATGTAGGTTAAATATAGCTGTGTTTAATAACACTGCACACCATGAGTAGCAACAAAAATCCTACTATTCGATCAGAATCCATCAATACATTTTAAAAAGCCATCTCACATCCACTGCACTGCCTTAAACATTTCACAGCATTTGTTTTAATCAAACACTTGTACGTTAGGCATCACGTTTATCACATTAAAGTTAGCTGTAGGCAGCTGAAATGCTAACACACATAAGGCTAACACTAAATACACACGGCTGGCGTACGGTGACCAGACGTCCCCGATTTCCGGGGACAGTCCCCCGGTAAGGATGACCTGTCCCCGGCACAAACTGTCACCGGAAATGTCCCCGTTTCAAGTATTTCATGAATGGTACTCCTTACATATCAATGGGTACGTCCCGCTGAGCACAGGAGGCCCGAGCGAGCAGTGTGGTGCCCTTGCTATGCCTATTTTTTTAAATCTTGGCTTGTATCATTGTCACCAAACCTAAGTTCCATCAGGTATAGTTACAGCCACCACTAGGGGTCCTAACCATGGGGTCCTCCATGCACATCAGCCGCCCGCCCTTCATTCAAGAACGCCGGTCTTTTGATAACGCAATTCCATGCTGCCATTACCTGCTGAATAAATGAGTGGCAAGTGTAACGTTAGCTGTGAATCTTGATGTAAGTAAGCACCAGAATGTTCACGACACATTGTATTTCCAAATACAGAATAATCAGTTGATTTTGAGCTAACTGACAATGCTTCGTGGTGTTTGTAAAGAGCACTGATCATTTACTTTAGCGAGTGATCACTCACTGGCTAAGTAGATTAGCTAGCCTAATATTGCTAGCTAACGTTAGCTAGCTTGCTAACGTCTGTGTTGTTGTCTGTAACGTTATGTTAGAATTGAAGACCCTTTATAACGTCAATGTATGCATATTACCACGTTAACGGGCGATCGTTACATTTGATAGGAAGCATTTCAGCCCTGATTCAGTGATTGTTCCCCATTAGTGAGCTCATTATGATTGCTAGCTTCTTATTAGATGAGAGAGAGAGAGGGATGGATGATCTGAGACTTAATACAACGTGTTCCTGTAAGGAATGAATTTTGTCAGTGCAGGTTATAAATGTAGTCTATATTTTATTTAAATATTAATGCAGTAGCTATAGTTGTTGTTTAGTGTTTCTGATACTGTTGCATGGCTATAGACCCCTTCACAGAACGTAAACATCCGGGTGGGCGGGGCGATCACTGGAGGCAGAAGTAGAATGAGCACAGAGGCGAGTCCAAGCGCGGCTAGCTAGCTTATATTGTTTTGGGCCTTTTTGGCGATCGTTATCGTGCACAACATGGCCAAAGAAGATGCTAATTTATCGAAGTATGTACAGACACTCACTGTACGGGATCGGGAGTGTTATTTAAAAAAACTGACGTTATCAGATGGGACCATCTTGACAGACCCCTACGCACTCACTCAATGGAAGGACGACGTGACAGGTTTACCCTCTGTTGAATGGCCGGAGATTTACAGTTACTTAATAGAGAAATATGGAGTTAGATTAGTCTCAATATTAATAAATGCACACAGAAGGATTCACAAATACATGTTAAGATTTATATATAAATGACTCTCTCCACACAAATATTTTCAATGCACACACATATATTTGGCATTTTATATAAATGTAAAAAAAATCCACAAATAACCAAAAAAGTTTCACAAATGTATTTCTGATGCACACACAAATATTTATTGTTTTAAATATATGCAATTTTCATTAAAACATATGTGGATGTTGATACATTCATATACAGATGCTTTTATTTTGTGAACCTATGCGCATTCGTGTGTGAATCTTTCTGAGACTCCCCCGACGTGACCCGATCCACAAATGCATTTTTTCTACCAAGGGGATATAGGTAGCCAATCAGATGTCTCCTTCCTCTTCAGCCAATCACATGAGCGTCCCGCTACCACCCCCACGTGGGGTATGTTTTAACGTCGTAGTGTCAGAGGGTGGCAGTAATGCACAACTACATTGTTTGCCGACCGCCAAATTAATAAGGACGAGAAGAAGAAGAAGCAGCAGCAGAAAGCGGTCAATGCAGAGCCCCGGGTCAATGGTCAAGAGCAGGGTTTCCGTTATCCGGTAATTACCGGACTTTGACCGGTAAAATCTGCCGAAGTCCGACATTTTTTAACACCGCCGGTCCAAATGTCCGGTGAAAATATTCCCTCCAAGCACAATTTGAATTAAACATGTCAAAGGATTTTTTCATTTTGTTTATCTAGAGTTTTTATTGCATATATATTTCAATAGCGAACTGACTTTTTTATTTCAAGTTGGCAGCACGCCGCGTTATTAACACTAGGACCGCCAACATTCTAGCACCCCCTCCTGGCGCCGCAGCGGTCAGCCAGACCGTCATACACAATTCCATTGTTTTTGCTCAGAAGCACATCAAGAAGTTGTTATTTTCTTTTAGATAAACGTACCAGCAGTTAAATTTAATGAACAAAATGTCACAGTCAAGTGGATCAGCAAGCCTTTCAACGCCTCATGTCAATATACAAGTCAGCTTTTTAAAATGTATTTAATTTTTTTACCGTGCGCATTTTTTTCGCTGCTTCACGTCTCCATTGATAATGACAATTAGCACTCTTAGTACACTCTTAAATAACAAATAGTATATAACTTTTAGTCTGCTATATTGTTGACTATATATTGAATTTTTATAAAATATTGCAGAAGAAAAGACATAAAGACCGAAATAATGAGAGGATTTTTTAAATTATTTTTATGCTGCTGCTCCCCTCCTCTCTGCAACTCGGGAAATTCGTTTCACTGAGAAACACACACACACACACACACACACACACACACACACGGACATATACGAATGGATGAATGGATGACGGATGTACAGCTTGAGGTTATTGCTACAATACAGATTAATACACAAAGCAAAAACACTTAAACCAGACAGGCTAGCTATGGGCACGAACAAATGCAAAAATAACTGCAGAAAATAACATGAAAAGAGGACCCAACAAACAAATGAACAAGGGCACGATCAACACGTCGGAAAGCCGATCACGTTGTCCGGTGCCAATTTTTTCTAGGGGAAACCCTGCTCTTGACCATTGACCCGGGGCTCTGCATTGATCACTTTCTGCTGCTGCTGCTTCTTCTTCTTCTCGTCCTTATCAATGTGGCGGTCGGCAAACAATGTAGTTGTGCATTACTGCCACCCTCTGACACTACGACGTTAAAACATACCCCACGTGGGGGTGGTAGCGGGACGCTCATGTGATTGGCTGAAGAGGAAGGAGACATCTGATTGGCTACCTATATCCCCTTGGTAGAAAAAATGCATTTGTGGATCGGGTCACGTCAGGGGAGTCTCAAAAAGATTCACACACGAATGCGTAGAGGTTCACAAAATAAAAGCATTTGTATATGAATGTATCAACATCCACATATGTTTTAATGAAAATTGCATATATTTAAAACAATAAATATTTGTGTGTGCATCAGAAATACATTTGTGAAACTTTTTTGGTTATTTGTGGATTTTTTTTACATTTATATAAAATGCCAAATATATGTGTGTGCATTGAAAATATTTGTGTGGAGAGAGTCATTTATATATAAATCTTAACATGTATTTGTGAATCCTTCTGTGTGCATTTATTAATATTGAGACTAATCTAACTCCATAGAGAAACCAAGCCAACAAAGTCTGGACTGTTTTCATCTTTAGAAGCCTCGCCTACAAAATAAGATGAAGCTTTATCAGTGTCAGGCAGCCTAAGCTAACGTTATATACTGGTTGGTTGGGCTGGTTAACTTTAGCTACTAAGTTAGTTGATTACTAATTTCTGAAAATGTAATGTTAGGCACGGCAAGATACACCAGAAAATGATTTATTTAGCTACCTACCTAGCTAGTAACGTTAGTAGCAATTACCTGATATGAAATGCGCGCTGCAAACACGAGCATTTTTGATGATTGCCTCCGTCCAGTCCTTTCTTCTGATCGCATTTAGCCATAGTTGTCTGTGTTTTTTTTGACTGGCAGGTGGTATCCGATAATATTTTAGATTTAAGCCATTACTCTTTCGGTTCTGGCACCCGACCGCACAGCAAGATGACACCATGATAGCAGAGATGGCAAAGTCCTGGCGCCAGCTAGCGACCAACGTTAGTAACTGCCTGTTTGTTTTGCCTCCAGCTGAACACGTGACCTAATCGTGACGTAGGCTCAGAAAGGGTCTATATTTCAAATAATATTCTCAGTTTTGCACGAGTGTTCTCTTCTACATCTTATTCTGTCAATTCCAGGCTTCCAGGACACAATTCAGCACCACTGTGACCACCAGGGCACATCAGACAGTTCTCAATGTCTGTTAATCCAGGTTTTCATTTCATTTTGTTTATAGTATAGTATAGTATTGTATTTTGATTGAATGTAAATTGTATTTGTATTTTAATTGATTTGTAAAATAAACAAAACTGAACTGAACTGAATAGTAAGTTATTTGTTAACCAGGAGCTCTTTGGAGATTAAGAAAGAAAACTGAGTTTTCATTTCAGTATAAAAAAACAAGTGAGGTTCCACTAGTTATTTGTAATACAATCAACCTGTCTTTTTGATATATTTGGAGAAAATAAATGAAATTAAAATTGTCCCCATTTCTTTATTTCATCATTATAACGTATATGTTTTTTAACCTTAACGCTGAAAATGTCCCCAGATTGCATTTGAGATATCTGGTCACTTTAGGCTAGCGGCCATTAGCATAAATCATGCTATTTGATCAAAATCCATCAATCAACCTTTACAATCCGTCTCACATCATGTGTACTGCTTACATTTCACAGTATGCCTATAAATCAACCACTTGTACACTAGACGTCGAGTGTATCCAACGCAAGTTAGCTGTAGTTAGCTGAAATGCTAACACACAAAAGGCTAACGCTAAAGACACGCAGCTAGCGGACCCTGTTAGCATAACTCGCGCTACTTGACTGATCGATCAATAAATATTAAAAATCCGTCACACATCCACAGCACTGCCTTTTACATTTCACATTATTACTTTAAATCAAGCATTGATATACTAGGTTTATCAAACAAAAGTTAGCTGTACGCACAGAGGCCTAGCACATTACAAAGCACATTACACAGCTAACACACATTAGCATAAACAAAAACCATCAATAAATCTTTACAATCCACCTCACATCAGCAGCACTGACTTTAACACTTCACAGTAGTACATTAGGCGTCAAGTGTATCACATTAAAGTTAGCTACAGATAGCAGCACAAAATCATCAAACAAAAGGCTAACAAGCTAGCAGAGCGCTAACGTAAACAAGACGTCTCTTACCTGAGAGTCGGTGTGAAGAAGGGGGCGAGGCACTGCAGCAGGGGGCTTTTATGTGCTCAGATGACATGTAGGGGGATGCGGCCGTCGTCCACCATTAGACCGTCAATCCCTTCCTCGTTTCATGTGCCCGCCGCAATACATGTACACAACTCCAGTATACATGCTCCAATCTTCCTCAAACTTCACAGGATTGATGACAGTCCCATCCTGAACACACCCATGTGTAAATATTTGGGATTACACACAGCGCCACCTACTGGCAACAGGAAGTACATCTTTTCACACACTTTTTTTTTTGATTTAGCTAAAATTGACATGCTGTGTATTCATGTACAATCTCATGACCAATCATTGGTGCATTCTTTATCAGACTTTCACATGTCAGGTGTCACACTAAGTGTACCGCTACTAAACAGGAAGTAACTCCAACATACATGCTCCAATCTTCCCCAAACTTCACAGCATTAATGACAGTCCTGCCCTGAACACATCCATGTGTCAATAGGCTCGTTCGAGATGAGCCAGGCCTGCTCAGATTCGATCACCGGTGATCGGCGCACAATGCATGCCGGTTAGTTTTGTGTCCGACTTCATCCTGACTTGCTCTGATGTATTACAAAAGTGGACGGCGATAAAATCACGAGAGCGAGGCGGCTGCAGTTTTTAGAGCCAGGCGCTGCAGTTGCTCTCCACCGACTGCACCGCCTGGCTTTCACCTGATCTAACAGCTGATTGGTTTAGATGTTGTCTCAACAATGTGACGTTAATTTTTGTTGAATTCCAGATATTTAAATTTTATTTGTCCGATTTGAAGGTTTATTATCTTGACAGAATACATGTTGCGTGGCTAATGGAGACTGAGAACAAACATATATAAGTGTGAGAATATTTTAATAAATTGACATCATATCGGACAGGATGTAAGTGTTTCTGTGACTTCCTGTATGGACTGAGGGCTGCTGGAAACTGTCGGGAAACTGTCCGACTTGATAGTGGCTATATGTCACCGCCTCCTGCTGCGGCCGCCTGCTCTCATCTACTTTCCAGGCGAGGTGCAGTTCATCTCAAACGAGCCTAATATTTGGGCTGACACACAGCGCCACCTACTGGCAACAGGAAGTACATCTTTTCACACACTTTATTTTGGATTTACCTAAAATTTACATGCTGTGGCCTATATTTAATTTACAATCAACCTTTAATATGTCAGCCATCACACTTTGCCGTAGCCCCACTAAACAGGAAGTAGTTTATAACTCCAGCATACATGCACCAATCTTCCCCAAACTTCACAGGATTGCTAACAGTCCCGCCCTGAATACAATTATATGACAGAATACCGTGATAGTCATAGCGCCACCTAGTGGCGAACGACAAACTTCTTATCAGACACTTGTCTTTAAATTAACCTGACATTTAAATGATATGGTCTATATGTGATGGACACACACATCCCTTAGGTCAATAGTGGAGTCACACACACATAAAATAACCCCACACAGCTGGAGCTGGGGCAACGGGCAACGGGCAACGGGCAAGGGGCGTGGGTGCGAGGTCCCGCACAATGCTGTTTGCAGCTTTAATTAGGGACAGAGCCCGTAGGGCAAAGATCAGGAGATGAACCGGCCAGAGGACTCCAGGCCGAGAGGAGTCCTCGCTGAAGGCGAGGACCTAATTCCTCACTGCTTTTGGAGCGCAAGGATGCGCAGTGTCCTCACCGAACACGAGGACACTACTGTTATTGCTAAGTTTATTATTATTAGGGACCAAGCAGAAGGCAAGGGCTCCTCTAAAAGAGGAGCCTATGCTGGAGGCAAAGGCCCTATTGTTTTTGCTGCGTTTAATATTCTTTCTTTATTATTCTTTGGCGTTTCTCCTCTTTTTGTCTCTCGCACTTTTCTTGTACCTTTTCCTACCTTGTTTTGTAACCCACACTTCACATCCACGTAACAGCTGGGTAGGCTATCAACAGTGAAAGTAACATAAGCAGGTCGTGCAACAGAAATAACCCCCCATGCAAAACACAGTGAGCTGTATAGTTGCACTGGATTTAATGAAGCTTTTTAGTAATCTAATTATTCGAGTTACTTGAGGAATCATTGCAGCCCTCTTCAGCTCTTTTGTCTGGTGGGATCTTATGTTGCAAATAAGACTTTTAATCAGCGGAAAAAAAAAAACATGATTTGATTATCAGTTGATGATAGGCAAGACTTAAAGAACCAGAATCAGGACACTGGAGTCTTAAGATGCTGGAATCACCTTCCTCCATTTGTAAGATGTTTATTGAGAAATGCAAGGCCCTAAATTCCCACAAATAAAAGTTACATGATGTAACGTATAAACTAAGTATCCTCAGTCAAAGTTACACACCTGCCAAGCTGTGAAAAATAATGATAATAACCCTTTAGGAGATCGACATTCCTCTACAGAAATGAGTAGGTTACCTACACAATTATACACAAATAAAATACACACACAGACACACACATATAGTGATGAACTGCTGTTGACTAATGAAAAGGGGCGACTGTGTGACATTATTTTAGTCTGAAACACTGAACTTGAACGACCTCCAACAGAAAATCTGGAGCAGCTCTACAGCCTGCCCAGAGCAGGTGGTACTCCAGTTATTGTGCTTTTATGAATCACTTATGGGACATGCCAAGTGCAAGAGGCAAACATAAGCTGATAATCCCCTTTTATGAATAGAAAAACACAGCATTTTCATGGAATCAGCCATTATTATCACATTGACCCTTGTTCTGAGTTTGATAAATATAGGCCAACATGTCTCATGTCATTATTATCTTTTTTAACATGAAAAATGTACGAGTGCATCACTGCAATCTAAAAAAATTAGGGCTGGGACTTTAACACGTTAATTTCGATTAATTAATTACAGGACTAATAATGCGTTGAAAAAAATAATGCATTTAATCGCACCTTTCTCAGTTCCCTAATTTCTGGCCCACTGCTAATACTGATGCACACACTGCATGCACAGCCTACGGTATCAGCTCAATGCAAAACATGGTGCTGCGATCACGGACACCAGAGCTAACGTTACCTACAACAGTCCTGGTACAGGCAAACGGTCGGGCCGCATTTTCCTGACCGAACCCAACCAGAGTCTGAGACAGTTATAACCGAGCCCGGCCCAAACTCCACAGCCTTTCTGATTTTTAAGTACGAACCCAACCCGAGCCGATGCAGTTTGTTACCTGACATAGTTATTGTTACCATGGTTACAGCTTGCCTGTTTACCGTTGTTGTAAATTTATAATCCAAGCCTCATCAAGGGGCACCAAAATGTTGGAAATCTGCACTTACAGGCTTTGTACGGCGGCACCATAAATGTCGGGAATCTACAATTTAAGTACCAAATTGGCTATCAGAAATAATTAATAATTATTAGTAATAATTATTAATTATGTTAAATAACGTGACTTAATTAACATTAAATCACCTCATGGGGCACCATTCCCAAAAAGGGAAAAATGATAGCCAGTTAATGATATCAGTCTCATAAAGTTCACTAAAATATTAATTTGGGAATTTGATTAATAATTAAATTAATAACCATAACCAAATTAATAATAAAGCCTGAAGGATTTTGGAGTTCTTGACGTAGCAGAGGTTGAGTATTCCTTCACCGTTGTACAACATTAAACAGACAGCAGGTACGATTCCAAAATATATTTATTCATAAAGTAAAACAAAGCAAAACCAAAACACACAAATCCTAACTAACTATATACAAGCGTGTGTGTGTGTATACATGTGTAGGTGTGTGTCTGTGTGTGTGCGAGAGAGAGAGAAAGACAAAGGCGGGTGTGGTAATCGAAGGGCTGTTTGAGAGCAAAATGGCCTACAGAGCAAAATGGCTGACACCAGAAAACTACAAGATGGCCGGATCAAAGCTGGCTTCAGATCGGGGGAGGTGTTTGTCTGACCGTGCGGTCAGGACAAAGACAAAGGAAAAGAAGCGGGAACTTTGAGCTGCCTGTTTGGGTGTAGCTCTGTTGAAATCCCATTTGTAAGTGAGTCTACGTGAATGCGATTTGTGTTGCAAAGGGTCTGGATTACCGCAGAAGATGTTTAGTTACATGCAAGACATTGTCTGTGAACAGCATTAGCAAACTAAACATGACTTTGCTTTGGTAAAACCAACTAATCGATAACGTAATTGCAGACAATCACAACAATAACTCAATAAACAGCATTAAATCACAAACAACAAGTTAAACAGTCTTGCTTAGCCTGTACAGCTGTGATAAAGCTATGCCCAGTTGTTACGTTACCAAATCCTGAATGGATTGAGGGAAGAGTTGGTTTGAGGCATGCTGTCCTTGTTAGCCGGTGAAGAAGGCTGGAAAGAGCTGTGGCTCTAGAAGCAGTCTTTGTTGTGTCCTTGTTCCAAAGGTGCAGATCCGAAGAAGCCAGTCGCTCGGGGTCCTTGCAGAGTTAAACGTTGGGGTGCTAACTCAACGTGATTCTCCGTAATGCTGAGAGGTTAGTTGCAAACCTTGTGTTTCCCCTTATAACCTCTCTAGTAGAAGTTATGCACCTGCCTTGAGCGAGGGCATGAGAGTCTTAGGAGAAAAGGGAACAAAAGTCTGTAGAGCAATTGTTCCCCCCTTGATGGTTCGGGACAAAGAGCATCTCTGGGCTGGTCCAGGGCCCAGAAGGGAAGAGGTGTGAGCGGCTTGCCACCCAAGAGCTAAGAGCAAGACTGTAGTGAATGGAGCAGAACTCCTACAGTGTGTCTGATGACATCACAGAGCACTGTAACAGTAACAGCACTGCAACAGTACTGACCAATAACTTTTGAGACTTTTCTCTCAAAGAGGTATGAGGTGGGCCTCCTGCTGAGATGGGTGTCAGGTAACTTCTTTGTTTAAGAACAAAAAATATGAGGTCTTCCATCTCAGGGGGAAAAGCCTTCACATGTCCAGTTTAGATTTTTACAAATGACAAATCATCTGTGGTCCAGTGAATCCCATCACCGTGATCACACATGGACAGTGTGTAAATGACCATCAAAAGGCCGCTGTTACTCACAATCAAACACGCCGCTCGCACAGCAGCACAGCACACACACTTAGTTGGAGCGGAGCCTGTGTTGCATTCAGGCGTTGTCATGTAAATAACAAATTCCAACACTTGAATAGGCCATAGCACAACACAGCAGCATGTCAGGTGGGCCAAATCTGAGCAAAATTTCTGATTTGTTATCTACACTCTGGCCCACAATAGACCAGATGACGAGGTTCGGAGCCAAAATAAGTAAGTCTACGTCTGACAAATTATCAAACTCTTGAAAAATGAGAAGTGAAAAATAAACATTTTTGCTGTCTGAATTTATCTGAATTGAAAAACAGTGCTTACTGTGTCAAACATTGCTATTTGATAAAAATGTGATTAATCACGATTAATTAATTACAAAGTCTCTAATTAATTAGATTAATTTTTTTAATGACGTCCCACCACTAAAAAAAATCTTTTTTATATATGAACTGAAATAGCTAAAAATGCTAAATGAATCAGGAAAGCTTTGGTTTTGGGAGATTTTTAGGTGTCAGCATCAATTTCTGATTGTAATAATTGAATAATGAGTGGAACCCCTTGATAATTTTTATCCATAATCTAAAACTTTAAACAAAAAAAAGTAAAAAGAAACTAACGCGGTCTTTGTTTAAGTATCTGTTATGACCCACCAGCAACCTCCACACTGATGCAACAATCTGCAAAAAATCCTGTAAAGCTTCCTCACGTGCCGTGCGTCGGTGTTTGATCCTGATTCCTCTTCTTCTTCTTCTTCTCCTTCTTCTTCCCCTAGCAAGAAATCTTAAGCGTCCTCCAGCAAGCTGTCTCACTCTACCCATCGGTGCCGTCACCACAGTTGGACTGACAGAATCTGGTTCATTTTACGTTGGAAAAAAAAGAGAGGCACACCGCGAAATGAAAATCAATTTAAGAATATAACAACGGTAATACAATAATTAAACTAAAGATACTTACCGGCGAGTAAAACCAGATCTGATTCCTCTGGGGTCTCCACCTCTGGTTCTGTAGGAGTCCTCAATCCTGCTGCTGTCTCGGTTTCGAAATCTGCGCGAGCCTCTGGAGAGAAAGGCTACATATTGAGCATTTACATCGGTAAAATGTATTAAATGTAGAGTAATAGAAAAACGGTTTTCACACCCCTGACGACGTGACGCGGTTGACCTGCTGTAATATTCTCCTGGTCGGAGTCAGAGTCTACCACTATAGGTTGCGATGGATCTGGAATTTCAGTATATTCTTCTTCCCAACTGTAATCCCAAAATGGACCTGCAATGACAAACAATAATAACGCCACCCTTGTTAAATAAGAACAAAACTATAGTTACATATTTAGAAGTTGAAATTTCTTGAAAAATAAATTATTAACAGCACTTATCACCTCATCATTATATCATTCATGATCACAAACTTAAAGGCTGCATTCATTATCCTATTTACTGGTCTTTCTCAAGTTGTGAAATGAGCCTGTTTCTGTTAAACCTTAGCCATAAGAACACTGAGATCTCATAGGATCTCCGGCGGTCAGAAGGAAGTCTCGCGTTCATAAGTTTACCTTCAAAATCCGGCTGCGAAGGCCAGGGGAGTGAAAAAGTTTCTTGAACTATAATATAAACAGGGAATGTCATTACATCAGGTAAATAAAAGACTCTTGAAACAAAAAAGTTTAACACAATACAACGGTTTTATCTTACATATATTTTAACTAACTGTATACTAACCTGTTCTCACTGGTTCATCAAGGTCCAAAACAGGGGTGTCTACAAGCGCGTTAGGAGGATATCAGAAAGTCAGTACATTAGAAGCAAATTACATTTCAAAATTATTATTAAATAGATTTATTGAAGACCTACTCACTCAAGATGAACTGGGAAGATCTGCCCGGATTGAAGTATCCTCTCCTGTCTCTGTTGTCTAAAAGATAATACCGTCGCCTTTAAAAATGAAAATTGAAGCGTTGCATCTGAAGCATATTTAAAGTATTACAAAAGAACACGTACTTGATGCCATGTCTCTCCCTTGCTGCTCTTGGAGATCGCCGCTGATGTAAGGAAGGAAGCTCTCTGGAAGGAATGTTTAAAAAGGAGGCTCTGTATTGGTCAGCACCAAGGGAAAGTCTTTTTATTGCGCCTTTCAAACAAAAGGGAACTTTTCTACAGGTGGAAATCCAGACAACATTAGTGCTTTGATGTAGACCCCAGACTCCAAGGAAGAAGACTCTAGCAACTTCCTTTTTTTATTCTTCTTTTTTTAGCACCCCATTGATAAAGTCTCTTGGAACATCCTTGCTATGATGTAGACCCCAGACTCCACGGAAGAAGACTCTAGCAACTTCCTTTTTTTTATTCTTCTTTTTTAGCACCCCATTGACAAAGACTCTTGGAACATCCTTGCTATGATGTAGAGAGCAGGCTCCCTATTTGTGCCATGGGCTGGTTTCCCCTTGGAGGCCGTTAAAGATCCTTAATCATCTTAATTATAAGGTAGTGTAGAGTTTGCAAGAGCAAAGATTTTAATCCATTTAGAAATTTGAAATGGTTTTGTTAATTTTTCTACAAGTTCATAATTGCAGATATGCTTTGATGACACCCCTGTAAAACCTCAGCATCTCATCCACCACCTTCATCCTGCCTGCATTCTCCAGTTGATATTTAGGGATGGCTGAGACACCTTCCAGAACCTCATGCTGCAAATACCATTTAAACCTTTCAAAGTCCTCTTGTCCCAAATCCTTTCCAACACAAGGATGGAATCAGGCCTTGTCTCACTGATAACCGTGGAGGTATTCACTCTTTTGGGCATGTTTTGTCCTTTACACTCCCTGAAACCTTTAAGCCAGTCTTGTTCAACGACCGGATGCAGTTTTTCAGACTCAAGAGAATCCAAGGGTTTAAAAAGGTTATGACCATAAGGGGGTGGGTATGTTTGTATGTGCGCATGCGCACATGTGCTTGAGGGCATGTTAAACCAGTGCTTAGGACAGCAGCTGTTTGTCAGCGTGTCAGCAGCTGTACGACAGCAGCTGTGTGTCAGCACGTCATGCAGAGCAGAGTTTCCCCTTCTTCTTACTTTCTAATCTCAAAATTAGATTTTCCCAGGTTTATTCTTTAATTCAACTTTTACCCGCAATAATTTATTGGTCGTCAATACTTTAATAAATACATTCTAAAATCAAATCTAAATAAACATAATAAATTTTAAAAAATAGAGGAGGAGGGGTGAATGGCTGGGGGGACAAATGGTGAAAGAGGGGTTAGGGTTTTTTTGAATGCTTTAAACAGTTCTTAGTGTAATTGTACTCTGCTGTAATTCCACTTGATTTGAGTCATCATATACTGTATGGGATGCAGCTAATGTGATTAAAGTGCACAAGCTTATGTGCACATACTGTATACACACACACCAGCACGCACAAACACGCACACTCACACATTGGTGCAGCTGTGAAGCTGATTGGCTGTGTTCCTGGAGATCACTTGGTTTCTTCTTTTGTAGTGCCGACTAGCTAATCTGTCATGGATGCGGATAGGAGCTTTCATACATCAAGTTCTGTAAATATGGCTACACACACACACACAAATATATCATGCATCTAATATCATGCAGCAATTAATAGGATAAAAACACAAATCTGTATGTGTAATGACATACACACAACAGGTTAAGTATAACACGGTAAAACACAAGTCCATACAAATACACTGTGCTGGTGGCATACGTGCCATTCAGCATCTTCACATTTTTTAACATGGTGGCTTGCTGCCATTGGTCCTCTCAGGTCCCTGTCATCACGCCGTCATTTTATCCTTTAATTCCTCTGGCCTTTCATGTGTCCATCACTGTTAATCATCAGTATTTGTTTGCTAGGTATGTGGGTATCCTCCTCTGCTTCCCTCAGGCTCTGGATTTGTTGTGCCTATGTGTGTATGTGCACGTGTGTGTTATTGCCACAGATCTTTGTTAAAGCCTTTAATCTCTCAGCTAGTGTCTCCCATTCAATAAAATAAGAGTGTAGTTGTTGAGTTAAAAAAACAAAAACATCATCAGCTAAAAAATAAGTGAAGTGATGTGGATTTATTTCTACATTAAAGCTGCATTAGTTGTTTGTTTGTTTGTTTTGGGAGGAGTCAACCTATCACCACTATCTGATATCATTATGATTTAACATGTTTAAACAGTTGCCTCTTTACACATCTAGCAGTAACAAAGAAACAAAATGTGTCCTGTTTGTCCATCTGATGAATGACTGCAAAACCATGGATACATTACATTTGTACATTTCATATGTATCATATCAGCTTTTCTTAATTGAAGTAGCATATGAACTGTCTTTGTCATTGAAAAGTGGAGTGAATGGTGGATGGCATATAGGCCAGACGCCTGCCAAGCTGCAATGCATTGTCTGAGACAAACAAACAATAAAACAAATTGCTTTTTAGCAAGTCATTGCTGGTTTCCTGCAGCTTTATAGCCCCCAAATGCAGGTGTTTTTTAGAGACGCCTAGCTGTTTTTTTTTCTGCAATTGTACCACCAAATCAAGGATTTCAAGCCAATAGTGATACTTCCCAACTACAACCAAGTGGTTTTTGTTGACTCAACCTAACCACACGTTAACCACAGCATTGTTAAAACATAAAGTTTCAGTTTTTCTGCTACATAATAACCTGCAACTGTAATGTATCTGTGGTTTGCAGAACCACACAGTGCCAACATCTTTCTTGAAGTTGGGTTGAAGTCCAGTATTCACTGTCTTTTAGCTCTGTTTTTGGTCTCCGTCAACTCATGAGGGAAATATTTGTCCATTTACCTGCTAAATCAACCGATTCTCATTTCGAAGTCATCAAATACCGTTGCTTGGTCATTGATTTCTGTGTCAGACACCGATGAAAAACAGGCATCCTTTCGCAACAGTATGATAAACTGTCAGATGGCGTCAGTTTAAAGTAGACTACAACACAATTTAAGGACCTAGAAAATCAACACCAGACTTTCACCCAGGAGCCCAGTGTTCACTTCCTGTATGAATGTTGAGCAAAACCATGAAGTTTTTTTCTAAACCTAATTATGTGCTTTTGTTGCCTAAACCCAACCCAACAATTTGCTGCTGAAACCTTACCATGTGCTGTTGTTGCTGAAACCTAACCACATGCATTTGTTACACAATGAAATACAACTTAAATATGCCCTGATTTAAGAAGAAGAAGAAGAAGAAGAAGCTTTATTGTCACTGTAATAAATACAGTGAAATTTCGTATGGTGCTCTCTTATAGCAGCTACAATGTCCTTGTCATAAAATAAACTGGGGGGCGGGGGGGTCATGGTTCCCGTAGCAGTCTCTTCACAGCCATGGGGAAGAAGCTGTGTTTCAGTCTGTTGGTGTGGGCTCTCGTGACTTTGAGTCTGCCAGAGGGAAGGCTGGTGAATAGAGAGTGTCCTGGGTGGGTGGGGTCATTCCGAATCTTTGTGGCCCATCGGAGGAGACGGCTGGAATAGATCTCCTCTAGGCGTGGAAGTGGGGAGCCGATGATCCACTCAGCCGTCTTGATAACCCACTGCAGTTGTTTCTTTTCAGATGCAGTGCAGCTGGCGTACCACACCGTACAGCCATAGGTGAGGACACTCTCTATTGTGCAGTGGTAGAAGTTTCTCAGCAGAGGTGGAGGGAGTTTGTTCCTCCTCAGTGTTCTCAGAAAGAAGAGACGCTGCTGGGCCTTTTTGATGATGTGGGTGGTGTTCACAGTCCAGTCCAGGTCCTCCGAGATGCGCAGGCCAAGAAACTTAAAGTTGGTGACCCGTTCCACTTCCTCCCCATTGATGCTCAGGCCTGAGTGCAGTGTGGTCCTTGACTTCCGGAAGTCAATAATGACTTCTTTTGTCTTCTTGGTGTTGAGGTTGAGGTGGTTGTCACTGCACCAGGCCGCCAGTGCTTGGACCTCCTCCCTGTATGGTGTCTCATAACCGTTGTTGATGAGCCCCACAACGGTTGTATCATCCGCAAATTTGATGAGGGTGTTGGAGCCGTGAGTAGCGACACAGTCATAAGTGTACAGTGTGTACAAGACTGGACTCAGCACACAGCCCTGAGGAACACCAGTATTGAGGACGATGGTGGAGGATGTGGAGGTACCCATTCTGACATGCTGGGGTCTGTTAGTCAGGAAGTTCTTGATCCACAGACAGAGGGAGGTTCAAGTTGTAGTGTCTGCAGTTTGTTGATGAGTCTGCTGAGGCTGATGGAGTTAAATGCCGAGCTGAAGTCAACAAACAGCATCCTGATATATGTGTTGGGGCTTTCAATGTGTCTGCGAGCGGTGTGGAGGGCGATGGAGATGGCGTCATCTGTGGATCTGTTGGACCTGTAGGCGAGCTGATGTTGATCAAAGCCAGGTGGGATGTGGGCTTTGACATGCTGTAACACCAGTCTCTCCATACATTTCATGATCACCGGTGTCAGGGCCACAGGCCGGTAATCATTCAACCCTGTGATGGCAGAGGATTTGGGCACAGGGATTATGGTGGCAGTTTTCAGGCAGGTGGGGACTGTGGCTTGCTGCAGTGAACGGTTGAAGATGTTAGTTAATACTGCAGCAAGCTGGTGAGCACATGATTTCAGCACTCTCCCTGGTACTCCATCCGGTCCTGGTGCTTTCTTGGTGTCGATGCCATGCAGGACTCGCAGTACCTGATGTTGTTGGATGGTGGGGGGCTGGTCGTGCTCTGATAATGTCAGCTGTGTGTCCTCTGCCTGTCTGTTGTCCTCTTCAAAGTGGGAGAAAAAGGTGTTAAGCTGGTCTGGGAGAGAAGTGTCGGTGGAGGGGAGGGTGTTGTGGCATTGTTTGTAGTCAGTTATATTCTGTATGCCTTTCCACATGGAGCGGGGGTTGTTCTCCCTGAAGTTGGCCTCTATCTGCTCTCTGTACTTTGTTTTAGCAGCCTTGATGCCTCTGTTCAGGTCTGCTCTAGCCCTCCTGTAGGCTTCCCTGTCCCTTGACCTCAGTGCTGAATCCCTGGCCTGGAGTAGTGCTCTGATACTGGTGTTAAACCAGTGTTTTTGGTTGGGAAATGTTTTCACCTGTTTCCTTGATGTTACATTATCCATGCAGAAACTGATGTATGATAGTACAGAGGTGTGGAGTTCAATGTCTGGGTCTTCAAAGAGCTCCCATATGGTGTCCTCAAAACAGTCCTGCAAGGATAGTGTGGCCTCCTCAGTCCAGCACTGCACTGACTTGTACTGTGGCTTAGAGCTGCAGATGAGGGGCTTGTAAGCTGGTGTCAGGAACAGGGAAAGATGGTTTGAGTGTCCGAGGTGGGGGGAGTGGCGGGCTCTGTAGGCTCCAGAGATGTTGGTGTAGACCTGGTCTAGTGTTCTGCCCTTCCTTGTTTGAATGTCAACATTCTTGTAAAATCTGGGGAGCACAGCCTTTAAGTTGGTGTGATTAAAGTCTCCAGCCACGATGAAGAAGCTCTCTGGGTGTTTGTTTTGTTGCCTGGTGATGCTATCATGCAGCCTGCTCATAGCTATGTTAGCATTAGCTCGTGGGTGGATATACACGGCAGTTACAAACACTTGGGTTATTTCCCTGGGCAAATAAAAAGGTCTGCACTTCAACATTAGAAACTCCAGGTCTGGATAGCAGTGTCTCTCAATGACGGCAGTGTCCGTGCACCAACTGTTGTTAATATAGACGCACACACCTCCTCCCCTCCTCTTACCGGAGTCCGATGTGCGATCCGCCCGGAAGATCGTACGTCCTGCTAGCTCCACGGCTAGGTCCGGGATGTTTTTATGCAGCCAGGTCTCTGTTATCACCATGATACAGCTGTCTATCTGGTTGTTAACATCCCATCTCGTCCATCTTGTTAACCAGGGAGCGGACGTTGGCTAGAAAGACGCTTGGAACCGCTGGTTTGTGCGGAGCAGCAATTAGCCTAGCTCTGATGCCGGCTCGTTTGCCTCGTTTCCGGCGTCTTTTGCAGCGCCGCCATCGCCTCCTTTCTGTCCGCTCTCGCCGGCGTATCCTCTCCAGGAACGAGTCGAACCCTTCTGGGGGGGTCCAGCTGGTCCAGTGTTGTTTTAGGCTTAAAAGTTCAGTTCGGGTGTAGGTCCTTCTCAGTGTGTAGCTGCTAACTGAAGAAGAGCACCGGGTCGCTGCGTCTACACGCGCCGCCATCTTTTACTGACTGATTTACTGACATAAGTTTATTTTTGAAAAAGACTACGCATCTAATGAGCAGAAACTGTACATTTCCTGTGAAAACTGAAGTGTATTTTGAAAAGACACAATGCATCTAACAGGCATAAATTGACACAGCATCCCAGAATATCAACAACAGATGCACCCAGGATACCTAGCACATCATAAGAAGACCTGAAAGTCCACTGACCAAGCAGTGATATGTGACAAGTTGGGAGTGAGAATGTGTTGGCTAAATACTCTACTGTTCTCACCAGCTATGGTTTCTAACTTGTTGCAGTTTGCTGCAACCAATAGTCAAGCTAGCAATCAGTGAAACAGTATAGAGAAATACAAATTCAAAATTATTGTAACTATGGTAAATAATTAGAACTATTTCAAAAAGTGTCAAGTATCTTAAGTTAGCATCAAGCATGAGGTCACATTCTTAAGCATGTTCATTCATTCTTTCATCAGATAATTCCTCTTCTAAAAGAAGAAATATTTTTATCTTAGACCTAATTTAGCTAACATCCCATAGTTCACAAGGATATCTTGAGTAGGTTACACATCCTATTTAATAAGAAAGAGGTCAACATGTTTGAATTTTCCAAAATAAGACATCAAAATTTAATATTGTTTAGTCATTGGTACTGAAACTTAGAATTTTTATCAATATTGTTACCCAGCTCTAATGTTGTCTTTTTAAAGTCAAGCTTATATTCCACACTAAACTCATGGGCTCTAAATTTGAATCCATCCAACACCCTGAAACCCATTGAGATTCCACTATGCTCTTTTGTCAGTTTTGGTTGGCTTTTACGTGATTCCCCACCCAAAGTCTATGTTTGGAGTATGAAGCTCTCGCCCCCTGTAGACTTGAAAGCTGGCTGTAAAAAGTTTGTATCGTGCTTCTTCACAGAGAACAGCAGCTGTGCTCAGCTTGAATTCAGTCAGCTACAAAGGATCCCAGCGGTGACAAGTTTACACAGTGGGGAAAAAGTATCAAATCACCCAAAGAAAATTCCCTAAGCAAACCACTACTGTAGCATAATCCACTCCTCCACTGTCAATCCATACACTCAGTACAATCCAAACACTCATTGTTCTGCTCAAATAAAGCCAAATACACTGCTTTCATGTGCTGCTGTCTCACTCCTCAAAGCTCCACTGGAGGTAGGCTGTTTAGTCCCATTTTAACACAAATATGTGAAATACTGAAGGATAGCAAAGGAATCAGAACAGCAATAATAAAGTGGCTTTTATATGGTAACATAACAATTTCCAGTTTTTCACTGTGTATAACAGGAACATCTTACATACAACGACAGGAAAGAGAAAAATGTTGATTAACAACAGCATGATGAGTGAGGCAGCAGTCATTGAGTTGGTTGTTGTGCATTATATGTTAAACCCAGCTGCAATGTTTCTGTCCTGTTTCAGTATAATATTTAATATTTGGTCAGATATTGATAGCTTATTGAGCACAGACACCAGTGATGCTGATAATATACAAGCTGTTCTGTTGGCAGCTTTACAGCATAGACAGCAAGGACAGCAGTGTGTACTGTCACTGTGAACAGAACCTGAAACCCTACCAGTCCTTTTCCACTTACTGACTGCTCTCAGTTCACTTATCTCTACTGGCATGTAAATGTTAATGGCTGTTGGTGTCTCTGACAGCGGATCCAGACAGTGAGTGCCGTCGATGCCGATGAGCCATCAACGGGACACAAGTTTTTCTTCAGCCTGGCTCCTGAGGGGACCCACCGCAGCAATTTCACTGTCAGAGACAATGGAGGTAGGCAACACTTGACCAGATACATGCTCATGGATTACTGACTTTTGATTCAAGTACCTTGAATTAATGATATAATTGACATGGAACAGGGGCTTGGTTTGGCAGGTAACTTCCTAGAGTCTTGTTGTCACCCATGAAGTCAACTGACTAACGGCCCAGACACACAAAACACAACATTAAAGAACTAACAGTAACAAAAGCTGACACACCTCATGTCCCTTGTGTTAATGGCTCAACACATTCTTACTTCAATCGTCACATATCGATGTTTGGTCATGGACTTTCCACGTTGAGATATGACGGGCAAGGTACCCTGGGTGCGCTGGTTGTTGACATTCTTGGACACCCTGTCAACTTCAGCCTGTTGCAACATACCTGTATATTTTAAAAATAAACCTCTGTTTTCACAGGAAATGTACAGTTTGCATACAGTCTCTTTCAAAATAAGTGCACTACGTCAGCACAGCACACATTTTTTTCCTGTAACAACAACAAACGCACATGGTTACATTTAGTCAACATGGGCACATGGTTTGGTTTAGGAAAAAAGAACAGGTTTGGCTTTACATTCTTACAGGAAGCGAACACTGGCCAACCAGGTGAAAGTCGGTGGTTGTTGGGCACATCCACCACGCCTCCCACCCGCCTTATTCGGACTATTGCCTTCTTAATTAGGGCCCGAGCGCCGTTCGGTGCGAGGACCCTATTGAAACTGAAGGAGTTATTAGGTGCCGAGCACCGTCCGGTGCGAGGACCCTATTGAAACTGAAGGAATTATTTACTTTCCTCCAAATGAACTGGCTTTTTGAGGACTTTATCATATTCAAAAACTCACCAAATTTGGGGGTCGCATCAGTCACAGTGAAAATGTACGTGTATTATGGTTTGCGGCGATGGGAAGGATAAAATGGCGGGGCCACGGCCCTTAAACAGCGGCCCTGACTGCAGGTTTCACCGACATACACGAAAATCGGTACACATATGTATCACATCCAGATGCACAAAAAAGTCTCTTGGAGCCATAGGCCAAACCCAACAGGAAGTTGGCCATTTTGAATTTAGCGGCCATTTTTGGTGTTTTCCACGTGTTGTATTTTAACAAACTCCTCCTACAGGATTAATCAGAATCACTTCAAACTTGCTGTGTACAATCTAGACTAGTTTGTGATCAAAAGTTATCAAAAGATCAGCTACCCGTTGAGGGGCGTATCGGCTTTTTGATGGAGCAGTTTGACATCTCGCCATGAAAAACGAAATTGCTATAACTTTGGGGTAAATGGTCCGATCTGCACCAAACTTCACTGGATATATAATAGTCCCGCCCTGAACACGTCTACATGCAGAAATTTCGTATTTGTCATAGTGCCCCCTGCTGGAAACAGAAAATGCCATGTTTTAGACTTTGAGGTGCAGCTCTGAGCACGTTCAGCATATCCAACTCAAATTTGGTCAGAGAGGCCTCAAGACCTTGGTAATGCTATATTATTAAGATTGTGAGGTATTGTCAAACGGCGTTGCGCCCAGAGCGCGGCAAAGTCGATGTTTCGCCAAAACGCATAAAAGTGCCCTTAATTTCAGTGTCCTTGGTCATATCTGCCTGAAACTTCATATGTGCGTTAACGGTACAGGCCTGAACATGTGATATGAGTTTCGTTGATGGGCGTGGCTAAATGACTTTGTCACGCCCATTCATAAAAGTAACCCCCATAGGACGTTTCACCGATATGCAGGAAAATTGGTACAAACATGTATCACACCCAGATGCACAAAAAAGCCTCTTGCACCCATAGACCAAACCCAACAGGAAGTCGGCCATTTTGAATTTTGCTGCCACTTGGCTTTTTGCACGTGTTGTATTTTAACAAACTCCTCCTACAGGATTAATCAGAATGACTTCAAAATCACTGTGTGCCATCTAGACAACGTTGTGATCAAAAGTTATCAAAAGATTAGTAGATTGTTAAACGGTTTGGCCGTCAGGTGGCGGCAAAGTTTGATGTCTTGCCATGAAACACGAAATTGCTATAATTTTGGGATACTTTGTCTGATCTTCCCCAAACTTCACAGGATTGATGACAGTCACGCTCTGAAGACATCTATATGTGAAAACTTTGTGATAAATATAGTGCCCCCTACTGTTAACAGGAAATGACATGTTTTATATTTTGAAGTATAACTCCCACAACTTGGGCAGATCCACCTCAAACGTGGTCACACTATCCATCACACATAGAAGATACTTCATTGTGAACACTGTGAGTTTTCGTCAAAGGGCGTGGCCATGACATGGTGGTAAACTTGATGTGTCGCCATGATTACAAAAGTTATGTAACTTGACTCTACGTGGACATATCTTTCCAAAACTTCACACATATGATAACCAAAAAGCAAAAATTTTCATCACCGTCATAGCGCCACCTACTGGCGGCAGAAAGTGACTGCTGTCATTCTTTCATGTCTCTCTTCTACCAGGTTAATCTCAACCACCTCATTTTTGCTGATACATAGTCCCAAGACCATGATGATGATCAAACCACAAGCGTTTGAGTATTCATCAAACGCTGTCACCGTGGCACTCCTGATTCGCCATAAAACACAAAATTGTTTTTGAGGGGTAAGGGATGCTTGTAAAGTCATGAAACTTGGCACACATATGATGGGATCTGATTGGTGTTGTCTGATGTGATTTTTGATCTTCGATGTACCAACATGGCTCATCAGCGCCCCCTATAAATATTCTACAAAGCAGTCACGAAGGTGGTTTGACCTACATCTATGAAACTTGGTAGGCAAATGCATCACTGAAAGACGTACAAAAAAGCCTCTTGCAGGCATGTGCCAAACCCAACAGGAAGTCTGCCATTTTGAATTTGCTTGTAACTGGTTCACAACTTCACCATACATGTTTCAATCTTCCCCAAATTTCACAGGATTGATGACAGTCCCTGCCCTGTGCACATCTATACGCCAATACTTGGTTATTAGTATAGCACCACCTACTGGCAAAATGACATGTCTTAGTATGATTTGAGGGATATGACGTGTAACTCCTGCATGAGGGGTCTGCCTTCGACAGCGCGGCGTGAGCCGGTGTCCTGCCAGCGCCCTCAAGTTGCGTGAAGGTGCGAGGGCCCGTTCAATGCTGCTTGCAGCTTTAATTTATATTGGTTCTGGTCCCACCCTGTTGTGCCAACGTGAAAGGACAGCTTTTTTCAGATGTCTGATGCTGGAAGTCACTGACAAAGCACCTATATTCTTCAGGGTTGAGTGATTTCCATCACTGACAAGCTCCGCTGTCTCAACGCCAATTTAACAAGCTGAATCAATTGAAAAAAATGGCATCAGGAGCTGACGACCAACAGTGCAGGACACACCACAAAGACAAGGGTGACAGACATGGTCCAACATTGATCAATAGCCGACTGTTGGCTTGGTGTGTCAGGGCCTTTAGAAAAAGTTGTTACATTTTGACAAAGCCAGTCTTTATTCGAAGCTAAGCTGAAGGGCTCTTGGCTGTAGTTTCATATTCAGTAGCCTGACACAAGAGTGGCATCAATTGTCTCATCTACTGTAAGTCTCTGCAAAAGTGAACAAATGTATTTCCTAAATGTTGACTTACTTCTTTAAGCTTATAATTCTCTCGAGAAGATTCAGGGTAAATAAATGACTAAGAGCTACAACACAAAAATTTAAATACATAAATAACTAAAATCTTGTCAGTAGTACTATCATAATTTAATATGTTTGTAGCCATAAAGCTCATAATCTGGTTCAATTACGTTGATCATCTTAAATTAAGCTGTTGCTTTTTCCTCTCTATGAGCCATTCTTCTGTCTATCTGACAGACACTGCACTATTACGTGTGGGCTGTTTGTTCCTAAAGTAATGAAATAGACTCTTTTTTTATTTTTATTATTATTTTATTCAGTAAATTATATTTATGGTCACTTTCGCTATGCTGTCAACTGATTCTGGTCCCACCCTGTTGTGCTCATTGCAATGGCTTTTTCTACGTAAAAAAGGGGGAAAATCCTATTTAGTTCTATGTGGGTCACATCCCTCCACCACGCCATGTAAAAAGAGAAATCAATTATGGAGACTATTTCATTCTTCCTGATCACCACTGCCACTGAGGTATTACATATGGTCTCTGGCAGTAATCTGGTAATCATAGAACCATAATTACAGACATAACTCTTGATTGGGGTTGTAATTTTAAACAAGATTTTAAATTATTTAATCAGAGGTTTGAAGGTAACCCTTTTACTCATTATTATTAAGAAATAACCTTTTTCTGCAATATGATTCGTTGTTGTTGCCTGTTGTTTAGCAGTTTCTAGTTTTGATACTGTAAAACTTTTTGCACAGAGAAAAGTATAGACAGAGTTTGTGTTACCCAGCCCTGCCTCACAGTTGCTTGTTTGCTGAAGTTGTAGAACAGATTTTTCCCCATGCCTTGTCTCCTTAATGAGACACAGAAAATGACTTCTGCCTTGTACGACCCACATTTTTCTTTCCAACCTGGTAATTAAGTGATTTTTATTCACACTCTGCTGTGTGACAAAGTGTCAGGCACACTATCTAATAATGATACTTTCTCCTTCTCAGATAACACTGCTGGCATCCTGACACGTCGAGCCAGCTACAGCCGCCTTCACCAGAGCGTCTACCTGGTTCCCGTGGTGATCACCGACGGCGACTATCCCATGCAAAGCAGCACCGGCACTCTCACTGTGAGGGTGTGCACTTGTGACAGTGAAGGCAACATGGAGCTGTGCAACACTGAGTTTCTGAGCAGCTCTCCTGGTCTCAGCACTGGAGCTCTCATCGCCATCCTCTTGTGTGCCATAATACTGCTGAGTAAGTAAAGGAAAATACAGTATGTAATACACACTCTACAGGGTTGTTTTTGTATGGTAGTATGTTATGTTGAAATAGCATAGATTTATGTTTAAAAATGTAGAAAGATCCACTAAGTCGATTTTCTCGAGCTGTCAGTCATCTCTAGAGATGCATCAACTCTTTCTCTAATGAAACTGATTCATACACCTGTATCTGCCAGTACAGCGCACCAATGCTGTCACCAGTGCTCTCTATTTACAAAATTCAAATGTTTATGCCTCCCTGTATGGATCACACTGGAATCAATTTAATGTAACATGAGGCCAGAAATTGCGATGACAACCTGCTATGACTGAATGAATCAATTAAATGATACATAAGCCCAAAATGTTGTCATGAAAATGTGGACTGGTTACGTCATGACTGATTTGTTGAACAAAGACAGTATCAGCACAGATTCTGATGTGGTGTATCAGATTGATCAGATCTGATTTGTATCTTATTTGGCAAATATAGATTGCACAGTTGTCTCAGAAATAGAATGATGTGATGATGGTATTATGTCAAATTTTTATGCCATTTTGAATGTTGTTGTAGAGAAAATTTTGCCTTTTATGAGCCACAGGTCAAAATAAAACCAAAGCTTGTATGTACGCCTTTATGGCTTTAGTTAGTGCCAGTAGCAATGTAATATCATATAATGCTGACTTTATGCCTCCACACCAGAGATAGCCGTGGCCAGTGATAACTGTAGCCGGAGACATTATGGTTTTTTGGGTTGTCTGTCTGCCTGTCCCATTCTCATGAATGTGATATCTCAAGAACATCTTGACGGAATTTCTTCAAATTTGGCAAAAACATTAGCTTGGACTCAATAATGAACTGGATAGATTTTGGTGGTCAAAGGTCAAGATCAATGTGACCTTGAATCTGTCTCATTCTCATGAATGCGATATCGCTAGACATATTAAAATCTGACGCAAACGTCCACTTGGACTGAAGAATAACCCAATTAGAAACTGGAGGACAAAGGTCAAGGTGAATTGGTGACACTAATCTTGGGTGTCCACTTTGCAACTGTGCTGTTAAAATATGTATGCAAAATGCGAAATATATTGGACATTTGAAAATACAGATTAAATGCAAAGACAACAGAATCATAACACAAGCTTTCAAATGCGACTATACATGAAATAATAAAAATAAAATTACAAAATAAAATACACTCGAGCTTCACAAGCATATTTTCCTTCCTTCCCTCCTTAGGGGTGCTGTTAAAGTCCACTAATCCACACAGCCCATTTCATCCGTCTGATCCTCTCCAGATGCAAAGTATCTATCCCAGCCTGCGTTTATGTAGTTTGTGAGATGTCCAAAAATGGCAAAGATAATTTAAAATTGTACTGCTTGGTGAGAAATTGAAACCCAAGCCATATGTTTGAAGAACTGCAGAGCTGAGCATCTGCTGTGAAGTGGTAACTGGTCCAAACCAGCAATATTTTTCCTATTCAGACCCATAAATCAGGCAGACAAAAGTCAAGGTTTTTCTGCGCTGCAGCCATAAAAGTCCCCCCCACCCACACACAGAGAGAGATACACACCAGCTGGTACACTATGAATACACAATGCTACAAAACAAAATCACAATGTCCAGCATAAATCTTCAGGTGCCATTTTACAGAAAAGAATAGAATGATGCTTTTTAAAAATGTTAAAGGAACAATGCACATTTATAAAGACACTGAAATTCTAAAGAAATAAATTGTAAAAAAAAAAAAAAAGGTAAAGACAGCATAGCAAAAAAAAAAAAAATGCAAGCAGCTGCATGCAAGTCAACGATACAGGTGGGGAGACAATTGAGGCGGTTGTAGATTTTTGTGACCATCAGACACTGTGCAGAGTGCGAAGTGCCATAGATGACATATTGCATATTTTGTATCACTCTCCATGTTCGCTATGTGGTGCTAGAGAAAACTAATTATACTTCACGTTGTTGCATATCATATGCAGACCACACTGTGTAAATTTCATGTTAACTGTATGATCTATATCACAAAAGGTTGACTTCCTGTTGTCAATAGGTGGTGCTATAACTCAGTATGGGCCGATAGATGTCATCAGGCCTGGAGTCTTATGCAGCACGTAAAATTTGGGGTAGATTGGATTAAGTGAGGTCAAGTTACAACAGCTTTCTGTGTCATGGTAAAACATGCATATTACCCCATACTGGCCACAGTCCCATCACTGCAGAACTGTGCAATGTCAGTTCTGCAGGATGTGTGCCAATTCTGTGAGTTTTGAGCATCCCAGACCCCTCAAAAATGCAATTGTGCAGCAGAATAATAATTTCTGCAAAAGCAATAGGTTCCCCACAGTTTTAGCGCCAGGGCTGCTGGGCCCCGTCCTCCTCGGGCTCTAAATAGCAGGAAATGTACTGTGACAGAAATGAAATGAAATGTAGGTGCACACAACATGTAGCATGTGTGATCACACCTCTATCTCCCTAATGCAGTATTTCCATTTGTACACACAAGTTGTTTGGCGATGTGCTTTCTCATTTTGTGTTATGGAAAACAATGTTGGTTCAGAGCTCCACTCTGCTGCTGCTCGCCAGAATCAAACTTCACATGGAAATGAATGCACCTCATCTGCCACCACATCCCCACTTATCCTCTTATTCATGCAGTGGTCATAGTCCAGTGGGCTGCTGGGAAAATTAATACATGTTTATGCTTCTGAAAGTGCAGTCATTGCAGACTTAGTGGACACCACATGCTAGAAATTGGGGGTGCTGAGAGAAAGTCTGTGTCATGATGTCATACTAAATGCTGCCCCACATTTTTTTTTGTTTTGAATTACATTGAATGACCAGAATACTTTAGTTATTAGTTATTAACAACATTTCATACCCATTTTAGAATGTTTTACAGACAACAAACCTGCACCCTAACATATTGAGTGCCAAAACAGCCACAGCAACTACAAAGGCAAGAACACTGAAGTCGATCATTTAAACTGTAAAGAGAGGAGGAAGTGAATGTTGGACCCATTTGTATGAGACACTTGTCACTCTTGTATGTCACTGTTAGCTATATCACAGACTGAGCCTCTGCTAATACACTTCACTGATAAACCTGAGAATTACACAGAGTTACACCAGGTATCAAGATTAAAGTAAGTTTTCTCATTTCTTTTTGTTTCCTCTCTCTCCCTTTCTCTCTTACTGTCTCTGACTCAGCTAGATGAAATTTAGAAAATATTAAATTAATAATCTGCCAACCCTCCAAAATTCAGAGCAACCTCTGGTTACTAGATCTATTTTTCTGTATAACCAAGAGCGATAAATCACATATCCTGTTGTCACTGTACAGCAGCAGTAATAACAGTTAAGTCACATACTCAAGCTATATGGGGGTTCAGGATGTAGGCAGTACTGTAATGGAGTGTCTATGCATGCACGAGTGCAGAGAGATGAGAGCAGCCAGCCATCAACAGCCTCCACTCTACACACACTCAGACTTAAACACACCCTGAACAAATTTACACATAAAGTAATGGTAACTCTGTCTTAGCCTGGTTAAGGCAAATATTATAATCAAGGACCACACTCCAGTTTAACTGATTTCTGTTTAGTATTATTTATCAGGGTAGCTACTATAAGGGACTACTATAGCCCCTACTATACATGATTTAAATATATAATATGTAAAGCTGATGTCAACAACAATAATAATGATAGTAATAATAATAATAACTGCTGGTTTAAATGTGTAAGAATAAGGTGAGGTAGCTCTGAACATTTCCTTCAATACTCACTAATGCACAAATGCACAAATTGAGTACAGCAGGTATGTTAACTTGGGTTGCAGTAAGTAGGGTCAGCAGGTGTAAGGCATCCCCTGACCACAGTGATTGAGTCTAAACTAGCCAGTCACAGGAACTTAAAGTATGATATTTATGAAAGCCAAGTAATAAATACCAATTTAAAAAATTAAGTATACTCTTAAGTCGCAGAGTCTTACTTTGGACAGCTTTATGCAGAGAGTTCCACCAAGTTCAAATGAGCAAGCAGCTGAGTTTATAGACAGCAGATGCATTATTTGATCTGTCACAACAGTTAAAGTGCACACTGCACACAAATGTTTTAGCATATAAACAATAAAAATGTTACATATTCAAAAAAGTAAACAGATTTGTTGCTCATCTCTCTCACTTTTATTATTGTCTCTGTTTTATATTACTATGCTCTTAAATAAAGCTTAAGTAATTTAATGAAAACATGCAGTATTTTTTATCCGCAAGAATAATCGATAGAATACTTGATTACCAAAAGAATCAATAGCTGCAGCCCTAGTAGGATACACTGTAATAAAAAATATCACAATAGTATACAATACTATGCAATACAATACTGTGATACAATACAATACCAGAGGATACAGTATCATACAACACTGTGATACATTAGGACACCGTAGGATACAATACTATGCAATAATGCGAAACAGTACGCTACCGTAGGTTACTATATCATACAATACATAACTGCGATACAATACGCTACCATATGGTACAATACAACATTGTGACACAGTATGACACAGTACAATACAATGGACTCTGTCAAATTTGACAACAAAAACATTCTAAATGAATCCCTTTGTATTTTCTGTTGGAATGTTTGGTAATGCTGCTGCCCTAGCAACAGAATAGCAGGGGAAAGGCCTATGCTGATACCAAGTGATGTGATATAATGTTCAGTTTATATATATATATGTATATATATATATATATATATATATATATATATATATATTACTATTTACTTTTTTTTTCCTTCTGTCGTTGTTGTTTTCCTTTTTGAATGTTTCTTTTTTTCGTCTTCTTTGGTATTCTGAGAAGTTTCTCTCCACACTAGTGTTAAAGGGGTTTGGGTGGAGTGGGGCAAGGGTATGGGATTGAGGGAAATTGGAGGGGGTGTCTGACTCACAACAGTCCATCCATCCATCCATCCATTTTCATCCGCTTATCCGGGGCTGGGTCGCGGGGGCAGCAGGCCGAGCAAAGCACCCCAGACATCCCTCTCCCCAGCAACGCTTTCCAGCTCCTCCTGGGGGACCCCAAGGCGTTCCCAGGCCAGATGAGATATGTAATCCCTCCAGCGTGTTCTGGGTCTGCCCCGGGGCCTCCTACCAGTGGGACGTGCCTGGAACACCTCCCGCGGGAGGCGCCCAGGAGGCATCCTGATCAGATCCCCGAACCACCTCAACTGACCCCTTTCGATGCGAAGGAGCAGCGGCTCTACTCCGAGCTCCCTCCGGATGTCCGAGCTCCTTACCCTATCTCTAAGGCTGAGCCCAGCCACCCCACAGAGAAAACTAATTTCGGCCGGTTGTATCCGTGATCTCATTCTTTCGGTCACTACCCAGAGCTCGTGGCCATAGGTGAGGGTTGGGACATAGATGGACCAGTAAATCGAGAGCTTCGCCTTCCGGCGCAGCTCCTTCTTCACCACAACAGCCCGGCGCAGCGCCCGCATCACTGCAGAAGCCGCCCCAAACTGCCGATCCATCTCATGCTCCATTCTACCCTCACTCGTGAACAAGACCCCGAGATACTTGAACTCCCTCGCTTGGGGCAGTAACTCTCCCCCAACCCGGAGGGGACAATCCACCTGTTTCTGGCAGAGAACCGTGGCCTCAGATTTGGAGGTGCTGACTCTCATCCCGACCGCTTCACACTCGGCCGCAAACTGCTCCAGTGCGTGCTGGAGGTCACAGTGTGATGAAGCCAACAGAACCACATCATCTGCGAAAAGCAGAGATGCAATTCCCCCCCCCCGACTGCGCCTTGAGATCCTGTCCATGAAAATCACAAACAGGATCGGTGACAAGGCACAGCCTTGGCGGAGGCCCACACCCACCGAAAACGTGCTGGACTTTACACCAAGTATGCGGACACAGCTCTCACTTTGGTCATACAGGGACCGGATGGCTCGTAGCAAAGCACATGTAGACTGGATGGGCAAACTCCCACGACCCCTCCAGCAGCCTTGCAAGGGTAAAGAGCTGGTCCACTGTTCCACGGCCAGGACGGAATCTGCATTGCTCCTCCTGAATCAAAGGTTCGACAATCGGTCGGAGCCTCCTTTCCAGCACCCTTGAGTAAACTTTACCCGGGAGGCTGAGCAGTGTGATACCCCGATAATTGGAGCACACCCTCCGGTCCCCTTTTTTGAAGATGAGGACCACCACCCCTGTCTGTCACTCTACAGGTACCGTACCCGAACTCCACGCAACACTGAAAAGGCGTGTCAACCAAGACAGCCCAACAATGTCCAGAGCCTTCAGTATCTCCGGGCGAATCTCATCCACACCCGGCGCCTTGCCGCTGGGGAGCTTTTTAACTACCTCAGCGACCTCTGCCAGGGATATGGGCGAGAATTCCCCAGAGTCTTCAGGCTCTGCCTCGTTCACAGTGGACGTGATGGCCGGGTTCAGGAGGTCCTCAAAGTGCTCCTTCCACTGCTCAACGATGTTCCCAGTTTGGGTCAGCAGTTCTCCGTCTCTGCTGAGCACAACCTGAGACAAGCCCTGCTTTCCTTTCCTGATACGTCTAACGGTCGACCAGAACTTCCTTGAGGCCAACCGAAAGTCCTTCTCCATAGCCTCCCCGAACTCCTCCCACACCTGGGTTTTTGCCTCAGCGACCGCCACAGCTGCAGCCCTTCTGGCCAACCGGTACCTGTCTGCTGCTTCAGGAGACCCCCGGGCCAGCCAGACCCGAAAGGCCTCCTTCTTCAGCCTGACAGCCTCCTTCACCGCTGGTGTCCACCACAAAGTCGATCATTGATCTTTGGCCTAGGTTGTTCTGGTACCAGGTACACTTATGAACCTCCCTGTGCTCAAACATGGTGTTTGTTATGGCCAGTCCATGACTAGCACAGAAGTCCAATAACAAAATACCAATCAGGTTCAGATCAGGCAGGCCGTTCCTCCCAATCACTCCCCTCCAGGTTTTTCCGTCATTGCCCACGTGAGCGTTGAAGTCCCCCAGGAGAACTAAGCCGGCACCCCTCGCAGGACACCGCCAAGAGACTCCAAGAAGGCCGGGTACTCCATACTGCTGTTCGGTGTGTAAGCACAAACAACAGTCAGAGACCTAATCCCCGCGACCCGCAGTCACATAGAGGCGACCCTCTCATTCTCCGGGGAGAACTCCAACACGGTGGTACTC
This sequence comes from Cephalopholis sonnerati, assembly GCA_019142605.1. Lineage (NCBI taxonomy): Eukaryota > Metazoa > Chordata > Actinopteri > Perciformes > Serranidae > Cephalopholis > Cephalopholis sonnerati. The sequence goes on along the minus strand of JAGQAX010000010.1, from coordinate 40,468,829 downwards.
ATCCGGGGGCTTGTGAGTATCCCCACACCCGCCCGGCGCCTCTCACCCTGGGCAATTCCGGAAAAAGCGAGAGTCCAGCCCTCTCCAGGAGTTTGGTTCCAGAACCAGTGCTGTGCGTGGAGGTGAGCCCAACTATATCTAGTCAGTACTGCTCCACCTCCCGCACCAGCTCCGGCTCCTTTCCCACCAGAGACGTAACATTCCATGTCCCTAAAGCCAGTCTGCGTCGCCAGGGATCAGCATGCCGGGGGGCCCACCCCTGCCTGCCGCCCGGCACACGAAGCACCTGACCCTGATGTCTGTCCCTGTGGGTGGTGAGCCCACAGGGCAACGGCTCCATGTATCCTCTTCGGGCTTGAATCGCTCTTAGTCTGGTCCTTCCCCCGGAACCACTTTGCCTTGGGAGACCCTACCAGGGGCTTTTAGCCCCAGACAACACAGCTCCCAGGTTCACGGGGACACGCAAACCCCTCCACCACGTTAAGGTGGCGATTCTCGGAGGAGACAACACAACACAACAGTGTATTTCAATTCAATATGGTGTGAGGGAAATTCTCCTCTCTGAAGAAGTGATGGGCTCGGTGTGAGGAATCAAGTCTCTTTTACAGTTTTTTCTGAATGCTTAAACACTTACAATGATTCTTATAGCACAATTTCTAAATCTATTAATATTTATCACAAAACCCCTCAATGAGTTTGCAAACTAAAAGCACAAACACTGTTATGCACTCAGTTTGCAATTTTGTAACACACACTTTGCATATGTGTAAATATAATCCACAGCACAGCACTTTTTTTGCGGAACTGTAAACACAACTCACTGCTTTACACTACTTTTCCAAATAATCCGCACACTCCTATCAAAACTATACACATTTATCGCTATTATTTACACTATTTTGCCAACTGTCAGGCCACACTGTCACATGTGAAAACTATTTTACATAATTAGTTCACTTTGCAATCAGCCTGAGCACTATAAATAAGCCACAGGTAAGCTTTCGGTGTGGAGAACAATGGAAGGAGAGGGAAGACTAAGAAGAGTGAGAATTAGAGGAGGACGAGGAAGAGGACGTGGAGGTGAAGAAGCAGGAGGATGAGGACGTGGACAAGGAAATGAATTTAGAGGAAGAGGAAGAGGAGGAGGAGGTGCAGAAGCAAGAGGGAGAGGAGGACGACGAGGACAAGGAGTTGCACTCAGAGGAAGAGGACAAGGAGGTGAAGAAGCACGAGGAGGATGAGGAAGGGAAGAGGAAAGGGAAGGAGTAAGAGTCAGAAATAGAATTACTGATGTCATCAGAGCTACAATAGTGGACCATGTAATCAACCATGGCATGACCCTGAGGGATGCAGGCCAACGGGTTCAGCCTAACCTGAGCCGCTACACTGTAGCAAGCATCATAAGAACATTTCGAAATGAGAATCGGTGAGTACAGCCTCTTCACATTAAGTTTTATAGTAGTGTCATATTCTAATGAGAAACAAAACAATACTATACATGTAAAAACACTGAAATTGTTACTTTACAGAATTGTTAGACGGCCAGCAGCGGGGGGCAGAGGAAGAATGTTCACTGCAGAACAAGAGACCCACATAGTGAATATGGTGATTGCAAACAACTCTATAAGGCTACGAGAAATACAGCAGCACATAATAGAGGATGACACCATGTTCCAAAACATAAATAATGTGAGCATCTCTGTATTATCTCGTGTACTTGCACGCAACAGAATCACGATAAAACAGATTTACAGGGTCCCTTTTGAAAGAAAATGTGAACGTGTAAAACAACTGCGATACGAATTTGTGCAGGTAAGCTATAGTCTCATTGGTACTGAATCTGGAAGTGCATACTGTAGTGCTGTGCATGGGCCTGCTGTACTGCATTTGTTTTGTCTTTTCCAGAGAGTGATGGAGCTAGAGGCAGATGCCGTGGATCATGAGCTGATTTTTGTGGATGAGGCAGGTTTTAACCTCAGTAAAACGAGAAGACGTGGCAGGAACATCATTGGACACCGTGCCATAATCAATGTCCCAGGACAACGTGGTGGAAACATTACTATGTGTGCTGCTATAAGTCAAAACGGTGTTGTTCACCATCATGCAACCCTGGGCCCATATAACACTGCACACATTATTACATTCCTGGACACCCTACATGAAATACTAAGTAACGTTCAGAGACCAGAGCAGACCAGGTACGTCATCATATGGGACAATGTTAGTTTCCATAGGGCTGCTTTGGTCCGCAGCTGGTTTACAGATCACCCACTCTTCACTGTACTCAACCTCCCCCTTTACTCTCCATTCTTGAATCCCATTGAGGAGTTCTTCTCTGCCTGGCGCTGGAAGGTCTATGACCGTCACCCCTATCAACGCATGGCCCTTTTACAGGCAATGGAGGAGGCATGCGGGGATATTGACCAGGCATCATGTCAGGCCTGGATACGACACTCCAGGAGATATTTTCCCCGGTGCCTTGGACTCAAAGACATTGCATGCGATGTTGATGAAATCTTGTGGCCGGACCCCTAGAGAAGACAAGACTGATTTTTTTTTTCTCAGTGATATTGTATGTCCTTTTGTGCTTTGACTTGAAAAAAAAAACACTTTGCGTTTGTTTTGATGTGTGTAAATAAACATCCATTCTTAACATTTGGATCCCTGTCTGTTTACCGAACTTATGACAAAAGTATGATCTCAAATTGACATTTTGACACTTGTGCACAGAGAAAGCAAAAGCCAGACGTGTTTTCCATTCATACCTTCAGTGTGTAGTTGGCGCATTGTGTGCTTACTAATATGATGGTTTGTGTTAACTGTTTGGCAATAAAATACCATTTTTACAAAGGTTTGAAGAGTTAAGCAAGATTTATTAGCTTTAACAAGAGACCTACAATGTTTTGCTGATTTGGTGTAAGGTTTTTATATTTGTGTGTAGAGTTTTGCAAAAATACCCAATAGTTATAAAAAATGTGCTTAAGCCATCAGAAAAAACTGTAATACATGCAGCAGGAGAGAAGACCCGCGGCGTTCTCTGACAATCTTTAGAATGTGCAGACCTGTATACTACATCTCAGCTCTAATCCTAGGTCGCACCTACCCACTACATTAGTAAAAGAAATTGCCCCCCCTCCCAACAAAAAGTTCAGACAGGACAGACAGGACAGACAGGAAACTTCCCCCCTACCAAGTGGTGATCACCTCAAGATACAAAGAACTGCCTAACAATAAAGATTTCTTAATTCCCACATTCCCTCCTCTTGACACAAAGTGTCAACACAACATAATGGGAATTACATTAAAGTTTCATAATATCCAAAAAAAAAAAAATGTTACACAAAAGATTTAAATTGAACTCACAATTGTTTGTTCAGAATATTAAAATAATACAACATGAACACTTTATATACAACAGTCAAAAAGTCAAAATTGTATAATTTGTCTATGATTGAGTTATATTATCAAACCCTAAGTTTACAGTTCTTCTGCATACTGCATCTAATGATTTTGGTCAATTTTCCTTCTCTTGAGATGTCTCGTCTCTGTGTTGGTGGCATGCCAATGCCACGTCCCCCCTCTGTGTCTTCTTGCACCCTCGATGATAGCAGTCCATTTTCAAGCGTCTTTGATCGTTTTTTTTTTAATTCCAGTTCTTGTCAGGCTTGAACTCTGTAGAGATGCCTTTCACATTGCTGCTCAGCTGCAGACCCTGGTAATCACAGCTGTGGTTACCAGGCCAATGATGAAAACTATGGTCCTAACACTGGGATGCATGAATCCAGGTGTCCCTCTCAGCTGTCCAGATGCAGTCATCAGCACCTGGTCTGGCCCGATCCACCGTGGCTGCCACCAGTGTTTCCTCCTGAGGTCCTTGATAACCGCCCAGTGTCCCAGCTAGAAGTTGTGAAGTTGCTCCAATCAGGCTCAGGAAAGGCAGCTTTGACCTTAGAAAAGATTAACTTAAAAACATGGTTAATTGCACAGTGTCAAACAATGCATCATGTGGATTTGATGCCGTGTCAACCAGTTTCAGACAGGGATGTGGTTATCCATCTTAAGCTGTGGGGAGTAATGTTGATTAGTTAAAAAAAATCACTGTTTCAGGGTAACAGTTGATCAGTAATACAGTTTCCAGCGTAGAAGTCTTGCTGGAGTCAGGTGAGCAGTTTTTGTCTGTCAAAGTCAAAAAGTCAGTCATGGCCAAATGTCTTTCCCCCCTGAGTGATGTCATACAGGGTTTGGAGATCTCCACAAAAACATGAATCCATGGATAGCAAAAGCATGCTAAGCCCAAAAAGGACATTATTTGATTTAGTGCACAGTTTTGGAACATCCAAGATTGACTGGATGCGGTTCAGACTAAATTTACAACCCCCCGGAGTGATGATATGGCCAAGATAACGCGCTGGTTGGTACACTAGCTGCAGCTTATCTTGTGAAACGTTGTGACCATTTTCAGCAAAAAGGAAAACAGCAACACTGTGTCAGCTTTACAATTTTCTTGTGTGGTGGAACACACCAAGAGATCATCATCATACTGCACAAGTGTTCTACCATGCATTGGCTGACAATGCAACAGGTTTTCGCCACAGCCACAGAAAACAAAGTTGGGCTGGAGGCGAAACCCTGTGGCATTCTGGTTCAGGTATAACGTTTACCATTGAAAGTGAAAGCAAACCAAAACTGTGAGTCAGGATGAAAAGGAATTCTAAAATATACATTTGCCCAAATCAATGACAGAAAACCAACAGGAGTCTGCTGGCACCTGTGAAAGCAGTACAGTGGGGGCTGGGTGTTGCACAGCCTCATTTGTTGCCCTGGGGTGTCAGACTTGCTTCCAGCCCCCATTTGGTTTCTTTAGAGGTAGTATGGGGGTGTTACATGGTGAAGGAGGACATTCCCCAATGGCACCTTGATCTATTATTGCCTAAATGACAGGAGCAAAGCCTTGAATAGTGTCTAGGCTGAGTGGATACTGTCTTTTACAGGATCTGAAAGTTGACTTTGGCTGAACAATAACAGGAGTTACATTCTTTATATTTCCAAAATCAAACTTTCTTCCAGCCCACAAAATCTCAGGCACTGTTGATATTAATATCTCCTCTTCAGCAGTCAGTGTCATAAGTGTTGTTGTAGTAATGTGTGTTTTAACAGTGCGAACAACTGCTGCCTTTAGCCCTACTAAATAAGATGTAATATTTAGAGAAGTAGAGTAAGAGCTACCATCTGGTCTAATTTGCCAGTCTGAAACCTCTATGGCTGCTTTAACCTAAGGTCCTGTATCCCCCCATTCACAGTTGGAGTCTTTTGTTAATGGAATGTGGGGCACAGAACCAGGTAGTGAAAACAGTTCCATTTCAGTCTCAGAAAGATGTACAGATGCAGCAGCGAAGTTTGAACCTACAAATACTCTGTCTATTACTATGATGTCATTATCTTGCACATCCCATTTTTGTTCATATGTGTAATTTCTGATAGTTGGTGAGATATGTGACACACATTGCAAACATTCAGGAACCTCCGACATTTGGGGTACTGTAGACAAAAGTTTGTCTATATCAGGAGGGTTCACTAGATCCCATGCATAATAATAATCATTCTCAACAGAGCAAACAGGATATAAGCCCGCAATAGTACTTATTATTTTTATGCCTGTGGGATCACAGTGCACCTCAATACTTAGAACACACATTAGGTCTCGGCCTAGTAAATTAACAGGGCACACATTAGATAGGAGGAATGGGTGCTCCCCTGTGTAATCCCCAAAACATATGGTTAATGGTTCAGATATGGGTTCAAATCCTGGAATGCCTGATGCTCCTACTGTTTTTAGGAATTGAGTTGTTTTGGGAGCATTAGGGAGAAGTTTGGATTAAATTACTGAAACTTCTGCTCCTGAATCTACAAGGAATGTCACATTTACATTATGCACCTTAAAGTCATCTTAGGGGGTGTCTTGGAGTCAAGTGTTAACTTCACACATTGGCGGTATGTAACGGCTGGTGTGTCATTTATATCGTGTCTGTTGTTGTGTTAATGTGTCTGTGTGCTGCTCAATGCTCTGACTTGCCTCCACTGTCTCCTATGGCTGCATTAACAGTAGTCCTGCAGAATCAACATAGCTTCTGAGGTGTTGCATATGGCCAGGAGTCCCCCTGATGTTGTCCTTGTTGTTTCTCAGTCCAAGGAGTAGCACAATCATGTGAAATGTGCCTGAGGCCTTCACATCTGTAGCATCTCAACATGTGGCCATCAGTGATCCATTTCTCACCTCCAGTCTTTTGTGGATCAGGTAGCTCCTCTGCAACCTTCTTCAGCTCATCATGGGCATTTGGTGAACGCCTCCTTTGTTTCTTTGGCTCCGCAACCAATAGTCAAAAAATGGTGCTAGTGGAGAAACACACTGTCTGGAGGGAGCAAGGTTAGTTTCTGTTTCCTTGGGGGTCAGATGAAGAGCAGAAAGGTCAGCGTACAACAACACCTCTTCTCCCTCCCTTTCAGAGTCTCTTTGAAGTTGCTCAGCATCAAGACCATTTGCTTCTTGAGAAGGGGGGGGGGCCTGCAGCAGAGGAGACAGCATATGGAGGAGTAGAGCCCTATCTCTTGCCCTACGTTTCTGTTTTTCCTTCTTTTTACACTTATTCTTGTTTTAACATCAAGCCTGCTGAGGATTTAGCTCCCCTTACTTCAGCTTCCCTTTCCCACTTTTGGAAAGCTTGCCAATCCACTTTCTGTTTCTTCCCTACTTTCTTTCCCTGCTCATTTTCTTCTAACAATACTCTGCACCTTCCTAAACTATCTGTATTCAATGTACCCATTTTTGGAAACACCCCGTCAGTTATATGGTGCCAAAGTGGAATATCTTCAACCACATATTTTCCCCATTTATCTACTATAATTTAGCAGGCATGAGAGTAGGTCAAGTAAAGGTTTTAATTTCCCGCTTTGTTCCCCATGTTTTAACTAACTCACTGGGACAGATGTGCTTACACCTTCAATGGGCTTAACATTCACACACAAAATTCACACTCACACTGATCTTTCCATACACGTATGGTCGGATCTTATCAGGCATACACTACCTTTGAGCAACTTATTCAGCCAGGTGGTTTGTACGACACATTCGTTCAGAGCAACACACCCCATGTAGTACACAAAAAATATGTGCACTAGACACTGAATGAGCCTCTACAAAGTTTATTATTCGTATAATTATTTCATATTAATCATACATGCGCCCATTTTATTATGGTGCACTATGATGTATTCTATATATATTTATAATATAACTATATAAATATAAATATAACAATATGACTACTGGCGAAAAATGATTCATAACACTGTACTCACTTCTTAAAAAGTAGATGGAGCGTCCGCTGTCCACCACCCACTCCTGACTTCAGGCGGGATCCTGTCCTCCGTTTGTCGGAGCGGAACTTTCCCTGAGCCTTCTAGAGACTCCTGCCAGCAGTTCAACCCTCAGTCAGGGCTCAGGCGTTGATCAGCAGAACATCCATCCCATCCTCGTCGCCAAATATGAGGGAAATTCTCCTCTCTGAAGAAGTGACGGGCTCGGTGTGAGGAATCAAGTCTCTTTTAATACATGCAGCATGGAGAGAAGACCCATGGCGTTCTCTGACAATCTTTAAAATGTGCAGACCTTTATACTACATCTCAGCTCTAATCCTACGTCGCACCTACCCACTACATTAGTAAAGGAAATTGCCCCCCCCCCCTAAAAAAGTTAAGGACAGACAGGAAACTTCCCCCCTACCAAGTGGTCATCACCTCAAGATACAAAGAACTGCCTAACAATAAAGATTTCTTAATTCCCACAATGGTACAATATTATACCATTGAATATGACACAACATACAATATACTTTATTGTCCCACTTAGGGAAATTTGTCTTGGACTCAGCAACTGTGCCATAAATGCCTTGACAGCCACAATGACAGCAAACAATATATCACCAGGCATACCATCTCAACAACAATTACATAACAGTATTGCACATATCCCATAACATTATACACAACACATACATACACCAATGGAAAAAACATATGCTAAAGATCACCATGATAAAAGCACTATAAAAATTATTGCACAATCTTTGGCCTCAAGCAGCATTGTTCAGGAATTTGATGGAGGTTGGAATAAATGAATTCTTAAAACGGTTGAGTTTGCAGTTGGGGACTCTATATCGTCTGTCCGAGGGTAGGAGCTCGTATTCTAAATGAAGAATATGGGATGGCTCAGTCACTATCCTCTGGGCTTGCCTAAGAACAGTTTGTTCATAAATGGACTGCAAGGTCTGATAGTCACTTTTTCCCATCACCTTCATGGCCGTGTGCACCAAACGAGCCAGTTTGGTTTTCAGCTTTACAGTAAGGTTGCCATACCAGGCTGACATCCCATATCGGACCAAGCTCTGTGGTACCGCCTGGTAAAATAAAAACATGATGCTTTTGTCCACACTGTACAGTCTCAGTCTGCGCAAGAAATACAGTCTTTGCTGTAAACGGGAACACAGACTTTCCACATGGACATTCCAACTAAAAGAGTTATCTAAGTGAACTCTGAGATACTTATATGAGCTGTCCTGCTCAATGGGTGAGTCATGTATGTCAACAGGACTGTAGTCCCCAACTGATCTTGGGTCTAAGACCATCTCTTTAGTTTTTTGAACATTCAAGATGAGATGGTGAGCATCACACCATTGCACAAAGTGCTCTATTTAAAAAAAAAATAGGCTGAAGGGCCTGAATCCTTGTGCAGTAGGCTGAGGATGGCAGTATCATCAGAAAATTTAAAAACAAGGTCCCCGGGGTGACTGTTTGTGCAATCATTTGTGTAAAGTGATTTGCACTCTGAGAGGGTGTTATTGACTCTTACCTGCTGACTTTGATTTGTTAAAAAGGAAAAATACCACTTGAAGGGTTAACACTCATCTGCCTCAGTTTTGAGATGAGGAGATGGGGTTGAAGTATAAGTAGTATACTTATACAGAAGTATAAATAAAATCCGTGCATATGCTTTTGGGCATTCCAAGTGCTTGACAGTGAAGTGGGTGATGCTGTTGATGGCATCATCAGTACCTCTCCCCTGCCTATAAGCAAACTGGTATGGGTCAAGTGCCAAATTAACCTCTGCCTTAAGCATAGACAACATGTATTTCTCAAAACTTTTCATTACAATTGAAGTCAGGGCCACAGGTCTAAAATCATTGTTCTCAGATGGACACTGTTTCTTAGCTACAGGAACTATGGTGGATGCCTGAGAGGGCAGGAACAGTGTGTGAATCCACAGACCGCTGGAAGATGGGGCACCAAACTGGAGTCAGCTCTTCTGCACATGCCTTTAAGAGCAGTGCAGAAATGCCATCAGGGCCAGTGGATTTTTTAGTACACACATGTTTAAAGATGGACTGGATCCTGTGTGGGTCAATTACAATCCTGCAGCCAGCATCAGTTTAAAATAGTTTCCATTAGATTATTACATTCTTCAGAAAAGTCATGGTTTTCAAACCTAAGGAAAAAGTCATTTAGTTCATTTGCTTTCCCCAGATCATCATCAGTCAAGAAGCTCTTCTTAGTGGTATTCATGTTTGTAATGGCTTTCACAGAGTCCCACAGCTTTTTTGAATCTATTGACATGAAAGTGTGCTCTGTTGTGTCCTTGTGATGCTTTCTGGCTTCCTTTAGCCCCTGGTTGAGTTCTCTTTGCACCATTTTCAGTCCTGCTCTGTCTTTATTTTTAAAAGCCAGCGTTTTCCTGTCAATTCAGTCCTTTATGCTCTTGGTTATGTAAGGCTTATTGTTAGGGTACACTGTAATGTCCTTTTTTAGTGACCTCATTGTCTGCACAAAAATGTATGTAGTCTGGTATTACTTCAGTGGCCTCGTCAATTTCCAAATTAGAAACTATGTCCCAGTCTGTGCAGAGGAAGGATCCTTTGAGTGTCTCTATGCTGTCCTTATCCCACACTGTCACTGTCTTAGTCTGTCTTAGGCTTGCTCCTTTTAAAAACAGCCTTATAAATTGAAATTAACTGGACAGTATTATGGTCAGAGTTTGACAGTGGGGGCAGTGGTTTTGCAGTGTATGCGTTTTTTATGTTTCCATAACATTTATCTAAAACTCTATTGTGTCGTGTGTCACATGTCACATATTGTTCGAATCCAGGGAGAGACAGTTCCAGCTTGCAATGGTTAAAATCCCCAAGAATCACAATCGGGGTTCCGGGTGTGCATTGTAGTTGTTGGTGAACGCAGTCTGCTATTTGGGTAGCAGCTCCAGCCGCATTTCCACTGGGGGGAACATACACAGCACATATTAAAACATTTCCAAACTCTCTCGGAAGGTAGAAGGGTCTCAGTGACAGGCATAGTAGTTCTACATCGGCCGTGCGTACAATCTCTCTCACAGTGTAATTCCTACACCAACTGCCATTCACAAACAGACAGACCCCGCCCCCTTGGCTCTTCCCTGACAGCTCTGTTCTGTCTGCTCGGATGAGAGAGAAACCCTCCAACTCAATGAGAGAGTCTGGAATATCTCGATGGAGCCAAGTTTCTGTGAACACCATCACGCTTGATTCCATGTACTCGAAGCAAACTTTGCTGTTAACGCGGAGCTCCTCCATTTTGCTCTTCGGCCATCTGACTTTGCTGAGTAACAGGCTGGGCAGCCGTGGTCTGTGTCCTCTTTGCCGGAGACGCTGCCATATTCCCCCTCTTCTGCCTCTCCGCCGTTGTCTGCCTCTAGCCTGTTGTATTTTCACATCATCGGGCAGATCAGCCAGTGGGGCTGCTCCCATCGGACAGAGGGACAGCAGTGTGGTTTTGGAGTAACACAGTGGCAGCTTCGTCTCCGCGCGTGTATGAGCAGCTATTTGACAGGACGCCAACAATTCCCAAACAATCAGCGCCAGAAGTAATCCTTGTACAAAAGTCACCATGGTGGTTAGTCCAACACAAACTTGTTGCAGTCACACAACACAGACCAATAAAATAAGACGATCAGATAACTAAAAAACACTTAGGCCTAAAAAGGCATAAGAAACGGCAGCAGCACGAGTCCGGGTCGCCAACAGAGCAGCGCCACCGGAGCACCAGACCAGCGCCACACTACAGCATATAATTCAATATGATACGACTTGATGCAATACAACACTGTACACTATGATAATGTGTAATGAGGTATGAGTTAAATGGACAAGATCACCACACTGACATGTGGGTGTCAGCCCGCCCCCTAAAACTTACCAATATGATTTCCGCCCCAAAATGGAAGTTTGATTTTAAGAAACAGATGTAGATATATAATAGCAAGCAGTTCCAAAATAAACTTCGGGCAAACTACTTTGTGGAGTGCTGCTCATGTTCAGCTACAATAGTTCTTCAAGTGCTCTCAACTGGAATGAGCACCACAGAGAAATTGCAGCAAAGATTGCAGACAGGTCCACTATACCCTTTGTATTAAGTCACGGTATTTTTGTAACTGTGCACAAAAATATACAACTTTTCAACTAATGCTGTCATCTATATATAAAGCAAGAAATCTCTGTGTGTCTGTGGCTCGCATATCTCTCTGACTGTTTGTCAGATCAAGCTAAGCTTTCGCATATGGCTTGCACATGGGACGATGGTGTGCATCCTTCATTTTGAAGTTTGTGGGATTCATATTCACAACATTATCATTAAAAGTTAAAATCCCATAGACCTCCGTGTAACCAATCTAGCCTATCGCGCTCTCGCTTGCAGCTATAGCCACGCCTCAGGGAATAAAAGATCAAAGTATCCCACTGCTATACCGCTCTTGGTCACCGAAAAGTTGACACATGCGTCGCTGGCCAGACGGGCAGCTCGGACTTCAGGTGACTCAGCATCAGGGAGCCTTGCCTGGAGTACAGTGTTGTCTGCCAGGCAATTACGGCACTCTTCATCAGTTTCTGCTGCATGGAGTCTTGCATGCCGCGCAGAATAACTGTATTTGCGTGTCTCTCTGTATCTTAACCCTCTGAAGTCGATTGACGCGCCGGCGCGTCAAAGTCACATGACTCGCCATCACGCGATGTAGCTGCAAGACGCTGCCTTGCTGAGTCTCCGTTTCAATTTGTGTCGAAAGTGCGGACCTCAAACTACATATTGGTTTTTAAATTGTGTTTCTAGCCAAATAAAACCAGATTAATGATAAATTATTTACGCCATATTTTTTCCTGAATATTTTTCATCGCGTTCGATGCGCGTTTGGTGCAGAAAGACACCGAGAGGAAAGTGCTGGCGAGCAGAAAGTGCTCGACACACACACACACACACACACACACACACACACACACACACACACACACACACACACTCCCATTGGTGGATAAATGTACTACATCAACCAATCACAAATCATATGTCAAATCACGACATTGGTTGCTGGGGAAAAAGGAAAGTTGTGGGAGTTTGGCGGCGATATTGAAAGACAGAGATAGCGATAGTGAGTTTTGAGATTTGAGTGATTAGTGACATTTAGTGTATTTTGAGTGCATCGTTAGTGTGTGGTGGTGTAGTGTAGTGTGTAGTGTTGTGTATTTAGTTTGTTGTGCGGTCGTTTTTTGTTTTTTTTTTGCGACTGCTGAACGTGGAGCAGGCGTTGGATCTTTTTTTCGCGGGGGGAGGAGATGAGGGAGACGTGGCGGAGCCCGAGTCTGAGCTGGAGAGTGAGCTGGAGAGTGAGGAGGACTCTGACAGTGAAACAAACGATCCCTCGTTTGTTTTGGAGGAGGAGAGAGAGGAAGAGGAGGCTCCGGCGTATGTGCGGAGACGTAGCTCCGCCCTGGGGGCGGCACGGCGCAGCATGACTGACAGGTCCAGATCTCCGCTGGCTCGGGCAGCACAGCCACGCATCAGCTCTGATATAGTATATAGTATGTCAAAAATGAAAAATAAGTGTTAATTCACACATAGGAGGTTGTGCTGAAAAGAATGACACCAAGCAAGGCAAATTAAACAGTTTTTAAGTGAGCCACATGTAAGGAGTTACATTGTTTTGTAAATATTGTACAAAAAACGCCTTAGGCATTGCATGCAATTTTTGTGTTAATAGTGGTAAATTACATTTTTTTGTGATAAGATTGTACATAGGTTTTGAAATTTACTATTTATATTTCCATTCTAAGTTATAAAAATGGTTCGTTAAACATATTTGTGGTTTTCTCATTAAAAAATATAACTTTTTTTCTACTCGGATTTTATGTTTTATGTGTGATTTTAGGTCCACTGTGTTAATATAGTATGTCAGAAATGAAAAATAAGTGTAAATTCACACACAGGAGGTTGTGCTGAAAAAAATGACACCAAACATGGCAAATTTAACAGTTTTTTAAAGTAAAATATATAGGTAAAATCAAAAGTAGTCAAAAACGGCCAGTTACACCCTGGACTCTACAGGGTACGTCCATGTCTTACCCAATACACAATTTCTCTATTAACACTATGTAAGAGTATGTACCCCTCTTTGTACATCCAACCATCAAACACAGCCTAATTTCGCCATACATGAAAAATCTACTTAAGCTTCCACTTTTCTATGGGAATACATACTTCCTACGGGCACTGCACTAGTAATAGAAAATACATTCTAGGTCTAATCATGATCAAAGAACAATGTCTCCAAGAGAATGTATGATAATGTAAATGTAACTCATACAAAGACAGGAAATATCAGACATGCATCTCAACTAAAAATAAAGAGCGAATGGCGAAGCTAGTTCTGAGTCTGGTTTCCGTTTTAAGATCAGCATTTACAAAAAGACAGCCTGGAGCTATAGTATTTTAGTAGAACTGATTGGCATGTATTTATCATCACCTTCACCATCACATCATTTTCTTGTTGGTCTTCTCTGCCTCTGTTCATCTGTCTTCCACCAGACATCTTTGGCTTTCTCTACCTCATACATACTGTGCAGTAACTGCCTACTTTATCTGTGCATATCTTTCTACTTTGGCATTCCTCTATCTGCCATACAGTTTCTCTCAGAATCTGATATTCTCTCATTCACAGCACAGCTCACACTCTCCTGCTCCTTTGCAGGCATTTCATGATGTGATTTGCAGTGCTACTGAGTATGCATTATCAGTTATTTCAGTTCCCTGACCTTAACTCCGCCTCTGCTCTTTCTTGTATCCACTGTGCTCTGACTTTATCTAAATTCAAACTGGCCTGCATGAGCTTAGCCAATCAAATATTCTGCATGATTATTTATGGCTCAGCCCTGTCTAAAATCAAAGGCTGCTGTCCTTCCTGTCTGCCTGTAACAGGCCTGTGCAGCCCTATCTGTACTCATAAGATAATACTCAGGTTAATCACTTAGATTTTGGAATCTGGTGACATCTCTGAAAAAAAAAATCTGACAATTCAACAAACACGAGCAGTCACACAATCAGACTGATTATAAACAAATACCCAGGTTAGCCAGACTTTGGAATAGAAAACTACCGCTAACAGTGACAATATTACCCAAACTGTTTGTTTGGTACACCTATCACAGTTTACAGGGCCACTTGATTCAACTTATTAGACTAGATACCCCCATCTTACTTAGGCAGCCCCCATTCACGCATACATATTGGAAATGCAACAGATTGACATTCAGTATCAAATGAACATTGAAAAAAACCCTGGTGCATCTCACTGCTACACAAAGACGTTGGGGCAACATAGGAAACTTGAAAAAGATTCAGAAACAGAAGTTTGGAAAAGAATTACACAGTTGTACATTGGCATAGTGGCAGCATTAGAAAATAATGCAGTTGAAGTTGAATATGTGAAATATTTGCTCTATGGAAACACACCCACAAGTTTAGGTTTGTGAGAGGCAAAAGGGAGCTAGCCACACAGTCTATATGTGTGAATGAAGCGTGAGCACAGTGGAACATGCACATTATTTTTTAGATGCCATGTGGTTTTACATTTCCTGTAGTAGTTCAGTTAATCTAGCTAAAGTGTTAGCTTCTTGCCTGGACTTCATTGTAGCCATGATCATGATCCCAGACCTCAGTTATTAACTTGAGTACAGTGGTTCTCATTCACTAATATGTGTATAAAAATGTTCTTACTCTGCGTATAAAATAAGTGCACACTCAAAATTACCATGACATTCATGACACGTGTGTACTGGCTGATTGCACAATTAGGCCTGATGTTGTCATAACCAACAAAATAAACAAAGCTACCAGAATAAGACCATTTAAATGACATATCTTTAGCCACGTTTTTACCCAAAGTTCCCGGGACAGTTAGTTCCAGGGGCAGCTTTTTAAGGAACTAAAAGATTCCTTTGACCCATTGTTATCTGCGTTTCCAACATGAAAAGCAGAGGGCGGCTGGTGGTCGTAGTGAACACACTCCACAGCTTCACATAGCTCCACAGTTCAGCCTTTTTTCATCTAAAAAAGATGTTTAAAAAAAACACCTTAGGTTTTGTCTCACTGCAATGACATTTACTGCTGCATAGTAGGTCATCGCTGCACTGCAGGTTGGAGGTAATAAATGCAGTGGAGGAAAATGAAACTAAAAATGTCTGTTTATACAGTAAATCATCATCATATTGAATGTTTGATGGTTATTCATTTGTGCTTTAGAAACAAGAAAACATTTTATTTCTCTCACGCACTGGCATTCTCGCAGCACTGCAGTGCAGTCTCTCTCAGGTCACTGCCATGAGCTCTCTCTCTTTTTTGCCTCTTTAACATGAGGCAGCAAACTGACAGCAAAGCCTACAATTACTTGTAATGCTGTCAAACTAAAAGAAATGTTCACCCCTCCCCCTAATATGGTCCTAAATCAATAGTTGAGTACTTCTTTGTTTTATGAATTGAGCAGTACATGAGTTGAAGCAGAGGCACTGTGTGTGTTTGACCAATTAGCAAACCCTGCCCTGTAAGTGCCTGTGCTGTCAGAAAGTACTACCCCCGATCAGGGAATTTTTTTTTTTAGATTTTTTTTTTTGGCTTTTTGCCTTCAATCGACAGGACGTTAAGGTGTGGAAGGGGGTAAAGAGAGAGGGGATGATGCAGCAAAGGGCTGTAGGTTGGAATCAAACACTCTAGGAATCAAACCTGCAGCAGCTGCAGTAAGGACATTGCTTTTGTACATGGGATGCCCATTCTACCAACTGACCTACTGGGAGCACTGATCAGGGACTTTTTAAGGTGTAAAATAATATCCCCGAACTTAATTTTGACCCTGTTCCATAGGGTCAAAAAGGGACTGATTTATTATCTATCTTCATTGGCTGTATATTCCAATCAGTGATGTTGACTGTAAAATTGTGTAATCCCAAATGTTTCTGCTGTTGCCTTCTGCAGTGATTGTGGTTCTGTTCACCACATTGAAACGCCAAAGAAAGCAGGAGCCTCTCATCATCTCCAAGGAGGATGTCAGGGATAACGTGGTGAGCTACAATGACGAGGGCGGAGGTGAGGAGGACACCCAGGCTTTCGACATTGGAGCACTGCGACACCCGGATGCTGCCGCCGCCTTAGAGGAGTCTGCCAAACAGAGGCGAGACATTATCCCCACTGACACCCTGCTGTACCCATCACACCGCCGACCTCCCACTGCTGCCTCCGGCCTCATCATGCCTCCAGTCAGCATGGCGTCAAGGGATAATGGGGATGTACGCGAGTTTATTAATCAGAGAGTGCTGGAGAACGACTGTAACCCCACAGCACCACCCTATGACTCGCTGGCCACCTACGCCTACGAGGGTGCAGGTTCAGTGGCGGAGTCACTGAGCTCACTGGGCTCAGCATCGTCTAACGCTGAGCAGGACTACCACTACCTAAGTGACTGGGGGCCCAGGTTCAGGAAACTGGCTGACCTGTATGGGGCTGAGGACAGTGACTTCTCCTAACAAACACACCACAAACACATACTTACTTCCATGTCAAAGACAGGTTCAGGAAAGATTTTGACCAATGCAGGGCCAAGAACAGTGACGTCTAACCGCCACAAACTCAATATTAGAGATTGTGAACAATACTAATGAGCTTTAAGAAAATCTGAGAACTTTTAAAAATACAGATGACACAATCCAAATGATGAACCAACAGATGTGTTGTCAGATGTTAATTCCATTCAACGGGATATTCAAGAATATCACCTGATCCTTGATCTGTCTTCATTGCACATAGATCCAAAAAAGTCAAACCAAGTCATTCTCAAAGGGAGATAAAAGTTCTTAAATATTTGATTTAGTGAATAGGAACTGATGGATATAGAAATGTAAATTAACCAGCGCAACAGTGGAGCCATACAATCTTCAGTTCCATCAGTAGTAACCTCTTCAAAGACTCTTTTCAATCCTGAATTGTGTTTTGAATCAACATTTGACTGTATTTTATACTGAGAATTGGACTTAAAGTACTTTCAGGCTTTGCTTTAATCTCTCCTGAGTTACCAAATCACCATTTTGCAGAGTGTTTCTTGTGGCTTTACATGTGCCATTCAAAGCAAGCTGAATGGAGGAAAGTGTTGAGAACCAGTCAGCAAAACCCTAGTGTAGTTATTTCAGGAGACACACATACCTCTGCAGATATGAAGTGAAAAGTGTGGGGAAGACAAGTTTTATTTTTATTTTTGACCAAGTGCCCTTCTGCTGCCCTTCAAGCTGAACTGTAGACGCCTGTAGGTTGGCTGAGACTGGAGGGTGCTAATGACTCTTACATGATTGCATTTTGTCTTTTTTGCTGTCTTGTACAAAAGGACCATTCCAGAGGAGCTGTTCTGAAGGATCCTAACTCGAAAATCGCCTTCTTCGGAACACAGAGTAAAAAGAATACAACTCATTTGACTAAATGCACTGATTTCTCTATGTTTATGCAGGTTTTTTAAGATCTCTTTTTTGATTTTTTTTTGGGGGGGGGGGTTGTGCTGGACCTAAACAGAAGATAACTGTTCATGGCATAATTTCTAGATTTTTAGCTTCTTGATTAAGTGTATATTGTGTCAGAAATGTGGTTGAACTGAGTCACATTGGAAGTATACATATAAGTTCCATAAGTCTTTAATTCACTACTGTCTTTTTTCTGTAACAGAATACAACTTCAGATTATCATACAGACAGCATGCTGAACAATGCTAAATAAAGTGTTTTCATTAAGAATATGTTCAATATTCTTATGAAGGACATGGGAAAGCCCTGCCTTCACAGTAGAGCTGTCACTTTTTATTCAGGAGTTTAGTCTACTGTTTGTGTTTCAGTGAATTTACCAAACCCTAAATTACCAGTGTTCAAGTGCATTAAGCCATTTGTTAGGCAGAGACTGTGGTTTTGGTTAAATATATTAGCTGCAATTATTATTATTTTTATAATAACAATGGATCAAATGATTAAATGTAATGTGAAAAGGGTTGATTGTAGTGACCAGCCTCCTGAGAATGACTTTACAGAGTGTTGTAGCATCTGTCAGCCCATTGTTTTGGGTTACCTGCCCGCAGTATTACTTTGATTGAGGCCATGTTTACACAAAAGCAATCTGCTGTCATTTCTCATTTTCATTTTGAAAAAAGTTCCCCGTTCAGACGACATTTTGATAACAATCGCTGTGCACAGGGATCCACAAAAATGACCAAAAATGCTGTAGTATACATGCCAGGCCAGTAGTTGGCGGTGTGACTTTGCAATGAAACAACACGCGCCTGCACACATGTGCTTCCTACTACAGAGCGGTGATGTATAAACAAACAAAATGTATAAACAAACCGCACGAACGTTTGCCTTGACGGACAACAAGGTAGAGTTGCTACAGTAAATCTACACTTTGCTGGAGAAGCGTTGATAAATTCAACAGGGTGAGCAACACAAACAGAGCTCGGGAGTCCGCCATTGTTGTTGTGATAGTGGACTTTCTCGCAGATGCCTAGTGACTGGAACCGTAATGCGCATGTGTGAAAAGTCTGTTTTCAGAGGAACTGCATATTGCAAGTTTACATGACAACGGAGACAGTGCTGTTTCCAAAAAATGCACTTTTTCAAAACCTTGTGTTTTCAGGCACCCAAAACGCCACCGTTGTGTAAATTATCAGCCAAAACGCAACTAAAGTTTACCATTTTCGGTTGAAATCGTTGTCATATAAACAGGACCGCTCTCATTAACCTCATTTTTAGCAGCAGGGATCTGGTGAAGATAGTGGAGCATGTAGCAGTGAAAGAGACAAGATATTTTTCTCAGGAGACCAAACAAGACGTAAAAGGAGAGATAATTTTAGACTAACATTCATCAGGCTGACACAAACATTACTCCAAACTAATGCTAATCATGCTCTACATCTGCTGGACGAATTGCCTGTTTGCTAACGCATTAGCTCTAACAAGAATAATGAGGCAATATGCCAGTGTTTTGTTAAATCAGCCATTCAGCATTTTGGTAATTACGCTTACTTGCTTTCTTCAGATCCTGACCGACTGAAGGTTAGTCACTATAACCCGCCTACATCTTTATTTCCCAGGCCACTGCAGCAGAGAAGTAGGGGGCCCCAGCCAACCCAGGTGGTGAGCAAACCAAACTGGGAGGAGCTTTGGCCTAACCTTGCAGCTCCAAAGACAAGCATAGACACCCTCCACACCACATTTCAACACAGCTGACATACACCCAACCATTTTCACCAGTCCTGTGTTGTTCCAGCAAGCACAGACCCTTGAAATGGAGCCCGGCGTGTTCAAACAGCTGTTTAGTGCATCTGATGGGGGCTATGCGTTCCACATAACATGCCAATGCATGAACTGGGAAGAGAAGCAATTTTGCCTCCCTGTCCCCCTCAGTGTGCAATTCGCCATCACTGAAGAGAAAAAGGATGTCTGACGGCAGGAATCCACCTCCTTACATACTGTGGGGTACACCCATAATCGGGTAGGCTCGTCCTGAACTACATCTATGCTTTTCTCAGTGTGCGAATGCGTGCTCATGATTGGAGTATTATCCAAAGAGTCCAGTAGGGGGCATGTGTTGTGTTTTTATTTTTATTTTCTTAACTCTAAATTAATAACCAAAATTTCACTACTTAGTAGGCCAAAACAGTATGAGATTTTTTTAGTACGTGCACAACCTTAGTATAAAACCAACAACACGTAAACTGCATACTAATTGCAGTGATATATTTCAGTATGAAAACACATTACACTGGCATAAATATCCCACAATGCAAAGCAGGACAACAGCGGACAGTGACCAAGGCAGCTCTGTAACATTAATAAATACCTCTCTAGAAGGGAATAACTTTGACCATGAGTCTGCTGCCCTATGTGCCATTTAGAAAACACTATATGAAGTATTGTGGTAGTAGTACCATTACACATGGATGGTATATTGCATTCTTATGGGTGCAACATGTTTTGTTTTTTTTTATTTTTTATTTTTTTGTTAGCCATATGGCGTGACTCCAGAATGTCACTCGGTCAATCCATCACTTTGATCCAGACTGAAATATCTCGTACACTGTTTGAATGGCCTGCCATGAAATTTGGTGCATACACAGATGTTTTAACATCTAAACATCAGCTTGTTAGCATGCCTATGTTAGCATTTAGCTAAATTAAGCATCATCTTGCAACAAAAATGCCTGTGACATAGCTTTTTACAATGAGTTTACCTGCGGTTTGCATTTTCAAACAGCTGGAATATAGTTACTCCTACAGGCGTGATAAAGAAAACATTAGGTTCATGATGCTTGCAGAGGCCGGTAGAGCTGAGGCTGACACGGGTTATCATGTGTCTGCAACTTGCAAGGAGGCCAGTTGGTTATGTAGTGCATGGTTGATTTCAGAGGTAATGTATTTCTTAACTGGGTGAAGTAACTTCACAGGGTCTCCCCTTGTTGCCTGGTGAACTCATGATGATGACAAGAGTCCAAGTGGCCAATCAAGCAACAGATGCGAAACCGAGGTAACTGGCAAAGCAGATAATCATGACTAAACCATCTAACAAGTAATTTGCTGAAGCATTTGGGATTTGACACATTGTGGATGTCCTTGTCCCAGTTTATAAGCATGGGAGGGGAATCAATTTATTGACCAAAGTATGTCTGACTCCACTATGATTGGTGGCAATATGCCTCTTTTTAGCTTGTTAGCATTGGACCTTTTTCCGGTTGACCTATTATGTCACAGCTCAAACAACTGACAAATAAGTTAGCTAAGGTTAGCTAATGGCAAAATGGTACCATGTTTGACAACTTTGCAGGTCTGTGCATTTGGTATGTGCAAATTTAATGCTACTGGACTTCCAGGCCAAAGCCTGAGGCGGAAACTGTGGAGCATGCGCAGAGTGTCTAAACCAGTTTGGGTTTTATTGACTGTATACATGTAGGAGTAATTCCACTTTAAATCACATTATGTGGGTGTGTTAGTCCAACTTTGAGAAATTCTATTTAGTACGATTTTAGTTGGACTAACATGTTTCCATGTATTTTAAGACACTAACAGAATAAATCAATTTTCTCTAATGTCATATAAACATACTGAGTGACGTTATCACAACAAAAAATCTAAAGTCACATGTTAGCTTGTATCTCAAGAGACAGTGGAGGCATCACGGAAAACATAACATCATTTTTTGCAGTGTACCACAAGCTTAGATTTTGGCTCTCTGGGTTGCATTCAAATAAATTTGAACAAATTATGTGTTAGGGCTCATTTATTTGAAGTTGGCCTTTTAAAAAAGTGACAGCTTTACTTCACAGCCAGCATTGCAGCTTGAATGTTTTTCAGTGACTGGTGACTTCATTTTCAGCTTTATATTACTTCATGCTTGTACCTGCTTTCTCCCTTGTACTTGCAAAGTTGAGGATATGATCCAGATGTTTTTTGCCCAAAGGTATCCTGGCACAGATTTTACTTGCTGTTTTGTCAGAGAAAACAAAAGAAAAAAAAGGAAAAAAGGGGAACCCCCCCCTCAATGCTTTCCTTCTTTACTGGTTTGTTTGCTCAGAGACATAAGGTTTTGTTGTTAAATGTTGTAATTAACTGACACTGGAAGGCAGTGTATTCATCATTTGTTTTGATGTCACAGTAAAAGGTCATAATCACAACAGTCAACCTCAGTGCTATGTTAAAAATAACACATTTTAAGTGAGGGACAAAACTATGAAGTCAGGATCATTTAGTGATTCAAACATTTTGTTATCCTGAATTGATATCAGGAGTCTGTATTGTGAGTTTTGACAGTTCTAGTAAAAGCTGCAGTTCGTTCCAGTTGTGTTTTGTGACCGTGGTCTGCTCTGAAGGCTTAAAACAAAAATGTAAACATATTTTTCTTTAAATTTTAATTAATTCTTTTTGTACCAAATATTTATAGGACACACTGATGATATTCTTGGAAAGAAAAAAAATCAAAAAACTGTCCAGCTTCACTGTTTTTTAATGTAATTTTGGAGGTGTGAAACTCGCTGTGGGCAGTCTGCTGTCCGAAAATGATGTATTATCAAGTTGTTTAATTTTATCAAAATAAAGTTTTACAGTGAAATACACAGCCATGGGAAACCATGTTGATTCTTTGTTACATCTGTCTCTTCTGCTAACCTTATTCATTAGAAATGCCTTGAACTCTAAAGTTATTCAAAAGTACTGAATTAAGTTGCCACAGAGAAGGAAAAGTACAAGAAATAACCCATTCAGCACTCCTCCAGTTATTTCTTCCAGCTCCAACAGCAGAAACAAAGCTTGGGTCTGAAAAAGTATTTCCAGTGCCCGCAGCTCATTTATCCCCAGGGGGTTGTCCTGAAGGTTAATCTTACCCAGTGCATGCTGGGAGAGGCTCCAACTCCATGACCCTGAAAAGGAATAACAAGACACTAAAAGGAAATCTACAAAACTTCCAATAAGTCAAAATGGATGCACTGCTCACACAAGATTTTAACACAAGACGTGGGTGTTAGTGAAATAAATCTGTAGCGAAAGTTCAGACAGGGAGACAATAGTTTTCATGCTCAGGTTTTAAATTTTGTTTCTCATCCTGCTATTCACTCCTTGCACACATGCTCACTCTCTATCTCTAGCTTTCATTGTCTGGGTTGGTCAATTTAGTCATCAACTGTTTTTCAGCTTATTCACAGTCAACCAGGAGCACAGCGACACACCTTCTTTGTCAGAGTATCATCTTCCTGCTCCTCATTTTGCCCGTCTCTCTGCCATAGTTCTTTCTTGCTGCAGTCATGTGCGCCCTCCACCCACCCATCACTGCCTAGTCCTCCTGGATTCATCGGCTTCATCTGCCTCATCATTCAACAGCCTCAGAGTCATCAGCCATCACCACCACCAGTGTCTGGACTCCATGAGGAGACTTCTTGCCTGCTCAGATGTCCCTTTATCATAAAATACCTCCCTTTGGTGTCCAAGCACCAAAGACTTTTGTTAAATCTTATTTAGCACAAATCATTTCACAATCTATACACTCATATTCCATATTAAATATTATCTTTACTTCATTCTTATATATTATTATATATTGTTTAAAGATGGTGGCGCGCGTAGACGCAGCGACCCCTCTCTCCCAACTGTGCGGTGTTTTGTTCGTTTAAAAAGTGTTTGTCTGAAAGTTTTTCGTGTTCGTCTCGTCTGTCCACGTCGGAATACAAGTACAGTCGACAGACTCTGCTAGACGTCTGCAAAAGCAAGATTTACAGTGTTTCGGGCTATGCAACAGAGACGCTAAGGGAGCTCGGTTTACTCTGCCGGCCTGCAATTACACCGGACTCGCCTGCTACTCCTCCCACGAAAAGGAGACGTCAGAAGCAGTGCGAGAGGAAGCAGAAGAGGGGCAAGAGTGGAGGTATCTGGGCTAGGCTTGCGGCTAATCCAACTCGCCCAGCCATACCATCCATCCTCCTGGCTAATGTACGATCACTGGACAATAAAATGGATCATATACGACTGCTGAGGTCAGCGAATCGGACAGTGAGTAACTGCTGTGTGCTTGTTTTCACTGAAACATGGCTAAATGACAACATCCCCGACTCTGCTGTACAACTGGAGCAGCTAGCATGCTATCGAGCGGACAGGGCCCTCATAAACGGAGGGAAGACTCGCAGCGGCGGGGTCTGTGTTTACATCCGTGATGAGCGGTGCCGGGACGCTGTGGTGGTATGTAAACACTGTTCACCACTGGCGGAGTTTATGATCATAAGGTGCCGTCCTTTCTACCTGCCTAGGGAGTTTACTGCGATTCGGCTAGTCGCAGTTTACATCCCTCCCACCAACAACAGCAGTGACAGGAATGCAGCACTTAATGAACTGTACCAGTGAACAACAAACAGCACACCCAGACGGTTTCACCATCCTCGCTGGAGATTTTAATCATGCTGACCTCAAGACTGTCCCACCAAAACTTCACCAGCATGTTGATTTCCCAACAAGGGAGGATAACATTTTGGACCTGGTCTACATGACCCACAAAGCAGCATACAAAGCCACCCCCTCCCCCACATCGGACTCTCGCCAAAAGTGAAAGTCGCCAAACTGGTTCGAAAGCAGGTAAGAGTGTGGCCAGTGGGGGCCTCCTCTGCTCTTCAAGACCGCTTTGACACAACAGACTGGGAGATGTTTAAGCAGGCAGTCACTTACAACAACCATACAGACATTGAGGAGTACACAGACACTGTGTCTTCCTATATCACCAAATGCATCGATGATGTGACCCACACAAAAAGCATCATCACCCAGGCTAACCAGAAGCCATGGCTGGCAGGGGATGTCCACGGGCTGCTGAGGGCCAGAGACAATGCCTTCAGAGCCAGGGATGAATCTGGCCTGAAAACTGCGACAGCCAACCTGTCCTGTGGCATCAGGAAAGCAAAACATGACTACACACACAAGATAACCTCCCACTTCAAAGACAGCAGAGAGGCACAGAGCTTATGGCAGGGCATTCAGGCCATCACGGACTACAAGCCCGTGCCACAGAGCCAGATAACATCCCTGTTCGGGTGCTGAAGGACTGTGCAGAGGAACTTAAGGATCTCTTCACGGACATCTTCAACACTTCTCTGAGGCTAGCTGTTGTTCCAACATGCTTCAAGGCCGCCACCATCATACCTGTGCCGAAGAAATCTGCTCCATCCTGCTTCAGTGACTACTGCCCTGTGGCACTGACACCCATCATCATGAAGTGCTTCGAATGGCTAGTCATGTCACACATCAAATCCATCCTCCCCCCACCCTGGACCCCCACCAGTTTGCATACCGAGCCAAACGATCAACAGAGGATGCAATCTGCTCTGCCCTCCACCCAGCCCTCACCCACCTGGACAAAAAAGACTCATACGTGAGAATGCTGTTCATAGACTTTCAACTTGCATTTAATACCATCATACCACAGCAACTCATCTGCAAACTTGTCAAATTGGGGCTCAGCACCTCCCTCTGCAACTGGCTGCTGGACTTCCTCAGTCACAGGCCACAAGCAGTACGTGTCGGCAACAACACCTCCAGCAGCATCACACTGAGCACAGGGGCCCCCAAAGGCTGTGTGCTCAGTCCCCTGCTCTTCACCCTGCTGACACATGACTGCACAACAACCCACAGCAGACACACAGACACAACCCTGGTGGGTCTCATCACCAAGGGCGACGAGACTCACTACAGGAAGGAGGTCAACCTTCTGACCACGTGGTGGTCAGAAGGTTGACTGAATGTCAGCAAGACCAAGGAGATTGTTGTCGACTTCCAGAGAGGCCACACCCAACACCCGCCACTGACCATCGAGGGAGCTGCTGTGGAGAGAGTGAGCAGCACCAAATTCCTGGGGGTGCACATCAGTGAGGACTTCTCCTGGACAACCAACACCACATCACTGGCGAAGAAAGCCCAGCGGCGCCTCTACTTCCTGCGCAAACTCAAGCGGGCAAGTGCTCCACCACCCATCATGTGCACATTTTACCGAGGCACCACTGAGAGCATCCTTTCCAGCTGCATCACTGTGTGGGGCGGGAGCTGCACTGACTACAACAGGAAAGCCCTGCAGCACATAGTAAATACAGCCAGAAAGATCATCGGTGCCCCATTCCCCTCCCTGCAAGACATATACATATATACATATATACTATATATACTGAAATACCCCCCCGACCCACAATGACTATCTTTGCACTACTATGCCACTTGCACACTTCCTCTGTGAAACAGAAACTTTATGCTGCTATTACTGATTGTCTTTGCACTATTACACTCAAACTTTAAAAAAACAACTTTTTGCTGCTACTTCTACTTTTTAGACTGTGAAATTTTACTTTTAACTTTTTTAACTTTTAAATCTATTCTCTTATTGTTTGTTACTGTGTACTTTATTTATTTATTGTTTACTTAGTGTTAGAATATGTCTGTCTTAGCTGTTTATATGTCTGTCTTTATTGTTGTGCCTGTGCACTTTACCGTCTACTTTTACTGTCAGAAATGTCTTGCCTTGTCTTGTCTCACCGTGGGATAGTGAGAAACGTAATGAGAAATGTAATCTCAATTTCCTTTGTATGTCTGGCACATGTGAAGAAATTGACAATAAAGCTGACTTTGACTTTGACTTTGACTTTGATTCTTCTGTCTCTCCTGATTGAAATGTGCAACTGGAGTGAATGGTCATGATATTCATGAAAAACATGAGAAGTCACCGGCTCTGTTCCTAATGGCCTGCTAACTTACTATTCATACTGAATATAATGTAAAATTGAGTATGTAGTGTGTTTCAGCTGCATAATGTGTGGATTTTTTGTCTTCGAGAAATGCCTGGGTGTATACAAGATTTGCAAGAATTTCTGAGATGTGAGCTCATTGGACATACTATACTGTCCCAAAATGCATTGCTGATCTTCAGACTGTCCGGTGACAGACTGTGAGGCAGATAGTTACAATGGTTAGATAAAACTATGGAGTTAGATTAGTCTCAATATTAATAAATGCACACAGAAGGATTCACAAATACATGTTAAGATTTATATATAAATGACTCTCTCCACACAAATATTTTCAATGCACACACATATATTTGGCATTTTATATAAATGTAAAAAAAATCCACAAATAACCAAAAAAGTTTCACAAATATATTTCTGATGCACACACAAATATTTATTGTTTTAAATATATGCAATTTTCATTAAAACATATGTGGATGTTGATACATTCATATACAGATGCTTTTATTTTGTGAACCTCTGCAGATTCGTGTGTGAATCTTTTTGAGACTCCCCTGACGTGACCCAATCCACAAATGCATTTTTTCTACCAAGGGGATATAGGTAGCCAATCAGATGTCTCCTTCCTCTTCAGCCAATCACATGAGCGTCCCGCTACCACCCCCACGTGGGGTATGTTTTAACGTCGTAGTGTCAGAGGGTGGCGGTAATGAACAACTACATTGTTTGCCGACCGTCACATTAATAAGGACGAGAAGAAGAAGAAGAAGAAGAAGAAGCAGAAAGCGATCAATGCAGAGCCCCGGGTCAATGGTCAAGAGCAGGGTTTCCGTTATCCGGTAATTACCGGACTTTGACCGGTAAAATCTGCCGAAGTCCGACATCTTTTAACACCGCCGGTCCAAATGTCCGGTGAAAATATTCCCTCCAGGCACAATTTGAATTAAACATGTCGAAGGATTTTTTCATTTTGTTTATCTAGAGTTTTTATTGCATATATATTTCAATAGCGAACTGACTTTTTTATTTCAAGCTGGCAGCACGCCGCGTTATTAACACGAGGACCGCCAACATTCTAGCACCCCCTCTTGGCGCCGCAGTGGTCAGCCAGACCGTCACACACAATTCGATTGTTTTTGCTCAGAAGCACATCAAGAAGTTGTTTTTTTTTTAGATAAACGTACCAGCAGTTAAATTTAATGAACAAAATGTCACAGTCAAGTGGATCAGCAAACCTTTCAACGCCTCATGTCAATATACAAGTCAGCTTTTTAAAATGTATTTAATTTTTTTACCGTGCACATTTTTTTCGCTGCTTCACGTCTCCATTGATAATGACAATTAGCACTCTTAGTACACTCTTAAATAACAAATAGTATATAACTTTTAGTCTGCTATATTGTTGACTATATAGTGAATTTTTATAAAATATTGCAGAAGAAAAGACATAAAGACCGAAATAATGAGAGGATTTTTAAAATTATTTTTATGCAGCTGCTCCCCTCCTCTCTGCAACTCGGGAAATTCGTTTCACTGACACACACACACACACACACACACACACACACACACACACACGGACATATACAAATGGATGAATGGATGACGGATGTACAGCTTGAGGTTATTGCTACAATACAGATTAATACACAAAGCAAAAACACTTAAACCAGACAGGCTAGCTATGGGCACGAACAAATGCAAAAATAACTGCAGAAAATAACATGAAAAGAGGACCCAACAAACAAATGAACAAGGGCGCGATCAACACGTCGGAAAGCCGATCACGTTGTCCGGTGCCAATTTTTTCTAGGGGAAACCCTGCTCTTGACCACTGACCCGGGGCTCTGCATTGATCGCTTTCTGCTGCTGCTTCTTCTTCTTCTCGTCCTCATTAATGTGGCGGTCGGCAAACAATGTAGTTGTGCATTACTGCCACCCTCTGACACTACGATGTTAAAACATACCCCACGTGGGGGTGGTAGCGGGACGCTCATGTGATTGGCTGAAGAGGAAGGAGACATCTGATTGGCTACCTATATCCCCTTGGTAGAAAAAATGCATTTGTGGATCGGGTCACGTCAGGGGAGATTCACACACGAATGCGCAGAGGTTCACAAAATAAAAGCATCTGTATATGAATGTATCAACATCCACATATGTTTTAATGAAAATTGCATATATTTAAAACAATAAATATTTGTGTGTGCATCAGAAATATATTTGTGAAACTTTTTTGGTTATTTGTGGATTTTTTTTACATTTATATAAAATGCCAAATATATGTGTGTGCATTGAAAATATTTGTGTGGAGAGAGTCATTTATATATAAATCTTAACATGTATTTGTGAATCCTTCTGTGTGCATTTATTAATATTGAGACTAATCTAACTCCATATAAAACTGGATAAAATAATTATGAATGATAGTGACTGATGTTAAAGTACAGTTAAATATTTGATAATTCTAATTTACCTGAAAATTAAACTGGAAAATACTTAGTTGAATGGAAAAGGTAATGTTGACTTACATATGTTAGAAACAATTTTCCTCCAGCAGTAGCTCAAACACGTAAGGTCATGATGTGGAGGCATGTTGTGCGCAGCATACGAGTCCAAAACAAATTTCCCTATGGGGACAATAAAGTATATCGTATCGTATCGTATCATATCGTATTGTAACTCAGTCATATGATACCAGCCAATTCTCATTCCCCGGTTGTCAATTACCCTTTGAAGTCTCTATGAGCTGCAACGGGCTTTCAAATAATTCCAATATTAACATCCCTTTGTGGCAATAATTAATGCATTTGACAGAGTATCAAGAGTGATAGAAGTCCTCAAAGGGTGGTAGTGACAGGTGGTGGATGGGACAAACAAAACCGGTCTTTCACCCCCAAGACCACTGTTCATGTCTTTCGTGTGAAACAAATGCTTCTCTAGCGTAACTTTAAGGTCCATCTGTCATGTACTACTGCACTGGCCCGGCTCATTTCCAACAAGCCTAACAGCAAACTTGATTGTTAGTTTACCACGCAGTATGCAGTACATACGGATTGAGTATGTAGTATGCAGTATGAGATTTCAAAAACAGCTATTGTATGTCTCCACTGCATTCCTTCTGATATCCTGTTGCACTCTCATTAGATACTGAATTCCTGTCTCAGACTCATCTTCAGAGGATGTTTAAAAACTGTCACAATGGGACAGCATTCACAAAGTGATAGGTACAAGTTCAAATTCTGACTGCTGAAAGGTTTTTGTTTCAGGTCTCAAACATTTGTCTGGTAATTTTAGGAAAATGTGTGTAGTTTGGACCTCTGGCTTAAAGCTGTGTCTCAAGTCCATTCTAAATATTTAATTTAGCGGAGCTTCTGGCTATAGTGTAGTCAATATACATAGTAAACTTTGGAGCACACTGTTGATGTACACTATGCACAATACAATACTCACCGTTCTAAAAATGACAACGTTTTCTGATAGGGCTGTTTAATGGAAGACATTTTGACACAGCAGGAAAACAACAGGTACAAATAAATATGTGATTCTAAGATGGCGGCGCGTGTAGACGCAGCGACCCAGTGCTCTTCTTCAGTTAGCAGCTACACACTGAGAAGGACTTACACCCGAACTGAACTTTTAAGCCTAAAACAACACTGGACTGGCTGGACCCCCCCAGAAGGGTTCGACTCGTTCCCGGAGAGAATACGCCGGCGAGAGCGGACAGAAAGGAGGCGACGGCGGCGCTGCAAAAGACGCCGGAAACGAGGCAAACGAGCCGGCATCAGAGCTAGGCTAACTGCCGCTCCACACAAACCAGCGGTTCCAAGCGTCTTTCTAGCCAACGTCCGCTCCCTGGTTAACAAGATGGACGAGATTAAACTACGGGATGTTAACAACCGGATAGACAGCTGTATCATGGTGATAACAGAGACCTGGCTGCATGAAAACATCCCGGACCTAGCCGTGGAGCTAGCAGGACATACGATCTTCCGGGCGGATCGCACAACGGACTCCGGTAAGAGGAGGGGAGGAGGTGTGTGCGTCTATATTAACAACAGTTGGTGCACGGACACTGCCGTCATTGAGAGACACTGCTATCCAGACCTGGAGTTTCTAATGTTGAAGTGCAGACCTTTTTATTTGCCCAGGGAAATAACCCAAGTGTTTGTAACTGCCGTGTATATCCACCCATGAGCTAATGCTAACGTAGCTATGAACAGGCTGCATGATGGCATCACCAGGCAACAAAACAAACGCCCAGAGGGCTTCTTCATCGTGGCTGGAGACTTTAATCACACCAACTTAAAGGCTGTGCTCCCCAGATTTTACAAGAACGTTGACATTCAAACAAGGAAGGGCAGAACACTAGACCAGGTCTAAATCAACATCTCTGGAGCCTACAGAGCCCGCCACTCCCCCCACCTCGGACACTCAGACCATCTTTCCCTGTTCCTGACACCAGCTTACAAGCCCCTCATCTGCAGGTCTAAGCCACAGTACAAGTCAGTGCAGTGCTGGACTGAGGAGGCCACACTATCCTTGCAGGACTGTTTTGAGGACACGATATGGGAGCTCTTTGAAGACCCAGACATTGAACTCCACACCTCCTCTGTACTATCATACATCAGTTTCTGCATGGATAATGTAACATCAAGGAAACAGGTGAAAACATTTCCCAACCAAAAACCCTGGTTTAACGCCAGTATCAGAGCACTACTCCGGGCCAGGGATTCAGCACTGAGGTCAAGGGACAGGGAAGCCTACAGGAAGGCTAGAGCGGACCTGAACAGAGGCATCAAGGCTGCTAAAACAAAGTACAGAGAGCAGATAGAGGCCAGCTTCAGGGAGAACAACCCCCGCTCCATGTGGAAAGGCATACAGAATATAACTGACTACAAACAATGCCACAACACCCTCCCCTCCACCGACACTTCTCTCCCAGACCAGCTTAACACCTTTTTCTCCCGCTTTGAAGAGGACAACAGACAGGCAGAGGACACACAGCTGACGTTATCAGAGCACGACCAGCCCCCCACCATCCAACAACATCAGGTACTGCGAGTCCTGCATGGCATCGACACCAAGAAAGCACCAGGACCGGATGGAGTATCAGGGAGAGTGCTGAAATCATGTGCTCACCAGCTTGCTGCAGTATTCACTAACATCTTCAACCGTTCACTGCAGCAAGCCACAGTCCCCACCTGCCTGAAAACTGCCACCATAATCCCTGTGCCCAAATCCTCTGCCATCACAAGGTTGAATGATTACTGGCCTGTGGCCCTGACACCAGTGATCATGAAATGTATGGAGAGACTGGTGTTACAGCATGTCAAGGCCCACATCCCACCTGGCTTTGATCAACATCAGTTCGCCTACAGGTCCAATAGATCCACAGATGATGCCATCTCCATCGCCCTCCACACCGCTCTCAGCCACATTGAAAGCCCCAACACATATATCAGGATGCTGTTTGTTGACTTCAGCTCGGCATTTAACTCCATCAGCCCCAGCAGACTCATCAAACTGCAGACACTACAACTTGGAACCTCCCTCTGTCTGTGGATCAAGGACTTCCTGACTAACAGACCTCAGCATGTCAGAATGGGTACCTCCACATCCTCCACCATCGTCCTCAATACTGGTGTTCCTCAGGGCTGTGTGCTGAGTCCAGTCTTGTACACACTGTACACTTATGACTGTGTCGCTACTCACGGCTCCAACACCCTCATCAAATTTGCGGATGATACAACCGTTGTGGGGCTCATCAACAACGGTTATGAGACACCATACAGGGAGGAGGTCCAAGCACTGGCGGCCTGGTGCAGTGACAACCACCTCAACACCAAGAAGACAAAAGAAGTCATTATTGACTTCCGGAAGTTGAGGACCACACTGCACTCAGGCCTGAGCATCAATGGGGAGGAAGTGGAATGGGTCACCAGCTTTAAGTTTCTTGGCCTGCACATCTCGGAGGACCTGGGCTGGACTGTGAACACCACCCACATCATCAAAAAGGCCCAGCAGCGTCTCTTCTTTCTGAGAACACTGAGGAGGAACAAACTCCCTCCACCTCTGCTGAAAAACTTCTACCACTGCACAATAGAGAGTATCCTCACCTATGGCTGTACGGTGTGGTACGCCAGCTGCACTGCATCTGAAAAGAAACAACTGCAGCGGGTCATCAAGACGGCTGAGTGGATCATCGGCTCCCCACTTCCATGCCTAGAGGAGATCTATTCCAGCCGTCTCCTCCGACGGGCCACAAAGATTCGGGATGACCCCGCCCACCCAGGACACTCTCTATTCACCAGCCTTCCCTCTGGCAGACTCAGAGTCATGAGAGCCCGCACCAACAGACTGAAACACAGCTTCTTCCCCATGGCTGTGAAGAGACTGCTTCAGGAACCATGACCCCCCCAGTTTTTTTTTATTTTATTTATTACAGTGACAATAAAGCTTCTTCTTCTTCTAATAAAATTAATGAAGGCTGAATTCCATTTAGCTGCTTTAGTCTCAGGTTCCTTATACTGTGCAGGTCGGTTCACTGTCACACTGTCACACACTTACTGAAACACTTGAACAAAACAGAGCCATCGCTACTGGTATTGTTCATCACTACTGTTATAAGTCACATTGGGTCAAAATATCTGGTGTGAAAAAGGACCACACACCTCCAGAAACATGTCAAAAAATTCCATTTTCAGAGTAATATTTAGAGAAAGTATTATGCTTTCTCTCTGTGAACTGTAATTTGCAGTGGCATTCCAAAGCACATACTGTATGATTTACTCTTCCTTTTCCAGTGATTTACTGTTTTGGGATCACTGTTCCAAGCGAGCGATGTGATAGAGGCGACACTTTCCCTGGGCAGATTTGAATCTGGCTCCTACAGCGTGCAGTGGCAAGTTCCGGAGCACTTCTGAATTCACAGAATTCACAAACACTAATAATCTTTGTCTTTAAACTACACATGTTTTGTTTATCACAGTTCTCGGTGTCCCTACTCACTCAGAAACCCAGTGCAAAGTGTCTTTTCTTTTCATACACACACATTCACTTCACCATCCAGCACATGGTTGCCAGCTTACTAGCCACAGTTCACCTCATGCTCAGAGTTTATGTAGCTTAGCAAACCACTGACTGAAAATAACTTTAAATACGCTCCTCTGGCATTTTAACATCTACAGACTGATACAAAACCCCTGCTTGTAACAATATGAACACAGTAACTTTAACAGACTTAAAGAACTTACAAACAATATTTAGCATCTCTGTGTTCACTTTTCTTTTCTGCTAGGTCGCATGCTCTCCGTCTCTCTCAATATACTTGTTTGATGTGACTCATTTTGATCAGCATTGATAGGTTGATGACAGGTTGACATCTGGCGACCCAGTAGACAAATGACAACAGGACTTGATATGTTCAAGAACACTCAAAGTATGTATGTTTGTTAACCAAATGCAAATAAATGAAATAATATGTGACCAAATTTAGTTGGTTACCACACCGGTAAAAAAAAAAGAGGGAGAAGGAAAGAAAAACACAGGGATCATTTACAAGACTAAACACATGATAATGATTTTAGTTGCATTTTAATTGTGCAAAGTTTATTTTATCCCTGGAGTGATAGCTGAAAGTGTGGCTGATTTAACACTGTGTTTCCATTACTGCAACTCAGAATAACATGAGGCAACTGTCTGATGAGAACTGGAAATAAAAACCAAAGAAATATAATCCGCACCCTTTTAATTGGCTCCCATGATTATTAATACAACATTTTGATCAGATAGACCCCATCAGTTATTATTTTTCACTCTTTACTTCAGGAGCAACAACAGTCTGGCAGTCAAGTGTTTTTACGAGAAATATTTAGTCGTTTCTTCCTTTTAAGAAAACACAAATGTACAAATGTAATGTATCCGTGGTTTACAGAAACATACAATGCTAACATTTTCCTCTGCCAACTGGGCTGAACTCCTGTAAGACTGTGCACATACATATTCATGCACACACATTTATACTGTGCAGCA
Organism: Cephalopholis sonnerati; assembly: GCA_019142605.1. Classification (NCBI taxonomy): domain Eukaryota; kingdom Metazoa; phylum Chordata; class Actinopteri; order Perciformes; family Serranidae; genus Cephalopholis; species Cephalopholis sonnerati. The sequence goes on along the minus strand of JAGQAX010000010.1, from coordinate 40,434,109 downwards.
TCCCTCAGTAAAATATGTTCCCACACACGTGAAGCCCAGTTCAGACCAAGGATTCAAAACAAGACAAAACTGTTTTAGAATGCTCTGGAGAAAAGTTGCTGCCTAGTGAACTCGCCCGTCTCACCTTGACTCAAGCCGACTGATGGTGTCATCTGCAACTCAGTTTGTCAAGTCGCCAGCAGCTGGTTTTTAGAACATCAGGCACAACAGCCATTTCAACAGCCAGTTGCTTGCAGCAGTGTCCACAGGCAAAGTCAGTTACAACACATTCCCACTCTGATCTCATCACAGACATTTGGTCATGGACTTTTCACTTTGATGTATAACATGTAAGGTACCCTGGGTGCACTGGTTGTTGACGTCCTGCGATGCCATGTCAATCTCAGCCTGTTACATGCATTGCGTGTTTTCAAAATATACTTCTGTTTGACAGAAAATTTACAGTTTGCATACAGTGTCTTTCAAAATAAACACACTACGTTGTAACAACACTGCGGATACTACTACTACTCAGACTTTCAGGCCCTTAACTTGCATTGTTGTCCTGCCACGTTTCCCCCATGTAAGACAATAATGGCAACTGTTTGTATGTCATGCTGATGTAAAAGGACAGTTTTTTCCTTCTGTGTGTGACACTAGAAGTCATTGACCAAGCACCAGTATTTGATGACTTCACAGAGAGACAGTTGTCGGTTACAAACTGTCTACAGCTAGTGTTTTTACTCTGTCTCCTCCGTGCCCGAGTCTGTCTCATTTATATCCCCACCACCGTTGTCATCTATGTCAGTCTCCATCCTAACAGTGTGTCGGTGTCAGATTGTGCTCACCGTGTATGAAAATGTCACACACACATACTCATTGATTGATTTATCTGCACAGGTTATTTAAATTATTGTGGCATATTTATTATGAATACAGTCCATCTAAAGCTCATTTTGCTCATTCGCTGTTTCATTACCACTACAAATGCAACTGTAGCCAGTATCTCACTATCGCTATCCTAATTCATATTTTAAGAAGCTACAAATTATATTCAGCTACAATAAAAGCCTGAAAAGCTGAAGTTAGAACAAAAGTACAGACAGTCCTTGCTATGGAGAGGATGCACCATCATTGTTGTAAACTGGCAGGTTTTCAGATCGTTGCAGAGCAGCACATTGCAAGTGGTTGCAAGTTTCAAACCTTCTGGTTGATTGGCAATTATTGAAACATTATCTTTTAGAACAGTTTGTCTGATATCCTACAAAAAATTCATGCACAACAGTTTGTATGATATCCTATGAATCTGCGCCCCATGAATGACGTTACATCCTTAACGTACAATTACGTAATTACCGTTAAGTTACAGAGGTCAGGTTTAAGCAATAAAAGTAACTGTGGTTAGGTTTAGGAAAAGAAACATGGCGATGACGTACCTTAAAATGCCTCAAAGTCTACTTAAAGTTCACATGGATCTAAACACACAACTCCAGAGAAAAGTCCTGGGTGAAAGTCTGTCTTTTGTAACCCATCCACTATCCCAGCCTGCCTCCTTACAAGCACTCGGAACTGCTTCCTTGTTTACTCCCCTCAGCGCACAGATCACTTGATCACAACCTTTCAAAATATATGGGATATGTATGAATTTGGGTGTATTGCTTTTCATAGGAAAACACATGAAAAATCTGTGTGAACAGCCTAACTAGTGGCACCTCATGACTACCATAGGAGTGATGTTCTGCAATCAATGCCAGTACTGTTGGCTATAGTAGGTCAGTTCGTTGGACAACTTTCAACTATATTTTTCTTGTGCAGCCCTCAGTCACATACTGGCTCCCTATAGGCACTCAGTCATCATAACTTCGAGAACCACTGAGTGTAAAATATTATCCACACTTTGCACTTTATGGCCATTTGTAGGTGATAAGCTACATACATAATATAGAAAAGCAGGTGAAACAGGGTGCTAATAGGAGCCCAACAGATTATTTTTACCCCAAAGGCCCCCATTAATCTGGTCTTGTCATAGCTGCTTATCACAGTGCTTTGATATTAATAAGCATCCTGATACCTTGGACTTTTGACAGAAGACAGTATATACCTCTACCTGTCACTGTCTTTGGCTACTATTGATGTTTCATTTTGCACAAATTGTGAACAATGTCATGTTTCAAAAGTGAGCCGGTGTTGCTTTGATATACATTTTTAACTCCACATGCCCATGTTTTGTCAATAATTGAAACAGAGAAATGAATAAATAACCTACATAGATAAAACAGAGTTACATAAAAGATTCATACTCTTTATTCTGGGCTGAAGTCAGTTTTTTTGTTTTTGGATGGAGGACAGTTAGTTTTTTCACAGTAATAGATTTGAAACCTTTAACCCTATTCTACTCTGTGTACCATCCCTGCTCTTTTTTTTTTTCTCTTTCACACCATCTGTCAGCAGCTGATGGACAGGCGACTGTGAGAGGTAGAGTTCATCAGTCACTTCAGTTCAAGTTTCAGAATGTGTGCTACAAGTACACTGCGTGCCTCCATTAGTGCCTCATGTTTTTGCTCACTGTTAATCTTTGATGGGGCTGTCATGTAAGAAGATAAAAAATTACTGTCAAACTCACCATCCCCACCCTCGCACAAAGAGTCACACGCACACATACAGGCACTGTATATTCAGAAATGCATACAGTGCCTGTATGTGTGCGTGTGACACATACAGGCACTGTATATTCAGAAATGCATACACAGATTCATTGAAAAATGTATGACCATTCATTCTTCAAGGCATGGACTGAGCCAGGTGCTGAGCTGCTTTACTGGGATTCTCTGCTGTGTGTGGCCTGCAGGGCTGGGCTTCTCCCCCTGCCGCAGGCACACCCCACACCTAGGGAGAAGCTCAGGAACGTTGCTACTGAGAGAGACAGAGAGCGAGAGAGAGAATCTGTTCTTTTATCAACCACGTAACATGGGAAATGTTGTCAACCAGTATTGAAAAGAGAAAAAAAGTTGAGCAGCACAAGGAAAGCCAACAATGGTTCAGCCCGCTGGCGCCATCATGTATTCTTTCTCACTGGGACAGGGACATGGTGAAAAGATTTAGTCCTTAAGAACTGGGTCTCTCTGGTCAAAGCAGTCTAGAACTCCTGGTCCCAGTGCTGCAGAGGAGTCAGAAAACACTAGACCCTTTTAAACACTAGACCCAATGACCCCTCTTACATCTGGTGTCAACATGTGATCTGTGTCTATATAAACTGCTCAAAAAATTAAGGGAACACTTAACGGTCACAGTATAATATCAACTTAATTAAATATGATTAAACAATCATTTAGGAAGCACAAGTGATTGTGAATCAGTTTCACCTGCTTTGGTGCAAATGAAAGTGACAACAGGTGCAATGGAGAGGCAAAAGCAAGACAATCTCCAAAAAGGGAATGGTTTTGCATATGGTGGCCCGAGACAGCTGCTCTCTCCTTATCCTTCCTGACTGATTCTTCTCTAGTTTTGTGTTCTGCTAGTGTCCCATGTCACTACTGGTAGCATAAGGCGGTACCTACAGCCCATTCAGGTTGCACAGGTAGTCCAGTCCCTCCAGAATGGCACATTCATACATGCAGCTGTTACAGGAAGAGAGCTGGACAGGGCCGTAGAAGGGCATCAACCCAGCAGCAGGACCTGTATCTGGTCCTTTGTGCGAGGAGGAACAGCAGGAGCACTGCCAGAGCCCTACAAAATGACCTCCAGTAGGCTACTGGTGTGCATGTTTCTGATCAAACTGTCAGAGTCCATGAGGGTGGCATGAGGGCACGATGTCCTCTAGTGGGACCTGTGCTCACAGCCCAGCACCATGCAGCTCGATTGGCATTCGCCAGAGAACACCAAAATTTGCAGGTCTGCCCCATTCTCTTCATAGATGAGAGCAGGTTCACACTGAGCACATGTGACAGGCGTAAAAAAGTCTGGAAGCACCGTGGTGAACGTTATGCTGCCTGTAACATCATCCAACACAGACCTCCAAGTCATAGCCAACTGTTACCTTCGTCAGCTTTGTGGTTCCTAACCGAAATACGGAACCACTGGTTTCTAATGCTAAGCCTCATTTTGCTTTAGCTTGGCTTGTTGGGTGCTGGTAACTAGCGGACCAGGCCAATCCCACACCCAGAGAAGGAGTAGAGACGGAGTATTGAACACAAGAGCTGGCACTTTATTTGGTTTCACTCTTCCTTCAAGCATTACAGGCTATTTTCATGGCTGTAGTACTGAGCTTTATCGCTCTGACTGTACACTCACAGAGGCTATAGCTGCTGTTACTTCTCATACAGTTCACTGGAGGGGAGACGTATGCACTTCACTCTACGAGCCTACACTGATCCAGGTCTGGGAGGAGATCCCCCAGGACACCATGACCTGACTCATCAGGAGCATGCCCAGATGCTGTTGGGCATCGACCAACATGCTTTTTTTAAATTTTGCACTATGGATGAATATTCAGGGCTGTATGGTGCGACATATATGTCGCACGTGCTACGAGAAAAAATGTCTGTGCTAAGAATTTATTTGCTTGGTAGCACGTGTGCGATAAGCAGATTTGCGAGCCAACCCCATAGCGTTACTTACTGACATAACGTCATGTGTTTTGCCAAAGAGCTTGTTTGATTTAAAAAATCATTCTGTGTAAAACGTTGCTAGGCTACCGGCGACGTTACTTCGCTATCCTTCCTGGTAATTGTAGTCAACAACCATTCCCCAATAGTGTTACGTCTTGTACATTGAACTACAATTCCCACAATTCTTCAGTCATTCTCCAGTTGCTGTCTGGCTGAGGTTAACGACGCAACGTGGCAAGCTAACGTCAAAATGAAGCGGTATTTTCAGATGGTCGAAAATAACTCAGCTAAAAGACAGAAAGTAAATGAAAGAAATGAAAATACACCGGGCAATACGAACGAAGAAACGGACGTTAACGTTACCGACGTTAAGGGGAAAACATATAAATATAACGCGGACTGGGAGAAGGAGTTTCTGTGGCTAAAATTTGATGCCACCAAGCAGATGCTCTTTTGCACGTACTGCCAGGCAGCACCGCAGAAAATCAAGAAGGACAATCCCTACGTGCTGGGAAATAAAATACTTAAAAAAGACAACGTCCAGAAACACAGCAGCTCTCATCGTCACATCCAGGCCAGAGATGCAAAACACGATGAAAACATTTTGAGTTATTATTTTATAATTGTATTATTCATGCATGTACTGTATATATTCCACTTGCCAATGTGAGTCTAAGGCCAATTCTGAATACAGCCCCTCTGCACTCACCCTATGCACTCACTCCATTCATATCAAATGGGATTAGTGCCTAGGGTGAGTGCAGACTGGCTGGATTCGGAAAGGGCATAAATGATGAACTGCATTAATTGTGTTCTGTAGAGATTATGGTTATTTTTAATGTGTGCTACAACTCTCTGGCCCTGTGCTACATAACTGTCAGCCTCTGTAGCACCAGTGCTAGGTGCTGAAAAAGTTAACGTACAGCCCTGATATTACATAGATTGAAAAGTATTGTGTTTCATGTCTCAATCTGCTGGTAGGCATAATATGATGTTAATTCCACTACAGAGGAGACTTGATGATCACTAAAAGTTGGTGGGAAAAAAAGTGGATGTATCGATATTGGTATCAGTTATTGGCAAAATAAGTTGTTATATATCTGCATATCGGATTTTGGCAAAAAAAACAAACAAAAAAAACAATTTCATACCTCGCTAGTGCAAACAATATTCAGGTGCCCATAAAGAGTGACCAGACATGCCTGTTCTCTGGGACAGTCCCTGTTTTTGGTGGCCTGTTCCCCGCTGGAGTTGTCCCCTGAAATGTCCCTGTTTTTAACTGCAGGGCCCTGTGGCAGAGACATCTGTCAGCTGTCGCCTAGCTGTTAACACCAGATACGCATTTCTCTGCACTGGCCAGCAAGCGATTCTTCTACTCTGATCTGTTCTAATTAGAGTTCTGTCTCCATCTGCTCGTGTGTGTGTGTGTGTGTGTGTGTGTGTGTGGTCTCATTTCACTCGACACAACTGTGGGTCAGAAGGTAGAGCGGGTTGTAAATGGTAAATGGACTGCACTTATGTAGCGCCTTTCTAGTCATCCAACCAAACAAAGTGCTTTTTACAATACGAGTCACACTCACCCATTCACACACACATTAATACACTGGCAGCCGAGGCTACCATACAAGGTGCCACCTGCTATTTAGTTTTTAATACACTCACACACCGATGGACCAGGCATTGGGAGCACTTTGGGATTCAGTATCTTGCCCAAGGATACTTCGACATGCAGACTGGAGGAGCCGGGGATTGAACCGCTGATTTTCCAATTTGTGGACGACCCACTCTACTTCCACAGCCATCCACAAATTGGAGGACTGGCAGTTTGATCCCTACCTCCTCCAGTCCACATGTTGAATTGTCCTTGAGCAAGATACTGACCCCAAATTGCTCCTGATGGCTGTTTCATCGGTGTGTGAGTGTGTTTAAAACTTAGTAGCAGGTGATACCTTGTATGGTAGCCTCACCCACCAGTGTATGAATGTGTGTATGAATGGAAGTATATGACTCGCAGTGTAAAAAGCGCTGTGTTCACTGGTAGGAGAACTAGAAGGGTGCTTTACAAGTGCAGGTCCATTTACCAAAGCATCACACACACACATACACGCACACACAGACACACACACACACACACACACACACACACACACACACACACACACACACACAAACACAGCAAAGGTAAAGTTGTAACTTAAAATACAATTCAACCGGGTTTTTGCTCAAAGGTTATTTTTTTAGATAAAAGACCACAGACCATTATTTTTTACTAATTGAATGCAAAACCTGAAGACATGAATGAATTAAGTTAACGAACTTGTTAAGGTTATGGCAACAAGTGAACCCAAACGCAGCACACTGAGGTAGGTTTAAAAGGGGTTTATTGTAAGCTGGCAAAAACAGGTGGAACGGGGGCTGGGGGTACTGGAGGCTGAGGGCAGGCTAGGCAGAGTGAAGCAGCAGGGTGTGGATGGACCGATGGCAGAGCAGACTGGAGTTGAGCTGGTGAAGATGGTGGTGACTGGGCAGGCAGGTAGATGAAGCAGCACTGGAAGAGACAGGTTTCAGCTGGGAGACATGGAAAGATGGATAAATCCTCATGGCTTTAGGGAGCTTCAATCGGACAGTAGCAGGGTTAATGATGCTTTCGATTTCAAAAGGGCCAATGTATCTGGGTGAGAGTTTCTTAGACTCAGTCCTTAAAGGGATATCTCTGGAAGACAACCAAACCTTCTGACCTGGGATGTAGTTGGGGACTAGGGTCCGATGGCGGTCAGCAAGGCGTTTGTTGTGATCTGCAGTACAGAGCAAGGCAGCACAAGCCTCCCTCCAAACCTTGCGGCAGCAATGAAGGTGGCTCTGGACACAGGGTACCGCGATCTCTCCTTCCTGGGCAGGAGACAGCGGTGGTTGGTAGCCTAGGGAACACTCAAAAGGAGAAAGACCAGTGGCAGACGAGGAATGGGAATTGTGAAAATACTCAATCCAAACTAGCTGGGTGCTCCAGGAGGAGGGGTTGGAGGCTGTGATGCAGCGGAGAGAGTTTCCAGATCCTGGTTAGTCCTTTCAGCCTGACCGTTGGTTTGGGGGTGGAAACCGGAGGACAGGCTGACTGTGGCCCCCAGTGCTTGACAGAAAGACCTCCAAACTTGAGAAATGAACTGCAGACCTCTATCTGAAACAATGTCTGCTGGAATGTCATGGAGACGGAAACATGTTGGACCAGAAGATCAGCAGTCTCACGGGCCAAGGGGAGCTTAGGGAGAATAACAAAATGAGCCGCTTTGGAAAAATGGTCAACGATGATGAGGATGACGGTGTGTTCCCCAGATGGAGGAAGACCAGTAACAAAGTCCAGAGCTATATGTGACCAGGGACGACTGGGGACCGGCAGGGGACGAAGCAGACCAGCAGGTGGACGGTGAGAGGATTTGCTCCGGGCACACACAGTACAGGCTAGAACATAGGCTCGGACGTCAGCATCCATAGATGGCCACCAAAAATGCTGCGTGAGAAAAGAAAGAGTCCGTCCAATACCAGGGTGGCAGAAGAACCGAGAGGCATGCCCCCACTGGAGGACCTGAGAATGGACTGGGTCAGAGACAAAGAGATGGTTGGGAGGTCCATTTCCTGGATCTGGTTGGATGCGTTGAGCCTCCTGGACTAAGTACTCAATCTCCCAGGTCAGAACTCCAACCACACAAGAGGGCAAAATTATGTCAGGACTGGCAGGAACCTCTCCAGAGGCATACTGGAAGGAGAGAGCATCTGGCTTCACATTCCTTGAACCAGGTCGGTAGGTGATGGTGAAATTGAAGCGTCCAAAAAACAGAGCCCAGCGGGCTTGGCGAGAGTTCAGATGCTTAGCAGACTGAATGTAGGCCAGGTTCTTATGTTCTGTCCAAACAATAAATGGATGCTCAGCGCCTTCTAACCAGTGCCACCACTCTTCAAGGGCTAGCTTGATTGCTAGCAACTCCCTGTTGCCCACGTCGTAGTTGCGTTCAGCAGGGGTCAAACGACAAGTGAAGAAAGCGCAGGGGTGAAGCTTCGAGTCAGAACTGGAGCGTTGAGAGAGTATGACCCCTACCCCACATCCGATGCATCAACCTCCACTATGAACTGACGGGAAGAATCAGGCTGGACGAGAATGGGGATGGAGATAAAGCATTTCTTGAGTTGGCTGAAGGCTTGCTCAGCTTCAGGATCCCAGGAGAAAGGTATGGCAGAGGATGTGAGTCTGGTGAGTGGAGCAGCAATCCGGCTGTAATCTCTTATGAAACAGTGGTAGAAATTGGCAAAGCCAAGGAACCACTGCAGATGTTTCTGGGAAGAGGGTGTCGGCCACTGTGCCACTGCATGGATCTTCTCAGGGTCTGGCTTCACCTGCCCACTCTCGATGATGTAACCCAGAAACCCCACAGAACTCACATGGAATTCGCATTTGTCAGCCTTTACGAACAACTTATTCTCTAGGAGTCGCTGGAGAACCTGACGGACATGAAGGACAATCACGGGAGAAGATCAAGATATCATCTAGATAGACCTTCGTTTAGGAAGTCATGAAGCACATCATTGACCAGGGCCTGGAAGACAGCAGGTGCATTGGTGAGGCCAAAAGGCATGACAAGGTATTCAAAGTGGCCTAGCGGGGTGTTAAATGCAGTCTTCCATTCGTCGCCTTCTCCGATCCGAACCAGGTGGTAGGCATTATGCAGATCCAACTTAGTGAAGACTGTAGCTCCGTGCAGAGGTTCAAAAGCTGAGTTGATGAGGTGCAAAGGGTACTAATTCTTGATGGTGATGTTGTTGAGACCACGGCAATCAATACAGGGGTGTAAGGTTTTGTCTTTCTTGGCAACAAAGAAGAAACCAGCGCCGACAGGGGAAGAAGAGGGTCTGATGATACCTGCAGTGAGTGAATCATTGATGTATCTCTCCATAGACTCACGTTCTGGACGAGACAGGTTGTAGAGACGACTGGAGGGCAGGGTGACACCAGGCAGGAGTTCGATAGCACAGTCGTAAGGGTGATGAGGTGACAGAGAGAGAGCTCGTTCCTTGCTGAAAACTTCTGCTAAACCAAGATAGTCACAAGGGACTGAAGACAGGTCGGGAGTTTCAGGAGATGAAGTGACAGAGACCTTTACTGGGGGAAGTGCTGACTGCAAACAGGTAGAGTGACACAAGGAACTCCAACTTATGATGTTGCCTGCGGACCAGTCAATGTGGGGATTATGCTGCTTTAACCAGGGGTGGCCAAGAACCAGAGGGGTTTGAGGTGCAGAGAATATGTAGAACTGAACTCCTTCAGTTTCAATAGGGTCCTCGCACCGGACGGTGCTCGGGCCCTAATTAAATCTGCAAGCAGTGATGAACGGGCCCTCGCACCTTCACGCAACTCGAGGGCGCTGGCAGGACAACGGCTGACACCGCTGTTCATTTCTGTCGAAGGCAGACCGCTCACGCAGGAGTTACACGTCATATCCCTCAAATCATACGAAGACATGTAATTTTGCCAGTAGGTGGTGCCGTACTAAGAACCAAGTATTTGCGTTTAGATGTGTTCAGGGCAGGACTGTCATCAGTCCTGAGAAGTTTGGGTAAGATTGAAACATGTACAGTGAAGTTGTGAAGCAGTTACAAGCAAATTCAAAATGGTGGACGTCCTGTTGGGTTTGGCACATGGCTGCAACAGGTTAGTTTTTGTACGTCTTTCAGTGATTCATGTGCCTACCAAATTTCATACATGTAGTTGAAACCAGCTTCGGGGGCTGCTTTGTTGAAAATTTGTAGGGGGCGCTATTGAGCCCTCTTGGCACACCAAAGCACAAAAATCACATCACACAACACCAATAGGATCCTGTCATATGTGTGCCAAGTTTCATGACTTTAAGCATCCCTTACCCCTCAAAAACAATTTCGTGTTTTATGCCGAATAAGGCATTGCCACGGTGACCAAACATCACTAAGCTTTACGGCTGGCCTCGGGAGTGACTCCACATCACGCTCGCCAAATTTCATGCGAATCTGGTCAATTGTCATGTCACTTGATTTTTCTCCCTATTGACCAATTTCCGCCAAATTTGGCACAGAGCCTCTGGTTGACGTCTGAAAGAACTGAATTGAGTTTGACGTTGATAGCTTTTACTTTGACAAAAAGATGCAACGGTATGTGTTTTTTAGCTAACAGAAAAAAACGTGTTTATTTTTAAATATCGCATTTTTTGGAGTAGCAAAATTCTTTTGATAGCTTTTGATCAGGCAAGTCTGGAGATTGTATGTGCAAAGTTTCGTGCAGATGAAGCTTAAATGCTAGGAGGAGTTAAAAAAAGTAGGTTTTTGATATGTAGTGACTTATAAAGAGAAATATGCTGTGGAAGTGGGCGTGGCCTATGTCAAGATGAGGATGTATTTAGGGAACAAGTGGATATAAAGTTTATGAAGATGTGATTTAAAATGTGGAAGTTATAGGCCAAAATGCGTTTGCATCCGTTATAGCGCCACCTAGTGGCACAGACACACAATTTTTGCTATGGGTGGTCGGTGTGCTGTTCTATATATACCCTGTGAATTTCACAGCCCTCAGCAGAATACTTGAGCTGAAATCAATGTTTGTTGTTTATCTTGACATAAGCCACGCCCACTTTGAGCAGTCGTGATTAACGTCAAGATATGGCCTCAGGAGTCACCCAGCATCATACCCACCAAATTTCATAAAAATCGGTTCTGCCATTTAAGAGATATAAATGTCTCAGCTTTGCAGCGCCCCCTAGTGGCCAACATTAGCTAAATTTGGCTCACCCCCTCACAGTCACATGTCGATCATGGATCTCAGACTTGGTGTTGTTAGCATTTATTTTGGCTGACATATACAATGGTTCGCGTTTTTATAACTAGCTAGAAAATTTTATTCTTTAATAATTTGCGCATCTTTTGACCAATCAAAGTTCTTTTGATAACTTTAGATCAGGTCCAGCTGAAGACTAGACATGCCAAGTTTCACGCTGATTGGACAAAACCCTAAGGACGAGTTCGAAAAAGAAGGTTTTCCAGTTTTTGCGATTTTGCAAAAAACAATTATGGCGGAAATGGGCGTGGCCCACGCCAGGTGATTCAGCGCTATTCAGTAAATCTGGGGATATGAGGTTTTTGAATGTGCGACATACGATGTGGGAGTTATAGCCCAAAACGTGTTGACCTTAGTTATAGCGCCCCCTACTGGCTGACATATGTCATTTTTGGCGCCTGAGGTACGTGCAGGGGTGTGGACCAACCCTCCAAATTGCACCACTCTGTCTTGTACGGTTTAGCCTGCAGCAACACTTTTACCAACGGAAAAATAAAAATAGAGAATAATAATAATAATAATAATAATAACTAGAACTGCAAGCAGTTATAATAGGGGGCCAAGCCTCCCCGCGCGACTCGGCCCCCGGGTCTCGCGGAGCCCACGGAACTTGACACCGAAAGAAGGGTTCGGGTCGAGCGTCGGGACGCAGGCCGACGTTTCACTCGCAGTATGATAATTGTAATGGGATCAGCACTGGAAGTGCGAAAGGCTGAATTTTTGTGTTGTGACAAGTAACGCCCACTTTGACCCAACATCACAAAAATTTGACTCTGGCCTCAGGAGTGACACCACAACAACCTCACCAAATTTCAGGCGAATCTGATCAATTTTCATGTCACTTCATGTTTCTGTGTTTGTAGCGCCCCCTATTGGCCAATTTCCACCAAATTTGGCACAGACCCTCTGGCTGACCTCGGAAACTAGTGACTTGAGTTTGACGTTGATAGCTTTTACTTTGACAAAAATATTCAAAGGTATGTGTTTTTTACCTAGCCAAAAAAAATTGTTTATTTGTAACTACCGCATTTTTTGGAGCAGCAAAATTCTTTTGATAACTTTTCATCAGGCAAGCCTGGAGATTGTATGTGCAGAGCTTCGTGCAGATGGAGCTTAAACGCTAAGAGGAGTTCGAAAAAGTAGGTTTTTGATGTGTAGTGACTTACAAAAAGAAATATGCTGTGGGAGTGGGCGTGGCCTATGTCAGAAGATGCGAAACTATTTAGGGAACACGTGGATATAAACTTTATGAAGATGTGATTTAAAATGTGGAAGTTACAGGCCAAAATGCGTTTGCGTCCGTTAGAGCGCCACCTAGTGGAGCAGACACACAATTTTTGCTATGGGTGGCCGGTATGCTGTTATATATATACCCTGTGAATTTCACAGCCCTCAGCATAATACTTGAGCTGAAAGAAATGTTTGCTGTTTATCTCGTAATAAGCCACGCCCACTTTCACCTGTCGTGATTAACTTCAAGATATGGCCTCAGGAGTGACGCAGCATCATACCCACCAAATTTTGTAAAAATAGGTGCAGCCATTGAAGAGATATAAATGTCTCAGCTTTGCAGCGCCCCCTAGTGGCCAACATTAGCCAAATTTGGGTCACGCCCTCACAGTCACATGTCAATCAAGGATCTCAGATTTGGTGTTGTTAGCATTTATTTTGACAGAGATATGCAGCAGTTCGCCTTTTTATAGCTAGCTAGAAAATTTTATTCGTTAATAACTTGTGCATATTTCAACCAAACAAAATTCTTTTGATAACTTTAGATCAGGTCCAGAGGAAGACTTTACGTGCCAAGTTTCACGCTGATCGGGCAAAACCCCAAGGAGGAGTTCGAAAAAGTTGGTTTTCCAGTTTTCGCGATTTTGCGAAAAAAAATTAGGGCGGAAATGGGCGAGGCCCAGGCCATGTGATTCAGTTCTTTTCAGGGAATCTGGGGATATGAGGTTTTTGAATGTGCGACATCCGGTGTGGGAGTTATAGCCCAAAACGCATTGACCTTGGTTATAGCGCCCCCTGCTGGCTGACATATGTCATTTTTTGCGCCTGAGGTACGTGCAGGGGTCTGGACCAACCCTCCAAATTGCACCACCCTCCCTTGCACGGTTTAGCCTGCAGCACTACTTTTACCGGGAGAAGAATAAAAATAGAGAATAATAATAATAATAATAATAATAATAATAATAATAATAATAACTAGAACTGCAAGCAGTTATAATAGGGGGCCAAGCCTCCCCGCGCGACTTGGCCCCCGGGTCTCGCGGAGCCCACGGAACTTGACACCGAAAGAAGGGTTTGGGTCGAGCGTCGGGACGCAGGCCGACGTTTCACTCGCAGTATGATAATTGTAATGGGATCAGCACTGGAAGTGCGAAAGGCTGAATTTTTGTGTTGTGACAAGTAACGCCCACTTTGACCCAACATCACAAAAATTTGACTCTGGCCTCAGGAGTGACACCACAACAACCTCACCAAATTTCAGGCGAATCTGATCAATTTTCATGTCACTTCATGTTTCTGTGTTTGTAGCGCCCCCTATTGGCCAATTTCCACCAAATTTGGCACAGACCCTCTGGCTGACCTCGGAAACTAGTGACTTGAGTTTGACGTTGATAGCTTTTACTTTGACAAAAATATTCAAAGGTATGTGTTTTTTACCTAGCCAAAAAAAATTGTTTATTTGTAACTACCGCATTTTTTGGAGCAGCAAAATTCTTTTGATAACTTTTCATCAGGCAAGCCTGGAGATTGTATGTGCAGAGCTTCGTGCAGATGGAGCTTAAACGCTAAGAGGAGTTCGAAAAAGTAGGTTTTTGATGTGTAGTGACTTACAAAAAGAAATATGCTGTGGGAGTGGGCGTGGCCTATGTCAGAAGATGCGAAACTATTTAGGGAACACGTGGATATAAACTTTATGAAGATGTGATTTAAAATGTGGAAGTTACAGGCCAAAATGCGTTTGCGTCCGTTAGAGCGCCACCTAGTGGAGCAGACACACAATTTTTGCTATGGGTGGCCGGTATGCTGTTATATATATACCCTGTGAATTTCACAGCCCTCAGCATAATACTTGAGCTGAAAGAAATGTTTGCTGTTTATCTCGTAATAAGCCACGCCCACTTTCACCTGTCGTGATTAACTTCAAGATATGGCCTCAGGAGTGACGCAGCATCATACCCACCAAATTTTGTAAAAATAGGTGCAGCCATTGAAGAGATATAAATGTCTCAGCTTTGCAGCGCCCCCTAGTGGCCAACATTAGCCAAATTTGGGTCACGCCCTCACAGTCACATGTCAATCAAGGATCTCAGATTTGGTGTTGTTAGCATTTATTTTGACAGAGATATGCAGCAGTTCGCCTTTTTATAGCTAGCTAGAAAATTTTATTCGTTAATAACTTGTGCATATTTCAACCAAACAAAATTCTTTTGATAACTTTAGATCAGGTCCAGAGGAAGACTTTACGTGCCAAGTTTCACGCTGATCGGGCAAAACCCCAAGGAGGAGTTCGAAAAAGTTGGTTTTCCAGTTTTCGCGATTTTGCCAAAAAAAATTAGGGTGGAAATGGGCGAGGCCCAGGCCATGTGATTCAGTTCTTTTCAGGGAATCTGGGGATATGAGGTTTTTGAATGTGCGACGTCCGGTGTGGGAGTTATAGCCCAAAACGCATTGACCTTGGTTATAGCGCCCCCTGCTGGCTGACATATGTCATTTTTTGCGCCTGAGGTACGTGCAGGGGTCTGGACCAACCCTCCAAATTGCACCACCCTCCCTTGCACGGTTTAGCCTGCAGCACTACTTTTACCGGGAGAAGAATAAAAATAGAGAATAATAATAATAATAATAATAATAATAATAATAATAATAATAATAACTAGAACTGCAAGCAGTTATAATAGGGGGCCAAGCCTCCCCGCGCGACTCGGCCCCCGGGTCTCGCGGAGCCCACGGAACTTGACACCGAAAGAAGGGTTTGGGTCGAGCGTCGGGACGCAGGCCGACGTTTCACTCGCAGTATGATAATTGTAATGGGATCAGCACTGGAAGTGCGAAAGGCTGAATTTTTGTGTTGTGACAAGTAACGCCCACTTTGACCCAACATCACAAAAATTTGACTCTGGCCTCAGGAGTGACACCACAACAACCTCACCAAATTTCAGGCGAATCTGATCAATTTTCATGTCACTTCATGTTTCTGTGTTTGTAGCGCCCCCTATTGGCCAATTTCCACCAAATTTGGCACAGACCCTCTGGCTGACCTCGGAAACTAGTGACTTGAGTTTGACGTTGATAGCTTTTACTTTGACAAAAATATTCAAAGGTATGTGTTTTTTACCTAGCCAAAAAAAATTGTTTATTTGTAACTACCGCATTTTTTGGAGCAGCAAAATTCTTTTGATAACTTTTCATCAGGCAAGCCTGGAGATTGTATGTGCAGAGCTTCGTGCAGATGGAGCTTAAACGCTAAGAGGAGTTCGAAAAAGTAGGTTTTTGATGTGTAGTGACTTACAAAAAGAAATATGCTGTGGGAGTGGGCGTGTCCTATGTCAGAAGATGCGAAACTATTTAGGGAACACGTAGATATAAACTTTATGAAGATGTGATTTAAAATGTGGAAGTTACAGGCCAAAATGCGTTTGCGTCCGTTAGAGCGCCACCTAGTGGAGCAGACACACAATTTTTGCTATGGGTGGTCGGTATGCTGTTATATATATACCCTGTGAATTTCACAGCCCTCAGCATAATACTTGAGCTGAAAGAAATGTTTGCTGTTTATCTCGTAATAAGCCACGCCCACTTTCACCTGTCGTGATTAACTTCAAGATATGGCCTCAGGAGTGACGCAGCATCATACCCACCAAATTTCGTAAAAATAGGTGCAGCCATTGAAGAGATATAAATGTCTCAGCTTTGCAGCGCCCCCTAGTGGCCAACATTAGCCAAATTTGGCTCACGCCCTCACAGTCACATGTCAATCAAGGATCTCAGATTTGGTGTTGTTAGCATTTATTTTGACAGAGATATGCAGCAGTTCGCCTTTTTATAGCTAGCTAGAAAATTTTATTCGTTAATAACTTGTGCATATTTCAACCAAACAAAATTCTTTTGATAACTTTAGATCAGGTCCAGAGGAAGACTTTACGTGCCAAGTTTCACGCTGATCGGGCAAAACCCCAAGGAGGAGTTCGAAAAAGTTGGTTTTCCAGTTTTCGCGATTTTGCCAAAAAAAATTAGGGTGGAAATGGGCGAGGCCCAGGCCATGTGATTCAGTTCTTTTCAGGGAATCTGGGGATATGAGGTTTTTGAATGTGCGACGTCCGGTGTGGGAGTTATAGCCCAAAACGCATTGACCTTGGTTATAGCGCCCCCTGCTGGCTGACATATGTCATTTTTTGCGCCTGAGGTACGTGCAGGGGTCTGGACCAACCCTCCAAATTGCACCACCCTCCCTTGCACGGTTTAGCCTGCAGCACTACTTTTACCGGGAGAAGAATAAAAATAGAGAATAATAATAATAATAATAATAATAATAATAATAATAATAATAATAATAATAAAAATCCGAACAAAAACAATAGGGTTCCCAGCACCGCTGGTCCTGGGAAACGCGTATGCTTTGCATTCGCGTTCCCCAGGCCCCGCGGGCTTGGCCCCCTAATAATAATAAAAATCCGAACAAAAACAATAGGGTTCCCAGCACCGCTGGTCCTGGGAAACGCGTATGCTTTGCATTCGCGTTCCCCAGGCCCCGCGGGCTTGGCCCCCTAATAATAATAAAAATCCGAACAAAAACAATAGGGTTCCCAGCACCGCTGGTCCTGGGAAACGCGTATGCTTTGCATACGCGGTCCCAGGCCCCGCGGGCTTGGCCCCCTAATTAAAGCTGCAAGCAGCGTTGAACGGGCCCTCGCACCCCACGCAACTCGGAGCCTGGCGCAGCCGCCACCGTGTCGCCAGAGGTCGACCGGCAGACGAGGCGCTGAATGTTCGCCTCCTTCGGACAGTGTAGGAACCAATGCGTTGCGACTTCCCGTCTCCACTGGGTGGCGCTATGACTCTGACTCCTGAGCGTCATGTGGGTGTGTTCATGCCAGGACTATTATCATACATGTGAAGTTTGGAGCAGATTCGACCATTAGATCCCATGTTATAGCAATATCGTGTTTCATGGTGAGACATCAAGTGTCGACGCCATGTCACAGCCACACCGTTCCATGCTAAGCAATTCTCTATATGTTTTGATCACACACTTGTGTAGATGGTACACACCAGTTTTGGAGTTAATTGATTCATTTCTGGAGGAGGAGATCATTAAAATACAACACGTGGAAAACGCCAAAAATGATTGTACATTTCAAAATGGCAGACTTCCTGTCGGGTGTGGCCTATATGTGCAAGAGGCTTTTTTGTGCGTCTGGACACGATACATGTGCATACTGATTTTCGTGCACGTCGGTGAAAGTTGTTATGGGGGACGCTGCACTTTAAGGGGCGTGGTCAAGCCATACGGCCACGCTTATTGATGAACCTCATACTATACATTCAGGTCTGGACTGTTAACAAACATGTGAAGTTTGGTGAAGAATGGACAATGTATGCCAAAGTTATACTAATTTCGTGTTTTATGGCGAGACATCAAACTTCGCCGCCACCTGACGGCCAAACCGTTTAACTGTGGAAAAATCTTTTAATAACTTTTAATCACAACCTTGTCTAGATCACACACAGTGATTTTGAAGTCATTCTGATTAATCCTGTAGGAGGAGTTCGTTAAAATACAACATGTGGAAAACGCCAAAAATAGCATCAAAATTCAAAATGGCCGACTTCCTGTTGGGTATGGCCAGTGGGTCCAAGAGACTTTTTTGTGCATCTCGGTGTGATACATGCGTGTACCAATTTTCGTGCATGTCGGTGACACGTGTGGCAGGGGCTGATGTTTAAAGGGCGTGGTCAAGTCATTTGGCCACGCCCATCAACGAAACTCATATCATATGTTCAAGCCTGGACTGTTAACACACATTTGAAGTGTCAGGCAGATATGACCAAAGACACAGAAGTTAATGTCATTAAAGCCATTTTCAACGCGTTTTGGCGAATTTTCGACTTCGCCGCCCTCTGGGCGGAACACCGTTTGACGCCTAGTCACAATCTTCATAATGTAGCATTACCAACGTCTTGAGGTCTGTCTGACCAAATTTGAGTTGCATATGGTGAACGTGGTCAGAGCTGCACGTCAAAGTCTAAAAACATCGCTTTTCCTGTCGCCAGCAGGGGGCGCTAGGGTAATTACAAAATTTCTGCATGTAGACGTGTTCAGGGCGGGAATATTATGAATCATGTGAAGTTTGGTGCAGATCGGACAATTAATGCCAAAGTTATAGCAATTTCGTTTTTCATGGCGAGACAAACTTCAAACTTCAAACTTCGCCGCCAAAAAGCCGATTCCGTGTTCGACGGGTAGCGGATCTTTGAATAACTTTTGATCACAAACTTATCTAGTTGGTACACGGCGATTTTGAAGCCGTTTTGATTAATCGTGTAGGAGGAGTTCGTCAAAATATGACACGTGGTAAAACGCCAAAAATGGCCTCTAAATTCAAAATAGCCAACTTCCTGTTGGGCGTGGCCTATGGCTCCAAGAGACTTTTTTGTGCGGCTCGGCATGATCTACATGTGTACCGATTTTCGTGCAGATCCGTGAAAATTGATGAGGAGGGCGCTGTTTATAAGGAGATTGCTCTTTAATGGGCGTGGCCTAGCCATTTTGACCCGTCCATTGCCGCGAACCCTAAAATACGTAAATTTACACCGCGACTGATGCGACCGCCAAATTTCAGGAGTTTTTGAGCATGTTAAAACCTCCAAATAAGCGATTTACTTTTGTCGTAATAATAATAATAATTCCTTCAATTTCAATAGGGTCCTCGCACGGTACGTGCTCGGGCCCTAATTAAAGCTGCAAGCAGCGTTGAACGGGCCCTCGCACCCCACGCAACTCGGGGCCTGGCGCGGCCGCCACCGTGTCGCCAGAGGTCGGCCGGCAGACGAGGCGCTGAATGTTCGCCTCCTTCGGACAGTGTAGGAACCAATGCATTGCGACTTCCCGTCTCCACTGGGTGGCGCTATGACTCTGACTCCTGAGCGTCATGTGGGTGTGTTCATGCCAGGACTATTATCATACATGTGAAGTTTGGAGCAGATTCGACCATTAGATACCATGTTATAGCAATATCGTGTTTCATGGTGAGACATCAAGTGTCGACGCCATGTCACAGCCACACCGTTCCATGCTGAGCAATTCTCTTAATATGTTTTGATCACACACTTGTGTAGATGGTACACACCAGTTTTGGAGTTAATTGATTCATTTCTGGAGGAGGAGATCATTAAAATACAACACGTGGAAAACGCCAAAAATGACTGTAAATTTCAAAATGGCCGACTTCCTGTCGGGTGTGGCCTATATGTGCAAGAGGCTTTTTTGTGCGTCTGGACACGATACATGTGCATACTGATTTTCGTGCACGTCGGTGAAAGTTGTTATGGGGGACGCTGCACTTTAAGGGGCGTGGCCAAGCCATACGGCCACGCTTATTGATGAAAGTCATACTATACATTCAGGTCTGGACTGTTAACAAACATGTGAAGTTTGGTGAAGAATGGACAATGTATGCCAAAGTTATACTAATTTCGTGTTTTATGGCGAGACATCAAACTTCGCCGCCACCTGACAGCCAAAGCGTTTAACATAGGGAAAATCGTATGATAACTTTTGATCATCAAGTGGTCTAGTTGATGCACGCCAAATTTGAAGCCGATCCGATGAATCATGTAGGAGGAGATAGAAAAAGTATGAGGAGTGCAAATCGCCCAATCTGGCGTCAAATTCAAAATGGCTGACTTCCTGTTGGGTGTAGCCAATGGGTCCAAGAGGGTTTTTTGTGCGTCTGGATGTGATACATATGTGTACCAATTTTCATGCATGTCGGTGAAACGTGCCGCAGGGGCTGATGTTTAAAGGGTGTGGCCAAGCCATTTGGCCACGCCCATCAACGAAATTCACATGACATTGTCAGGGCTGGACTCTTAAAACACATGTGAAGTTTCAGGCAGATATGCCCAAGGACACTGAAGTTAAGGCCACTTTCCTACGTTTTGGCGAAGCATCGACTTCGCCGTCCTGTGGGCGCAACGCCGTTTGACGATACGTCACAATCTTCATCATGTAGCATTAACAACGTGTTGAGGCCTTTCTGACCAAATTTGAATTGGATATGCTGAACGTGCTCAGAGCTGCACCTCAAAGTGTAAAAAATCACTTTTCCTGTCGCCAGCAGGGGGCGCTTTGAGAACAGGGGAATTTTTTGATGTAGACGTGTTCAGGGCGGGACTACGATCATACCCAGCAAGTGTTGTGCCGATTAGACTTTTCACGCCCAAGTAATAGCAATTCTGGGTTTTTGGGGGTTTTTTTTGAGACATCAAACTTCGCCGCCACCTGACGGCCAAACCGTTTAACGAGGGAAAGATCTTTTAATAACTTTTGATCATCATGTGGTCTAGTTGCAGCACGGCAAATTTGAAGCCGATCCAATGAACCGTCTAGGAGGAGATAGCTCTGAGAGCACACTAGCAAATCGCCAAAATCGGTAAAAAATGGAATATTCAAATCAAAATAGCCGGCTTCCTGTTGGTTTTAGAAAAAAGTCCAAGTGCGCATTTTCGTGCGTCTTGGGATGATACACGACCTCCCCGAATTTCGTGGAATTTGGTCAAACGGGCTGCCGGTGGGAGCCGATTGAAATTTTCTAGGGGGCGCCATTTCGCCATTTTGCAATGGGCATCGTTTAAATTTTGCGTACACATAAATGTCCCCTAGACGAATGTGCACGTCAAATTTGGTGAGTTTTTGAATATGTTAAAGCCCCCAAAAATGCGATCAAGCGAAAAAAAAAAAAAATAATAATAATAATTAAAGCTGCAAGCAGCGTTGAACGGGCCCTCGCACCCCACGCAACTCGGGGCCTGGCGCGGCCGCCACCGTGTCGCCAGAGGTCGACCGGCAGACGAGTCGCTGAATGTTCGCCTCCTTCGGACAGTGTAAGAACCAATGCGTTGCGACTTCCCGTCTCCAGTGGGTGGCGCTATGACTCTGACTCCTGAGCGTCATGTGGGTGTGTTCATGCCAGGACTATTATCATACATGTGAAGTTTGGAGCAGATTCGACCATTAGATCCCATGTTATAGCAATATCGTGTTTCATGGTGAGACATCAAGTGTTGACGCCATGTCACAGCCACACCGTTCCATGCTGAGCAATTCTCTTAATATGTTTTGATCACACACTTGTGTAGATGGTACACACCAGTTTTGGAGTTAATTGATTCATTTCTGGAGGAGGAGATCATTAAAATACAACACGTGGAAAACGCCAAAAATGACTGTAAATTTCAAAATGGCCGACTTCCTGTCGGGTGTGGCCTATATGTGCAAGAGGCTTTTTTGTGCGTCTGGACACGATACATGTGCATACTGATTTTCGTGCACGTCGGTGAAAGTTGTTATGGGGGACGCTGCACTTTAAGGGGCGTGGCCAAGCCATACGGCCACGCTTATTGATGAAACTCATACTATACATTCAGGTCTGGACTGTTAACAAACATGTGAAGTTTGGTGAAGAATGGACAATGTATGCCAAAGTTATAC
Source organism: Cephalopholis sonnerati (assembly GCA_019142605.1). Lineage (NCBI taxonomy): Eukaryota > Metazoa > Chordata > Actinopteri > Perciformes > Serranidae > Cephalopholis > Cephalopholis sonnerati. The sequence goes on along the minus strand of JAGQAX010000010.1, from coordinate 40,411,953 downwards.
TAATTTCGTGTTTTATGGCGAGACATCAAACTTCGCCGCCACCTGACAGCCAAAGCGTTTAACATAGGGAAAATCGTATGATAACTTTTGATCATCAACTGGTCTAGTTGATGCACGCCAAATTTGAAGCCGATCCGATGAATCATGTAGGAGGAGATAGAAAAAGTATGAGGAGTGCAAATCGCCCAATCTGGCGTCAAATTCAAAATGGCCGACTTCCTGTTGGGTGTAGCCAATGGGTCCAAGAGGGTTTTTTGTGCGTCTGGATGTGATACATATGTGTACCAATTTTCATGCATGTCGGTGAAACGTGCCGCAGGGGCTGATGTTTAAAGGGTGTGGCCAAGCCATTTGGCCACGCCCATCAACGAAATTCACATGACATTGTCAGGACTGGACTCTTAAAACACATGTGAAGTTTCAGGCAGATATGCCCAAGGACACTGAAGTTAAGGCCACTTTCCTACGTTTTGGCGAAGCATCGACTTAGCCGCCCTCTGGGCGCAACGCCGTTTGACGATATGTCACAATCTTCATCATGTAGCATTAACAACGTGTTGAGGCCTTTCTGACCAAATTTGAGTTGGATATGCTGAACGTGCTCAGAGCTGCACCTCAAAGTGTAAAAAATCACTTTTCCTGTCGCCAGCAGGGGGCGCTTTGAGAACAGGGGAATTTTTTGATGTAGACGTGTTCAGGGCGGGACTACGATCATACCCAGCAAGAATTGGGGCGATTGGACCTTTCACGCCCAAGTAATAGCAATTCTGGGTTTTTGGGGTTTTTTTTTTGAGACATCAAACTTCGCCGCCACCTGACGGCCAAACCGTTTAACGAGGGAAAGATCTTTTAATAACTTTTGATCATCATGTGGTCTAGTTGCAGCACGGCAAATTTGAAGCCGATCCAATGAACCGTCTAGGAGGAGATAGCTCTGAGAGCACACTAGCAAATCGCCAAAATCGGTAAAAAATGGAATATTCAAATCAAAATAGCCGGCTTCCTGTTGGTTTTAGAAAAAAGTCCAACTGCGCATTTTCGTGCGTCTTGGGATGATACACGACCTCCCCGAATTTCGTGGAATTTGGTCAAACGGGCTGCCGGTGGGAGCCGATTGAAATTTTCTAGGGGGCGCCATTTCGCCATTTTGCAATGGGCATCGTTTAAATTTTGCGTACACATAAATGTCCCCTAGACGAATGTGCACGTCAAATTTGGTGAGTTTTTGAATATGTTAAAGCCCCCAAAAATGCGATCAAGCAAAAAAAAAAAAAAAAAAAAATAATAATAATAATAATAATCCTAAGGAAAACAATAGGGTCCTCGCACGGTTCGTGCTCGGGCCCTAATAATTAAAGCTGCAAGCAGCGTTGAACGGGCCCTCGCACCCCACGCAACTCGGGGCCTGGCTCAGCCGCCACCGTGTCGCCAGAGGTCGACCGGCAGACGAGTCGCTGAATGTTCGCCTCCTTCGGACAGTGTAAGAACCAATGCGTTGCGACTTCCCGTCTCCACTGGGTGGCGCTATGACTCTGACTCCTGAGCGTCATGTGGGTGTGTTCATGCCAGGACTATTATCATACATGTGAAGTTTGGAGCAGATTCCACCATTAGATCCCATGTTATAGCAATATCGTGTTTCATGGTGAGACATCAAGTGTCGACGCCATGTCACAGCCACACCGTTCCATGCTGAGCAATTCTCTTAATATGTTTTGATCACACACTTGTGTAGATGGTACACACCAGTTTTGGAGTTAATTGATTCATTTCTGGAGGAGGAGATCATTAAAATACAACACGTGGAAAACGCCAAAAATGACTGTAAATTTCAAAATGGCTGACTTCCTGTCGGGTGTGGCCTATATGTGCAAGAGGCTTTTTTGTGCGTCTGGACACGATACATGTGCATACTGATTTTCGTGCACGTCGGTGAAAGTTGTTATGGGGGACGCTGCACTTTAAGGGGCGTGGCCAAGCCATACGGCCACGCTTATTGATGAAAGTCATACTATACATTCAGGTCTGGACTGTTAACAAACATGTGAAGTTTGGTGAAGAATGGACAATGTATGCCAAAGTTATACTAATTTCGTGTTTTATGGCGAGACATCAAACTTCGCCGCCACCTGACAGCCAAAGCGTTTAACATAGGGAAAATCGTATGATAACTTTTGATCATCAAGTGGTCTAGTTGATGCACGCCAAATTTGAAGCCGATCCGATGAATCATGTAGGAGGAGATAGAAAAAGTATGAGGAGTGCAAATCGCCCAATCTGGCGTCAAATTCAAAATGGCTGACTTCCTGTTGGGTGTAGCCAATTGGTCCAAGAGGGTTTTTTGTGCGTCTGGATGTGATACATATGTGTACCAATTTTCATGCATGTCGGTGAAACGTGCCGCAGGGGCTGATGTTTAAAGGGTGTGGCCAAGCCATTTGGCCACGCCCATCAACGAAATTCACATGACATTGTCAGGGCTGGACTCTTAAAACACATGTGAAGTTTCAGGCAGATATGCCCAAGGACACTGAAGTTAAGGCCACTTTCCTACGTTTTGGCGAAGCATCGACTTCGCCGCCCTGTGGGCGCAACGCCGTTTGACGATACGTCACAATCTTCATCATGTAGCATTAACAACGTGTTGAGGCCTTTCTGACCAAATTTGAGTTGGATATGCTGAACGTGCTCAGAGCTGCACCTCAAAGTGTAAAAAATCACTTTTCCTGTCGCCAGCAGGGGGCGCTTTGAGAACAGGGGAATTTTTTGATGTAGACGTGTTCAGGGCGGGACTACGATCATACCCAGCAAGTTTTGTGCCGATTGGACCTTTCACGCCCAAGTAATAGCAATTCTGGGTTTTTGGGGCTTTTTTTTTGAGACATCAAACTTCGCCGCCACCTGACGGCCAAACCGTTTAACGAGGGAAAGATCTTTTAATAACTTTTGATCATCATGTGGTCTAGTTGCAGCACGGCAAATTTGAAGCCGATCCAATGAACCGTCTAGGAGGAGATAGCTCTGAGAGCACACTAGCAAATCGCCAAAATCGGTAAAAAATGGAATATTCAAATCAAAATAGCCGGCTTCCTGTTGGTTTTAGAAAAAAGTCCAAGTGCGCATTTTCGTGCGTCTTGGGATGATACACGACCTCCCCGAATTTCGTGGAATTTGGTCAAACGGGCTGCCGGTGGGAGCCGATTGAAATTTTCTAGGGGGCGCCATTTCGCCATTTTGCAATGGGCATCGTTTAAATTTTGCGTACACATAAATGTCCCCTAGACGAATGTGCACGTCAAATTTGGTGAGTTTTTGAATATGTTAAAGCCCCCAAAAATGCGATCAAGCGAAGAAAAATAATAATAATAATAATAATAATAATTAAAGCTGCAAGCAGCGTTGAACGGGCCCTCGCACCCCACGCAACTCGGGGCCTGGCGCGGCCGCCACCGTGTCGCCAGAGGTCGACCGGCAGACGAGGCGCTGAATGTTCGCCTCCTTCGGACAGTGTAGGAACCAATGCGTTGCGACTTCCCGTCTCCACTGGGTGGCGCTATGACTCTGACTCCTGAGCGTCATGTGGGTGTGTTCATGCCAGGACTATTATCATACATGTGAAGTTTGGAGCAGATTCCACCATTAGATCCCATGTTATAGCAATATCGTGTTTCATGGTGAGACATCAAGTGTCGACGCCATGTCACAGCCACACCGTTCCATGCTGAGCAATTCTCTTAATGTGTTTTGATCACACACTTGTGTAGATGGTACACACCAGTTTTGGAGTTAATTGATTCATTTCTGGAGGAGGAGATCATTAAAATACAACACGTGGAAAACGCCAAAAATGACTGTAAATTTCAAAATGGCCGACTTCCTGTCGGGTGTGGCCTATCCGTGCAAGAGGCTTTTTTGTGCGTGTGGATGTTATACATGTGTCTACCAAGTTTCGTGCATATCAGTGAGACGTCCTATGGTGGTTATTTGTGTGAATGGGCGTGGCCAATCCATTTAGCCACGCCTATTAACGAAATTCATAACATATGTTCTGGGTTGGACTGTCAATATACCTGTGAAGTTTCACACAGATCTGACCAAGTACAGTGAAGTTATTGCCACTTCCTGTTTCATGGCGAGACGTCAAAATTCAACCTCCCACAACTGGCGTGCCCTTTAGATTCTGCGAGACCTTTTAATAACTTTTGATCAGGAAGTGTTCTAGATGGTAATCGGTAATTTTGAAGCCGTTCTGATGAATTCTGTAGGAGGAGTTCGTTAAAATACGATGCGTGCGCGACACCAAAAATGACCATGACATTCAAAATGGCCGACTTCCTGTTGAATTTAGCCTAGAGGTCCAAGAGACTTTTTTGTTTGTCTGGGGGTGATGGAGATGTGTACCAATTTTTGTGCATATCGGTGAGACGTCCTATGGAAGTAATTCATATGAATGGGCGTGGCCAAGCCATATGGCCACGCCCATTGACGAAATTCATATCACATATTCAGGGCTGGACTGTTGACACACATATGAAGTTTCAGGTGGATATCATCAAAAACACCAAAGTTAAGGCCATTTTTATGCATTTTGGCGAAGGGTCGACTTCGCCGCCCTCCGGATGGAACGCCGTTTGACGACAGTCAAAATTCTTCATCATGGAGCATTACCAACATGTTAAGGCCTTTCTGACCAAATTTGAGTTGAATATGGTAAATGTGGTCAGAGCAGCACCTCAAAGTGTAAAACATGGTATTTCCTGTTGCCAGCAGGGGGCGCTATGACAATTACTGAATTTTTTGATGTAGATGTGTTCAGGGCGGGACTATTATCCATCATGTGAAGTTTGGTGCAGATAGGATCATCTACACCAAAGTTGTAGTAGTTGTAGTATAATTTCGTGTTTTTTGGTGAGATATCCAAATTGACCCTTCCGCAGCGACCGCGCCCTTCGACGTGACGAAGATCTTTTAATAATAAATTGATCCCACTGTAGTCGAGCACGCACAGGTAAATTTTTAAGTCAATCCGATAAAATCTGTAGGACGAGTTCGCTCAAGTACAACGTGTGGAAATGGCCAAAAATGACCTTATTTTGAAAAAACAATTCAAAATGGCCGACTTCCTGTTTGGTTTAGGGTGTCGCTCCAAGAGGCTTTTTTGTGCGTCCCGGGATGATACATATGTGTACCAAATTTCATACGCCTAGGGCAAAGTTAAAGCAGGGGGCTTCGATTTTGAAAACTGTTAGGGGGCGCCATTGAGCCATTTTGCCACGCCCCTTTGTAACGACCATAAAATATCGAAATTTTCACCAGACGTGACGAGTGTGCAAATTTTCCTGACTTTTTGGGCATGTTCAGGCCCTCAAAAATGCGATCAAAGGTTTAAAAGAAAAATAATAAGAATAATTTTTATGATTTCAATAGGGCTCTCGCACGGTTCGTGCTCGGGCCCTAATTAAAGCTGCAAGCAGCGTTGAACGGGCCCTCGCACCCCACGCAACTCGGGGCCTGGCGCGGCCGCCACCGTGTCGCCAGAGGTCGACCGGCAGACGAGGCGCTGAATGTTCGCCTCCTTCGGACAGTGTAGGAACCAATGCGTTGCGACTTCCCGTCTCCACTGGGTGGCGCTATGACTCTGACTCCTGAGCGTCATGTGGGTGTGTTCATGCCAGGACTATTATCATACATGTGAAGTTTGGAGCAGATTCCACCATTAGATCCCATGTTATAGCAATATCGTGTTTCATGGTGAGACATCAAGTGTCGACGCCATGTCACAGCCACACCGTTCCATGCTGAGCAATTCTCTTAATGTGTTTTGATCACACACTTGTGTAGATGGTACACACCAGTTTTGGAGTTAATTGATTCATTTCTGGAGGAGGAGATCATTAAAATACAACACGTGGAAAACGCCAAAAATGACTGTAAATTTCAAAATGGCCGACTTCCTGTCGGGTGTGGCCTATCCGTGCAAGAGGCTTTTTTGTGCGTGTGGATGTTATACATGTGTCTACCAAGTTTCGTGCATATCAGTGAGACGTCCTATGGTGGTTATTTGTGTGAATGGGCGTGGCCAATCCATTTAGCCACGCCTATTAACGAAATTCATAACATATGTTCTGGGTTGGACTGTCAATATACCTGTGAAGTTTCACACAGATCTGACCAAGTACAGTGAAGTTATTGCCACTTCCTGTTTCATGGCGAGACGTCAAAATTCAACCTCCCACAACTGGCGTGCCCTTTAGATTCTGCGAGACCTTTTAATAACTTTTGATCAGGAAGTGTTCTAGATGGTAATCGGTAATTTTGAAGCCGTTCTGATGAATTCTGTAGGAGGAGTTCGTTAAAATACGATGCGTGCGCGACACCAAAAATGACCATGACATTCAAAATGGCCGACTTCCTGTTGAATTTAGCCTAGAGGTCCAAGAGACTTTTTTGTTTGTCTGGGGGTGATGGAGATGTGTACCAATTTTTGTGCATATCGGTGAGACGTCCTATGGAAGTAATTCATATGAATGGGCGTGGCCAAGCCATATGGCCACGCCCATTGACGAAATTCATATCACATATTCAGGGCTGGACTGTTGACACACATATGAAGTTTCAGGTGGATATCATCAAAAACACCAAAGTTAAGGCCATTTTTATGCATTTTGGCGAAGGGTCGACTTCGCCGCCCTCCGGATGGAACGCCGTTTGACGACAGTCAAAATTCTTCATCATGGAGCATTACCAACATGTTAAGGCCTTTCTGACCAAATTTGAGTTGAATATGGTAAATGTGGTCAGAGCAGCACCTCAAAGTGTAAAACATGGTATTTCCTGTTGCCAGCAGGGGGCGCTATGACAATTACTGAATTTTTTGATGTAGATGTGTTCAGGGCGGGACTATTATCCATCATGTGAAGTTTGGTGCAGATAGGATCATCTACACCAAAGTTGTAGTAGTTGTAGTATAATTTTGTGTTTTTTGGTGAGATATCCAAATTGACCCTTCCGCAGCGACCGCGCCCTTCGACGTGACGAAGATCTTTTAATAATAAATTGATCCCACTGTAGTCGAGCACGCACAGGTAAATTTTTAAGTCAATCCGATAAAATCTGTAGGACGAGTTCGCTCAAGTACAACGTGTGGAAATGGCCAAAAATGACCTTATTTTGAAAAAACAATTCAAAATGGCCGACTTCCTGTTTGGTTTAGGGTGTCGCTCCAAGAGGCTTTTTTGTGCGTCCCGGGATGATACATATGTGTACCAAATTTCATACGCCTAGGGCAAAGTTAAAGCAGGGGGCTTCGATTTTGAAAACTGTTAGGGGGCGCCATTGAGCCATTTTGCCACGCCCCTTTGTAACGACCATAAAATATCGAAATTTTCACCAGACGTGACGAGTGTGCAAATTTTCCTGACTTTTTGGGCATGTTCAGGCCCTCAAAAATGCGATCAAAGGTTTAAAAGAAAAATAATAAGAATAATTTTTATGATTTCAATAGGGCTCTCGCACGGTTCGTGCTCGGGCCCTAATTAAAGCTGCAAGCAGCGTTGAACGGGCCCTCGCACCCCACGCAACTCGGGGCCTGGCGCGGCCGCCACCGTGTCGCCAGAGGTCGACCGGCAGACGAGGCGCTGAATGTTCGCCTCCTTCGGACAGTGTAGGAACCAATGCGTTGCGACTTCCCGTCTCCACTGGGTGGCGCTATGACTCTGACTCCTGAGCGTCATGTGGGTGTGTTCATGCCAGGACTATTATCATACATGTGAAGTTTGGAGCAGATTCCACCATTAGATCCCATGTTATAGCAATATCGTGTTTCATGGTGAGACATCAAGTGTCGACGCCATGTCACAGCCACACCGTTCCATGCTGAGCAATTCTCTTAATGTGTTTTGATCACACACTTGTGTAGATGGTACACACCAGTTTTGGAGTTAATTGATTCATTTCTGGAGGAGGAGATCATTAAAATACAACACGTGGAAAACGCCAAAAATGACTGTAAATTTCAAAATGGCCGACTTCCTGTCGGGTGTGGCCTATCCGTGCAAGAGGCTTTTTTGTGCGTGTGGATGTTATACATGTGTCTACCAAGTTTCGTGCATATCAGTGAGACGTCCTATGGTGGTTATTTGTGTGAATGGGCGTGGCCAATCCATTTAGCCACGCCTATTAACGAAATTCATAACATATGTTCTGGGTTGGACTGTCAATATACCTGTGAAGTTTCACACAGATCTGACCAAGTACAGTGAAGTTATTGCCACTTCCTGTTTCATGGCGAGACGTCAAAATTCAACCTCCCACAACTGGCGTGCCCTTTAGATTCTGCGAGACCTTTTAATAACTTTTGATCAGGAAGTGTTCTAGATGGTAATCGGTAATTTTGAAGCCGTTCTGATGAATTCTGTAGGAGGAGTTCGTTAAAATACGATGCGTGCGCGACACCAAAAATGACCATGACATTCAAAATGGCCGACTTCCTGTTGAATTTAGCCTAGAGGTCCAAGAGACTTTTTTGTTTGTCTGGGGGTGATGGAGATGTGTACCAATTTTTGTGCATATCGGTGAGACGTCCTATGGAAGTAATTCATATGAATGGGCGTGGCCAAGCCATATGGCCACGCCCATTGACGAAATTCATATCACATATTCAGGGCTGGACTGTTGACACACATATGAAGTTTCAGGTGGATATCATCAAAAACACCAAAGTTAAGGCCATTTTTATGCATTTTGGCGAAGGGTCGACTTCGCCGCCCTCCGGATGGAACGCCGTTTGACGACAGTCAAAATTCTTCATCATGGAGCATTACCAACATGTTAAGGCCTTTCTGACCAAATTTGAGTTGAATATGGTAAATGTGGTCAGAGCAGCACCTCAAAGTGTAAAACATGGTATTTCCTGTTGCCAGCAGGGGGCGCTATGACAATTACTGAATTTTTTGATGTAGATGTGTTCAGGGCGGGACTATTATCCATCATGTGAAGTTTGGTGCAGATAGGATCATCTACACCAAAGTTGTAGTAGTTGTAGTATAATTTCGTGTTTTTTGGTGAGATATCCAAATTGACCCTTCCGCAGCGACCGCGCCCTTCGACGTGACGAAGATCTTTTAATAATAAATTGATCCCACTGTAGTCGAGCACGCACAGGTAAATTTTTAAGTCAATCCGATAAAATCTGTAGGACGAGTTCGCTCAAGTACAACGTGTGGAAATGGCCAAAAATGACCTTATTTTGAAAAAACAATTCAAAATGGCCGACTTCCTGTTTGGTTTAGGGTGTCGCTCCAAGAGGCTTTTTTGTGCGTCCCGGGATGATACATATGTGTACCAAATTTCATACGCCTAGGGCAAAGTTAAAGCAGGGGGCTTCGATTTTGAAAACTGTTAGGGGGCGCCATTGAGCCATTTTGCCACGCCCCTTTGTAACGACCATAAAATATCGAAATTTTCACCAGACGTGACGAGTGTGCAAATTTTCCTGACTTTTTGGGCATGTTCAGGCCCTCAAAAATGCAATCAAAGGTTTAAAAGAAAAATAATAAGAATAATTTTTATGATTTCAATAGGGCTCTCGCACGGTTCGTGCTCGGGCCCTAATAATCCTAAGGAAAACAATAGGGTCCTCGCACGGTTCGTGCTCGGGCCCTAATAATAATCCTAAGGAAAACAATAGGGTCCTCGCATGGTTCGTGCTCGGGCCCTAATAATAATAAAACAGTAGGAAAACAATAGGGTTTCAGCCCTTCGGGCTTGAACCCCTAAATATAGCCGCAAGCGGCAATTCCGGGGTTCAAGCCAGCATAGCCATTTAAATTTTGAAAGGTGGGTAAGATCAAGACCTTTGATACATTGAGGTTGTTGATGTTTGAAAAAACCCTGTATTGATTTATGGCCGGATTTTGTGAAATTTCACTTCACTTGATGTTTCTCTGTTTGTAGCGACCCCTATTGGCCAATTTCCGCCAAATTTGGCATAGATCCTCTGGTTGACGTCTAAAACAAGTGACTTGAGTTTGACGTCGATAGCTTTTACTTTGACAAAAATGTGCAACGGTATGTGTTTTTTAGCTAGCAGAAAAAAATTGTTCCTTTATATCTACCACATTTTTTGGAGTAGCAAAATTCTTTTGATAACTTTAGATCAGGCAAGTCTGGAGATTGTATGTGCAAAGTTTCGCGCAGATGGAGCTTAAACGCTAGGAGGAGATAGAAAAAGTAGGTTTTTGATGTGTAGTGACCTACAAAGAGAAATACGCAGTGGAAGTGGGCGTGGCCTATGTCAGATGATGGGACTCTATTGTGGGAACACGTGGATATTAAGTTTATGAAAATGTGATTTAAAATGTGGAAGTTACAGGCTAAAATGCGTTTTCACCCGTTATAGCGCCACCTAGTGGAGTAGACACACAATTTTTGCTGTGGGTGGTCTGTGTCCTATTCTATATATACCCTGTGAATTTCACAGCCCTCAGCGTAATACTCGAGCTGAAATAAATGTTTGTTATTTAACTTGTAATAAGCCACGCCCACTTTGACCAGTCGTGATGAACTTCAAGGCATGGCCTCAGGAGTGACCCAGCATCATACCCACCAAGTTTCGTAAAAATCGGTGCAGCCATTTAAGAGATATAAATTTCCCATATTTGCAGCGCCCTCTAGTGGCCAACATTAGCCAAATTTGGCTCATACCCTCACAGTCACATGCCAATCAAGGGTCTCCGATTTGGTGTTGTTTGCATTTATTTTGACCGAGATATGCAACACTTTGCCTTTTTATCGCCAGCTAGAAAAATGTATTCGTTAATCATTTGCGCATTTTTTGACTGAACAAAATTCTTTTGATGACTTTAGATCAGGTCCAAGAGAAGACTGTCCGTGCCAAGTTTCACGCTGATTGGACAAAAACCCAAGGAGGAGATGGAAAAAGAAGGTTTTACAGTTTTCGCGATTTTGTGAAAAAAATTTCTAAGCGGAAATGGTCGTGGCCTAACCCAGGTGATTCAGCACTATTCAGGGAATCTGTGGATATGATGTTTTTGAATGTGCGACATATGGTGTGGGAGGTATAGCCCAAAACGCATTGACCTTGTTTATAGCGCCACCGTCTGGCCAATTGGTATTTCTATATTATGAGCACCATTTGCACACAACTTCCAGTTATTGGTGAAAATTTCATATCTCTACTATGTAACATCTCACGGGAATTTGCGAAAACATTTCTGAAGAAGAAGAAGAAGAAGAAGAAGAAGAAGAATAAAACAGTAGGAAAACAATAGGGTTTCAGCCCTTCGGGCTTGAACCCCTAAATATAGCCGCAAGCGGCAATTCCGGGGTTCAAGCCAGCATAGCCATTTAAATTTTGAAAGGTGGGTAAGATCAAGACCTTTGATACACTGAGTTTGTTGATGTTTGAAAAAACCCTCATTGATTTATGGCCGGATTTTGTGAAATTTCATTTCACTTGATGTTTCTCTGTTTATAGCACCCCCTATTGGCCAATTTCCGCCAAATTTGGCACAGATCCTCTGTTTGACTTCTAAAACAAGTGACTTGAGTTTGACGTCGATAGCTTTTACGTTGACAAAAATATGCAACGGTATGTGTTTTTTAGCTAGCAGAAAAAAATTGTTCCTTTATATCTACCACATTTTTTGGAGTAGCTGAATTCTTTTGATAACTTTTCATCAGGCACATCTGGAGATTGTATGTGCAAAGTTTCGTGCAGATGGAGCTCAAACGCTAGGAGGAGATAGAAAAAGTAGGTTTTTGATGTGTAGTGACTTACAAAGAGACATATGCAGTGGAAGTGGGCGTGGCCTATGTCAAAAGATGAGACTCTATTTAGGGAAAACGTGGATATAAAGTTTATGAAAATGTGATTTAAAATGTGGAACTTACAGGCCAAAATGCGTTTTCACCCGTTACAGCGCCACCTAGTGGAGTAGACACACAATTTTTGGTATGGATGGTCTGTGTCCTATCCTATATATACCCTGTGAATTTCATAGCTCTCAACATAATACTTCAGCTAAAATAAATGTTTGTTTTTATTTTGTAATAAGCCACGCCCACTTTGACCAGTCGTGATGAACTTCAAGATATGACCTCAGGAGTGACCCAGCATCATACCCACCAAATTTGGTAAAAATCGGTGCAGCCATTTAAGAGATACAAATTTCCCATATTTGCAGCGCCCCCTAGTGGCCAACATTCGCCAAATTTGGCTCATACCCTCACAATCACATGCCAACCAAGGATCTCCGATTTGGTGTTGTTAGCATTTATTTTGACAGAGATATGCAACAGTTCGCATTTTTATAGCTAGCTAGAAAAATGTATTCATTAATAATTTGCGCATTTTTCGACGAAACAAAATTCTGTGAGTAACTATAGATCAGGTCCAGCTAAAGACTGTACGTGCCAAGTTTCACGCTGATTGGACAAAATCCCAAGGAGAAGATAGAAAAAGAAGGTTTTCAAGTTTTTGCGATTTTGTGAAAAAAATTTCTAGGCGGAAATGGGCGTGGCCTATCCCAGGTGATTCAGGACTATCCAGGGAATCTGTGGATATAACGTTTTTGAATGTGCGACATATGGTGTGGGAGTTATAGCCCAAAACGCATTGACCTTGGTTATAGCGCCACCATCTGGCCAATTGGTATTTCTATATTATGAGCACCATTTGCACACAACTTCCAGTTATTGGTCAAAATTTCATGTCTCTATGATGTACCATCTCACGGGAATTTGCGAAAACATTTCTGAAGAACAAGAAGAATAATAATAATTAAAGCTGCAAGCAGCGTTGAACGGGCCCTCGCACCCCACGCAACTCGGGGCCTGGCGCGGCCGCCACCGTGTCGCCAGAGGTCGACCGGCAGATGAGGCGCTGAATGTTCGCCTCCTTCGGACAGTGTAGGAACCAATGCGTTGCGACTTCCCGTCTCCACTGGGTGGCGCTATGACTCTGACTCCTGAGCGTCATGTGGGTGTGTTCATGCCAGGACTATTATCATACATGTGAAGTTTGGAGCAGATTCGACCATTAGATCCCATGTTATAGCAATATCGTGTTTCATGGTGAGACATCAAGTGTCGACGCCATGTCACAGCCACACCGTTCCATGCTGAGCAATTCTCTTAATGTGTTTTGATCACACACTTGTGTAGATGGTACACACCAGTTTTGGAGTTAATTGATTCATTTCTGGAGGAGGAGATCATTAAAATACAACACGTGGAAAAGGACAAAAATGACTGTAAATTTCAAAATGGCCGACTTCCTGTCGGGTGTGGCCTATATGTGCAAGAGGCTTTTTTGTGCGTCTGGACACGATACATGTGCATACTGATTTTCGTGCACGTCGGTGAAAGTTGTTATGGGGGACGCTGCACTTTAAGGGGCGTGGCCAAGCCATACGGCCACGCTTATTGATGAAACTCATACTATACATTCAGGTCTGGACTGTTAACAAACATGTGAAGTTTGGTGAAGAATGGACAATGTATGCCAAAGTTATACTAATTTCGTGTTTCATGGCGAGACATCAAACTTCGCCGCCACCTGACGGCCAAACCGTTTAACTGTGGAAAAATCTTTTAATAACTTTTGATCACAACTTTGTCTAGATCACACACAGTGATTTTGAAGTCATTCTGATTAATCCTGTAGGAGGAGTTCATTAAAATACAACATGTGGAAAACGCCAAAAATAGCATCAAAATTCAAAATGGCCGACTTCCTGTTGGGTATGGCCAGTGGGTCCGAGAGACTTTTTTGTGCGTCTCGGTGTGATACATGCGTGTACCAATTTTCGTGCATGTCGGTGACACGTGCGGCAGGGGCTGATGTTTAAAGGGCGTGGTCAAGTCATTTGGCCACGCCCATCAACGAAACTCATATCACATGTTCAAGCCTGGACTGTTAACACACATGTGAAGTTTCAGGCAGATATGACCAAGGACACAGAAATTAATGTCATTAAAGCCATTTTCAATGCGTTTTGGCGAATTTTCGACTTCGCCGCCCTCTGGGCGGAACACCGTTTGACGCCTAGTCACAATCTTCATAATGTAGCATTACCAATGTCTTGAGGTCTGTCTGACCAAATTTGAGTTGCATATGGTGAACGTGGTCAGAGCTGCACGTCAAAGTCTAAAAACATCGCTTTTCCTGTCGCCAGCAGGGGGCGCTAGGGTAATTACAAAATTTCTGCATGTAGACGTGTTCAGGGCGGGAATATTATGAATCATGTGAAGTTTGGTGCAGATCGGACGATTAATGCCAAAGTTATAGCAATTTCGTTTTTCATGGCGAGACAAACTTCAAACTTCAAACTTCGCCGCCAAAAAGCAGATTCCGTGTTCGACGGGTAGCGGATCTTTGAATAACTTTTGATCACAAACTTATCTAGTTGGTACACGGCGATTTTGAAGCCGTTTTGATTAATCGTGTAGGAGGAGTTCGTCAAAATATGACACGTGGTAAAACGCCAAAAATGGCCGCTAAATTCAAAATAGCCAACTTCCTGTTGGGCGTGGCCTATGGCTCCAAGAGACTTTTTTGTGCGGCTCGGCATGATCTACATGTGTACCGATTTTCGTGCAGATCCGTGAAAATTGATGAGGAGGGCGCTGTTTATAAGGAGATTGCTCTTTAATGGGCGTGGCCTAGCCATTTTGACCCGTCCATTGCCGCGAACCCTAAAATACGTAAATTTACACCGCGACTGATGCGACCGCCAAATTTCAGGAGTTTTTGAGCATGTTAAAACCTCCAAATAAGCGATTTACTTTTGTCGTAATAATAATAATAATAATTCCTTCAGTTTCAATAGGGTCCTCGCACGGTACGTGCTCGGGCCCTAATTAAAGCTGCAAGCAGCGATGAACGGGCCCTCGCACCTTCACGCAACTCGAGGGCGCTGGTAGGACGCCGGCTCATGCCGCCGTTCATTCCTGTCGACGGCAGAACCCTCACGCAGGAGTTACACGTCAAATCCCTCAAATCATACGAAGATATGTAATTTTGCCAGTAGGTGGCGCCGTACTAATAACCACGTATTGGCGTATAGATGTGTTCAGGGCAGGACTGTCATCAATCCTGTGAAGTTTGGGGAAGATAGGAACGTGTATGGTGAAGTTGTGAACCAGTTACAAGCAAATTCAAAATGGCGGACTTCCTGTTGGGTTTGGCACATGGCTGCAACAGGCTTTTTTATACGTCTTTCAGTGATGCATGTGCGTACCAAGTTTCATAGATGTAGGTCAAACCAGCTTCGGGGGCTGCTTCGTTGAAAATTTCTAGGGGGCGGTGTTGAGCCATGTTGGCACATCAGAGCAGAGAAATCACATCAGACAACACAAATCGGATACTGTCATATGTGTGCCAAGTTTCATGACTTTACAAGCATCCCTTATCCCTCAAAAACAACTCCGTATTTTATGGCGAATAAGGCGTTGCCACGGTGACCAAACATCACTAAGCTTGACAGGTGGTCTCAGGAGTGACTCCACATCACGCTCGCCAAATTTTGTGCGAATCGATCAATTGTCATGTCACTTGATTTTTCTCTGTTTATAGCGCCCCCTATCGGCTAATTTGCGCCAAATTTTGCACAGAGCCTCTGGTTGACGTCTGAAACAAGTAAATTTAGTTTGATGTTGATCGCTTTTACTTTGACAAAAATATGCAACGTGATGTTTTTTTTAGCTAGCAGTAAAAAAATGTTTATTTTTAGCTAGCGCAATTTTTGGAGTAGCAAAATTCTTTTGATAACTTTTGGTCAGACAAGTCTCGAGATTGTATGTGCAAAGTGTCGTGAAGATGGAGCTTAAACGCTAGGAGGAGTTCAAAAAAGTAGGTTTTCCAGTTTTCGCGATGTTGCGAAAAACATTATTGGCAGAAATGGGCGTGGCCCAGCCCAGGTGATTCAGCGCTATTCATGGAATCTGTGGATATGAGGTTTTTGAATGTGGGACATATGGTCTGAGAGTTATAACCCAAAACATGTTGAAAATGGGTAGGGGGCGCTGTTGAGCCATCTTGGCACATCAAAACACAAAAAGCATATCAGACAACACAATTTGGGCCTTGTGATGGGTGTGCCAAGTTTCGTGAGTTTTCAAGTATCCCTTGCCCCTCAAAAAGAACCTCGTGTTTTATGGCGAATGAGGTGGCGCCACGGTGACAGCGTTGTACGAAACCTCAAAAGGTTCTGGTTTGATCATCACCAAGGTCTTGGGACTATGTATCCGCAAAATTAAGGTGGGTCGGGTGAACCTGGTAGAAGAGGGACATGAAAGAATGAAAAAAGTAACTTTCTGCCGCCAGTAGGTGGCGCTATGACGCTGATTCAAATTTCCTCTGTAGATGTTTTCAGGGCTGGACTGTTATCATATGTGTGAAGTTTTGGAAAGATATGTCCATGTAGAGTCAAGTTACAGCAACTTTTGTCATCATGGCGAAACATCAAAGTTCCCCGCCACGCCAAGGTCATGCCCTTTGACGAAAACTCACAGTATTCAATAGAAAGCATCATCAATGCCTTTTGGATAATTTCCCCAAGTTTGACGTTGATGTGTTCAACTTTGGACGAGATGTGCTTCAAAGTGTAAAACATGACATTTTATACTACCAGTAGGGGGCGCTATATCAATCACAAATTATTGACATGTAGATGTCTTCAGAGCGGGACTGTCATCAATCCTGTGAAGTTTGGGGAAGATTGGAGCATGTATGTTGGAGTAATAAACTACTTCCTGCGTTATAATACTACTTCCTGTTTGTAACGAAGTTTGAGGTCCCGGCACGGTCACACGGTGTGACGAAAACACAAGCTTTTGATAACTTTTCGTCTTCAGTTTATGTTGGTGGGACAGACCGAGTTTGAAGGCGATCGGACAAAATCTCTAGGAGGAGTTCGTTCATTTATGACCCCTGCAAATGGCCAAAAATACATGAAACTTCCACATTCAATTCAAAATGGCCGACTTCCTGTTGAGTTTAGGGCATGGGCCCAAGAGGCTTTTTTGTCCGTCTCGGCGTGCTACATATGTGTACCAAAATTCGTACGCTTTGGACAAAGTTAAAGCAGGGGGCTTTGATTTTGAAAACTGTTAGGGGGCGCCGTTGGGCCATTTTGTCACGCCCCTTTGTAATGACCATAAAATATCGAATTTTTCACCAGACGTGACGAGTGTGCAAAATTCTGGGACTTTTTGAGTACGTTCAGGCCCTCAAAAATGCGATCATAGGATAAAAAAAAAAATAATAAGAAGAATAAGAATTCCTTCGGTTTCAATAGGGCTCTCGCACGGTACGTGCTCGGGCCCTAATTAAAGCTGCAAGCAGCGTTGAACGGGCCCTCGCACCCCACGCAACTCGGGGCCTGGCGCGGCCGCCACCGTGTCGCCAGAGGTCGACCGGCAGACGAGTCGCTGAATGTTCGCCTCCTTCGGACAGTGTAAGAACCAATGCGTTGCGACTTCCCGTCTCCACTGGGTGGCGCTATGACTCTGACTCCTGAGCGTCATGTGGGTGTGTTCATGCCAGGACTATTATCATACATGTGAAGTTTGGAGCAGATTCGACCATTAGATCCCATGTTATAGCAATATCGTGTTTCATGGTGAGACATCAAGTGTCGACGCCATGTCACAGCCACACCGTTCCATGCTGAGCAATTCTCTTAATATGTTTTGATCACACACTTGTGTAGATGGTACACACCAGTTTTGGAGTTAATTGATTCATTTCTGGAGGAGGAGATCATTAAAATACAACACGTGGAAAAGGACAAAAATGACTGTAAATTTCAAAATGGCCGACTTCCTGTCGGGTGTGGCCTATATGTGCAAGAGGCTTTTTTGTGCGTCTGGACACGATACATGTGCATACTGATTTTCGTGCACGTCGGTGAAAGTTGTTATGGGGGACGCTGCACTTTAAGGGGCGTGGCCAAGCCATACGGCCACGCTTATTGATGAAAGTCATACTATACATTCAGGTCTGGACTGTTAACAAACATGTGAAGTTTGGTGAAGAATGGACAATGTATGCCAAAGTTATACTAATTTCGTGTTTTATGGCGAGACATCAAACTTCGCCGCCACCTGACAGCCAAAGCGTTTAACATAGGGAAAATCGTATGATAACTTTTGATCATCAAGTGGTCTAGTTGATGCACGCCAAATTTGAAGCCGATCCGATGAATCATGTAGGAGGAGATAGAAAAAGTATGAGGAGTGCAAATCGCCCAATCTGGCGTCAAATTCAAAATGGCTGACTTCCTGTTGGGTGTAGCCAATGGGTCCAAGAGGGTTTTTTGTGCGTCTGGATGTGATACATATGTGTACCAATTTTCATGCATGTCGGTGAAACGTGCCGCAGGGGCTGATGTTTAAAGGGTGTGGCCAAGCCATTTGGCCACGCCCATCAACGAAATTCACATGACATTGTCAGGGCTGGACTCTTAAAACACATGTGAAGTTTCAGGCAGATATGCCCAAGGACACTGAAGTTAAGGCCACTTTCCTACGTTTTGGCGAAGCATCGACTTCGCCGCCCTCTGGGCGCAACGCCGTTTGACGATACGTCACAATCTTCATCATGTAGCATTAACAACGTGTTGAGGCCTTTCTGACCAAATTTGAATTGGATATGCTGAACGTGCTCAGAGCTGCACCTCAAAGTGTAAAAAATCACTTTTCCTGTCGCCAGCAGGGGGCGCTTTGAGAACAGGGGAATTTTTTGATGTAGACGTGTTCAGGGCGGGACTACGATCATACCCAGCAAGTTTTGTGCCGATTGGACCTTTCACGCCCAAGTAATAGCAATTCTGGGTTTTTGGGTTTTTTTTTTTGAGACATCAAACTTCGCCGCCACCTGACGGCCAAACCGTTTAACGAGGGAAAGATCTTTTAATAACTTTTGATCATCATGTGGTCTAGTTGCAGCACGGCAAATTTGAAGCCGATCCAATGAACCGTCTAGGAGGAGATAGCTCTGAGAGAATTCTTGGAAATCGCCAAAATCGGTAAAAAAATGGAATATTCAAATCAAAATAGCCGGCTTCCTGTTGGTTTTAGAAAAAAGTCCAACTGCGCATTTTCGTGCGTCTTGGGATGATACACGACCTCCCCGAATTTCGTGGAATTTGGTCAAACGGGCTGCCGGTGGGAGCCGATTGAAATTTTCTAGGGGGCGCCATTTCGCCATTTTGCAATGGGCATCGTTTAAATTTTGCATACACATAAATGTCCCCTAGACGAATGTGCACGTCAAATTTGGCGAGTTTTTGAATATGTTAAAGCCCCCAAAAATGCGATCAAGTGAAAAAAAAAAATAAAAAAAAAAATAATAATAATAATAATATTAAAGCTGCAAGCAGCGTTGAACGGGCCCTCGCACCCCACGCAACTCGGGGCCTGGCGCGGCCGCCACCGTGTCGCCAGAGGTCGACCGGCAGACGAGTCGCTGAATGTTCGCCTCCTTCGGACAGTGTAGGAACCAATGCGTTGCGACTTCCCGTCTCCACTGGGTGGCGCTATGACTCTGACTCTTGAGCGTCATGTGGGTGTGTTCATGCCAGGACTATTATCATACATGTGAAGTTTGGAGCAGATTCGACCATTAGATCCCATGTTATAGCAATATCGTGTTTCATGGTGAGACATCAAGTGTCGACGCCATGTCACAGCCACACCGTTCCATGCTGAGCAATTCTCTTAATATGTTTTGATCACACACTTGTGTAGATGGTACACACCAGTTTTGGAGTTAATTGATTCATTTCTGGAGGAGGAGATCATTAAAATACAACACATGGAAAACGCCAAAAATGACTGTAAATTTCAAAATGGCCGACTTCCTGTCGGGTGTGGCCTATATGTGCAAGAGGCTTTTTTGTGCGTCTGGACACGATACATGTGCATACTGATTTTCGTGCACGTCGGTGAAAGTTGTTATGGGGGACGCTGCACTTTAAGGGGCGTGGCCAAGCCATACGGCCACGCTTATTGATGAAAGTCATACTATACATTCAGGTCTGGACTGTTAACAAACATGTGAAGTTTGGTGAAGAATGGACAATGTATGCCAAAGTTATACTAATTTCGTGTTTTATGGCGAGACATCAAACTTCGCCGCCACCTGACAGCCAAAGCGTTTAACATAGGGAAAATCGTATGATAACTTTTGATCATCAAGTGGTCTAGTTGATGCTCGCCAAATTTGAAGCCGATCCGATGAATCATGTAGGAGGAGATAGAAAAAGTATGAGGAGTGCAAATCGCCCAATCTGGCGTCAAATTCAAAATGGCTGACTTCCTGTTGGGTGTAGCCAATGGGTCCAAGAGGGTTTTTTGTGCGTCTGGATGTGATACATATGTGTACCAATTTTCATGCATGTCGGTGAAACGTGCCGCAGGGGCTGATGTTTAAAGGGTGTGGCCAAGCCATTTGGCCACGCCCATCAACGAAATTCACATGACATTGTCAGGGCTGGACTCTTAAAACACATGTGAAGTTTCAGGCAGATATGCCCAAGGACACTGAAGTTAAGGCCACTTTCCTACGTTTTGGCGAAGCATCGACTTCGCCGCCCTCTGGGCGCAACGCCGTTTGACGATACGTCACAATCTTCATCATGTAGCATTAACAACGTGTTGAGGCCTTTCTGACCAAATTTGAATTGGATATGCTGAACGTGCTCAGAGCTGCACCTCAAAGTGTAAAAAATCACTTTTCCTGTCGCCAGCAGGGGGCGCTTTGAGAACAGGGGAATTTTTTGATGTAGACGTGTTCAGGGCGGGACTACGATCATACCCAGCAAGTTTTGTGCCGATTGGACCTTTCACGCCCAAGTAATAGCAATTCTGGGTTTTTGGGGTTTTTTTTTTGAGACATCAAACTTCGCCGCCACCTGACGGCCAAACCGTTTAACGAGGGAAAGATCTTTTAATAACTTTTGATCATCATGTGGTCTAGTTGCAGCACGGCAAATTTGAAGCCGATCCAATGAACCGTCTAGGAGGAGATAGCTCTGAGAGCACACTAGCAAATCGCCAAAATCGGTAAAAAATGGAATATTCAAATCAAAATAGCCGGCTTCCTGTTGGTTTTAGAAAAAAGTCCAACTGCGCATTTTCGTGCGTCTTGGGATGATACACGACCTCCCCGAATTTCGTGGAATTTGGTCAAACGGGCTGCCGGTGGGAGCCGATTGAAATTTTCTAGGGGGCGCCATTTCGCCATTTTGCAATGGGCATCGTTTAAATTTTGCGTACACATAAATGTCCCCTAGACGAATGTGCACGTCAAATTTGGTGAGTTTTTGAATATGTTAAAGCCCCAAAAAATGCGATCAAGCGAAAAAAAAATAAATAAATAATAATAATAATTAAAGCTGCAAGCAGCATTGAACGGGCCCTCGCACCTTCACGCAACTCGAGGGCGCTGGCAGGACGCCGGCTCACGCCGCCATTCATCACTGTCGAAGGCAGACCCCTCACGCAGGACTTACACGTCATATCCCTCAAATCATAGAACACGTGTAATTTTGCCAGTAGGTGGCGCCATACTAATAACCAAGTATTGGCGTATAGATGTGTGCAGGGCAGGACTGTCAGCAATCCTGTGAAGTTTGGGGAAGATTGGAACATGTATGGTGAAGTTGCGAACCAGTTACAAGCAAATTCAAAATGGCGGACTTCCTGTTGGTTTTGGCACATGGCTGCAAGAGGCTTTTTTATACGTCTTTCAGTGATGCATGTGCGTACCAAGTTTCATAGATGTAGGTCAAACCAGCTTCGGGGGCTGCTTCGTAGAAAATTTGTAGGGGGCGCTGTTGAGCCATGTTGGCACATCAGAGCCAAAAAATCACATCAGACAACCCACATCGGATCCTTTCATGTGTGTGTCAAGTTTCATGACTTTACAAGCATCCCTTACCCCTCAAAAACAACTTCGTCTTTTATGGCGAATAAGGCGTCGCCACGGTGACCAAACATCACTAAGCTTTACAGCTGGCGTCAGGAGTGACTCCACATCATGCTCACCAAATTTCGTGCAAATATATGAATTTTCATGTCACTTGATTTTTCTCTGATTATAGCGCCCCCTATTTGCCAACTTCTGCCAAATTTAGCACAGAATGTCTGGATGATGTCTGAAAGAAGTGAATTGAGTTTGACATGGATAGCTTTTACTTTGACAAAAATATGCAATGGTATGTGTTTTTTAGCTAGCACAAAAAAAATGTTTATTTTTAGCTAGCGCAGTTTTTGTAGTAGCAAAATTCTTTTGATAACTTCTGGTCAGGCAAGTCTGGAGATTGTATGTGCAAACTTTCGTGAAGATGGACCTTAAACGCTAGGAGGAGTTCGAAAAAGTAGGTTTTTGATGTATAGTGACTTACAAAGAGAAATGTGCAGTGGGAGTGGGCGTGGCCTATGTCAGAAGATGCGACGCTATTTAGGGAACACGTGGATATGAAGTTTATGAAGATGTGATTTAAAATGTGGAAGTTACAGGCCAAAATGCGTTTGCAGCTGTTATAGCGCCACCTAGTGTAGTAGACACACAATTGTTTCTATGGGTGGTCTGTATGCTGTTCTATATATAGCCTATCAATTTCATAGCCCTCAGCATAATACTTGAGCTGAAATAAATGTTTGTTGTTTATCTTGTAATAAGCCACGCCCACTTTGACCAGTCGTGATGAACCTCAAGACATGGCCTCAGGAGTGGCCCAGCATCATACTCACCAAATTTCGTAAAACTCGGTGAAGCCATTTACATGATATTAATTTTCCATATTTGCAGCGCCCCCTAGTGGCCAACATTAGCCACATTTGGCTCACATGCTCACAGGCACAGGTCAAGCAAGGATCTGAGATTTGGTGTTGTTAGCATGTATTTTGACCGAGATATACCACAGTTCGCCTTTTTGTAGCTAGCTAGAAAAATTTGTTCGTTAATAATTTGCGCATATTTTGACCAATCAAAATTCCTGTGATAACTTTAGATCAGGTCCAGTCAAAGACTGTACCTGCCAAGTTTCACGCTGAACGGACAAAACCCTAAGGAGGAGTTCGAAAAAGTACGTTTTCCAGGTTTTGCGCATTTGCAAAAAAAATTTTAGGCGGAAATGGGCGTGGCCCCTTCCAGGTGATTCAGCGCTATTCAGGGAATGTGGTGATATGAGGTTTTTGAATGTGCGACACATGATCTGGGAGTTATAGCCCAAAATACATTGAAAATGAGTAGGGGGCGCTACTGAGCCATTTTTTTTCACGGTGTCATGAAACCCCTACCATAT
This sequence comes from Cephalopholis sonnerati, assembly GCA_019142605.1. Taxonomy (NCBI): domain Eukaryota; kingdom Metazoa; phylum Chordata; class Actinopteri; order Perciformes; family Serranidae; genus Cephalopholis; species Cephalopholis sonnerati. Next base: position 40,388,617 of record JAGQAX010000010.1, on the reverse strand, counting down.
GTAAATTTTCACCACTTCTGACGAGTCTGTGAAGTTTCATGAGTTTTCGAGTATGTTACGGCCCCCAAAAAGGCAGTTGATTTCGGATAAGAAGAAGAAGACTAATAACTAGGGGGCGTTATGACTATCACAGAACTTTGTCATGTAGACGTGTTCAGTGTGGGACTATTATGAATCATGTGAAGTTTGGTGAAGATTGGACAATGTGTCCCAAAATTATAGCAATTTCGTGTTTCATGGCGAGACATCAAACTTCGCCGCCACCTGACGGCCAAACCGTTTAACTGTGGAAAAATCTTTTAATAACTTTTGATCACAACCTTGTCTAGATCACACACAGTGATTTTGAAGTCATTCTGATTAATCCTGTAGGAGGAGTTCGTTAAAATACAACATGTGGAAAACGCCAAAAATAGCATCAAAATTCAAAATGGCCGACTTCCTGTTGGGTATGGCCAGTGGGTCCGAGAGACTTTTTTGTGCGTCTCGGTGTGATACATGCGTGTACCAATTTTCGTGCATGTCGGTGACACGTGCGGCAGGGGCTGATGTTTAAAGGGCGTGGTCAAGTCATTTGGCCACGCCCATCAACGAAACTCATATCACATGTTCAAGCCTGGACTGTTAACACACATGTGAAGTTCCAGGCAGATATGACCAAGGACACAGAAGTTAATGTCATTAAAGCCATTTTCAACGCGTTTTGGCGAATTTTCGACTTCGCCGCCCTCTGGGCGGAACACCGTTTGACGCCTAGTCACAATCTTCATAATGTAACATTACCAACGTCTTGAGGTCTGTCTGACCAAATTTGAGTTGCATATGGTGAACGTGGTCAGAGCTGCACGTCAAAGTCTAAAAACATCGCTTTTCCTGTCGCCAGCAGGGGGCGCTAGGGTAATTACAAAATTTCTGCATGTAGACGTGTTCAGGGCGGGAATATTATGAATCATGTGAAGTTTGGTGCAGATTGGACGATTAATGCCAAAGTTATAGCAATTTCGTTTTTCATGGCGAGACAAACTTCAAACTTCAAACTTCGCCGCCAAAAAGCCGATTCCGTGTTCGACGGGTAGCGGATCTTTGAATAACTTTTGATCACAAACTTATCTAGTTGGTACACGGCGATTTTGAAGCCGTTTTGATTAATCGTGTAGGAGGAGTTCGTCAAAATATGACACGTGGTAAAACGCCAAAAATGGCCGCTAAATTCAAAATAGCCAACTTCCTGTTGGGCGTGGCCTATGGCTCCAAGAGACTTTTTTGTGCGGCTCGGCATGATCTACATGTGTACCGATTTTCGTGCAGATCCGTGAAAACTGATGAGGAGGGCGCTGTTTATAAGGAGATTGCTCTTTAATGGGCGTGGCCTAGCCATTTTGACCCGTCCATTGCCGCGAACCCTAAAATACGTAAATTTACACCGCAACTGATGCGACCGCCAAATTTCAGGAGTTTTTGAGCATGTTAAAACCTCCAAATAAGCGATTTACTTTTGTCGTAATAATAATAATAATTCCTTCAATTTCAATAGGGTCCTCGCACGGTACGTGCTCGGGCCCTAATTAAAGCTGCAAGCAGCGATGAACGGGCCCTCGCACCCTCACGCAACTCGAGGGCGCTGGCAGGACGCCGGCTCATGCTGCCGGCTCATGCTGCCGGCTCATGCCGCCCTTCATTCCTGTCGAAGGCAGACCCCTCACGCAGGACTTACATGTCATGTCCCTCAAATCATACGAAGACGTGTCATTTTGCCAGTAGGTGGCGCCGTACTAATAACCATGTATTGGCGTATAGATGTGTTCAGGGCAGGACTGTGTCTATAAGTGTTTTATGGCGAATAAGGTGTTGCCACAGTGACAGCGTTTGACGAAACCTCAAAAAACTTCTGGTGTCATCATCATCAAATTGTTGGGACTATGTCTCAGTAAAAATGAGGTGGTTGTGGTTCATCTGGTAGAGGAGAAACATGAAAGAATGAAATCAGTAACTTTCTGCCACCAGTAGGTGACGCTATGTCGCTGATGACAAATTACTCTGTAGATGTTTTCAGGGCTGCACTGTTGTCATATGTGTGAAGTTTTGGAAAGATATGTCCACGTACAGTGAAGTTACACAACTTTTGTAATCATGGCGAAACCTCAAAGTTCGCCGCCATGTCATGGCCACGCCCTTTGATGAAAAGTCACAGTGTTCACAATAAGACATCTTCTACATGTGTTGGATAGATTGACAAAGTTTGAGGTGGATCTGTCCAAGTTGTGGGAGTTATACTTCAAAATATACGCCATGTCATTTTCTGTTACCAGTAGGGGGCGCTATATTTATCACAAATTATTGACATGTAGATGTTTTCAGAGCGGGACTGTTATCAATCCTTGGAAGTTTGAGGAAGATTGGACCATGTATGCTGGAATTATACACTACTTCCTGTTTTGTGGCGAGACCCCGAAGTTTGAGATCCTGCCACGGTCACACGGTGTGACAACAAGTCCAGCTTTTGATAACTTTTTATTCTTCAATGTCTGGAGGTGGGACAGACCAAGTAAGAAGTCGATGGGATAAAATCTCTAGGACAAGTTCGTTCATTTACGTCTCCTGGAAATCGCCCAAAATGCAGAAAAGTGGCAGAAGTAAATTTAAAATGGCGGACTTCCGGTTGGGTTTGGAGCATAACTCCAAGAGGCTTTTTTGTACGTCTTGGAGTGTTACATACACCTACCAAGTTTCATACATGTAGGTCAAACCAGCTTCGGGGGCTGCTTCATTGAAAAATTGTAGGGGGCGCTGTTGAGGCATCTTGGCACATCAAAACACAAAAATCATATCAGACAACACAATTTGGGCCTTGTGATGGGTGTGCCAAGTTTCGTGAGTTTTCAAGTATGCCTTGCCCCTCAGAAACAACCTCGTGTTTTATGGCGAATGAGGCGGCGCCACGGTGACAGCGTTTGACGAAACTTCAAAGGCTTCTGCTTTGATCATCATCAAGGTCTTGGGACTATGTATTCGCAAAATTGAGTTTGTTCGGGGGAACCTGGTACAAGAGGGACGTGAAAGAATGAAAAAAGTAACTTTCTGCCGCCAGTAGGTGGCGCTATGATGCTGATTCAAATTTTCTGTATAGATGTTTTCAGGGCTGGACAGTTATCATATGTGTGAAGTTTTGGAAAGATTTGTCCACGTAGAGTCAAGTTACAGCAACTTTTGTCATCATGGCGAAACATCAAAGTTGACCGCCACGCCACGGTCACGCCCTTTAACGAAAACTCACAGTTTTCCATAGAAAGCATCATCAAGGCCTTTTGGATAATTTCCCCAAGTTTGACGTTGATGTGCTCAACTTTGGACGAGATGTGCTTCAAAGTGTAAAACATGACATTTTCTACTACCAGTAGGGGGCGCTATATTAATCACAAATTATTGACATGTAGATGTCTTCAGAGCGGGACTGTCATCAATCCTGTGAAGTTTGGGGAAGATTGGACAATGTATGCTGGAGTAATAAAGTACTTCCTGCGTTATAATACTACTTCCTGTTTGTAGCGAAATTTGAGGCCCCGGCACGGTCACACGGTGTGACGAAAAGTCAATTTTTTTGATAACTTTTGGTCTTCAACTTATGTAGGTGGGACAGACCAAGTTTGAAGTCGATAGGACAAAATCTCTAGGAGGAGTTCGTTCATTTACGACCCCTGCAAATGGCCAAAAACGCATGAAAATTGCACATTCAATTCAAAATGGCCAACTTCCTGTTGGGTTTAGGGCATGGGCCCAAGAGGCTTTTTTGTACGTCTTGGTGTGTTACATATGCCTACCAAGTTTCAGACACTTAGCTTAAACCAGCTTCGGGGGCTGCTTCGTTGAAAATGAGAAGGGGGCGCTACTGAGCCATTTTTTTGCACATTATCACGAAACCCCAAAAATATCAAATTTTTCACCACTTCTGATGAGTCTGTGAAGTTTGGTGTGTTTTTGAATATGATAAAGCCCTCAAAAAGCCAATTCATTAGGCAGAAAAATAATAATAATAACTCCTTCAGTTTCAATAGGGTCCTCGCACCGCTAGGTGCTCGGGCCCTAATAATAATAATCCTAAGGAAAACAATAGGGGCCTCGCACCGTGTTCGGCGCGCACCGTTTTACGGTGCGCGCCTCGGTGCTCGGGCCCTAATAATCCTAAGGAAAACAATAGGGTCCTCGCACGGTACGTGCTCGGGCCCTAATTACAGCTGCAAGCAGCGTTGAACGGGCCCTCGCACCCCACGCAACTCGGGGCCTGGCGCGGCCGCCACCGTGTCGCCAGAGGTCGACCGGCAGACAAGGCGCTGAATGTTTGCCTCCTTCGGACAGTGTAGGAACCGATGCGTTGCGACTTCCCGTCTCCACTGGGTGGCGCTATGACTCTGACTCCTGAGCGTCATGTGGGTGTGTTCATGCCAGGACTATTATCATACATGTGAAGTTTGGAGCAGATTCGACCATTAGATCCCATGTTATAGCAATATCGTGTTTCATGGTGAGACATCAAGTGTCGACGCCATGTCACAGCCACACCGTTCCATGCTAAGCAATTCTCTTAATATGTTTTGATCACACACTTGTGTAGATGGTACACACCAGTTTTGGAGTTAATTGATTCATTTCTGGAGGAGGAGATCATTAAAATACAACACGTGGAAAACGCCAAAAATGACTGTAAATTTCAAAATGGCCGACTTCCTGTTGGGTGTGGCCTATCCGTGCAAGAGGCTTTTTTGTGCGTGTGGATGTTATACATGTGTCTACCAAGTTTCGTGCATATCAGTGAGACGTCCTATGGTGGTTATTTGTGTGAATGGGCGTGGCCAATCCATTTAGCCACGCCTATTAACGAAATTCATAACATATGTTCTGGGTTGGACTGTCAATATACCTGTGAAGTTTCACAGAGATCTGACCAAGTACAGTGAAGTTATTGCTACTTCCTGTTTCATGGCGAGACGTCAAAATTCAACCTCCCACAACTGGCGTGCCCTTTAGATTCTGCGAGACCTTTTAATAACTTTTGATCAGGAAGTGTTCTAGATGGTAATCGGTAATTTTGAAGCCGTTCTGATGAATTCTGTAGGAGGAGTTCGTTAAAATACGATGCGTGCGCGACACCAAAAAAGACCATGACATTCAAAATGGCCGACTTCCTGTTGAATTTAGCCTAGAGGTCCAAGAGACTTTTTTGTTTGTCTGGGGGTGATGGAGATGTGTACCAATTTTTGTGCATATCGGTGAGACGTCCTATGGAAGTAATTCATATGAATGGGCGTGGCCAAGCCATATGGCCACGCCCATTGACGGAATTCATATCACATATTCAGGGCTGGACTGTTGACACACATATGAAGTTTCAGGTGGATATCATCAAAAACACCAAAGTTAAGGCCATTTTTATGCATTTTGGCGAAGGGTCGACTTCGCCGCCCTCCGGATGGAACGCCGTTTGACGACAGTCAAAATTCTTCATCATGGAGCATTACCAACATGTTGAGGCCTTTCTGACCAAATTTGAGCTGGATTTGCTGAACGTGCTCAGAGCTGGACCTCAAAGTCTAAAACATCGCTTTTTCTGTCACCAGCAGGGGGCGCTATGCAAATTTCAATATTTCTGCATGTAGACGTCTTCAGGGCGGGACTATTATGAATCCTGGGGAGTTTGGTACCGTTCGGACTATTAATGCCAAAGTTATAGCAATCTCATTTTTCATGGCGAGACATCAAACTTCGCCGCCACGCCCAGGTCAGGTTGTTTGGAGTTTACGTAATCCGTTAATAACTTTTGATCACAAACTAGTCTAGTTGGTGCACAGCAATTTTGAAGCCGTTCTGATTATTCCTGTAGGAGGAGTTCGTTAAAATACAACACGTGGAAAACGCCAAAAATGGCCGTTCAACGCCAAATATCTCACTTCCTGTTGGGTTTAGCCTATGTGTCCCTGTGACCTTTTTTGTGCGTCTCAGCATGATCTACATGCGTACCGATTTTCGTGCAGATCCGTGAAACCTGCCGAGTAGGGTGCTCTTTAAGGGGCGTGGCCTAGCCATTTTGACCCGCCCACCTCCACGAACCCTAAAATACCTAAATTTACACCACGACTGATGCGCATGCCAAAATTGGCGTGTTTTGGAATATGTTCAGGCCTCCAAATAAGCGATTTACTTTTGTCGTAATAATAATAATTCCTGCAATTTCAATAGGGTCCTCGCACAGACGTGCTCGGGCCCTAATTCCTGCAATTTCAATAGGGTCCTTGCACGGACGTGCTCGGGCCCTAAATAGGGTCCTCGCAAGGTACGTGCTCGGGCCCTAACAATCCTAAGGAAAACAATAGGGTCCTCGCACGGTACGTGCTCGGGCCCTAATAACTCCTTCAGTTTCAATAGGGTCCTCGCACCGCGTGGTGCTCGGGCCCTAAGAATAATAATAATAATTCCTTGCATTTCAATAGGGTCCTCGCACCGCTTGGTGCTCGGGCCCTAATTAAAGCTGCAAGCAGTGTTGAACGGGCCCTCGCACCTTCACGCAACTCGAAGGCAGTGGCAGGACGTCGGCTGACATCGCCATTCATGCCTGTCCAAGGCTGACCCCTCACACAGGTGTTATCATACAAAGACATGTCATTTGGCCACTAGGTGGCGCCGTACTAATAACCAAGTATTGGCGCATACATGTGTTCAGGGCAGGACTGTCATCAATCCTGTGAAGTTTGGGGAAGATTTGAAAATGTACGGTCAAGTTGTGAAGCAGTTACAAGCAAATTCAAAATGGTGGACTTCCTGTTGGGTTTGGCACATGGCTCCAAGAGGCTTTTTTGCACGTCTTTCAGTGATACATGTGCCTCCCAAGTTTCCTACATGTAGGTGAAAGCAGCTTCGGGGGCTGCTTCGTTGAATAATTGTAGGGGGCACTGTTGAGCCATGTTGGCAAATGAATGCATAAAAATGACATCAGACAACACAAATCGGGTCCTATCATATGTGTGCCAAGTTTCATGACTTTACAAGCATCCCTTACCCCTCAAAAACAACTTTGTGTTTTATGGCAAATAAGGCGTTGCCACAGTGACAGCTGAGGAAAACTCAAAAGCTTCTGGTGTCATCATCATCAAGGTCTTGGGACTATGTCTCAAATTGAGGTGGTTGATATTAACCTGGTAGAAGAGAGACATGAAAGAATGAAAGCAGTAACTTTCTGCAACCAGTAGGCGGCGCTATGACGGTGATGAAAAATTCTATTGTCAATGTTTTCAGGGCTGAACTGTTATCATCTGTATGAAGTTTTGGAAAGATATGTCCACCTAGAGTCAAGTTACACAACTTTTGTAATCATGGTGAATTATCAAAGTTTACCGCCACCTGACGGCCAAACCGTTTAACGATCTACTAATCTTTTGATAGCTTTTGATTACAACGTTGTCTAAATGGCACACAGTGATTTTGAAGTCGTTCTGATTAATCCTATAGGAGGAGTTTGTTAAAATACAACACATGCAAAAACCCAAAAATGGCCGCAAAATTCAAAATGGCCGACTTCTTGTTGGGTTTGGTTTAATGGTGCAAGAGGCTTTTTTGTGCGTCCGTGTGTGATACATGTATGTACCGATTTTTGTGCATATCGGTGAACGTCCTATGGGGGTTACTTTTATGAATGGGCGTGACCAAGTCATTTAGCCACGCCCATCAACGAAACTCAGCACATGTTCAGGCCAGGACCAGTAACACACATATCAAGTTTCAGGCAGATATGACCAAGGACACTGAAGTTAAGGCCACTTTGATGCGTTTTGGCGAAACATCGACTTTGTCACGCTCTGGGCGCAACGCCGTTTGACGATACGTCACAATCTTAATAATATAGCATAACCAAGGTCTTGAGACCTCTCTGACCAAATTTGAGGTGGATATGCTGAACAGGCTCAGAGCTGCACCTCAAAGTCTAAAACATGGCATTTTCTGTTTCCAGCAGGGGGCGCTATGACAAATACAGAATTTCTGCATGAAGACGTGTTCAGGGCGGGACTATTATATATCCAGTGAAGTTTGGTACAGATCGGACCATAAAACCCAAAGTTATAGCAATTTTGTTTTTCATGGCGAGACGTCAAACTTCGCCGCCAAACAGCCGATTCCCCCCTCAACGGATAACTGATCTTTTAATAACTTTTGATCACAAAGTAGCGTAGATGATACACAGCGATTTTGAAGCCGTTCTGATTAATCCTGTAGGAGGAGTTCGCTAAAATACAAAATGTGGAAAACGCCAAAAATGGCTGCTAAATTCAAAATGGCCGACTTCCTGTTGGGTTTGGCCTATGGCTCCAAAAGACTTTTTTGTGCGTCTGGGTGGGATACATATGTGTACCAATTTTCATGCATGTCGGTGAAAGGTGCCGCAGGGGCTGCTGTTTAAGGACCAACTTGAGGGTGCTGGCAGCCCAAAGCCCATATCACATGTAAATTTCCACCACGACTGACACGTGTGCCAAATTTGGTGAATTTATGAGTATGTCAAAGCTCCCAAAAATGCGATTCATTACAAGGAAGAAGAAAAATCATAATTCCTTCAATTTCAATAGGGTCCTCGCACGGTACATGCTCGGGCCCTAATAATAACTGTAATAATAATAATAAAAATCCGAACAAAAACAATAGGGTTCCCAGCACCGCTGGTCCTGGGAAACGCGTATGCCTTGCATTCGCGTTCCCCAGGCCCCGCGGGCTTGGCCCCCTAATTAAACCTGCAAGCAGCATTGAACGGGCCCTCGCACCTTTACGCAACTTGAGGGTGCTGGCAGGACGCCGGCTCACACCGCCGTTCATTCCTGTCGAAGGCAGACCCCTTACGCAGGGCTTACACGTTATATCCCTCAAATCATACGAAGACTTGTAATTTTGCCAGTAGGTGGCGCCACACTAATAACCAAATAGTGGCGTATAGATGTGTTCAGGGCAGGACTGTCATCAATCCAAGTTTGGGGAAGATTGGAACATGTATGGTGAAGTTGCGAACCAGTTACAAGCAACTTCAAAATGGCGGACTTCCTGTTGGGTTTGGCACATGGCTGCAACAGGGTTTGTTGTATGTCTTTCAGTGATACATGTGCCTACCAAGTTTCATAAATGTAGTTCAAACCAGCTTCAGGGGCTGCTTCGTTGAAAATTTGTAAGGGGCGCTATTGAGCCATGTTGGCACATCAGAGCAGAAAAATCACATCAGACAACAAAAATCGCATCCAAACATACAGTACAAGCCAAAAGTTTGGACACACCTTCTCATTCAATGCGTTTTCTTTATTTTCATGACTGTTTACATTATAGATTCTCACTGAAGGCATCAAAACTATGAATGAACACATGCGGAGTTATGTACTTAACAAAAAAGGTGAAATAACTGAAAACATGTTTTATATTCTAGTTTCTTCAAAATAGCCACCCTTTGCTCTGATTACTGCTTTGCACACTCTTGGCATTCTCTCCATGAGCTTCAAGAGGTAGTCACCTGAAATGGCTTTCCAACAGTCTTGAAGGAGTTCCCAGAGGTGTTTAGCACTTGTTGGCCCCTTTGCCTTCACTCTGCGGTCCAGCTCACCCCAAACCATACTGATTGGGTTCAGGTCCGGTGACTGTGGAGACCAGGTCATCTGCCGCAGCACTCCATCACTCTCCTTCTTGGTCAAATAGCCCTTACACAGCCTGGAGGTGTGTTTGGGGTCATTGTCCTGTTGAAAAATAAATGATCGTCCAACTAAACGCAAACCGGATGGGATGGCATGTCGCTGCAGGATGCTGTGGTAGCCATGCTGGTTCAGTGTGCCTTCAATTTTGAATAAATCCCCAACAGTGTCACCAGCAAAACACCCCCACACCATCACACCTCCTCCTCCATGCTTCACAGTGGGAACCAGGCATGTGGAATCCATCCGTTCACCTTTTCTGCGTCTCACAAAGACACGGCGGTTGGAACCAAAGATCTCAAATTTGGACTCATCAGACCAAAGCACAGATTTCCACTGGTCTAATGTCCATTCCTTGTGTTTCTTGGCCCAAACAAATCTCTTCTGCTTGTTGCCTCTCCTTAGCAGTGGTTTCCTAGCAGCTATTTGACCATGAAGGCCTGATTCACGCAGTCTCCTCTTAACAGTTGTTCTAGAGATGGGTCTGCTGCTAGAACTCTGTGTGGCATTCATCTGGTCTCTGATCTGAGCTGCTGTTAACTTGCGATTTCTGAGGCTGATGACTCGGATGAACTTATCCTCAGAAGCAGAGGTGACTCTTGGTCTTCCTTTCCTGGATCGGTCCTCATGTGTGCCAGTTTTGTTGTAGCGCTTGATGGTTTTTGCGACTCCACTTGGGGACACATTTAAAGTTTTTGCAATTTTCCGGACTGACTTACTTTCTTTTCTTAAAGTAATGATGGCCACTCGTTTTTCTTTAGTTAGCTGATTGGTTCTTGCCATGACATGAATTTTAACAGTTGTCCAATAGGGCTGTCGGCTGTGTATTAACCTGACTTCTGCACAACACAACTGATGGTCCCAACCCCATTGATAAAGCAAGAAATTCCACTAATTAACCCTGATAAGGCACACCTGTGAAGTGAAAACCATTTCAGGTGACTACCTCTTGAAGTTCATCGAGAGAATGCCAAGAGTGTGCAAAGCAGTAATCAGAGCAAAGGGTGGCTATTTTGAAGAAACTAGAATATAAAACATGTTTTCAGTTATTTCACCTTTTTTTGTTAAGTACATAACTCCACATGTGTTCATTCATAGTTTTGATGCCTTCAGTGAGAATCTACAATGTAAATAGTCATGAAAATAAAGAAAACGCATTGAATGAGAAGGTGTGTCCAAACTTTTGGCCTGTACTGTATGTATGCCAAGTTTCATGACTTTACAAGCATCCCCTACCCCTCAAAAAAAACTTTGTGTTTGATGGCAAATAAGGTGTTGCCATGGTGACCAAACATCACTAAGCTTTACAGCTGGCCTCGGGAGTGACTCCACATCAGGCTCGGCAAATTTCGTGCGAATCGATCAATTTTCATGTCACTTCATTTTTCTTTGATTATAGCGCCCCCTATCGGCCAATTTCCGCCAAATTGGGCTGACTGCCTCTAGTTGACATCTGAAACAAGTGAGTCAAGTTTGACATTGATAGCTTTTACTTTGACAAAAATATGCAACGGTATGTGTTTTTTAGCTAGCAGAAAAAAACTGTTTATATTTAGCTAGCGCATTTTTTGGAGTAGCAAAATTCTTTTGATAACTTTTGGTCAGGCCAGTCTGGAGATTGTATGTGCACAGTTTCGTGAAGATGGAGCTTAAATGCTAGGAGGAGTTTGAAAAAGTAGGTTTTTGATGTGTAGTCACTTACAAAGAGAAATATGCAGTGGGAGTGGGTTTGGCCTATGTCAGAAGATGCGACTCTATTTAGGGAACATGTGGATGTGAAGTTTATGAAGATGTGATTTCAAATGTGGAAGTTACAGGCCAAAATGCGTTTGCATCTATTATAGCGCCATCTTGTGGAGTAGACACAATTTTTGCTGTGGGTGGTCTGGATGCTATTCTATATAAACCCTGTGAATTTCACAGCCCTCAGCATAATACTTGAGCTGAAATAAATGTTTGTTGTTTATCTTATAATAAGCCACGCCCACTTTGAGCAATCGTGATTAACGTCAAGATATGGCTTCAGGAGTGACCCAGCATCATACCCACCAAATTTTGTAAAAATTGATTCAGCCATTTAAGATATAAATTTCCCATATTTGCAGTGCCTCCTAGTAGCCAACACTACCTAAATGTGGCTCACATCCTCACAGTCACAGGTCAATCAAGGATCTCAGATTTGGTGCTGTTAGCATTTATTTTGACCGAGATATGCACCAGTTTGCCAACCCTCCTTTGCACGGTTTAGCCTGCAGCACCACTTTTATCTGGGGAAGATAAAAATAGAGAATAATAATATCTAGAAAACTTTTTAATTTCTGAAGAAATTGCATGTGGGAGCTGCAAACTGTCAGCTACTTTTGCTACAGCTACAGCCACTGTAAGCTGCTGCTTCAACAGGATTTTTTTTCCAAATGTTATAACACATATAATGAAATGCTATTTGTCACATCCTGTCAATGGCCACAAGGTGGGGCTATTGGCACCATGTTTCCCCATGTTGTGCACATTGACATGGAGAACTTGTGTACCAAGTTTCATTTCACTGAAAACAACAGAAGTGTAGAAATATCATGTTATAACATTACAGTAGCGCCCCCTGTGGATAGAATTGTATCAAATTTTACATAATGGTACACTGTCATTATATGTACAAGATTCTCAAATTTGGTATCGATCCAAATCAGCATCGAAGAGTTATGGCTCGTTCAATGCATCAGGCCACACCTTCAAAAGTTTAGTAACCAATTACAGACAAACAGTAAGTGATACCATAAAAAAGAAGATATGAGCTGTGTTCGGGATCATCTAAACATGGTATGTATCACGTTTGGTGAAGATTGGATGAAAAATGTGCCAAAACCAACCCTGAATGTCCAACCCTGAAACCAGGCATTGGACCTGATAATGCCACTCCCTATGAATGTACAGGTATACTTTTGTATAAGTTAACAAATAGTGGTGATGTAGGGGTGGATAATGTCCAAAATGTTGTACCACAGTTAGGGATGCACAATATTATCGGCACGTCATCAGTATCGGCTGATAAAAGTTCTCAAATGAAACATCAGTATCGGCGAATTCTGTCAATTATGAAAAGCCGATATGTCACTTTCTCTTCTGCCGCCTGACTGTGCTTCCCTTGACGGACTGTTTCACCCTGACGGTCCTGCTTCTTCCTCAGCAGGCTCCACTGAACTCAAGCTGCCGTCAGACCCACTGCTTCTTCCCACTTCAACCCGAATAACAAACTGGGGCTCAGTGCTCCACATGGAGAGCCGGGGCTAACGTTAGCTGGGAGGCTAGCAGAGGCTAGCTGGCCTCTTCAGTTTGGGTGGTTAGGGTTAGTATTAGTACTTTTTAAAACAAAATAAAAATCTAATAAAATAATAGTAAAAAATAAATAATCTGATGAAGTCAACTGTCTAAAACACTGAAACCAATGGATCCAGAGAAGATGTATTTCAATACATTTTAATTTTATTTCCAGATGGGATGTGAAGTTTGAGCTGAAGTTAACTTGAAAAATAACATCATACAACCGTGGTCAAAAAGTTCAAGGTGGTGCCAATTGTTGGTCCAGTTGCAATTTTTAAAATCTTTCAGTGCCACATAGTAGTGAAATTCTATCAAATGTTACAGTTGTTCGGCATTCCCATCTATACAACTTTGTTGAATTTGTGAAATGAAGTTGTGTTATAAAGTGTCTCTAGGGAGCAAAACTATGTATGTTAAAGGCTGACCATTGAAGCAAGAATAATCACAATAATAAATATGATGAAATGCATATTTGTCACATCCAGTCATGTAAAAATATGTTAATGTGGTAAGGACAATTATTAAAAGAAATGTTTCAAGCTTGCGAGGTCAGAAAGAATGCAGGGATCAAAGCAAGAAAATATTTGTGCACTGGAAAAGTCGTCTAGGAGGAAATGTGTACAATATATTTAATTACGTATTATATGAATTAAAACTGTTCTATGCTTGAAATCAGGCATGGTGCCAGGGAATTTTAAGCCCTGTGAATGTACAGGTATAATTCTGTAGTCAACAAGTTAACAAGTGAAGAAATAGAGGTGAAGTAGAGATGGGTAATGGTCAAAATGTTTTATTACAGTATCACATCATAGTAACAGTATATATCACATACAGTAACTGTAATAATCCATGCTGCTGACAGAAGAAGAAATTGATGTCTGACATTCTCAAACTGATCAGTTGGACAAGCTGCAGCTAATCTACAAATGAAGTAACGTACATCTGTTAAAGATACATATGCTGATCTACTCATGGAAAAGGGGAAAGATGGCATTGCATGGTAGCCTAAATATTCTTGGCAAAAATTAACGGTCATTTTTATTTGAGTTCATAGAGGTTTCAAAGATGTTAGTATTGGAAATAATATGATTTTGTGTCATTTATGTGTGTCATTTTGCCTTATGAGAATATTGACAATGTGAGGGTATAATAAGTAACATAACATACAGTACCAATCCAAAGTGTGGACACAGTTTCTCATTGGGAAGGTGTACAAACTTTTGACTGGTACAGTAGGTTTGCATACATTTGATTTCAGAAATATTTTAAAATTCTTAAAATGTGAAACAATGATTTGATCAAATCATAATTTATATGGAAAATTATTAAATATCAAAATGCATCAGTTATTTAATTTGGCATAGAAAGATTTAATGTATTGATTTTATATTTTATTTAGTGTTGTTAATCAAACATTCTTACATATAATTATTTATAAAAATCATTTACTGATAAATACGTGTGTGCTATTTTATAAAGCAATGATAATTTTGTCAACAACGTTTAAGATGGGTTTCCTGATAGACAAGCGCACTGTGGCACGTTACAACATCCGCCGGATGTTCCAGTACACTTCCACTTCCAGTTACCTGTGATGACCTGCCTGCGTCTTTGGTGAGTTGATGTTTCTCTCTGCTCAATAAACGTTATTGGTGGCATTAAGATCGAAAATAAATTGTAAAAATTACAATCACGGGTTGGCAAGTAGATACAGACGTGAAATATGCAAATTAAATGTAGTTCTTTTTACTAGTGATGGTGAGATGAAGCTTCATGAAGTATTGAAGCTTTCCAGCAAATTGGTTCAGAAAAGGGTTCATTTCTCGAGGCTTCATGTGCACACGAAACCACCTGCTGGCCAAAGTGTGTAAAACAGGCAGCTGTGATCTTAACCATGAAATCTGTGATCCACCGTCATTTGTGTCAGTAGCAGCTGTTGGGAATGACTATAAATAACCAGAAAAATAATGTATGACCACATAAGTAGTTTATATCAATATAATGTATTATCTAGTGAGCATATTATGACTATACTGTATCACATACATGTATAATAAATTGTAGTTGTTTTGTGAATGCAACCTGTGTGTAAACCAGTCATTTGGTCAAAAATTGTATTGTGGTGTAGTGTCATATAATAAAATAATGGCAGGAGGGGTAATACTCATGTTCTGTGTCACTTCTGGAAAATGGAATTGGTTTAAAAGGGCAGAGTACAGTGAATGTGCTTGTGTAACTTGGAGGAGAGTATTGCTGTCAAAACCTCGCACCAAGAAGTGAACCGCTTCTCGAATCAGTCACGTGGTACAGTCGGGCAGCGAGGCTTCGGACGTCATCAATGACATCACTCGTCTGAAACGATACAAGCCTCGATACCAGTGTTGCCAACTTGGCGACTTTCTCGCTAAATCTGGCGACTTTTCAAACCCTCTTGGTGACTTTTTTTGTCAAAAGCGACTAGCGACAAATCTAGCGATTTTTTCTGGTGTTTTGGAGACTCTGATGTGAAAGCGCGTATCGTTCTGCAGTTACTGTCCTCAACGATCGAGCAGCGGGTGCTGCTGTGAGCCCCTCCCCCGTCCCAAAGCACTCACCGGCGGTCAATCTCACGCAGCACTCCCAGCTGCAGTCAGAGCAGAGAGGAGACCCACACTACTCCGCGTCCAGACTGCAAATGAATCGCGCATGCGCAAAGCCGCCACTGAGCCCGCCCCGGCTTACAGAGCGGGATGTAAATGTAAATGATTAACTGTCACACTAAAATAAATCACTGTACTTCACTCTCACAGCCTCAGTCACTTACTCACCTCGTTCACTGTGTGTGTACCTGTCTGTGACATTAGCCAAACATCTAGCTAGCTAGCTGAACATGTCTCAGTCAAAATAAGTGATTACCTATTTCAAAGGCAAAATAAAAAAAAACAATCCAAGAATCAACAGAAATAAGTTCATTTGTAGTTCTAAACATATTTTGGGTGTTTTTTACTCACTTTTTGTCTCTCCCACGACGTTATTCCTCTCTCCTACAGCGTCCATTGCAATTACATGCAAATTGCCAATTATGCAAATTAGGCGATGACGTCATCTAGCGACTTTCAGGACAGCCAATAGCTACTTTCCTTACTAGGGAGTTGGCAACACTGCTCGATACACGCATCGCGGAAACACTTCCTGGATTACTCGACACACGCTTCGAAGCATCGGCACCGCATGTAACATCACTACTTTTTACACACAGCGAACATTACAGTGACACGTGCAACGCGTTGGAAACGTTAGGTTGTTGCTAACGCTGTCTAGTAACGTTATAGGTTACATCCAGTGTCTCTTAAATTGCATCCATCTTTCACTCACGTCTTTTCCTTGCGTCCCTCCCATCGCGGATCTGCGGAGAGATGGAGGGAAATCATGCGAGGAGAGAGGAATTGGGGAAATGTGTTTTTAGAGACATGAAACGTCCTTTGTTCTGAAGCGACGTTCGTGTCTGATCAAGGCGGTGTTTCGGTTTAATGAGTGACCGAGTTAACTGGTGACTCAGTAGAATGAGTCGTGGTGACAGCAGTTTCAACAGTCTTCAGTTTTACTTCAACCAACTTTAAATTAAATACATACTCAGCCGTATTTATTATCTACGCTAACCGCTTACATAAATTAAATTATGTTCAGCAACACGTATTCACCGTTTCTCATAATGTGGGAAACAAACTGTAACTTAGCCTATAAGTTGGAAGTCCAGTTTTAGCCTTTTAAAATCTTGTGATTTTATAAGTTATCTTCAATCGGAAAGTGGCCCATTTTCATCTAATTAACCTGTATAATAAGTGTCAAATTTCTCATAAGGTGCTAGCTGCTCTGCTAATCTATATTTTTCTACACATACAAAGTAACTAAGAGAGGTGATAGTCCTTGTAAAACATAAAGGACTAGACAAATATATATTGTATTGAACATTCAATTTAAGACAATTTAAGGCTCATAGGAGGACACCTACGTGTTCTGTTTGTGTTTTCAACAGCTGCTGTCACTACAACAACCATGGACACATTTGCCCAAAAGTCACCAGTCAACATGGTCACTCATGAAATCGAAACAGCAGCAGCTGATCACAGCTGGATCAGCTGTCAGTCGACTTTAACAGCTGTGGCGACTTTTCATGGAGTGTGTGTCTGCATATATGTGCACTATGACAGTAATAAAGGTGCACAGTTACCACTGCCAGAGCAGCTGTTTCACAAACACCTGCACATGAGTAAAAAACCTGCATTCTGTGTTTATTCTGTGTCCTGGTCAGAGGCACAGGAACCATTTCTACTGACAGGGTGCGTTCATATCATTTATTAATTATTTGAGTCTGAATTTTTTGATATTCTGGTTGTGAATTCATTATTTAGGCTAATTACCCAGAATATGACCAGGGTGTGTTTTGAACACAGCTAAATATTTCAGGGAAAACTGAAATGACTTAACTCATATCAAACCTGATGCTCAGGAATATTCAGCTTCATGTGACTGAATGGATATGACAATAAATTATGTAACATATAAATGTGTTTAAATTGTGTTTCTTGCTGACAAACAATAAAAGTTAAAAAGGGAAATAACAGATCATGAAAAGAAAAATCTTTCTAACAAATAAACAAAGTTGTTTATGGTTCTTTTATTGATCAGAAGGACAATTAACACACATTTTTAACTAGATGGTGAGTCAGAAAACAAAATATAAAACTTGGGACACTTGAGTTTAATCTGTATCTGGCCCCACTTAAATATGAAACTGCAGTTAAGTTGGGATGTATCAGATCAGTTTGATCAGCTGCAGGGTCCAATCAATAACTGATATCCAATAAGGAGGTGTGTCAGCTGGTGAAAGAGTTCTGCCAAGGCTGCTTTCATGTAAACGCAAAATCAAGTATTGATATGTCGAAGACTCAAGTGAAGCATTAAGAAAGGAACTGCTTATGCGCAATGGCATCTGTTCTACAGAGAAGCTTGGTCAATGTTTTCATTAAGGATATTGAACTGCAAATACTACAATACATTTTAATTTGTAATTGATATCAGTCAATATGTTTTTTTTTTTTACGTTTTTTGTGTGTTAAACATTTTAAAATAATTTTCTTTTTAAAGTATGTTTAGTTTTATTGACAAGATCATGACTGTATAGTTGTAATTTACATGAATGGGTGACAGCAATTTCTTATTTCCATAGGTGTGCTGACCAAGATAAACTCCTGTTTTGGTAATGTAACCCACTAGTTATTTCAGAGTTTGGACCAGAGACTAGGTTCGTGGAGGAGGGCTTAAAGAGGAATTGACAGACACAATAATTAAATGGAGCCACAAGGTATGTTGGAAGCAGTCAACTATATTAACAGTATGAAAAAAATTAAATTAAATTAAATTAAATTAAATTAAATTCAGTACAATGGCATCTGATCACTCACTGTTTCACAATTTTCAGTGCAAAACCAAATAAAAGTATCCCTTTTTGGGGCAGTAACGCTCCTTTAATTGTTGCTTGAATGTTCCTTTAATGTTCCTTGAATGTTCCTTTAATGTTCCTTTAATGTCTTGTCGTTGTTAGTCAGCGCGCTTTGTGTGTTTGTCAAGTCAAGGGAAAGTTCAAAGAGTCAGGGGTCACACGTCAGGTGTGTGTGGTGGGCCTACCACAGACACAATCAGTTAAGATGAAGAAGGGGTTGGATGTCCTCTTCTGGCTCAGGTGCTGGTTCCCTACTCCGTTGGGCAAGGAAAATCTTCACTGGCTCGCCATCTCCCTCGATCAGGAGAATCCAGATCCACCTCTAAAGGTTCTATGGGGTCTCAAAAACCTAGCCTGTATAAAGACAGGGCTATCACTACATAGAATCACAGAATCATCAAACTTCTCTTATGGCCATATTCAATACATAAATCTCAACACACTACTGAAACACAATAGTGATTAAATGAATTATCTTTTTAACTGTACAGTTCTTCTTTTTCTTAAGGTGAGTATTTTCACACATTTTAATCATTTTTAATCAACATGAATTATTTTAGCTATTTAACCATGAATTATGATCATTTTAGCTCCTTTACCATGAATTATGATCATTTTAACTCATTTTCCCACATGAAATATGGATCATTTTAATCCGTTTTTTCAACCATTTCACACATTAAATTCACAGCATTAGATTATAAACTGAAATTTAGCAAAATGCACCTTTAACACACATCAGAATATCAATTCAGGGCTTGAGAGTTTCTGCCTCTGTGATATATGAACACGTTTAGCAGCATTTAACAAAACACACACCCTAACAGTGCATCTCAAAGTGAATACACAGGAAATTAAATAGCACACCTCATTTGTCTCATCAGACTATCAGAGCAAAATAGTAGTTTTAACTCTTAAAACACACAGTAAATACTAGCGACAGGTCACGTTCATGTGTCAACAAGGTTCCTGCCCTCTCACGTGCTAAATCACGATGTGGCTACTACAATTAGCGTGTGCTAGCACTAGTTAGCTCGAGCAACTCACCAAGTCTCTGCTGAAAATAATAACCCACGGATCCTCGACCACCTCTCTGCTGCAGGTAGGTACACTCCCACGGGTTATTCTGTGTTGATAAATGAGTTAACAACCGCTGTTTTCGTGACTTCTTATTTACTTTCTCTCCCGTGATTTCCTTCTGCTCGTATCGCTGCTCTGACTCTGTAGCTCTAACTCCGCGCCGTACTACTCTGCGTTCTCCCTCCGCACTGTAACTCTCGCGAGAAGAGGGAGGAGCTACTTTCTCTCACAACCCATCTATATAATACAACAAAAAGATTTGAGAGTGCGCAAATTAATATTACTGACAGAATAATAACTAAAGAGGGTTAATAAAATAAAAAATATTTTAAAGGGAAAACAATAGTAACTTTTCTACTGGTTACACCCTCCCCTTTTAATTCCCATGCACGTCCCGCTGCATGTTATTACTCTATAATAGGAGTGGTCATTTCAAAAGCTTGACTCTGGGACCAACTATTGTCATTATTTAGGGAATCAACAAAAGCTTCACTTAACCCTTGAAATAGTGATCGAACGACTGTGACTAGTGGGTTGCCTAACTGAGAATAGTCAAGTCTTTTTGATGGCTGACGAAGTCTCTCGGACCTCCGTATGGACTGGGGCAGGTCTGAGTTGTTCCTTTGAGTCACAGTCACTGGTTGCTCATCAACCTGGTCTCTCATCTCTGTTTCAGCCACGTTTTGACTTTCTGTCTGCATGGAGCTCGCTCCAGGTAGGTCTGACCCATCTGCCATGGTGTTATCTGGCATGGATGGGGGCTGGTTAAAGAGGCTGTCTCCTGCCTCATGGTCAGTTTCATCACTACCAGGCGGCTCATCTGTTGTGATTTCATGCTCAACGTTTGACTCATTTGTTTCACTTTCCTTTTCCTTTTCAGGTGGTTCCGTTCTGGGCTCTCCATCATTTGCCGTCTCCATGGACGGATTTCCAGGTAAGTGTATTTCAATTGCAGGTAAGTGGTTGTCAGGTTCTCTTCCAGGTTTCCCAAGTTCCTCCTTTTGTTTTCTTGGGTTCAGTATTGGTGTGTCATATATCTGGATGAAACGTGTCTCTTTTATCTCTTGTGGTGGTTCAAACTGATGACAAACTTCCTCATCATCATCCTCTTGGATCGAGTCGTTAGCCTCAGCTTGAGTGACAGTTTGTCGAGTTTGTGGTCTCTTAGGTTTACTGACACGCTCAGGCTCCTCCTCTTCCACCTGCGAAAGGAAGCCGCAAGGGAGCAAGAGGTCTCTGTGAAGCGTTCTCAGAGGACCATCTTCTTTCTCTGGTTTCAGTGTATACACAGGCAAGTCTCCCATCCTCTTGGTGACTACATACACTGTTGGCTCCCAACGATCTGCCAGTTTGTGTTTACTTCTGAGACGAAGATTTCGGACTAAGACCCGGTCTCCAACATCCAATGTGGACTCACGGATAACCTTGTCAAACCTCCTCTTGTTTTTTTCAGCCAATTGGCGAGAGTTCTTGGTAGCTACCTCGTAGCTTTCCTTGAGATGACTTTTTAAGGCTCTCACATAATGTGAATGTGAGAGGGTCTGTTTGTTGGTAACTGGTAGTCCAAAAGCAATGTCCACCGGCAGTCGTGGTTGTCTTCCAAACATTAGCTCATATGGGGAAAACCCTGTAACGTCATTTTTTGTGCAGTTATAAGCGTGTGTGAGGGGCTTCACAAAGTCACGCCAGTGGGTTTTCTCTCTGTCCTTCAATGTACCCAACATGCTGAGTAGAGTTCGGTTGTAGCGCTCTACTGGGTTTCCTCTGGGGTGATATGGGCTGGTTCTCACCTTTCGTATGCCTAGAAGGGAGCACAGTTCTCGGATGGTATGCGACTCGAAATCCCTCCCTTGGTCGCTGTGCAGCCTCTCGGGGAACCCGTAATGCACAAGGAACTGTTCCCACAAGCACCGTGCTACAGTGCTGGCCCTTTGATCTCTTGTGGGAATGGCCACAGCATACTTAGTAAAGTGATCCGTGATCACTAAAATGTCTTTTGTGTTCTTGCTATCAGGCTCTAATGAGAGGAAGTCCATACATACTAGCTCCAAGGGCCTGGTGGTCTGGATGTTTACAAGCGGGGCCGCTTTATCAGGTGGAGCTTTTCTGCGGACACATCTCTCGCACATCTTTATTTTTCTTTCAACATCTGAGGCCATCCTCGGCCAGTAAAAACGAGACCTCACAAGTTCGACCGTCCGCTCCATCCCTAGATGGCCCATGTTATCGTGAAGGTTTTGCAACACAGTGGACCTGAGGGCTTCAGGGAGAACGAACTGCATGATGGTTTCGGCCCCAGAAAAGCGCTTACGGTAAAGAAGGTCATCTTTAAGCTCGAGACGCTTCCATTCCTTCAGGATCAAATGAAGGTCAGAGGAGTCGGCTTTGATGCCTGCAGGTAAGTTACTTCCTGATTCTAATAGGCTGATGACTTTGCCAATGATAGAATCGTCTCTTTGTGCCTGCATGAGATCAGAATGACTGTACTTTGGAATTGTCAGAAGTCCGTCGTTCAGATCTTCCTCATCAAAGACAGTAGGGATGGCAGCGGAAGACATAGCGAGAGACTGCACAAGGCCAAAAGGTGCTGCATCATCTGACAAAGCTGTATGCCTCTGACAGGTTGCCTTGACAGTGTCTGCAAGAAGAAGTTGAGGCTCATCGTCCCTTACAGATGACAGAAGATGGGACTTGAACTTCTCAATACGTTGGCACTCCTCCTGAGAAGCCACGTCTTCCACAAGTGCCCCATGAGGCCGTCTGGACAGGCCATCTGCGTCTAGATTCTGTCTGCCAGCCCTGTATTTGATGTCGAAGGTGTAAGTTGACAACGCTGCAAGCCAGCGGTAGCTAGCGGCATCTAGCTTTGCTGAGGTGAGCAGGTACGTTAAGGGATTATTATCTGTAACAACGGTGAAAGTATTGCCGTACAGATAATCATGAAATTTGTCTGTGATGGCCCATTTAAGGGCCAAAAACTCCAACTTATGAGCCGGGTATCTGGACTCACTTCTAGATAACCCTCGGCTCGCATATGCAACCACACGTGTGGTTCCCCCCTGCTCCTGATACAGGGCGGCCCCCAACCCCGTGGTGCTAGCGTCTGTATGAAGAAAGTAGGGCAGCTTTGGGTTAGCATAGCCGAGCACAGGTGCAGAGGTGAGTTTCTCAATTATTCCTTCAAAGGCCTGCTGACAAGCATCACTCCAACGTTCTCCGAAGGGTTGCTTGGGGTCAAGGTATTTACCATCACTGGGACCAGCTTTGCAGCCCTTCCGCCGAGGTGGGTAGCCAGCTGTGAGAGAGGTAAGTGGTTTAACTATTTTTGAATAGTCCTTCACGAACCTCCGGTAATAACCGGTAAACCCAAGAAATGACTGGAGTTCTTTCAAGGTTTGAGGTCTTGGCCAGGTTTTTAATGACTCAACTTTCTCGGGATCGGTTTCCACTCCTTCCCTGGACACAATGTGTCCTAGATAACGGACGGAGGTCTGAAAGAACCTACACTTGCCAGGTGAGAGCTTGAGCCCGTATTCTCTCAGGCGTTCGAGGACATGAATGAGCCGGGTTTCATGCTCTTCAAGTGTACTGGAAAACACGATTATATCGTCCAAGAAGACGAGAACCTCTTTCAAGTTGATATCTGTCATACACTTCTCCATGAGCCTTTGAAAAGTGCTCGGAGCATTTGTGATTCCCTGCGGCATACGATTGAATTCGTAGAACCCAAAGGGGCACGCAAACGCTGTCTTGGCCTTGTCTGTCTCACATCTCGATTTGGTAATACCCCGACTTGAGGTCCATCACCGAAAACCATTGTGACCCAGCAAGGGCTGAAAAAGACTCTTCAAGGTTTGGCAGTGCATAGGCGTCACGGATGGTCTGCAGATTTAGTTTCCGATAATCCACGCATAATCTCACATCACCATTCTTTTTCCGCACTACAACGATGGGTGAAGAAAATGGGGATTCAGACTCTTGAATGACACCAGCATCTAAGAGTGCTCTGAGATGTTTTTTGACTGCCTCGAAATCATGAGGGTGAATGGGTCGCGACCTCTGTTTAAAGGGAGTCTCATCTTTGAGGTTGATGTGATGTTGAATCTTGGTTGCATGACCAAAATCGAGGTCATTGTGAGAGAAGACATCAGAGAAAGTGTTTAATGTCTGTGTTATTCTGTGCTTCCATCCCTCAGGAAGTGATGATGTACCAAAGTCGAAGCTCAATGAAGACTTTGTGTCCGTATCCTGCTGCTGGACAGAACAATCAACAGTGATTGGTTGGTCACTTTTCTCATTGGGCAAAGGATTTGGAATGATGCAATCAGGGACAACCAGCTCAGCGATCACACAGTTGGTGGGAAGTGTGATGTCATGATCTGTCTCGTTCCTCAGGAGCACTGGAACTTTGTAGGGACCATGCTTTGGAAGAGTAATGAGGCAGCAATCCACAAAGACACCACCTGGCAAAGAAGAGTTAGTCGGCTGTTCAAGCAATGCCCATTGTTCCGACTCTGCTTGGTTGGAGAACACGAAACCTTCAACCAGTACCTTCTGGTTTGCAGGTAGGACATCTTGAGTTGGACCTTTAAGTTTCACCAGACCAATGCTGCCATTTTCTGCTTGTTTTTTTCTGACCTCGAGTGTTTTCAGAACCTGCTGGTAACCATATGGAATGGACTGAGAATGAGGTAAGGACTCACAATGTAGGTCATACAAGGGGTCAAGTGTGTTTGTGCCAATTAGCAGAGGAACATCACTGTTTGAACGGAGATCAGGGACAATTAGGGCCAAGGTGAGTATTTCAGGTTCGGTTTCTAGGAAGTTTTTTGGGAACTTTATGTTGGTCTCCACATATCCGAGATATGGGACGGTCTGGCCATTTGCCCCCTCAATCTCAAGAAGGTCTGAAATGGGTTTAATGGGGTGCTCAGACAAATGGTCTTGGTAGAAGGTCATGGATATGGTGGTGACTTGCGAGCCCGTATCCAGTAAGCAACTGCAGTCCACCCCATCAACAGCTACTCTGGATGTGCATTTCCTCCCTACAAGTCGACTAGGCAGCTTTTTGTTGTTGTGTGCATCGACATTTAAACTCATTGCCTTCTTTCTGTTTTTTCCGATGGGACGGTTCTCATCCCTAGCTTCTGTTTGTCCCTCAACAGAAGCTTCAACTAGTTTAAATCAGATGCGTCAGTGGAGTTATTGTGGCTTTCCCACCTGCGCTGCTTTTCTTTGAGCGCTTCTCTCTTGGCAGCCACTAGCTCTGGGTTTGGTTCTTTGCTGCACCCTGATGCAATGTGAGCATCCTCTCCACACCTGAAACAATACCACGGCTTTGGTCTTGGTACCCTCGCTGTGATTTGTTTGATTTGTTTCTTGTCTGGTTCAACTTTTGTCTTTTGTTGCTGTTTCTTTTTTTCTTTTGCTGCAGTTTTCACAGGTTTGTCTGCGCATCTGGCCTGGAGCTGTGCTACTTGAGCTGTAAGGTTTGCAAGCTGTTTCCTGAAATCATCATCTGCAGTGGGAGTATCATCAGTGTCCATAATGGGGTAAGAGCTGCTTGTGTCTGGCATGAATGTGGTCTGTAATTGTGTGAGAGCTCTTGTTTTTGTCATCCCCAAGTGTTGCTTCATTCTGGTTGCCTTACTTGCCTGCTTATCCTCTTCTGTGCGCAGTAGTAGAAGCAGTTCAGCAAAACAAGGAGGGTCACTTTTCCGCTGTTCCAGCTGAAGGCTGGTTAGCAAGGGGCTATCCCAGCAACCACGACAAAACTGTCGGAGAAGTTGTTTATTCACATCACCAGGAGCTATCCCACCTCTGCTGATTACTGAGCTCAAAGCAGTGTGTAATCTCTGCAAGTAATCAGCGGATTTCTCACCAACATTCTGGTTGGTGTTCAAAAAGCGAGCGAAGAGCTCATCACCGTCCTCTACTGCGGCGTAAGCCGAATCGAGCAGTGTGAGGTAAGTCTTAGATGTCGCTGTTGGGCCTAGTGATTTCACCACATTGGCTGCTGGCAGTGAGAGACTCTCCAAGATTTTCCTGACAACCTGGGTATCTGAGATGGTGGGATCATTTATGCAAAACTCTACACTGCTACGCCAAGCGTCATAATCGACTTCAAAAGCTGGGTGGGGGACTCTCCCTGAGAAAGGCTTCAGTTTGTAAGACAAATTGGAGTGCGAAGTTACATCGCTGCTCTTAACAATGTGCTCCACAATGACACGTTGCACTTCTGGTGTGCTGATCAGATCTGCCGGCACTTGGGGGGATTGTATTTTTCTTTCCTGAAGCAGAACAGTCTCACTGTTAGTTTCAGCAAGCTGAGGTGTGACATTAACTGAGCTTGTTTTTTCAATAGCAGGGGAGACAGGTGGTGTGACTTGACGTTCATCTGGAGGAGACGATGGCTCTGGTTCTGCAGGAGTTTCAGTGACCTTGGCTTCTGCCCCTTTCCCCACTGACTCTCCTATTCTAGCCAACTCTGCCCTCAGAATGTCTTCAAATGATTTGCTGCTCCTCCTTGCCAAATCTCTCAACTCAGTCAGGTAAGCTGCTGTTACAGAAGCACTAACCTCAGTACTGTAAACACTGGCTAGGCTTTGAATGTGGTGAACAACCCCTGGGTCTGTAGTGGTTCTGCGTAAAGGTAATTGTTTCGCTAGCTCTCTGGCTGTAGCCTCATGTTCAAACTCAACAATAACCTTTAACTCTTTTTCTGCAGATGGAACTTTAACCATTCTGGCTACTGGCCCATGCTGTTCCAGGAAGCAAAAAGCTTCGTTATCAAGCTCAGTGTTAGTTAGCCCACTAACTAAAACTGCATTTTGGACTTTAATATTTTCTGACTGCACGACCTCCATCTTTGCGGGTAAATAAAGACAGTTTGTAATAAACTTAAGGTAAGTAAATGTAAAATTTGCAGTTTGTCGCTCCAGTTATTTAATTGTGTCTGTTCTAATGTAAAAGTTAAAGTGCTTGATCACGAATAAAACCCTCCTGGCTGGCTCGCCAAATTTTGCCTGTAACCCACTAGTTATTTCAGAGTTTGGACCAGAGACTAGGTTCGTGGAGGAGGGCTTAAAGAGGAATTGACAGACACAATAATTAAATGGAGCCACAAGGTATGTTGGAAGCAGTCAACTATATTAACAGTATGAAAAAAATTAAATTAAATTAAATTAAATAAAATTAAATTAAATTCAGTACAATGGCATCTGATCACTCACTGTTTCACAATTTTCAGTGCAAAACCAAATAAAAGTATCCCTTTTTGGGGCAGTAACGCTCCTTTAATTGTTGCTTGAATGTTCCTTTAATGTTCCTTGAATGTTCCTTTAATGTTCCTTTAATGTCTTGTCGTTGTCAGTCAGCGCGCTTTGTGTGTTTGTCAAGTCAAGGGAAAGTTCAAAGAGTCAGGGGTCACACGTCAGGTGTGTGTGGTGGGCCTACCACAGACACAATCAGTTAAGATGAAGAAGGGGTTGGATGTCCTCTTCTGGCTCAGGTGCTGGTTCCCTACTCCGTTGGGCAAGGAAAATCTTCACTGGCTCGCCATCTCCCTCGATCAGGAGAATCCAGATCCACCTCTAAAGGTTCTATGGGGTCTCAAAAACCTAGCCTGTATAAAGACAGGGCTATCACTACATAGAATCACAGAATCATCAAACTTCTCTTATGGCCATATTCAATACATAAATCTCAACACACTACTGAAACACAATAGTGATTAAATGAATTATTTTTTTAACTGTACAGTTCTTCTTTTTCTTAAGGTGAGTATTTTCACACATTTTAATCATTTTTAATCAACATGAATTATTTTAGCTATTTAACCATGAATTATGATCATTTTAGCTCCTTTACCATGAATTATGATCATTTTAACTCATTTTCCCACATGAAATATGGATCATTTTAATCCGTTTTTTCAACCATTTCACACATTAAATTCACAGCATTAGATTATAAACTGAAATTTAGCAAAATGCACCTTTAACACACATCAGAATATCAATTCAGGGCTTGAGAGTTTCTGCCTCTGTGATATATGAACACGTTTAGCAGCATTTAACAAAACACACACCCTAACAGTGCATCTCAAAGTGAATACACAGGAAATTAAATAGCACACCTCATTTGTCTCATCAGACTATCAGAGCAAAATAGTAGTTTTAACTCTTAAAACACACAGTAAATACTAGCGACAGGTCACGTTCATGTGTCAACAAGGTTCCTGCCCTCTCACGTGCTAAATCACGATGTGGCTACTACAATTAGCGTGTGCTAGCACTAGTTAGCTCGAGCAACTCACCAAGTCTCTGCTGAAAATAATAACCCACGGATCCTCGACCACCTCTCTGCTGCAGGTAGGTACACTCCCACGGGTTATTCTGTGTTGATAAATGAGTTAACAACCGCTGTTTTCGTGACTTCTTATTTACTTTCTCTCCCGTGATTTCCTTCTGCTCGTATCGCTGCTCTGACTCTGTAGCTCTAACTCCGCGCCGTACTACTCTGCGTTCTCCCTCCGCACTGTAACTCTCGCGAGAAGAGGGAGGAGCTACTTTCTCTCACAACCCATCTATATAATACAACAAAAAGATTTGAGAGTGCGCAAATTAATATTACTGACAGAATAATAACTAAAGAGGGTTAATAAAATAAAAAATATTTTAAAGGGAAAACAATAGTAACTTTTCTACTGGTTACACCAAGTACTCGAAAAGTTGCGAAAAAGTAGTTGAAGTGAAAACATTAATGACAAGTGTTTTGATTTGATCATTAAAAAAATCATTAAGGGGCTGATCGATATTTATATGCAAATGGGGCTGGTCCAAAACAGGGGGGGTTCCCAAACTTTTTTTTGAGCAGTGGAGGGGGCCATATGGTTTTTATTTTGGCTTCAGGGGGGGTCATGCAACTTTACTTTGTTAAGTTTTGTATGCTTTTTTGTTTCTTTTCCATTCTTATTTTACTCAGAGGTTTTGGTTTATACTCCCCTATATAAAGTTACCCTGCATGGTCCACAATGGTATTTCCCACTTGTACACACGTCACTGACCGGAAAACCCAATAGAGTAGCAGAAGAAGACGACCGCGGAACACAAACAATGGCTGTGAGGAGATCGATTTGTCGAAAGGAAGGTTTCCTTCATGCTAATTTGAGAGTGTCTTTACAGACCTTAAAAGTCTTTACAGACACACTGGACAAATTTAATTGCATTGGAGAACTTTGTCTTTGCTGCCTGTGGGTGTGGAAGCCATCCCAACTTTAATTTTCTTCCTTCTGGCAGCTGTGAATGCAAATTGAAAACCGTATCAGATAGTGAATTCTATACCAGCCTTAATCAAGCTACATATCAAATGTGACACTAGTGCTATAGTGACTATTAAATGCAATTTCAGATTTACAATTTACAGAGTACAGGAAATAACAGTATACTATACATTACTGTAGGCTACATATTGTATGTAGTGCAGTGTGTACTTCCAATATAAAAGTAGTGTTCCAATAGACACTGAATGCTTTTTGTGTAGGCTATAAGTACATGTACAAACATTTATCAGTTTGTGTCAGTGATGGCTTTTTTTTGGCAGTTTTAAATAAATGTGTACACATGTGCTGCATATATAGGCTATTTAATTTGCAGTCACTTGTTTTGTGATACATTTAGATTTATGTTGGACTATCTGGTTTGCTTTCTATGTGCCGTTTGTGCTGAAACTATTTTCTACAGAGAAGGTTTTTATTTTAAACTGTAGTCTGCTGTAGATAGCAGGTATAACAGACACATTCAGATTGTAAATGAATGTTCAAGCCTGTATCTACTCTCCTGAACGGTGGGACTGTTTTGCTTGCGTGGGCCAACACATAGAGATTGCAGATTAAACTAGCTTGCAAAAATAGGCTAGCTTCTTCCCAAATCCCAACCCATGGTATACCTTGTGGAACGCATCACTCCTGGAAGAGTCTGTTGCGGTCGTTGCGGGGGGCTCTTGATTTTCAGTGCGTATATGAGCACCAGGAGGGCAGCCACAATACCCACATGGATTGTCGGTCCCAGGCTCATACGCATCACAATCTGTGCAGGATAGACACCTGCCTCTCCAAACTCCACGTCTGTCCTTCATTGTTTAGTGGCACGCTTATCCTCGGGTCACCAGGCTTGAATGAAAACAGTGGCCAGTGGACATGCTCTCTCACCCGGCACCCCTGGTTTAATGCAATGGTTTAATCCAGGGTGATTTGATTGGTCGTAAACTACAGTGTGGGTCGTACCAAAATATGACAAGATGGCACGAGCCGGTAGAAACAAGTTTGGAGGAACAGAACTGTATTTTGTTGCTCATATGACATTGCAGCTATTAATTATGTTAAATGCTGAATGGCTCTTTAAAGTACCGCTTTGGAATACTACAAGAGGACACAAATGGATTTTTGCGGCTGCTACGGGTCCATTTGGTTTAAAACACAACACTGTTCTACAGCTGGAAAAGGTAGGACAGAAAAAAAACTCACGCCTGACAGCTGATAATGACAGCTTTTATACTCACAACTGTTTATTTTAAATACGAAAAATATAGCTCCCAATCTGTCTTTATTTTGCAGTGTCAGAATCAAATGGAAGACGTTTCCAGATTTAGTTTCACAGTAGCTTTGTGAACTCAATACTGACCCCACCTGGCAGAGTAAGGTTTTAGAAACAATGGCGAAGTCAAATACGGTGCTATTTATTGATGGAAATCGTCATTATTATTGCCCTCTTTACTTGTGATTATATACAAAAATGTTGTTTATGGTTGGGGGGGGGGGGGGGTCATACATGTTTCTCCAATCTGTCAGGGGGGGCCAAAACGTTTTTTTTTGGACGCTTGGGGGGGGTTTAAGGAAAAAATAAAATCATAATCACGTCCCAACCATACCCCGGTCCTATTTAAATAACGATCAGCCCCTAAGTAGTAAGGACCTTGTTCTGATGCACCTAGACATTGTTCAGAGAAAATAACAGGATAGTTGCATGTTTCATGTTTTTCTTAAAGCAATACTCATGTGTCTAGTACTCACTGAACATTTTAATAGGAACACCTGTGCACTATATAATGATATACTACTTTTATGAAGCTTATACATTTTCAGTTTTTGTTGACATTGTCAGAAAGATGAGAATTCTCCTTCATGTTTTTTGAGGTTGTAATGGTGGTGTACTATACTGAGTGTACTTTAATGAAAAGTGTTGCTACTATTTATGTCTACTGATGTTAATTACGTGGACAAAATATTAAGAACACTTTTCACTGTAATGCACTTCACTACATCACCACCACCCAGTATGACCTCAATAATAGACATAAAGTAGAATTATCATTCTTCTGACAGTTTCCAAAGACTTCAGTACAAAATCAAGATATTGTGACATGTAGCAAACTATCAAAGCAATGTCAACAGAAATGTGCATGTGCAATGACGTTGTATCCAATACAACAGGTATAAATTGTACGTTTATGAAGCTTATACAATCTCTAATTATTATAACTAGTGCAGTGCCTGTTCAAAATATGCCTGTTCAGAATGGGCAGATTGCTTATTTTTTCTTGATATATATATATATATATATCAATTGACAAGTGTATCAATTAAAATGATAAGGATTTAATAAGTTGAATGGTTTAATCCAGACAGAAACTTCACCAGTGAAACTAAACCAAGGTTGAACCATAGAAGCCGTTTATGACCTTGCATTGGTTGATTCTGCTGCCAATCAGCAAAGCGCATGTCTTTTTCCTGCCTTGCTGTGATGTGACGGTGTTTATATCAAACAGACCCCACTGCACTCAGACACGGAGCTCAGTGGCTTGCTGTTCATTTGTTTATTCACAGTATATTAATATTAAACATGTTACATGTACAAATTGCACCAAAAGACTACCTGTCTCAACAGTAAATCAGCTGTTGAGTGTTTTATGGTTGTTAATTTGTGCTTTAGAACGTAACCACTTTGAAACAATCAGAAAACAACATATTTCTGTAATTCACAGGCTTTCTCTCCCTCAGAGAAAGGTCTCCATTACTGTCTGTCGCTCACTCATGCCCTCAACGCATTCGCCCTCTCTCTCTCTTCTTTCTCGTCTTTTTTAAAATGAGTCAGAAAATTCTCAACAAAGCCTAACTTTTAATGTTATCAAATGAAGAGAGATGTCGTCCCCTCATCTCTCTCATGGCAGGGTTGTAAAGCTCTGACCGTGGCATGCAGTAGCAGAGCCCAGAAGGCCACTGCAGAGCATAGCAGCTGATGGCTTGATTGTTCAGAGTTTAAATTTATTAATATTTATTCTGATGTGTCCAAATTGCACCAAATTCGACACAGTACTCCCTTTTTCCCCCAGCCATACATCTGCCAAGTGTGGAGTCGAGCCGATGAGCGGTTACTTGCTTTAGTAGATAGATACACCTCATTACACCACTTTTATGTGCATATTGTACAAAACAATTTTGTGGTTATGATAAAGTTTAACCAAAAAAGTTTAAAAAACATAAAGTTTAAAGATAAAGTTTTTCTGAATGTTAGATAAACATTTCCCATCAGTTATAACTGACAATTTCAGTAACATTTATTCAAGCAAGACAAATGTGTTTTTCAGTACATTACTTAAAATAAACTTGTGTTTATTTTAATGAATGAAATATTTTATTTATAATTTTTCCATCTTCATTTACTCTGACCCAATAACAGCTATACTGATGCTTACACCTCTGCAGAAATCTCACAAGTGTTACCTTTATTATGAAAAAAAGATTCATATAGACCTTGTAGTTTCATAGATGTACTATATTCATTTTGAGAACGTCATTTTCAAGCAGGCGCCTGAGCCACAGGCCTAAAGATTAAGAAGTTAATCTGATTTTGTAATGTACTTTTACACTGTTAAAACTGACTACCAAACAATAGCTTTAGTGATTGTAACTGAGTCTATTTGTTTTTGTCTTTCTTGTTTTTTGTTAGTTTGTTTTCTTCATCTGGTTTTAATGGGCATTGATGTTGGCTGACCCTCATCTACTCTAAATGGTGAGTTCACATGTCTTCACAATTCAAAAATACATTTTGTTACCAGTCTTATATTTGTCAAGCAAAGGCAGAGCGTTATTGTAGTATATCTTCGAAATACCAAAACAGTTGATGGTGATGTCATGATCTGATTGTAAAGTGGTTCTTGGTTCAAAAGTGAGTGTCAGTTAAATATGTCCACTGAAATGCAATCAAAAACATATCTGGCAACTAACGTAAGTAAAGTTGATGAAGGTCAATGCCTGACAGATAGAAAAGGTTTTTTTCATTTAGAAAACTTTACTGAATTTATTTCAAAGCATATTGCATTTGAATGTACATTCATTGAACACTTTTGGAACCACCCATGCAATCTCATTAAATTTAATAGAACAGCTTGGTCATAAAATTTACTTAAGAAGCTAATAGGTTTTTTTTCATATGTATATATCAATGTATATGCATTAAGAACAGTTTTCAATATCATGCACACTAGTACAACACCAGCACCCACTCCAACTTCAAAGTTATAATCTTGAGGTTTTTTAATTAATAGATGTCTGTTAAACCACTATCTATCACCATATAAGGTAACACAATGGTGATTGAGCCTATGGCCAGCTGATGAAAGCACTTGCATTTGCAGTATTATGATTATTACAAACTGGGTGTCGGTGGCAACTTTCCCGTCATGCATTCAAATCAGACATTTTTGTCTTTTACTGGCACAGTGTTTACTGCACATACAGTAACTCTCTCCTGTGTTGCGCGCACACAGAGGGCTGAGTCCCGCCCCTCAGTGCTCCTCACAGCAGAGGAGAGGAGACGAAGTAGCATGGCCATAAATGACAAAATACAGTAGAGACTCTCGCGCTGAGCTGAAATGAACCAAGTATACATAAATAATGTAAATAACATAAATAAACAGTCTCTGCTGCATTTGGCCGTCATTTATGGTCATGCAATATCCTCTCCTTTACACTCATGTTAGTGAGGGCTCTGTCTGTGTATGCACAGTGGAGCAGAGGACAGTGGACCAGGTGAAGTACTCAGGTTGACGACAATTACACTTGATGCTGTAAAGCTGCAAGTAAAAAGCCATTAAGAGCAATTTATTAATGTAATGCAAAAGAACAGCACACCTGCAATTACCGCTTATCGCCATGTGGTGTTGCCAAAGAGAACAAAATGGAGATATCCTAACTTATTACTTCAATAATATACATAAATGACTATTATCAGGTTTCTGACAATATCAGCAAGAATTGATAAGAATTGATCTATAATTGATCTAAAATTTCCTGAAACAACATT
The DNA here is from genome assembly GCA_019142605.1 of Cephalopholis sonnerati. NCBI lineage: Eukaryota > Metazoa > Chordata > Actinopteri > Perciformes > Serranidae > Cephalopholis > Cephalopholis sonnerati. The sequence continues at coordinate 40,354,667 of JAGQAX010000010.1, read as the reverse complement.
TATTGCATAGCTGTTGTACTGGATTGCATTAAATTAAACTAGATTGCACAGGTATTCTTAAAGGGGATTTATTATGCTTTTCCTCCTTTTCAGACATATATACAGTACAGGCCAAAAGTTTGGACACACCTTCTCCTTCAATGCGTTTTCTTTATTTTCATGACTATTTACATTGTAGATTCTCACTGAAGGCATCAAAACTGTGAATGAACACATGTGGAGTTATGTACTTAAAGCTGCAGTGGGTAGAAAGCCAGAAAACGGTTGATTTCTGAGTCTCATCTCAGATAGGTTTCGTTTCTCTCCGCCCTGAGCCCCTCCTACCAGACGAGCACGCGCACACAGCATTTTTTCGACTGAGTCGCTATCGAGCCGCTGCTAAGCCGCTGCTCGATTTCACGGTCCACTGAGGACAATTTCGAATAATGTCCGAGTCACAGGTAAGAAAAACTGAATGTCGCTTGCTGTCTCCTTCTGCCGGGGGCACGAGAACGCGCAAACTGCAGTACAACAGCCAATAGGACTGAGCTGGCCTGTGATTGGTTGATGCCTGGCGGCCCACGGCTGTTTCTTTAGAGGCTGAATACAGAGCCATGCTGAGGCGCAGAAACCTATTGCCTGTCTCAGGCCACTTGACTTACATTATGCTTGAAGGATATTATGGCATTTTTTCTCAATTATACTAAAACAATGTTGCCTACTGGAACTTTAACAAAAAAAGGTGAAATAACTGAAAACATGTTTTATATTCTAGTTTCTTCAAAATAGCCACCCTTTGCTCTGATTACTGCTTTGCACACTCTTGGCATTCTCTCGATAAGAGAACAGTCTTGAAGGAGTTCCCAGAGGTATTTAGCACTTGTTGGCCCCTTTGCCTTCACTCTGCTGTCCAGCTCACCCCAAACCATCTCGTTTGGGTTCAGGTCCGGTGACTGTGGAGGCCAGGTCATCTGCCGCAGCACTCCATCACTCTCCTTCTTGGTCAAATAGCCCTTACACAGCCTGGAGGTGTGTTTGGGGTCATTGTCCTGTTGAAAAATAAATGATCGTCCAACTAAACGCAAACCGGATGGGATGGCATGTCGCTGCAGGATGCTGTGGTAGCCATGCTGGTTCAGTGTGCCTTCAATTTTGAATAAATCCCCAACAGTGTCACCAGCAAAACACCCCCACACCATCACACCTCCTCCTCCATGCTTCACAGTGGGAACCAGGCATGTGGAATCCATCCGTTCACCTTTTCTGCGTCTCACAAAGACACGGCGGTTGGAACCAAAGATCTCAAATTTGGACTCATCAGACCAAAGCACAGATTTCCACTGGACTAATGTCCATTCCTTGTGTTTCTTGGCCCAAACAAATCTCTTCTGCTTGTTGCCTCTCCTTAGCAGTGGTTTCCTAGCAGCTATTTGACCATGAAGGCCTGATTCGCGCAGTCTTCTCTTTAACAGTTGTTCTAGAGATGGGTCTGCTGCTAGAACTCTGTGTGGCATTCATCTGGTCTCTGATCTGAGCTGCTGTTAACTTGCGATTTCTGAGGCTGGTGACTCGGATGAACTTATCCTCAGAAGCAGACGTGACTCTTGGTCTTCCTTTCCTGGATCGGTCCTCATGTGTGCCAGTTTCGTTGTAGCGCTTGATGGTTTTTGCGACTCCACTTGGGGACACATTTAAAGTTTTTGCAATTTTCCAGACTGACTGACCTTAATTTCTTAAAGTAATGATGGCCACTCGTTTTTCTTTAGTTAGCTGATTGGTTCTTGCCATAATATGAATTTTAACAGTTGTCCAATAGGGCTGTCGGCTGTGTATTAACCTGACTTCTGCACAACACAACTGATGGTCCCAACCCCATTGATAAAGCAAGAAATTCCACTAATTAACCCTGATAAGGCACACCTGTGAAGTGAAAACCATTTCAGGTGACTACCTCTTGAAGCTCATCAAGAGAATGCCAAGAGTGTGCAAAGCAGTAATCAGAGCAAAGGGTGGCTATTTTGAAGAAACTAGAATATAAAACATGTTTTCAGTTATTTCACCTTTTTTTGTTAAGTACATAACTCCACGTGTTCATTCATAGTTTTGATGCCTTCAGTGAGAATCTACAATGTAAATAGTCATGAAAATAAAGAAAACGCATTGAATGGGAAGGTGTGTCCAAACTTATATATATATATATGTGTATATATATATATATACATATATATATACACATATACATATATATATATATATATATATATATATATATATATATATGTATATGTATATATATATATATATAATATCACAATGTTGGCTATTCCTGTTAAAAGTGGCCGACATGTCAGCTAACAAGGTAAATGTATGTAGCAGTAATCCCTGTGAGCAAAAACTAGCAGCTTCAGACTGCTATGAACGCTAAGTTTCCAACGGTTTCTTCTACTTTCAGCCGGAGCTGATGTCAGTTTGTGATGGATTTCTTTATATAGACATGCTACGTGCACAGCGCGCGAGTTCACTGCTCTGCTCCGGGAGTAGTTAAGCCAATCCACGACTCCGTTACACAGCACAGCAAAGTAAAATAAGTAGTTTATTTGTTGGAGGAGTGCTGGTTGTCTGCAGCTCTTCATAAAACATCTCACTGTGGCTGGTTCTGCTTGTACTCTTCCTACCTGCATTATTTCTAGCTGATCCACTAAACAAATACCTCCAAATAGCTCCATATGTTGTTGTTTTGACCGGTTTTTAGCAGCTAACAAAGCTTCGCTAATTCAGTGAGAAACACGTTTTTACTTCCTGTAACTTCTTCACAATAAAAGTCTCCTGTTAGTTAGTCATTTAAGAGGTTTTAATTTGAAGCAGGAAAGCAGGAAATGTTTGGTTTGCATTGACATCAAAGTTACACAACTCTTACAGGTAAAACTGGTTAATCAAAACAGAGTGGGCTCATCGGGAGGGGGGCCATAAAAAAACAGGAGCTAAAACGGAGTGTAAGAGAAACTGTGTATATTGAGTTGCTGCATAAAGGGCCAGTATAAGATAAATAAGGAGTTTTTTGAAATGTGAATCGTATTAAGCTACTTAAGTGGAGTCTAAAAATAAAAATTTAGGTCTGAAATGAGCATAATCCGTCCTCTTTAATAAAGTGCTCAATGAACATATAGGAATTTCATCATTTTCTTTTGTTTGCAAGTTTAATTGTATAGATGAATAAACTAGAATCTGGTCAAATGTTTGGAGTTCTATCGATTTAAATTGACACATTGATTCATAATTGTTAGATTCTGAAGAATTTGTACAAAATTGTCCCAACCACTGCATATGCACTGAAATCTCAAATAATTTGTATCTGCATATTTTGTGGTAATACATCAAATATATTCACTTTATGTGCCAACAACTTAAGTGGATTATAGACAACCAGAAAACAATTGTTAAATTTGTAGGGAACATGTTCAACACCATGTTTGATAGGTTTGTGCATATGCATTGTTATAAACAGTAAAGAAAAATTATTCATTCATTAATGAAGTTGTCCTTTGTTATTTTTCAGATTCAACACCCTGTTCTAAGGATTACTGCTGAGGTTTCTCAACTGTCTTTTTTTCTCTATCTTTGTCTCTTACTCATTTCTCTCTCTATTTTTCACTCTGTCTTGCAATTTCCCAATGAAATTGCACAATTGCTTGAAAATCGCTTGAAAATCACCTGAAAATCGCTCAACAATCTGAAAATCGCTCAAAAATCTCTGAAAATCACTTGAATATTGCTTGAAAATCATCTGAAAAATCCCTTCATAATGACTTGTTTTTTCAAAGTATTACAAATTGTGAAGTAATGTTATGAGGTGAGATAGTACTAAAGCTTTAGTTTCAAGTATCTATATTTTTGATTTTACACATCAAAGTGCATTCAAGAACAACACATCTGATTTTTTTTGTATCAATATAAGTACATTCCTAACAATTGTTTTGACCTGTGAACTGTATCTATAAGTGAAATAAACAATAAAACAAGTGTCATTACTTTGTGAAAGTGTTAATAAGCATGCCCAGAAAAGAAAAAAGATCTCAAGCGGCCAAGGTACGTTGGCAGAGATTAACTCTACATGATGATGACACATCATATCAACATGTACAGGATCCTCACGCTCTGAACAGCATTCCAGTAGAGGTGCCACAGATGTCTTATGCTGATATGGTGAAGAGGGAACGTGCACAACCAATGTCTGCTGCTGACCATGACAAACACAAATGTGAAAGAATTGTTCCCAATGTACCAGGGGTGTGTTATGCAGATGTTGTTAAGAGGGGACATCACAGTGATGTACCATGTGTAGCGGGACCATGTTGTGCTAACAATATAGACCAAAGATGTCCCTGTGATGAAACACATGTGCTTGCAACTCGCAGTCAGGCTTCTGCTAAATATGGATACTCCAGAAATCACCAGTGTACCTGCAACTCTCTCACATTTCTTGCTTTCCTTCATGAGAATGAAAAAGCCACTAGCGCAGACCTTGACTATGTTTTGGATAAGGGTGATATAATGTACAGGAATGCCAGACAGAAGTTCCCTGAGAGCATTCACCTGGCTATTGATGAGCTCCCAAGAAAAGCACCTGCACGTAGATGTGTGTACAAAGTGGTCTTTCAAGATTCCAGGTACGGCAGACTTGCAAACCCCCAAGATGAATCTGTAAGAAACCTCCCAGACTTAAAGGCAGGACTCAGCTGTTTGTCGTCAGATGTCAAGTATGCATTGCTGATGATGAGTGCCTTATGTATTGCAGTATTCAGAAACCGATCAGGCAGATACGGGTTCTTTGATCCACATTCTAGAGGAGCTAACGGTTTGCCACTAAACATGGGTCTTCATAGTGTTGGTACTGGTGTGATGCTCACTTTTACACATCTCGATGATATGATCGACCGGCTTGTAAAGACTCATGAAATTTTGAGCACACCATCTTCCTGTGTCTATGAACTAACACCTGTGCAGTTTCACAACCAGCCCACGACCAGCTGGAAAGATGCAATCCCAAACACAGACAGTACAACTCATGTTGCTGCTGTTTCACCTACCACAATGCAGGGTGATGCTCAAAAGTTTCAATTGTCTGTGTCCAAGATAAACACTGATGTGTCAGAGGAATTCACATGTCACACAGCTGCTGTATCACCCATCACAGTGCACGATGATGCCCATGAGTCTCTCTCACATGCTCCAAACATGAACACTGATGATGCTGACATCTCTAATAACATGCCACAGAATGTGTCCATTTCTGTAACAGCCATGAGACAACAAGACATTCCAGTCATGTTCAGCAATGTCCAAACAGAACAAGAACCATTGATAAATACTTTTGTCAGTGATGTCTCAGACAACATCCCACAGGATATTTCACGTAAATTGTCAAAATATGACAAAAATCAAAGGACAAAAATAATGAGGCGACAAGTTCAAACTACTGATCACAGACTTGGGAAAAATGAAAAGTTAAACAAAAAATACAAACACAGTGATGAATTCAGACAAAGGAGGAAGCAATACATCAACATGCGTTACAAAACAGACAGTGGATTTAAGGACAAGCAAAAGCAGTACATTACCTCTCGCTACAGAAAAGACAGTAGATTTAAGGACAAGCAAAAGCAGTACATTTCCTCTCGCTACAGAAAAGACAGCGGATTCAAGGACAAGTAGAAGCACTACATTACCTCTCGCTACAGAAAAGACAGTGGATTCAAGGACAAGCAGAAGCAGTACATGAAGCAGTACATTACCTCTCGCTACAGAAAAGACAGTGGATTCAAGGACAAGCAGAAACAGTACATTACCTCTTGCTACAGAAAAGACAGCAGATTCAAGGACAAGCAGAAGCAGTGCATGAATACTCGCTACAGAAAAGAGACCACATTTAAGTACAGACAAAAACAAGTCATGAAACATTTAATGCGGGAAAAGTATAGAAACAACCTTGCATTCAGGATAATGCATAACATGAGATGTGCAACGAGAATAAAAAGAAAATACAGACGGATGATTAGACAAACATGTCAGACTGATAACACTTTGATTACTGAGGCAACATCAGTTTTCAAGTCACAAATAAAGAATGGTCCCACTTATATGTGCACAGTCTGTCACAAAGCCTCATTTCCCAATCAAGTACGACCATGCGTAAGGTCAAAATATGTCAAAAATCCAGATGTGGTTGCAGCATGCCTGACTGGAAAGTATGTTGATTCTTGTGATGATGGCTGCAGAAATGAACAACAGTGTAAGGTGCCTGATGAGAGAAAAAGAGAGTGGATCTGTTACACCTGCCATAATCATCTTAAAAACGGAGCCAACCCAACCCTTGCTGTAGCTAACAACTTGGAGCTTGCTGACATTCCACCTGAACTATGTGATCTCAACATACTGGAGAGGCATCTCATAGCCAAGTGCATACCATTTGCCAAGATCATTCCTCTTCCCAAAGGCCAACGGAGAGAAATACGTGGTAATGTTGTACGTGTCCCATATGACCCCGAATGAGAAATCAGTCTCAAGTCATGAGAATAAAACTTAAGAGACGATTGTGCTACAAAGGACATCAGCTGTTTCAGACTGTGACCTGGTCCAAACTTATACAGGCGCTACATAAACTGAAACAAATCCACCCACAGTATGAGGACATAACTATCACGCATGAGGCTGCAGAGGAAATATTGTCTTTTGGTGAAGGAATCTACTGTGTTGCACCTGCTGAAAGAAGCAGTCCAGTTAGCTTTTTCAGAACACCTAAACTGGAGGCCATGGCATTCCCTGTTCAGTTCCCTATAGGTGAAAATACACTGGATGAAAAGAGATGCATTAAAGTGACACCCAGTGGTTATTTCAAAATAAGGCTTTTCAGTATTGATGATTGCTTTGCCAGAGACACAAATTACTTGTTCTTTGCACAGTTTATGACTGAAATACACTTTGCTACTTCCAGCATAACAATACAACTATGCAAAGGAAAACCCATGACCAGAGATGGATGCAAAATTACCTCAAGAATAGAAGTTGAGAAATTGGTACGGAATAAAGATGCAATCAGATTCATGCAGCCACTCAGAGGGACACCAGGCTATTGGGAGAAAACAACAAAAGATCTTTTTGCCATGATCAGACAGCTGGGAACTCCTACATTCTTTTGTATGTTTTCTGCAGCTGAAATGCGTTGGCCAGAAGTAATTGAGGCAATAAAGACGCAACAGGGTGAAGAAATCAATTTTGAGGAGCTCGACTGGTCCACAAAGTGTGACATATTGCGAAGCAATCCTGTGACAACAATGCGCATGTTTGATAAACGTGTTGAAGCATTATTCAGAGATTTAATCTTGTCTCCTGCACAACCCCTTGGCAAAGTTGTTGACTACTTTTACAGAGTAGAGTTTCAGCACAGAGGAAGCCCACACATACACTGCTTCTTATGGGTAGAAGGTGCACCTGTATTTGATGAAGATGATGATCAGACTGTCTGTGATTTTGTGTCCAAATACATCACTGCTCAACTGCCTGACCCACATACACAACCTGACCAGTACAAGAAAGTCACAGAGGTGCAAATGCACAGCAAAAAGCATTCAGGGACATGTTTCAAAAGTCCTGGCTCTGGTTGCAGATTTGGCTTTCCCAAACCACCCTGCAGTGAGACAATGATAATGAGACCCAATGAGGATGATGATCAAATACAAGTGGAAGAAGCAAAGCGAAAGCTCAAACAGCTTAACCAGTTGTTGAATGAACCTTTCTCTGCCTCCCTAAGTTTGCAGCAGCTCCTGACTCGATGTAATTTCACATCTGAAGAATATGAGCGATGCTTGAGCATGATGTACAAATCCAGTGCAGTGATACTGAGGCGTGATCCAAAGGACTGCTGGGTAAATGGATACAATTCCCATCTGCGTGAAGCCTGGAATGCTAATCTCGATGTAAGTTATATACTGAATGCATACGGAGCAATAGTTTACCTCACAAGCTATATAACTAAGAAGGAGGCGGGCCTTTCTGAGTACCTCAAAACAGTCAGTCAGAACTCCAACATGGACAGTGTCAATGAATGTGATGAAATGAAGGAAATCATGCAGGCATACTCAAAAAAGAGAGAGGTCAGCACTCAGGAATGTGTGACTCGTGCATGTGGGATAAACATGAAAAAGTGTTCACGTGGTGTCATATTCATACCAACAGATGACAATGCAGTCAGAATGAGTCGTCCTCTTTCATAGCTGGAAAACACTGCACCAGAGAGTGAAAATGTGTGGATGACATCTTACACTGACAAATACAAATCAAGGCCTGAAACACCAGAGTTTGAGGAGATGTGCTTGGCTGATTTTGCAGCTACTTGCAGGGTTGTCTATGGTGAACAGAAAAAGGGCAAAAACGTTTTTCTGCTGTTAAATCACATGGGATTTGTTCAAAGGAGAAGCACTGATAAGCCTGCCATAATCAGATTTCATCGACCCTCAGAGAAAAAGTATCCAAAGCAATACTATGGCACATTGCTGAAACTTTACCTCCCTTACCGATCAGAGCAGGAACTGAAAAGACAGTTCTTTTCCCACATACGAGTCCTTCTACAATGCTGGCTCAGTTCAACTACCAGGTTCTAACCATTCTGTGGCTGTCCAAGACATTGTCAAACAAAACAGAGAGAAATACGAGAAACACAGCAAGGAGACTGAGGATGCTGTCGAAGAATATGAACAGAACAAAGGCGTGATTGATGAATGGTCTAACCTTGCACTTGAATCTGAACTAGTGAGATTGGAGTGTATTGAAGAACTTGAGGTAAGACAACCAGACTGTGTAAATGAACAAGAAAATGTGCCAGACTACAGCCTTCAGGCTAATGCTGTTACAGAGTCCAGAGCCATCAGAGAGGTCCCTGCTATAGATCCTGCACTGTTACGTCAAATGTTTCAAAATCTGAACCAGAAGCAAGCCCGTGTATTCTACACGGGCTTGACTGGTGCATAAAGCGAGTCTGTGGCCTAAATCCAGATCAGTTTTTCTTTTACATAAACGGCGGTGCTGGAACAGGGAAGTCACATCTCATCAAATGCATCTACTCAGACGCATCTAAGATACTGTGCAAACTGCCAAAATATTCGGAGGATGCTGACATTTCAAAACCCACTGTCCTGTTGACTGCTTTCACTGGAACTGCAGCCTTTAACATCTCAGGCACAACACTGCACTCTCTCCTCAAGCTACCAAGAAGCCTTAAACCCCCATTTCAAGGACTTGGCAACAAATTGGATGATGTCATCTTTTCAATGCTGAGATCATTATCATCGATGAAGTGTCCATGGTGTCAAAGTCCCTTTTTGCCTATGTTGATGTGAGACTTAAATAGATCAAAGGCAGTCAGAGACCCTTTGGAGGAATGTCAGTAATAGCTGTTGGAGACTTCTATCAGTTGCCACCAGTGCGACAGGCTCAACCTCTCTGTGTGCACGATCCATCAGAGATTGACTTGTGGCACGAACACTTTCAGATGATCACTCTGACTGAGATTATGCTTCAGAAGGATGATATTCCCCTTGCAGAGATTTTGAACCGGATCCGTGTGAAAGAAAAATCAGATAAGCTGACTGAAGCAGACAGAGCTTTGCTGTCACAAGCTGTCACTGATCCAGCACTTTGTCCAACTGATGTCCTGCACATTTTTGCAACTAATTAACAAGTAGATGCCCACAACTCAGCAATATTAACTGAACTTCACTCTCACATCACTAAAATTGATGCTGATGACTACAAAAAAGACCCACAAACTGGCAAAATGTCACGACAAGCCCAACCATTTAAAGGAGGCAAAAATGACTTACTCGATACACTATAAGTTGTTGAAGGTGCTCGTGTTATGCTCACCAAAAACATAGATGTTTCTCAAGGACTAGTGAATGGTTCCTTTGCTACTCTAGTCAGGTTAATAACCTCTGAACAACATGGATCTGTACATGTCACTATGCTTGGGCTCAAGATGGATGATAAAACAGCTGGAGGGAATTGCAGTAACAGAGCACCAGGGGCACCTGACAATCTTGTGTACGTAGAGAGAGCAGAGGAGAATCTGAAACAGAAAGGAGTAGTACGCAGACAGTTTCCCATTAAGCTGGCCTTTGCATGTACAATTCATAAGGTTCGAGATATGACAACAACATCAGCTGTAGTGTCACTCAAGCACATTTTTTAACCTGGTATGGCTTATGTAGCTGTAAGTAGAGTGACCTCTCTCAGTGGATTGCACCTACTGGACATGGATGAGAGTAAAATGTATGCCAACCCTGAAATCACTGCAGCCTTAAAGACCATGAGACAAGTCAACTTGGACAACATCATGCCCCTTCTTCATATCAAACAAGCATTGAGCAGACATGACACTCTGATCATTGTTCACCATAACATGGAAGGATTGCCATCTCATGTGAATGACATCAAAAGCCATCATTAGCTGTGTCTTGCATATGTCTTGTGTCTCACAGAAACTTGCCTACAAGGCTCCTTTGTTGCAGACAGTCTCCATTTAGAGGGCTACAATATGTTCAAACGCAACAGACACTTGTCCTTGTCTTTGTCATGTCCTCCAACAGCTCATAAAGCCCATCTCATCTCAAATGACCTGTTCGAAGCATTTCAATCCAGTTTCATCTCAACAATGCAGCACTGAAGCAGCCTTCCTCAAAGTCACCAACGACCTCCTCTTCCCCTCAGACTCTGGTCACCTCAGCATTCTCATCCTCGTCAACGTCACTGCAACGTTTGACACCATCAACCACACCATTCTTCTCTCCCACCTTGGATCCTTGATCAACATCACCAATACTGCTCTAAGGCCCTGATCATGATATGATAAGATCATATCTCACAAACAGACAACAGTTCATCAACATCAACAATTACCCCTTCTCCACTGCTCATCTGTTCCAAGGCATCCCCCAGAGTTCGGTTCTTGCTCTGTCCCTTGGCGTCCCCCAGAGTTCGGTTCTTTCTCTGTCCCAGAGCGTCCCCAAGACTTTGATTCTTGCTCTGTCCCTTGGCGTCCCCCAGAGTTCGGTTCTTTCTCTGTCCCAAAGTGTCCCCGAGAGTTTGGTTTTTGTTCTGTCCCAGAGTGACCCTAGAATTCGGTTCTTGCTCTGTCCAAGGCATCCCCCAGAGTTCAGTTCTTGGTCCTCTCCTCTTCATCCTCTACCTGTTCCCCCTTGGTAACATCATACGTTTCATGGTCTCCACTTCCAGTGCTATGCTAATGATGTCCAGCTCTACATCTCCACTAAATCCATCACCACTGCAACTCACTCCACTCTGATCAACTGCCTCACTGAAATTAAATCATGGATACAAGCCAACTCTGCCAAACTAAACTGTGATAAATCAGACATCATTATCTGTCCCAAATCCCACACCAAAAGCACTCACAACTTCTGCCTCACCATTGATAACTCCACTCTGTCTCCCTCCCCACATATCTGCAACCTTGGAGTCATTTTTGACAGCAATGTCTCCTTTGACCACCAAGTCAAACAAATAAACAAAACTGCCTTTTTCCAACTAAAAACCATAGCTTGTCTCCACCCATCACTCTCCTCTGCCACTGAAATTGTGATCCCTACCTCCATCACATCCATAATTGACTACTACAACAGTTTGACTTAAAACACAGAATTATTTAAATGTGCAGTGATGAAATCAAAAAGAGTATATCGCAGAGCAGGGGTATCCTATGTGAAGCCTGGTTCAACACCTTGACAGGCTGCCTCAGTGTCTCTGAGGCTGTGAGGGGGGGGGGGGGTGGATCAGAGGAACCCCTCAAAACTTGATATGACTGTTGTAATGTGCCACCTCCCCTGACACTGTGAGGATCAGCTCAAGAACCAATCATCATGCTGCCACAGGTCAGACACTGCACCATCTTAACCATGAAGTGGAGACATCACTGCTGGACCACACAGACACTTCCTGTTAATCCCACTCACTCTTCAACGTTGAGGATAAGATAACACCTACCAACCTTTGCTGTACCTTCTCTCTAACGTCACGCTACTATAGACCAATGCTGCAACAACATCATGATTAACTGTCAATCAACAGCAGACCCATCACTGCTGACTACATGTACACATGTATTCCTTCTGCCAGTGCCAAGGTTGCTTCACAACACAGCATAAGTTCGTGGGGTTTTTTTATTATTGTTTAAAAATTCATATTAGCTTTTTAATGTTTTGATGATACTATTGTTGCTTCTGACTTTCATGGGATGTTACTATGACATTGTCATTTACATTTACTTCTTCCTTCAGATTGCCCTCCCTTGTGATCCCTTCACTTCAGAGTGGAAAACCTCAGGTCTACCTCAGGAGCTAACCACTGAAAATAAGCTGAACATCATGCAGCTTTACAAAAATTGATGCAAAATAGCAATAGACAGAAAAAAAATCTGCCCTGCAGCACTGTTCAAGGCATTTGATTATTGTCTATTATGTAAGTTTTACACATGTTCTGTTTCATAGTTATCAGTTTGTCATAACAACCTCCTATTTTCTCGTTAGGACCAGCTTATTCCTCCTACCTCCACATCAACATCTGTACATCCATCCATCATTTTTAGAGAGAGTGACTCATCTGTGTTGCATCAAACTCCTCACTGAACAAGTCCTACAGATAACACATTTTTATGACCTTTGTTACATTTTGTTATGTTTGTAGAAAATATCCCTCTTTGACCAAATAACTAAGAAAAACACTGTTTGTGCATGTTTATTGCAAGAATGTCAGAAAAGAAAGTTCTTTTATTCTTTTTATTCTTTTTAAGGCCTCTCCTCCTCCATGTCACTGTTGAGACACTGCCCTCACACCAAACATTGAGCAGATAATTGGAAGCTGCAGTTCTACAGCAACTGGAAAGGTTATATGGTGGCAGCCGTTTACATCTGGCAGCCAAATGCAACTGAACTAATGAACTTGGAGGAGAGAGCACATTTTTAAATAATCATTAGAATACGCTTTCAGCCGATAGCTATGTGAGTTTTTCCAAATTTTTCTAGTTTGCCTTGATGCCTAAATCAGAACTCTGTTGCCCAATCCAAGTGATGACTGGGACCAGAAGTACAGAAACATTGCATCTGTTTTATTAATTAATTATTTTATTAATTGCCTGTCAGTTTCTGTATTGATTGAAGAATTCTTTCACTTGTTTTTAAAGATCTTCATGGTGTTGCACCAGCCTACTTCTCTGACATGCTCACAATGTATAAATAAGCAATGCCTTGTGTCCTGTGGCACAAGCCATTTACTTAACAGTAATTAACTTTTTACTATTTCATGACAAAAACCTTTGGTGCAACAGCTTTAAGGTTTTATGCTCAGAACTGTTGGAACAGAAATGATCTGAAAGCAGCTGAAAGTGTTGATGTATTGAAACTTAAAACCTACCTTTTTTGCCTGACTTTTGATTAGAATAGTTTTATTACCATTATTTATTTTATTTGATCATTTATTTTATTGTATTCATGTTTAATTCCTCTTTTCTATCATTATCATTTCAATCTCATTGTTAAAGAATTATAATAAAAACAATAAAACAGATGTTAAAATAAATTAATTATTTTAACATGTGCATTAGAAACAATATTAGTCTATTATATTAGTTTCAATCATTTGTACTGTTTACATTTGTAATGTCTTATTATCAACTTCTCAATTATCTGTAAAGCACTTGGAATTGCACTAACCTGTATGAACAGTCCCATATAAATAAAGTTTGATTGATTGAATTCTAATGACTAAGCTGAATAGGTTGTTAGTAATTATTTCCTGTGACATTATAACTACTTTTTAAAACAAAGTAATCTAATTTTATACAACAACAAAAAATATTACTAATGAAATCAACCTATCTATAAAACTTTGCTGAATTGGGTTAAAATGGAATATTGCATTTAAGAGATATGGCAGTTAATAAATAGTATGTTGGTGATTTACTAATGACCACAAGGTAATGCTATTAGTGCCATGATTGCAATGAGAACTTGTGTACCAAGTTTCATTTTATTAAAGACAACAACATTGCAGAAATATAATGTGATAATGTTACTTTAGCACCCACTGTGGGTAGAATTGTATGAAATGTTACACACTTGTGCGATGTGACTAAGTACAAAATTCCCAAAGTTGGTTGCAATCCAATTTAGCATTAAAGACTTATTGCCCATTAAGTACATCAGGCACTGCCTTCAAAAATTTGGTAACCAACTACAAACAAATAGTAAGTGACATCCAAAAACAAACCCATAAGTTCATCTAAATATGGTAAGTACCAACTCTGGTGAAAATATGTGCCAAAAGCAGCAAAAAATGTGTTTACTAAAAAATCCAAAATTGCAGAGGAATTTTCCCAATGGGTGTGACCTGTATCAGTAGAATTGACTTCATCCAAGGAACACACTGTGTAAATACTGTTTTGATAGTGGTGAAGAAAATCACTGAAGTCCTTGTGTGCTGTGGTGGTGGTGACAGATGAAATCAAGGCCAGCAACAGGAGGTGGGTACTGCATTCAGACAAGTTCAAATCAGCAGGGATCAAAAGGCAGGAGAGACACACAGTTGGTATCTTGTTGATCAAGTGGTTGTACCCAGATGTCACTTGATCATCAAATCTCTACCCAAATATGTATTTCTTCTTCAATAGGTCCCACAGTTCTTGATTATTAGTCAAAATGTAAAACACATAATAACTAACCATATGGCGGTGCTATTGTTGCCATGTTTTTAATATGTTAAACATTATCACATGGGACACCTGTCCATGAATGGTGAATACTTTAACACTTTGAGATATCAACTCCAAAACCTTCATCCAATAGACTTTCCATTATACATTTTAACAATTTAAAAAATTATAATAAATCATGGAAAAATGTTAAAATACCTTATGGAGATGTACGTTTTTACATTAAAGGGAAATTTGTAGGACAAACAATATGTCAGTAGATAGATGTCACAAAACAGAAAAATATTGATACGTTTTTAGCACCATTTCTATGTGAAACTGTATCAAATACCACAGACTTGTTCAGCATTGGCATCTGTACAACTGTGCTGAATTTGGTTACCAGACGCCAGATGCAGCCACTGCTGTTATTGTTACTGTCGCTGCAAATTTCTGTTCCAGCAGCAATTATTTAAAATTTTGTAGCGCCACTTACAGGTGAAATTGTATCAAAGACAACAAACTTGTTCAGCATCCCAACCTGTACAGTTTAGCTGAATTTGTTACCATGGATTATTTATGAGATATGGAACTTAATAAGTGGTACGGTGGTGTTTTAATTATGGCCACAATGTGGGGCTGTTGCTGCCATGTTTCAATATGTGGTGCACAGTGACATGGAGAATTTATGTACCAAGTCTCATTTTATTAAAGACAACAGAAATGTAGAAATATCATGTTATATTACAACAGCACCCCCTGTGAGTAGAATTGTATCAAATTTTACACACTAATGCACTGTCATGGTATGTACAAACTCCCCAAAGTTGATGTCAATCCAAATTAGCATAGAAGAGGTATGGCTTGTTAAGTGCGTTGGACCATTCCTTCAAAAGTTTGGCAACCAATTACAGACAAATGGTAATAGATACCAAAAATTGAACACATAAGCTCTGTTCACAGTCATCTAAATATGGTATGTAGCAAGTTTGGTTAATATTGGATGAAAAATGTGCTAAAAGACACAAAAAATGCATTTATGAAAAACTTCAAAATGGAGGAAAACTTTTCTTGGCGCAAATGGGCGTGGCATTCATGACTTATAAGCCAAACAATAAAACACGTAATAACTGACCATATAATGGTGCTATTGGACCCATTTTAAAATATGTTAAGCAATTCCACATGGGCCATCTGTCAATGAAGTTTGAACACTTTAGCACTTTTAGTTTTGGAGATATGAGCTTTCAAACACTGCTCCCATTGACTTTCCATTATAAATCTGAATGCTTTAAAAAATTATATAAAATCATTGGAATATGTGAGAGATGAGAAAAGTCATAGCATACATCTCCTTATGGGAATGTACAATGTGACATTGAAATGAAGTTGATACGACAAATCGTGTAGGACTAGTTACACTACGAAAAATGGCGAAATAATAATGATAAACTAGAGAACTCTGCAATTTCTGAAGAAATTGCGTGTGGGAGCTGCAAACTGTCAGCTACTGTTGCTACAGCTACTGCCACTGCAAGCTCCTGCTTCAACAGGATTTTTTTCCAAATGTTATAACACATATAATGAAATGCATATTTGTCACATTCCGTCAATGTAAAGTTTGCCAGGTTAGAACGAATGGAAGGATTAAGCAAGAAAATATTTGTTAACATGAAAAGCTGTCTAAAAAATGTGTACAATATTAAAAACTAAGTAATATATGAATTAAAAGTGCTCCAAGCCTGAAATCAGGCATTGGACCTGAGAATTCTACTCCCTATGAATGTACAGGTATACTTTTGTATAAGTTAACAGAGATGTAGGGGTGGATAATGTCCAAAATGTTGTATCACAGTTATGGATGCACGATATTATCGGCAAGTCATCTGTATCGGCCGATAAAAGTTCTCAAATGAAACATCGGTATCGGCGAATTCTGCCGGTTATGAGCAGCCGATATGTCACCTTCTCCTCCGCCGCCTAACTGTGCTTCCCTTGATGGACTGTTTCACCCTGACGGTCCCGCTGCTTCCTCTGCAGGCTCCACTGAACTCAACACTTCAACCTGAATAACAAACCGGGGCTCAGTGCTCCACATGGAGAGCCGGGGCTAACGTTTCTGGCTGTGTTTCCCTCCGGTCATGCTGCAGCTAACGCAAAAGTAATAGTATACATCTCCTTATGGGGATGTACAATTTGACATTGAAACGAAGTTGATACAACACATCGTGTTGAATTTAAGAAATATGGAACTTATTGAGTAGTATGGTGGTGCTTCACTTATGGCCACAAGGTGGGGCTATTGGCACCATGTTTCACCATGTTGTGCACATTGACATGGAGGACTTGTGTACCAAGTTTCATTTCACTGAAAACAACAGAACTGTAGAAATATCATGTTAAAACATTACAGTAGCGCCCCCTGTGGGTAGAATTGTATTAAATTTTACATAATGCTGGACTGTCATTATATGTACAAGATTCTCAAATTTGGTATCGATCCGAAGCAGCATTGAAGAGTTATGGCATGTTCAATGCATCAGGCCACACCTTCAAAAGTTTGGTAACCAATTACAGACAAGTGATACCAAAAAACGAAGATATGATCTGTTTTTGGGATCATCTAAATATGATATGTATGAAGTTTGGTGAAGATTGGATGAAAAATGTGCCAAAAGTAGCAAAAAATGCATTTTTGAAAATATTTCAAAATGGCGGAAAAATTTCAAGACGCAAATGGGCGTGGCCTATATCAGTCTACTTGATACCATCCAAGGAATACACTGTGCCAAAATTGTTTGGATAGGCCTCACGGTTCATGAGTTATAAGCCAAAAGATAAAACACATAATAACTGACCACATGGCGGTGCTATAGGTCGCATTGTAGAATAATGTTAAGCAGGTCCACATGGCTCACCTGTCCGTCAAGTTTGAACACTTTAGCACTTTTAGTTTTTGAGATATGAGCTTTCAAACATTGCTCCCATTGACTTGCCATTATACGTTTTAATGTTTTAAAAAATTATATAAAATCATTACAATATGTGAGAGATGAGAAAATTAATAGCACACATCTCCTTATGGGGATGTACAATTTGACACTGAAATGAAGTTGATATGACAAATCATGTAGGACAAGTTACACTACGAAAAATGGCGAAATAATAATAATAACTAGAAAACTTTGCAATTTCTGAAGAAATTGTGTGTGGGAGCTGCAAACTGTCAGCTACTGTTGCTACTGCTACTGCCACTGCAAGCTGCTGCTTCAACAGGATTTTTTTTCCAAATGTTATAACACATATAATGAAATGCATATTTGTCACATCCCGTCAATGGCCAAAAGGTGGGGCTATTGGCACCATGTTTCACCATGTTGTGCACATTGACATGGAGAACTTGTGTACCAAGTTTCATTTTACTGAAAACAACAGAACTGTAGAAATATCATGTTAAAACATTACAGTAGCGCCCCCTGTGGGTACAATTGTATCAAATTTACATAATGTTCCACTGTCGTTACATGTACAAGATTCTCAAATTTGGTATCGATCCGAGTCAGCATTGAAGAGTTATGGCTCATTCAATGCATCAGGCCACACCTTCAAAAGTTTGGTTACTAATTACAGACAAACAGTAAGTGATACCAAAGAACGAAGACATGAGCTGTGCTCGGGATCATCTAAATATGGTATGTATGAAGTTTGGTGAAGACTGGATGAAAAATGTGCCAAAAGTAGCAAAAAATCCATTTTTGAAAATAATTCAAAATGGCGGAAAAAAATTTAAGACGCAAATGGGCGTGGCCTATATCAGTCTACTTGATACTATCCAAGGAATACACTTTGCAAAAATTGTTTGGATAGGCCTCACGGTTCATGAGTTAGAAGCCAAAACATAAAACACGTAATAACTGACCACATGGTGGTGCTATAGGTTGCATCTTGGAATATGTGAAGCAGTTCCACATGGCTCACCTGTCAGTCAAGTTTGAACACTTTAGCCCTTTTAGTTTTTGAGATATGAGCTTTCAAACATTGCTCCCATTGACTTGCCATTATACGTTTTAATGCTTTAAAAAATTATATAAAATCATTGGAATATGTTAGAGATGAGAAAAGTAATAGAACACATCTCTTTATAGGGATGTACAATTTGAGATTGAAATGAAGTTGATACAACAAAGCGTGTAGGACTAGTTACACTACGAAAAATGGCGAAATAATAATAATAATAATAATAATAATAATAAATAATAAATAAAGAGCAAAGATAACATAGTGTGGGAAATAAAGAGCGAAGATAACAGTGTGGGAGCTGCAGCTCCCACACAATAAAAACCCTAACAAAAACAATAGGGTTCCCAGCACCGCTGGTCCTGGGAAACGCGTATGCTTTGCATTCGGTTCCATTTTTGCGTCTCCTGCAGCAAAGGTAGGTATTGCCATACCCATCATTTCAAAAACAGATCAATGTACTGAACTTGTCTCCAGCATGGTTTTATGTACAGACAATGTGTCTCAAACAACCCACGTGGCAGAGATGGTTTTCCTTTCATGAAAAGGATATGGTTGGGCAGGAGCAGCTCCAGATAACATGGGTCATCAGACAGTTAAGAAAATTGGGCAACCATTCAAGATGGTTTCAGCTTCACACATGACTGTATGAAGTCCATCATCCTCCAATTGCTCTTGTCAAAGAACTGAACTGTGAATCCTTCTCAATATTTAGATTACACGCTCCCAAACACCACCATGGTGCTAACCTGCTGGAGTATTGAAGCATCATTTGATTCCATCTTGCTGCACCACTCCTTGAATCTATATATGATTTAAAGATGCAAGACCCTCCCTCAGCTCTCTCTGGTCCAATGGAGTTGGAGCCATTGTCAGATTGGATGTAAGCAATTTGACCTCTCCTGCAAATGAAATGATGTAGTGCATTAATGCATGCATGGCAGCATCCAGGGAGTTGGCCATCTACAAATGGACTGCTCTGATGGCCAGGCAAGTAAACATTACTCCATAGCATTTTCCAGGTCGATGTCCTTGTCTTATCTCAATTTGACCAAAATAATCAGCACCAACACTCGTAAATGGTGGATTATCAGGAAGAATTTGCCACCTCTGCAAATCTGCCAGTTTCTGCTCCACCATTCTCCTGTGGTATCTCCTGCAGAGGCAACACTCCATTATGATTTTCCTCATGGCTGAGTTTGCACTTGTGACCCAGTATTTCCTTCTCAAGGTGGACAGTGTGTGATTGTGACCACTATGAGCAACACATTGGTGAATGTGCTTGATAATGAGAATGGCTATATGTTGATCTTTGGCAAGGACGAGTGGATGTTTATTTTCCTCTGGCAAGGAGCCTTTAGCCAATCGCCCTCCAACTCTCAGGAGCAATGTGCGAAATACGGGGGGGCTCGGGGGGGCCCGGCCCCCTCGATTAACCCATGAGACCTCCTGAAAGCCTCAAAAGCAAAATTTGAAGGGGGTAAAATATAAATAGATATATATATTAGAGTTGGGCAGTATTCACATTTTGATACCGTAAAACCCTGCCCACATTTTCCCGGGGTATACAGTATTACCGTGACTAATTAAAAATCACTTTGTAGAGTTCAGAGGGAGTCGCCAAAATGTGGGCTTGCGCCTATATCATTCAGAAACAGAATAGCAAACATTACATAGGCCTTAGAATACTGAAAAAATGACAACAAAACATGTACAACATGAACAACTTTTATTAACAAATGTTTTAAAAGTGCAAATACAGCAGTCAACCGAACGGAATGAAAATAACAACAAATTGTCTGTAGGTTCACTTCCAGCATCGTCATCGACATAAATCAATTAAATTAAACAGAGCATCCAATACTTATAAGCTTATCAAAAATAAAAAAGTAACAATAAATAACAAAGGCAGTATCGAAAATGTGTACTATACAGCGTATAATGAGACCGCAACAGGTACTGTCTGTTTGTTTATTTTTAGAACCTATCAACATAAATCAAATAAATTAAAAGCACAGCTCTACAGCATCCAGTACTAGGGCTTATCAAATAAGAAAAACAGAACAATAAATAACAAGGCGTAACCGAAAATGGAGAGCTTGTGGCACACACGTACAGGAACTTTCAGGCACCCCTCGACATCAGAGGAAACCGCCTGGCTCCATTACATTTCCACTCGCTGTCACCGTCTTCATGCAAATCTTGCACACAGCCTCGTCGACATTCGCCGGCTCTCCCTTGTCATTTGGTCGGAACTCGAAGTGCTGCCAAACTGCAGAAGTTGTTTTTTTAGGGGACCAGCTCGCTTGACGCGCGGCTTGCCATCTTCTCTTCTCTTTCTTGCTTCTGAGCTGTCACATGATGACGTCACATCCAAAAACTTTATTAATCGCCATCTCCCGAAACAGCAGTTAAGAGAATCGTTATAGCCTACTATTAGTTTTAAATTGTAACAGTATTAAATTGAAAACTCAACCACTCCTACATAGGTGCTGGACAAACACTCATTATTTAGTGTTACCTCTCCAGTCTCAGGCCCCGAACCGTAGTTGGGCGGCCACTGGTAAATCGCTAGCTCACTTAGCTTAGCCTGGCTCGTGGCTGGTAACAAGCTTACAAAGAGTCCGGACCAACTCTGCGGTGGAGAACGGGGCACTTTATTCCAGCGATGCAGCAGACTTAATACATAGCCTCTCTGTGATGCATTTGACTCTTGCTTCACTGACAGAGGTAACTTATGCTTTCCCTCTATCGGCATACAGCTATTCACTGTGGATGTGGCTAGACACGCTACGTCACACACACACACGCACGCGCGCGCACACACACACACACACACATTACCCACAAAGCCACCTTCTTAAAGGAGCAGGCTTGAATGAATGAATGATCTTTATTGTCATTGCACATGTTACAGAGCAACGAAATTTGTTTCAGTTTCAGTTGGCTTGCAACATTAGGCATTAAATTAATTATATTTAACATTATATTAGGCCCCTATAGGCCTATATGCGCAGATTTTTTTTTAAATGACGGTAATGAAACTGATACCGTTGCTATTTTTAGATACCGCGGGATACCTTATTACCGTATTATCGCCCAACCCTAATATATAGATATATAGATATATACAATATTTTTTGTCACTAACTGTCACTAAAATGTTTTTAAGCTCACCATGTCCAGTACTCAGAATTCAAAACATTTATTCATGAATACGTTTGCCAAGCGGAGCCAGCCAGTCCTGTGCACGTATGCAAATTAGCCATGTGCGCCAAACAGAAGAAAGACGTAATGTTACTGCATATTGAGAAAATTTAGATAGGTATTGCGCAACAATCGGGAGATGGGGGCCCCCCGAATATTGACGGGTATTTCGCACACTGCTCAGGAGTCCATTATCCAAATATGGATCCAACCTGCAGATACTGCTGCTTTTACTCACTGTATCCTTTCCAGATGACAATACAGCAATCTCTTCTCCAAATCTTTGGTGCTGACAGTACTGGATGACAGCAAGCTCAGCCTCCGAAAGGCCTTCTTCTGACAAAGCCCATCTTCCTGTGTTCACTTTAAGTTCTTGCTTCTGCTACAGCATGACACCCTTATCCAGTCCCTGTTTACTGATATTGAAAGCCTCCAACTCTGTCCTCTTGCAACTCTTTTTCAGCCTAAGAAGCCAAGCAACTACTACCTTGAGCTTCATCTGGTCAGAAAAGTAGGCAATTTGCAGACTAGTAGCTTCATTCTTGACCTGGAGGCCATCTGCTCCTATAGGTGCCTCTACCATATTTTGTGGCCAGTGCGCTTCTGGTTTCCACGAAAACGTTGGACTCTCAGTCCAAGTTTTTCCTGAATGAAGTCTCCCACTTGCACTCCTTAGGAAATTAGCAGTTTTGGTGGCTTCTCTAATAGTTGAGACCCTGTTTGCCATAAAGGTATGCATTCTCATCTCCATTGTGAACCTAACGACTCTGAAACTAAGAGCTCACATGTGACCTTAACGACTTGGCCTGCAACTCCGTACCAGTCAGTTAGAACTGAAGAACCTTCTTGGATGAGAGGTGAAACATCTTCAAGAAACGCAAGCAAGTCCAGTTGCCTACGATAGCACTTAGTATTACCATGACCTGGATGACTGAGGACCTTCACCAACATGTTGCCAATCATTTTGGGGAGAAAGCCCCACGACTGGTAGGGGAACTTGAAAGAACATCTAGGAAGCTGGTAGATTACAGGAATCACCTGCGTTTCAATCTGAGATGCAGGCAACACAGGATCATTCCTAACAGCCTACGCTTGGGTTCCACAGTGAGAGGACACAGGGCAGCAACTATCCTCACATTGTGAACCTAACGACTGTGAAACTAGGAGCTCACATGTGACCTTAACGACTTGGCCAGGGTTCACACCCACACGGAGCTTAAAAGCCTGCAACTCCGTACCAGTCAGTTAGAACTGAAGAAGCTTCTTGGATGAGAGGCGAAACGTCTTCAAGAAACACAAGCAAGTCCAGTTGCCTACGATATAGCACTTAGTATTACTATGACCTGGATGACTGAGAACCTTCACCGACATGTTGCCAGTCATTTTGGGGAGAAAGCCTTACGACTGGTACGGGAACTTGAAAGAACATCTAGGAAGCTGGCAGATTACAGGAACCACCTGCGTTTCAATCTGAGATGCAGGCAACACAGGATCATTCCTAACAGCCTACGCTTGGGTTCCACAGTGAGAGGACACAGGGCAGCAACTATCCTCACATTGTGAACCTAACGACTGTGAAACTAGGAGCTCACATGTGACCTTAACGACTTGGCCAGGGTTCACACCCACACAGAGCTTAAAAGCCTGCAACTCCATACCAGTCAGTTAGAACTGAAGAAGCTTCTTGGATGAGAGGCGAAACGTCTTCAAGAAACGCAAGCAAGTCCAGTTGCCTACGATATAGCACTTAGTATTACTATGACCTGGATGACTGAGAACCTTCACCGACAAAAGACTGACTCCTGTAGCTGAAGCTTCAGTTCTCTTTTCAGCATCGGGTCAACCAGGACAGCCAGGACAGCAGCTGTCAGAATGGTGACAATCTTTAAGGGGGTAACTCTGGCCTTGCCCATCAGGAATGCAACATGAATGTTATTTCTGTTATTCTGCAGCCTGAGATAAGTGACAGTTCCATATCCTGCTTCACTCACATCTGAGAAGTGATCGAGCTGAGCTAATACAAGGACTCCAAAATCCTTCTGCTGAATGCATCTTTAAACTTGGAACTCAGACAGCATATCCAGCTCCTCCAACCACCCTTTCCACTGATGCAAGATGTTATGGGGTATGGTTTCATCCCATCCACAATTTCTTCTGCAAAGCTCCTGCAGCATGATTTTGGCAGGCAGAATGACTTGTGTAAGAAATCACAGAGGATCATGCACAGAACTAGACACAGGCAACATTCCTTGTCTGGGCCCTATCTCAGAAAATAGGATTAGTGAAAATTCTGAGTGAGTATGTTAAGCCTGAGATGAGGGAAACTCTGAGTTTTCCGTTTCACAAAGCCAGTTCAACATAGCCCTGAGTCAGTTACTATGGCAGCATACTCTGTGAAGCAAACCTGCTGGCTTACAGGTTTGCCTCATCTTAGCCTGAGGCTGATCACCTGCTGAGCGTGTAGCAGGAAGGAGAGACATCCCGTGTCCTTTTGTGAATGAAGCCATGGACGTTGAAGCACAATTTAGTCAGAGGCTGTTGTGTAAGGAGAAGGTGATTAGACCCTGTCTGGATGTCTCCCTGGACGAGTGTCTATATGAAAGATACAATTTCACCTTTCACTCATTCACTCATCATTTATCTTGACAATCTCTTCCACCCAGATATATCAAATATTACAAGAAAATGGATTTGCATTATCATTGCAGCAAATGTTATGCATTGCCCTTTGATTATTCGGCAACAGCAGTTTTCTTTATAACATCAGAGACACTGAACACATCAGTGAGGCAACAGTTTGTTGGGCTGTAAGAGAAGTGTCTCTGGCTCTGAAAAGTCTTTTGTCCGTTTTTGTGGTTTTCCCTGGGCATAAATCAGAAAGGATTATCAAAGAAATATATTACAGGGCATTGGTGGCTTAGTGAATGGAGCGGGTGCCCTATGTACAGGGGCTGTACAGTCCCTGCTTCAGCAGTCGTGGGTTTGATTCCAGCCTGTGGTCCTCTGCTGCGTGTCCTTCCCTCTCTCTCTCTCTCCCTCCCCCCTTCACGTTATGCTGTCCTGCCCTTAAAGGCAAGAAAAGCCCAAAAATAATCTTTTTTTTTTTTTAAAAGAGGAATTCCACAATATTGCAGGTTTGTCAATGTTAATAAGAAATTAATCTACATGGATACATTAATACTTTTCATATATTCAAAGATTCCATGGTGTAATGGGCTGCATTTACTGTATGGGAGTCAACATCCCATTATAGCTCCATCTGAGAATGAAGGAGTTCGGTGAATCGGAAGACATTTCACAGCAGTTCAGCTCAGCCTAATATTGCAAGAATGACATAAGTGTAAGCAAAATTTCTTACCAGTCTGTACAATGTTTTTATGTTTGATTTTGAGTTTCTGCCCAGTGTGTTTGGGCACCATCAGATTACAGCTGAATAAGAGAAGATAGCAAATTATATTAAAATATATCAACACTCTTAAGATATAGAAATGTTTCTATATTGTCTGTATATTAGACATGCATTAATGCATCAAATTACATAACGACACTTCACATTACCGAAAATACGCTCTGCAGTCTATTCCTATCCCACCTCACGCTGTTTAGCTGCAGCTGCCACATTAGATCTTTTTTTTTTTTTTTTTAATGTCTTCATTCATGGTCATTAAAATCTCTTATTCACTTGGGGTGAAATAAGTGGCTCAGCTTTTAACTTTCTGCAACTGAAAATAATGTCATCTGATCAGCTGTTCTGGAACCGAAAACTCAGAGTTTCCCAGCTCAGGCTCAGTCAATTCAGGGATCGGAATTAGGCTCAGAATTTGATGAGCCTGCTTTCTGAAATAGGGCCCTGGTGCACGACTTGTGATGAACCTACATTTTGAACTCATTCTTCTCAATGCACCACTGTAGACCAAGAGCTCACCTCTATCAAGATACAGCTCTTTTGAATCTTTGGCACTGTGTTCCTCTGGAATAGTTCGTAACACAGTGCAACTGTTGCTAATCCACTTTGTCAGAGTGCACCTCCTTTCTGACAGAGCTCAGTGAGATTTTTCACCAGGAGGACAGTTTCCTCTTTAGATACCATGCTCTTCAAACAATCGTCTACTCCTTGATTGTTTGCACCACCTCAACTGGAATGGTGGACTGATTGTCATCTGCAATTTTTCTGAAAGCAAAACTGGCAGTACTGAGAGAAGTGACAGCACCAAACAGATGCACAGGGGCAGACAAGCAAAAGGATCTGCCACTTCAGATCTCCCTCTGGCCACCAGAAAAACCGAAGTACGTCTCTGTGCTCCACTGTGATCTTGACCTGAAGGAACATGGCTTGTATGTTGCCCATGACTGTTTCCTCTTTAAAAGACAACTTCAGACTGTAATGACCATCCTCAAGTGTAGCAAAACTTTCCACAATGTCCATAAACTTGAGGTCCTCTCTTGACAGCCCTTTCACTTCCGTAGCTACCTCATTGAAATCATGGATGTACTGCTTACTCAGCATTTCCCCCAGCTAGCAGATGGAAATCCTACTGACTATTGTACTTCTAGGTATATGTTTTTGTGTGAGGACCTCTAGAAGCTTATAGAAGAAGTTGGTCTCCAATCCACATATTTCCAAATCTGAACACTCACATGCAGGTACAACTCTTTCCTGTCCCATAGTTTGTGGGAGAATGTTGGTTCGTCTACCAGCCAGATTGAGTCTTCGCATAAGATGTTCTGAAAAGATGGTGGCTTAACTATCAGGATCCAAGAATGCATATGTGTGCACTATCCAGTCTTGCAGGTTTTATGAGCTACTGTGATGTCACATGGTACTGGCTCTTTAGGATGATCTGTGTTTTTGTTTGGCATTTCTCCATTGTCAACATGAAGTATCGTGGGATGGTTCGACTATGTGTCTTGCCAGTTAACCTGCTACTACAGTCAAGACTCCTATGCCCTGCTCCTAAGCAGCCAAAGCAAAGGTCTTTCTCCTTTAGAAAGCTTATTTTATCCCTGTGCTTTTTGCTTTTAAACTGTTGACATTCCTCCAATGAGTGGTGTTGCAAACAACAAACACAAGTAGACTTTTCTGCTGAGCCACAAGCTGGTATGTCAGTTGGCTGTGCAGTGGATGTGGGAAAGGTGTTTCCTTTAACTCACTGACGACCTTTGAACCAGTTCCACATGGCAAGTCTCGAATGTCACCAAAACAAGGGTCTGATAAAATCCTGACATGTTTTTCGATAAATGCAGCCAGATCTTTGAACACTTTGAGGTTTCCAGGACATCATGTGCAACAATCCTCCATCGCTCTCTTAACTTGAATGGCAGCTTGAATAGGACAGCTCTCATGTTGCTTTGCATATCTAACTCTGGAATGTACAGCAGCTTCTCCATGACATTACAACATAAATACAGAAAAATAGCATAGGCTTGCAACAAATTCACATCCTCTGCTTTTATTGAAGAAGCTAAACAAGCTTCCATCTCCAATTGTTCCCTTTTCCTCCTCAGCTGTTGCCCTTGTTCCTCCAACATGTGCTTTTCCTTTAAAGCTGCAATCTGAGCAAGCAGCAGTGCTCTGTTGGCTTCTGCTTTATTATGGCAGAGGAAGTGGTGCTAGATTTTCCACTGCATGAACACTTTTTACTTGAGTGTTTGCTAGCCATCATAGAAACACTGTCCTCTGGTTTAATAAAATCATCGTTGTCATCATCATCATCACCATTACCCTTCAATTCATTTTGTTCAGATGTTAATCACTATTTTGCAACAGAAATACATTCATCTTTAAACATGCTTTTTGCTTTGAATCATGTGTCATACTTTTTTTTCATCATGAGGTAACATACCCATCAAAGAACCATGAATACCTTTTACTTCATCAATCTCTTTTATAAGCTCATGAAGAGCACCTTATATCTCAGATATTTTAGCACCTTTTTCCATAAGCCCACAAAGAAAATCTCTTAATTTACCGGTCTTATTTAAGTAAGCTTTTCTGAAGCTCTGCAACCCTTCAAGCTTTTCTGCAAGTGCTTTAGCAGCACATTTTTCTCTGACCTTTTGTGTAACTGTGCTGCTCGCAGTACTGCTTGCCCTGCCTGATTGCACAATAGCCTCAACAGGCCTGTCCGCAAGCTTACGTGCATCCATCATGAAGTTTATTTGTTTTTTCCAAACATGAGTTAAGGTTCTCCATAACACACACAGTCACATAAAGTCAATACAGTTAATCGTTCTCAGACCTCAACGACCAAGGCATTGGATTTACACCCTAAATACAATGAACAGTGTGTGCACATTGGGCGCCATGTTACTGTAATGCCCGTAGAAGACTGCTCTATGTTGCATCTTGATCAGTAGCATGACAGCGTGTAGAAAACAACTTTTCATCAGATGTCAGCGTCCTCTTGCAGAAGCTGGATGAAGCCAGGGCACCTTTTCTGTATGGCTCTCATCTCTCAAGTGTCATTCCAGCGGATGAACTGCTGCTGATCATGAAGCTTTTGTAGCATAGTTTTTTTTTTACTTTAGTATAGTGGCTAAGCCTAAACTTAAAGCCACTGAGGGCCTGCATAGACAGGCTACTTACTTATTGATGCAAAGTATTGAAACAAAGAGTCCACTTCTTCCTCTTTGATGCATAATTTATTTATCACCATTGACAGTCACTACAGGCTGCTATAGTAACTACAGGCTGTTCACTAGTGTTGATTTCCTGCATATGTAATGGTCTTTCCGTTTTCACTTCCTGACTCAATAAAATCACATAAAATAAAGGCCTTGCACACTGAGGCTGTTTTACCAATTCAACATCCGCAAAAAAAATGTCTGTATGTGTTCTATTGTTCTATTTGTGTCAATAAGTCACAATTCGAGACAATACAAAAAGACAGATTTCCTTCCATGCGTCTCTCCACTGAAGTTACCTCTCTAGCTGTTTTCACTTTCTCCCCATGTCTTGTATTTGGCACTACTGCCACATAAAGGGGCTCAGCTGTCCTCCCTCTCTGTCTCCACACTCTCTGTGAGTGGTCCTCACTCTCCTCCTCTTCCTCATCATCATCCACCTCAAAATTACTAGCCTAGTAAGACTATCCTGATGACGTGAGCTCAACATTCTGTTTCACTGTTTTATTAGTCTAGACCCTGTAACACCCTGTCTCTTGTCCAGAAATTAAAATCAAATTGGGGCCAATCAGGGATCCACACAATGTAACATAGTTGACAACATAAGTAGCCATCAGGGACTGCATTGCAGTTGATGACATAAAATCCAGGCCAGCCAACTTTAATGATGGACTTAAGTTTCAGAGTCAGAATGCAAACATGATTGTCAAAACATAAGGTCGTATTTATTTTGAGAGTGCGTATGAAATCCTATGAAGTAGCGTCCCATGAATGACATTACGTTCTTAATGTAGGGTCACGTAATTAATGTAAAGTTACTATGGTTAGGTTTAGGAAAAGAAACATGGTGACGAACCTTAAAATGACTCAAAGTTCACACAGTTCCAAACATGTTTCCAGCAGAAAGTCCCAGGGCACCCCAACTTGCCTCCTTACAAGATGGCTTGGGACTGCTTCCTTGTTTACTCCCACCAGCACAGTGGTCACGTGATCGCAGTCTTTCAAAATACATGGGATATGTATGAATTTGGGTGATACATTTTCGTAGGCAATCACAACCAGTTTGTGAGAACAGCCTGTTATTTTTAGACATGCGACAGTTTTGCACAAAAAAACAAACAAACTCAGACATAAGTTTGATCCATCCATCCATTTTCATTCACTTATCCAAGGCTGAGTCGCGGGGAGCAGCAGGCTGAGCAAAGTACTCCAGACATCCCTCTCCCCAGCAATGCTTTCCAGCTCCTCCTAGGGGATCCCAAGGCATTCTCAGGCCAGACAAGATATATAATCCCTCCAGTGTGTCCTACCAGTTAGACGTCCTCAGAGCACCTCTAATGGGAGGCGCCCAGTAAGCATCCTGATCAGATGCCCGAACCACCTCAACTTTCCCCTTTCAATGAGAAGAAGCAACAGCTCTACTCTGAGCTCTCTCTGGATATCCGAGCTCCTCACCCTATCTCTAAGGCTGAGCCCAGCTACTCTTCAGAGGAAACTCATTTTGTCTGCATGTATCCATAATCTCATTGTTTTGGTCACTACCCACATCTCATGATCATAGGTGAGGGTTGGGATGTAGATGGACCAGTAAATCAAAACCTTTGCCTTCTGGCTCAGCTCTCTCTTTACCATGACAGTCCAGCACAGCGCCCACGTCACTGCAGACGCCACAGTGCCTCTGCAGCTGCCTCTGACTCATGTTTTGAGTCTTTGCATGGCAGAGAATGACCTTTTGCAGGCACATGTTCTCACCGGAAGTTTTTCATTTTCAACATACAATTTATGTTGGGAAGGAAAGTCATTTGATTTGCTTGCAGAGTTCCCGAAGCTAATATAAGCAGGGAACTTATCTTCAGAATGAAACTTATGCACAGCATTCAATTCCCTGCTTCACTGTGTCTGGGTCAGGTAATACTGATCATACCACTCTACCAGTTCTTTATAACTTTCTTCCATCAGCTTTTTTAAAGCCTTTGGTATCGGGCGAGCTGCTTGCATTGCAGGCTCCTTTGAGAGAACATCCAGCTCTCTAGTGATGTGGTCTATAAAAAGATTAAAGACATTACCCTCTAGTGGTCTTCAATTGACTCTGTGGGTATTAGGCCTGTAGTTCTGTTTCACAGATATTCTCCACATCCGCAGAGTTAGACAGGGCTGTGGCTTTTCAAGAACATGCACTGAATCCTTGCTCAAATCTCTCATCACATAAATTTCTTGCCTCCTCATATGTTGTGACACTGTCCAGGTTAGTGGCCTGCAATTGGTTGGTGAGAGGGGCTGCATGTTACTTTGGACCTGATTGGTCAGCACAGCAGCAATGATAGTGGGGAATGATTCCATACTATGCTGGAGAATACTAGCCTTTCTATAGATAAATGTTGGTTTAGTCTCCATGGTCTTCAAAGCAGTATTTGCAGCAGGGAACGTTTCCACAAAAGCACATAATGTGGTTGCTCTGATGCCCAATCTTGTGTCTAACATCAATGGGATCCCTGCATTCCTCGATTTGGGTATCTTCTCTTCCACACTACCTGCAAGGCATCTTTCACGAACATGGTGTTCCTCACTAAAGGAATGTCAGAACAGCCATGCACCAGGAACAAGCTGAGAGCATAGGTCCTACAGTGGGTGTACACTGCCGTGGGTTACATTTCCTGGATTCTCTTTTGCACCCCACTCACTTTTCCACTCATTGTAAAGACCCCATCATAGCCCTGGCGCCTGAAGACCCCATGCTGTGAGCTGTCTGAGAATGGCTTCAGTTATTGTTGCTGCATCTTGATTTAGTGTGGGGCAGAAACTAAGTAAGGACACTCTTATCTCAGTTTTGTCATCTTCCTCACTGATGCAGCAACACATGGACATCTGTTTGGTCTCACTAATGTCTGTACACTTATCGGCTAATACAGTGAATTACTTACTTGGCCTCCTTTCTTTAACTCTCTGACTTCCTCTGCACAGCATTCTTTTAACTCATTCTTAGGTTGGGGATTAAGATACGTTTCATTTGGGGTGCTGTATGCAAATGTTGCTTTTCAGAGCTGTAAAGTTCTCGTCGGGTGGATCATTGTTTGGTTGTTATGTTCTTGTCCCACCAAATTCTAATTGGTCAGAAAACCACTGGTGTTACTTTAATAAGGCCATGTGTCCACCAAAGGTTTCTTTACCAAGCTGAAAAATGACAGCTATTGTTGTTCAGAGCTTTTGTGTGTCTTCTGTGATGATTGGTCTATGTTGTATTTATACTGCCCCTTCTAGAAGTGCCTGTGCAGATTTTTAACCCCATTGACCAACTAATTGGTCAAAGAATAGGTAGAATTTCAGTTGACCACAATTTTCTTTTTGTTTATTTACCCCCCTAGTTGCTTTAGGATAAAATCAAATTTTGCTTTCCACCGAACAAAATTTCCCATTTGCACTCTCCCCTTCAGCGCTCCTCTGGAATGCCATATTTTGCTGGCTAAGACATACAATTACGTCATTGGTGGATAAGACTGTTTTGATTGGTCTCCTCTCTGTATTCCTCCTCTCTGTTGTCCTCTTCTCTTTCTCTCTGCTCCTCTGTCTGCCCACCCTGCCTCTCTCTGTCCTCCTTCTCTCTGTTCTCTATGTTTATGCACCAGGTTGTGTGTTTTTTGTTGTTGTTGTTGTTGTTGTTCTTTTTATTATTATTTATCAAGTTCAAAGTCCTATGCTACTCTTGACTTGATGTTACATGAACGTTAACATCAGATTATAGACATAGGCAAAATGTTTGGTCTGTCAAAATAAACTATTTGGTAAATTTGGAAGAAGCCAGACAGGGAGGCTCTATGCAGGAATCCTGAAGGTAAACCTTTTAAGAACTTTTTAAAGTAACTTTTAACCTCATCACCATTTTGAGGTAATAATGGTATAAGTTGGACATGAAATATACAGTGAGAGATTTAGAGTTTGGCCGTCTTTGTAGGTTACGATTATGTTATTATATTGCAGTCTACACAGTGTTGTCAAAAATATTACGTCTAGGCACATTCATACGCTTAATTGGGCTTAACCTAAATAATTATTTGGCCAATGGCTGATGAATTTTATTATCTTTTTTTTTTTAATTAGCTTACATTTTAGCCATTATTTTCATGTTCTTAATCTCTTGATTTTATCCTGAATTGCACAGCAATTTGTAAAATCTGTTTTAATATGAGAGCTATGAATTAATCGTAAATAATCTGTCTGGTGTTTTATAATCAAGACTGAAATACCACCACGATGATGGTTTATAGGTAGGTCTACACATGATGAATTAATGGTTGCGACACTATTAATAGCCACAGCTGTGCGTGATGGTTGCACATAATAACAGTTCTGTTGGGGAGCCACATTGGTGCGACTGTAAAACTGCACTCCTCTGCTGGATTTTTAATCGACAGGCCTAATGAGGAGTGGGGCAGGCACAAATATATAGGTATGCAATCGGATTGAAAGGTGTTTCTGCATCAATTTATGTCTCAGCATGTAAGTGTTAACAAAATTCATGTATCATTCCCGGCATGTGAGAACACTGCTTTTGCAGTAGAGTAGGGTGTGCACAGAAATATGGGACAAACTCTGTCCCAAATTGAATCAGTAATGGACAGTACATTAAATTTTTCAATATGGGACGATCCGGGACAGGTGGCAACCCCATCGTCTACATGCCTTGGTGTGGCACTGGTGTCAGTCACATGATTTATCCTCACTTTTGTTATCCTTACATTTATCCAGACATCTGCAGAAAAAAAGTCTGCTGCACTTCTAAGCTTTTCCTGGGAAAAAGAGCTTGTAACTTTTGCGGATCCTGCTGTGCAACTCGGTCAATTAATCAGCTTCACAACTGAAAGCTATTTGACTCAGAGAGTATTGACGTTACCACCACGCTACTGAGAATGCAGTCAAAGTAGTAACGTCGCTTGCAGTGACTCTACTGCCCAACACTGAATATTTCTCGAGGCAAACATGTAGGTATAACACCATGTCCTTACAGCAAGAAAGTGCGTCTCTGTCCACACGGAATCTGTTAAATATGCACTTCTGTAACGTCATGTAAACTAACCACTGAACCAATTAGCTGTGTGCTCATGTAAACAAACCACATAGGTTAACAGCTGTGCACTCAAGATCATACTTAAGACTTAGGTAAGATAGGTAAGTACATGCTGTCTTTCTGTTATTTGTACTTTTTAAAAGATTATATTCTTATTGTGATTTTTACTGGAAATGACACCATATTGCCAAGAGCGATTTAGGCAAGATAAAGTTATACTGTATATGAAGCAGATTTCCGCAATAAGGCAGTTTTAAGTGCTTTACATAAAACATCAGAGGAAACACATAATAATGTCATTCAGTAGATCATTAACATAAACATTCAGCTCTGGTTTGCGGGTCTGCCCTTTAGGTTTGGGTTGTTGATGAATGCATATCATTACAGGGCGGGCAGGGCAGGTTGGCTCTCCTAACGGACCGAGTTGGTGTGGGTTTTTAAAAATCCTGACCCACGCATCACCATCAGATGAACTTCCTGGGGGCCTGGGACTGAATAGGCAGTGGTATCCTTTCACGCCACCCAGCAATCAACAAGTAAAAAATCCTGTCTTGCACAGTCGAGGTTTTTCCTAAGTGTTTGTCTTGCAAATAAATGCCTTAGAGGGACCATGAGATAAAAGACATTCTCTGTCCTGTTAGAGCCATAACCTGTTTCCCAAAGTGGTCTGTTACTAAAAGGAAGCACTTGGAATTTAGTTGTATGGCCCCCAACTTCTTCACATATTACCATTTTGGAATTCACTTTTGTGGTAACTTCACTTGGAAAAGAACCACTCGACAACGTCGTGGCCGTAGTTGCACTTTATATAAACACTGATGAACGTAACATTACAACCGGAGCCAGTCTGTTAGCAACTCTGTCGGCTGGGGTCAAGCATACAACAACACCAGAGGCGGAAGTGTTCATCAAAGTGGAGGTCTCCTTCAAAATAAATGCCACATAAGGAACATCGACCCCTGGTGGGCACATAGCTCTAGTGCTCTTATTCTGCTAAGATTAACTTAGTAATACTCACATCACAACACTTCTCCCCCTTTAAATTCCAACATTCCCCCAAAATGTGAATTACTAGCAGAACCCAAACAGTCACATTTACATCTTTAGCTGGGGTACACTCAAAACATAAAATATTGTCTCAACAGCTGTAAATACAAACACATGGAAAACACGACAGCTTAAACATCCAGTCCAACGTAAACTGTTCCCTCAAACATTAAGTCTGTCTGGAGGCTTGCGAGTGCGCTGTGACCTTCGCACTACCCCCGGTGACCCAGCACTCCCGGCTGGTGTAGGTGTTTTTGGTGGATCTGGTGTTGTGACGCTGAGAGGGGTCTGGGTGTCAGCGTGAGAGAGTTCATCCTCTCTGGATGACTCAGAAACCTCTGTCTGTGTCTCTCTCTCTGGTTGACCCACCTCCACAGTTGTCGGTCTCACCACTGGAAACTCCGCCACACTGTCTTTCTCCAAAACTGTGTCGTGCCGCAAGCGTACATGATCCTGATGTCTGCGGAAAATCCGTCCATCAGTCAGCTTGACAACATAGGAGACTGGCCCACTACGCTTGAGAACAACTCCAGGTAGCCACTGCTGGTTGTTATTGCTGCTGAAGTTCCTCACGTAGACACAGTCATCCGGTTTCAACTGTCTCTCCCGTGCATGTTGATCATGTCGGTATTTCTGCTTTTCCTGTTTTCCCTCCACTTTTGCCTTCATGTCTGGACGCAGCAGGTCCAACCTCGACTTGGGCTTACGCCCCATCAGCATCTCCGCTGGCGTGCATCCCGTTGTAGTTTGTGGCGTGAGGCGATATTTAAACAGGAAACGTGAAAGCTGAGTGCTGAGCGAATCTCCTGTCATCCGCTTCAGGCCCTCCTTCACTGTTTGAACAGCCCGCTCGGCCAACCCATTTGAAGCGGGGTGGAAAGGAGCTGTCCGTATGTGATGAATGCCGTTCTGTTGCATAAACTCACTGAACAACTCGCTGGTGAATGTCGGGCCATTATCAGTGACTACCCTGTCAGGCAGACCATGTACTGCAAACACTTGCCTGAGTTTGTCAATGGTTGTGGGGGCTGTAATGTTGCTCATGATGTGGGCCTCTATCCACTTAGAGTGTGCATCCACCATTATAAGAAACATCTGCCCTTTGAACGGACCAGCAAAGTCCAAATGTAGCCTAGACCACGGGCGGTCTGGCCACTCTCATGGGTGCAAGGGGGCTGGTTGAGGCATGTTCTGATTTGTTTGACACTGAGTGCATGCTCTCACCTTGTTCTCCAGATCCTGATCCAGTCTCGGCCACCAGACATAGGATCTCGCAAGGCTTTTTATCCGCGACACACCTGGATGAGTCTCATGTAATTCGTCCATGATCTGTGCACGACCTGGGGGAGGCACGATGACCCTCGTGCCCCAAAAGATGCAGCCATCCTGCAGACTCAGTTCTGTTTTGCGTTTAGCATAAGGCCTCAACTCCTCTCCTTCCACCACACTGGGCCAGCCCTGTAAAAGGAAAGTTTTGACTTGGGACAGAACTGGGTCCCTCTCTGTCCACTGCTTTATGCAGGAGGCCTTTACAGGTGTCTCTGCCAGCCTCTCCAGTGCGAAAACAGTTTCAGGAGGTACATGTGTCACAATGGGTGTTTCCGGTAATGGCAGCCGACTCAGCGCGTCTGCATTTGCATTGTCCTTACCCGCTCTGTACACTATGGTGTACTGGTAGGCTGACAGTGTGAGCGCCCAGCGCTGTATCCTGGCTGAGGCTAGCGGCGGGATGCATTTGGTCTCGCTGAACAGGCTCATCAGTGGCTTATGGTCCATATAGATTTTGAATGAACGGCCATAGAGATACTGATGAAAGCGCTTGACTGCAAAGACGATAGCTAGACCCTCTTTGTCCAGCTGTGATTATCCTTTCTCCGCTGCTGTCAGCGTACGTGAAACAAAACCAACCGGCTTCTCAGACCCATCTTCCATAACGTGTGAAAGAACTGCCCCAATACCATATGGCGAAGCGTCGCATGAAAGGGTTATCTCCTTATCTGGGTCAAAGTGAACTAGGAGTGTCGCTGAGTGGAGGAGCTCTTTCACTTCCCTAAAAGCTCCCTCCTGCTCCTCGCACCACTGCCACTTAGTGTCGTTGTGAAGCAGCTTGTATAGTGGGGCCAAAACCTTCGAGAGGTCGGGCAGGAATTTGCCATAATAGTTCACCATGCCCAAAAACGATCGCAGTTCAGTGACACACTTGGGGCTAGGGGCCTCCTTTATAGCTCTCACTTTATCTTCCACTGGGCAGAGTCCTGCTGCTGTGATCTTATGTCCTAGGTAGGTCACACTTGGTGCTAGGAACACACATTTGCTGCGCTTTAATCGCAACCCTGCGTCTGAGAACCTCTTCAGCACTTGTTCCAAGTTAGCCAAATGCTCTGCCTCTGTGGCCCCTGTGATCAAAATATCATCTAGATAGACTGCCACATGCGGAATCCCCTGCAGCAGAGTGTCCATCGTTCTCTGGAAAATGGCAGGACTGGACGCAACTCCAAACACCAGGCGATTGTACTTGAATAAGCCCTTGTGTGTATTGATGGTGACATACTCTTTTGAATCCTCGTCCAGTAGCAGCTGCTGGTATGCCTGGCTCATGTCAAGCTTTGTGAAGAGCTTACCTCCTGCCAGGGTCGCAAACAGGTCCTCTATGCGTGGCAAGGGATACTCCTCCAGCTTTGAGACCTGATTCACCGTGAGCTTGTAGTCCCCGCATATCCGTGCAGTTTTGTCCTCTTTCAAAACTGGCACAATGGGCGCCGCCCACCTCGAAAACTGGACAGGCTCGATGATACCCAGCTTCTGTAGCCGCCCGAGTTCTTCCTCAACCTTGCCTTTCATGGCATAGGGCACTGCTCTGGGCTTGAAAAACCGAGGCGTTGCCTCAGGGTCGACATGGAGCTTTACTGTCACGCCCTTCAGTGTGCCCAGTTCGTCTCTGAACACGTCACTGTACTGTTTCAGAATGTCCTCTGTTGTGTGCACATACTTTATTTCGTGCCAGTTGAGTCGAATCTTGCGAAGCCAGTCACGGCCCAAAAGACTGGGCCCGCTGCCTTTAGCTATTACCAGCCTGGCTTTCGCCTTTTGACCCTCTGCTGAAATGTTCACAAAGATCACCCCTAAGTGAGGGATGGGCTGCCCTGTATAGGTCCTGAGTGTGAGCCCTGAACGCCTGAGGGGAGGCGGATTATCCCCCCATGTGCTCCTGTACATCTCCTCACTGATGACGGATGCAGTAGCTCCTGAGTCAATCTCGAACGTGATGTCCCGCCCTTTAACATTGACTGTAGCATAATAGGGTTCAGGTGGTTCATCGTCCGTTTCCACCCCAAACATGTTGTAGGAACACACACCCTCTTCCTCTAGGTGGTGTGTGGTTGCCTGAGGCTGATGACTTTTACCCTGCTCAAGCTTTCCCTTCCCCTTTGAACTTCTGCACTTTTTAGCTAAATGTCCTTTTTTCCTACAAACATGGCAGACAGTGTCTTTAAATTTGCAATCATTTGCATAGTGTGTCCCCCCCACACCGAAAACACTCCATCCGTTTGGCATGCTTAACAGTCTCTCTCTTGACTTGGTGCACTGCTGCTGTCTGTGCGCCTCCATTTCCTTTCTGAATGTCCTTGGCATTATTAGCAGCCATCTCCATACCCTGTGAAATCTCTAGGGCTTTCTTGAAAGTCAGCGGTGGGGTTTCCCCCAGTAAGCGGCGCTGTATAGCATCATTATTAATGCCGCACACAAGTCTGTCACGGAGCATATCATCTAACACTGTCCCAAAATCACAATTTTCTGACAGCTGCCGTAACTCAGCTACAAAGTTGGCTACAGACTGACCTTGCTTCCTGAAATGGCTGTGAAACTTGAAGCGTTGGACTATCACAGACGGTTTTGGATTGTGGTGGTTCGCCACGAGCGCGACCAGTTCCTCATATGGGATGTCCCCCGGTTTCCGCAGTGTGGCCAGATTCCTTATCAATTTATAAGTCTTTGCTCCACACGCACTCAGGAGAATAAAGCGCTTTTTAGCCTCCTCAGTAATCCCATTAGCATTGAAAAAGTGTCCCAACCTTTCCTCATACTCTGTCCAGTCCTCGTTTCCCTCCACAAATTCACCGATAGTCCCGAACGTAGCCATCCGAGCGCGAGGCTCCCCGTCTCCCCGTAGCTCCTCTGCAGCCACTGGTGCTTCTCTCTCCTCCTCCAGCTGCTCCTCCAGCTGCTCCTCTAACTGCTCCTCTGCAGCCGCCGACACTGTGCCCGCCGTGGTCGCACTGCACCTCTGCACCGGATCGTGTCTCTCCTCCTGGCACTGTCACGTCCGCGCGTCGCTCGTAACAGCCGCCTGAAGCTAGCTAGCACACTTTAGCCTAGCTCAGCTAAGAAAACAACAAAACGGAGACGACACGTCCAAAAAAAAAGTTTCACCTCGTCGCCAAAAATATGTGGTAACTTCACTTGGAAAAGAACCACTCGACAACGTCGTGGCCGTAGTTGCACTTTATATAAACACTGATGAACGTAACATTACAACCGGAGCCAGTCTGTTAACAACTCTGTCGGCTGGGGTCAAGCATACAACAACGCCAGAGGCGGAAGTGTTCATCAAAGTGGAGGTCTCCTTCAAAATAAATGCCACATAAGGAACATCGACCCCTGGTGGGCACATAGCTCTAGTGCTCTTATTCTGCTAAGATTAACTTAGTAATACTCACATCACAACAACTTTGGAGACTGGTTATTAAGTCTTTTAGTGTGCAAACGTATTCCCATACAACAGTTTGTATGATATCCTACAAATTAGCACCCCACGAGTAATGTTACGACCTTAACGTACAGTAATGTAATTATTGTAAGGTTACCGAGGTTAGGTTTAGGCAATAAACGTTACTGTGGTTAGTTTTAAAAAAGAAAACATGGTAAGGATATATCTTAAAATAACTCAAAGTTCACTCATAGTTCACACAGTTCCGAACACACAACACCAGGGTAAAGTCACTGACTGAGAGTCTGTTTTTTTTGGGACTCTTCCACCACCACAACCTGCCTCTTTACAGGCATGCTCAGGACTGCTTTCTTATTTACTGCTGTTAGCACATTGATCACGTGATCGCAGCCTTTCAAAATACATGGGACATGTATGATATTAGGTGCATTAATTTTCGTGGGCAAATATGCGAACAGGTTGTGAGAACAGCATACTACTTGTGTAGTGTAGTGAAATGGATGACTAGGTAACATTGATGCAAGTGTATTATTTACTGACATTGTGAAGTAACTGGCTTTGTCCAAGCCATCAAATCTGATAAACATTTCCCAACACAGCATCTGTGTTTTTAGTGTTTGCCTGCATTCTACCAGCAGATGGACATAACAGTAGTGTTTAATTAAAATAGTTTGTGCTACAGAAATGACAGGTGCTGCCTAAATGTTTGAATTTATTTGAATGACTTGAATGAATGTGTAATCAAACAAACTGTCATATTTGAGATGTGTGACACTCACTGGACCAGATCCAATTTTTATTTGAAACACAATGTCCTGGTATTTCTCTCTAACCAGAGGTGACAGCACAAACATTGCACTGGCATACAAAAAGTGATTCAGCCAAGGACTCCATTGAAATCAGTCCCTTTGAACTCTGATGCCTGATGTTATTTTGCGAGGGAAAAATGAATCAGGAATTTCCAAATCTATGTCGCTCTATTCACTTCCCATCTAATGCAGTCAGCAAAGCCAAGCATATCCCTGCTTTCATCCTTTTGATCAGAGGGAAAACAATTTACACTTTTCCATTTCAGAGGCAGTTTGAAATGAAAGCAGAAGAAAGGAGAGTCAGTAGAAAGGGCAAAAGACAGAGAGAGATGGGAAACGCTGGGGTGTTAGCGAATGGATGAAAAGCACTGAGAAAATTTCATTAAAGTGATCCATCATAAATGTGCCCAGCACACACCACACATACACACACACACACACACACACACACACACACACTCACATTCACAGAATTACATGCCTCAAAGGGCTACTCTGTAGCTCCTAGAAGCTGATAACTTAGTCAGTTTTCCTGTAAAGTACAATTGAATTTAGTCCACAGATTAAATATTGGCCCCAAACCTAGAAAGGACATGTGGGTAACGCCACATCCAGAATATAACTCTGGCATAGCAGGCACCCTCACATTACCACATCCCCTACATTACAGAGGGTGTGTGTGTGTGTGTGTGTGTGTGTGTGTGTGTGTGTGTGTGTGTCAGTGGTGGCTGCTGGTCTTTCAAAGAGGGGAAGCTCATTGTCGGCTTACATCATAAAATTTGTCACTTTATTTATATGTAAATTCTGCCCTCCGTTCCTTTTCAAGAAAATGGTCTGTCACCCT
The DNA here is from genome assembly GCA_019142605.1 of Cephalopholis sonnerati. Taxonomy (NCBI): domain Eukaryota; kingdom Metazoa; phylum Chordata; class Actinopteri; order Perciformes; family Serranidae; genus Cephalopholis; species Cephalopholis sonnerati. The sequence goes on along the minus strand of JAGQAX010000010.1, from coordinate 40,313,594 downwards.
ATCGTACCAAGTAGGCGTCTTTTCCAGGGACTTGACCAGTGTCCTCTCAATGGCCAGCAGAGCTAGGCTGCTTAGACGGCCTTGGCCCATTGTGTTGCGGGTGTAAGACTTAAGCCTTTTTAAACAGGAGAAGCTCCTTTCTACACCCGCAGATGTAGCTCCAATTGTTGCCACTAACGATAACAGTTTGTACAGCTGAGGCATTGCACTGTCCAACTCCATGTCTTTTAGAAAAACCAAGAAATCACACAGCTTTCCCCTGTTACCCTGTAAGTCCTGATTTGAGTACAGGACTTGAAGTTCAGACCTCAGTCTCCCTGAATCAAAGTATTGGCCATAACTTTTCAGGACACTCTGGAATGCCTGCTCTGGAAACACTTCTCTCATGTCATCAAACTTCCCTGGATTGACTAACTCTAAGAAGCGCAAACTTTCCAAATCTGAAAAACGCAGAGGAATCTGCTCCATGAGATTATCAAGGATGGCCATGTACAAATTTCTGTAGCACTCCTGGGGATCCTGGAATTGGGAGAGACGGCGCTTTCTCATGGGCTCATCTCATGGGTCGGATGTGAGACCTGCTGCTTTGGCATAAACAGCTTGGAAGGCCCCCTCTGACCTCTTCTCTTTGACAAAAGCAAGAAGAGACTCAATTCTTTTCTTGCAGTAGAGAACATCCATGGCCCTCTGCTGGACGATATCAAAGACCACATCAGTCTCTGAGAAGATTTGTTCATATGTGTACAACATGAACACAAACTCAAAATCCTCCAGTTTCATTACAAAACCTTTGGCACAATCCAGTGTGTCATCATCCATTGTCTTATCTGCAATGATGTTATAAAAAGTCTGCAGGAGGCCATCATAGTTGTTTGCCACAGTGCTCACTATCCGTGATGTGAAATTCCATCGAGTAGGAGCGTTTCTGGGCAACCTTGAACAGCCTGCAGACTCAAGAAAAGATGTCCTCTTTGTGGATTTGGAGAAAAATGTGGCAAACCCAGAGAGTGATGCAAAAAATATTCTACACTCAGACAAGCATTTAGCCCCCTGTGACAGCACCAGATTAAGTCTGTGTGCATAGCAATGCACAAACATTGCACTGGGGGCAATTGCCTTCACTTTGGCCTGCAGACCATTGAGGGCTGAAGCCATGACAGCAGCCCCATCGTATGTCTGTGCCACAAGTTTATCCCTAAAATTGTAGCCCTGCATGTTTTCATTTAATACTTCAAAAACAGACTGAGCATCGCGCCCCTCAGAAACATCAAAAAAACCAATAAAGCGCTCCTGAATTTTACCTGCACTATCAACATAGCGAACAATGACAGAAAGTTGGGCACGGCAGGCAATATCAGTTGTTTCATCCACCTGCCATCCAAAAAAGGGAGCAGCCTGAATTTCATCTCTGATCTCATCAGAAACAGTGGCTGCAAGAGCAGAGATCAAGTCATTTTGGATAGAATGAGACATACCAGAAAACACAGCTGATGACTGGAATTGTGTGGCCAGGACAGAGTCATATTTAGATAATGTTTCTGTGAACTCCCTGCAATTCCCCTTGTTGGATAATTCACTACTCTCATCATGCCCCCTAAATGATAGCTCCTGCCGGCCAAGCAAGGAAGTCACATCAATAAGGCGGTTTAGGAAGGCCCTGTTTTGTTTGACTGTTTCATTATGTTTTGCCACTTGAATGCGAGCACCTTCATTAATTGCATGTTCAACCCTGACCTTGCCCAGGCAACTTAACCTTGCACATGCACTCACGTGTTCATTGCTCTTTTCATGCCTTTTATATGCCCGGTCAAAGTTAGACAGATCCCCAAAACCCAATTTTGACCAGACAAGACAACCCTGAGATGGTTTCATCAAGAGGCATGGCCAACAGTACATTTTCTTTGTCACAGCACTTCCAGTCAGCCAGCTAATTTTGTCATACCAGGACAGCTGAAAAGACCTGTTACTTTTCCCTACTTTTTGCACCAAATCAATCTCAGGTGTTGATCTGCCCTGCTGTTTAATGCTAAGTTTCTCCTCGTAAGGAAGACTATCAAATGGCTTTGCCAAAATCAGGTCGACAATATTAGCATTGTCTGCCATCGTGTGCACCTTGCTAGCTAGCTAGTTCACTCCGACCTCGCCAACAGTATGACTGATGAAACGATCTAACGAAACAATATTAAACTCGAAGGAGGAAATGTTGAAATTATGTTGAACTGAAACAAGGAAATACTATGAGTGTGTTTTATTTACAGTGTAAGAAGTGTAGTGTAAGAAAAGTAATTTCGCCAAGCAAATACCAACAAATGTATCGCAGTTTGTCTTTCTGCTTCACTCGCAAAATCTACGATGGGACTGAGCTGAGCTGTCAAGTGACAGTGTATATCTCAAAATAGCTGTCAATCAAAACGGGATTCAGCCTTTCGACTGATCCTCCAATCATCATGCGGAAGCTCAGCGTCCAGCCCGGCCGAGGCCCGCCCACAGCTCCATTCACCCCCAGAGACGCTGAGCGTCTGGGGGCGGGACAAAATCGTGGCATTTATCCAATGACCGTCGAGTTTCGAGGCAATGAAAAAAACTGCTCCCTGCAGTCCCATAGAAGTCCATGGACGCTCAGCTTCTACGGGCAAATGCATTGACCATAGACCGTATGAGAAAACTGCGCTACTGGAACGTATGAGAAGTTAACAACATCGATAAGTAGCTGATTCTGAACGAACTCGTCTTCGAGATGAACGTGTTTTAACGCATCTGTAGTCAATGAAATGTTAACACAACCGTACATATTTGACCATTCAATTTTTGACATTTTAGGGGAAGCTGAGCTTCCCTTGCAGTCTTAGAGAAATCGCCTCTGGTGTGTGTGTGTGTGTGTGTGTGTGTGTGTGTGTGTGTGTGTGTGTGCGTGCGTGTGTGCTGGGGGCACATATTAACCATATTACATATACTTATACTGAACAAACAGTTTTATTGAAATTTTATTGAGAAATAGTAACTTACAACTCAGAGGAAAGTGAGTTGAAGGGTCCAGCCAAATTTAAAACGAAAGTACACTGCTCAAAAAAATTGAAGGAACATTTAAATCATACATCAGATCTTGATGAACTCATTATTCAAGTTGAAAATCTTTACTGATGTACATTATAGAATTTGTTGAGAACAAAAGGACACAACAACGGTCAATTGAAACCAAAATCAACTCACTGAGAAATGAATTCAAAATCACACCAAAAATCGAAGTATAAAAACTGAAATCACAGGCCGATCCAACTTGCATGAATTTTACCACAGTAACTCATAATGTGACTCGGTAGTGTGTATGGCCCCCACTTGCCTGTATGCACTCCTGACACCATTTGCTCCTGATGAGTTGTCCTGGGAGATCTCTCTCTTTCCCAGACCTGGATCAGGGCAACAGTGAGCTCCTGGATAGTCTGTGGCTGTTCTTGGTAGTGGCATTTGTAGGAAAATTACCCGAAGATTATTTTTGCACTTGTTTGGGCACCACCCTCTCAGCGGAAAGTAACTGTAATCAAATGAATAACTCTGTAAATCAATCATTAATTTGTCAGTACACTTAATCAATTAAATTATAAATCATTCTCAATATCCAATTTATGAGTTCTCTATACAGTGATCTTAGTCTCTGTTCAAAGGACACACATGGACAACGACTTGGTGATAAATGAAGATTTATTTGGTGAAATGTTTAACAACTGAGGAAATTAATCTTAAATGGAGATGAGATGAAATTATGCAAAATCACAGGAAGTGTAAATGGGTGACGGTGAAGTTCTTCTGGTAATCCTCAAACGTCCGTTATCTTAAGCTTCTGAAGTCTTAGTTTGGCAAAAGAGTCACTGCCTTGGAAATAATTCCAGCAGGTGGCTGGCCACTGAACCCGATGGATCTTGGATGGAAATGCAGGTCGAATAGAAGCTCCGTTATGGGACTGTGGCTACCCACTTATAATAAGGCTGAAAACAAGCTCGTGGGCCGTTAGAGATAATTATAAAAATTATGATTAATGCTTAAAAGTAAAATTAACGCAATCGGTTGGCTTCGTCACTTCAGGTGTAATGTTACTGAAGGCCAAAGAAAAAAAGAAAAACTCAGGACCAGCAAGCAATCCTGGCGCACAGAGCTTAAAATTTTCAATCACACGGAGGGGGAAAAATTACGCGGAGACCGAGATTAAGAGCGTAACGAGTAAAGCATAAAGAGTCTAACAAAAAGAAAGGACGGAAATAACAAGAAGGGAAAAAAAACAGTGGAAAAAGAAACAGGAACTGGAGAAGAAGAGAGGAGAGAAACTGCGCCAAGCTCCTGAGTTTTATCTAACAGAGTTGTGTGGGCATGTTTGATGCAAGGTGGATCTCTCAGTTTAAGCATGACTTTATTTTGGCAGATTCACTTAATTAACTTTATTTTTCCAGACCATATACTTTAACATGTTACGCGCGATAGACACATACTCTTCCCATTATGGTCAAAAATCAGCTTTTTACCATCAGATTAGACGTAATATAGTCATTCTACAATATATATATATATCAGTGAATCAACAAGAAAAGAACAAACAAAAAGAAAAATATGTTTTGTACACAAACACTACAAATTAGTTTGCAGGTGCATCAACATACTAAATGGGACAGCACATACTAATAACACAAGTTGATTAATCAAGCTACTATTTCTTAAACTCAAACTATAATATGCGATTCCTATGGGAACCTTGCTTAACTATCACCACAGGATGGCAGTATGACTCGGCGTTAAATGAGGGATTAAATGCATGAAATTATAACTAACTCATATTATGACTTACAAACATGGGAGTAACACTAATCAACTAAGAAACAAGGACTATGCAGAATTACAACATTAGAACATGGATAAAATGTAAACTTCAAATTCAGGAGATATTTTACTTTGGTTAACCAGAGAAGCTTATTCTTTGCTCAGGAATGTGTCTGGACCTTATGGCTCTGATAGAAGTGTTAAATAACAGATAAGGGAACAGGGGTGTGGAAGAGAGGAGAGAGGATGGGGGTTGTATTCAGTCCTTAAGACAAACAGTCTGCGTGGATTGATGTTCCTGCTGTTTTTGATCTCAGCAGGTCAGTGGACTTTAAAAGCTTAGTTGATGGTCCTGGTCAGGCTGAGGTGTCATAAACACTGGATGTTCCCAGAATGTCGATCAGCAACCTGGGGTCTGGATAGTTTCAGAACTGACACCCAAAGCCGTAAACATTTGGCTCTCAGTGGAAATCTGGCCTTCCTGCCACCCTCATGAAGTCTGTTTCAAGTCAGTTTGAAGTCTGACAGTTTGGTCAGAAACATGCACACCAGTAGCCTGCTGGAGGTCATTTTGTAGGGCACTGGCATTGCTCCTCGTGGTCCTTTTTGCATGCAGAAGCAGATACCAGTCCTGCTGCTGGGTTGATGCCCTTCTACGGCCCTGTCCAGCTCTCCTCATCTAACAGCCGGTCTCCTGGTATCTCCTCCATGCTCTTGAGACCTGCTGGGAGACACAGCAAACCTTCTTGCAACGGCATATATGGATGTGCCATCCTGGAAGAGCTGGACTAAGGCCTGCAACCTGATTGAGCAGCAGGTACCACCCCATGCTACCAGTAGTGACAAGGACACTAGCAGGACACAAAATTAGAGAAGAATCAGACAGGAAAGATAAGGAGAGCAATTGTCTGTAGTGACCACATGCAAAACCATTTTCTTTGTAGGGGTTGTCTTGCTTTTGCCTCTCCATTGCACCTGTTGTCACTTTCATTTGCACCAAAGCAGGTGAAACTGATTCACAATCATTTGAGTTTCCTAAATGGACAGATTGATATCCCTGAAGTTTAACTGTCTTGGTGTTATACTGTGACCATTAAGCGTTCCCAAAAATGTTATGAAAGCAGTGTATAATCAGAGATTTCTTTCTAAACACACAATACATGCTAGAAAATACTTGGTGAAAACACTGTAAAAAGACTGTAAACCATACAATACTGCAATGTGGAGTTAGACTGCTAGAAACTGTTTTTGTGTCCAGGATTTTTGGGGGGGCAGGACTGAAATCCTGGCTATATGACACACTGTAGCCATGATCCTTGAAAGATAACTTCAGCATTTTTTAATCTGGACCCCATTTTCTTATGTTTTTTTTTTTTTTCAAGTAACTAACGGCAACCACAGTTTTTGAAACTGGTACAGTATTGAGTGAGACCAAAACAGGCTGTAATGTAACCACTAGAGCAACTGTGCATCATCAATTTATGTCCACTAAAAGCATGCCAAGAGAATGAGTGACTTTCTCCTTTGATAACAGATATTGATTGTGTGTGAATGTGGTTAAATGAATGCTTCTGTTGTCAATATGCAGTTTTTCTTAGACGCAGTGGTTCTTGTGTAGGGTTATTTGCACAGTATGTCAGGAAATGCAGCAGGCAGAATTTAATGTGATCAATGTGAAGCGAGATACTACAGTTGAGGTGAGGTGACTTTGGACTGTTTGTAATTCAGGACTGGTGAATGGAAGTATCTGAAAGACTTTGGTAGAAGTTAAAGTCACCCACTTGAATATTACTTGATTAAAAGCCTCAGAGTGTCTAATGCTTTAAGTTCAGTATCTAATACTGTACTTATGTATAAAGTCATTTTCTTATATAAAATTTACTAAAGTATTGACAGCAAAAGTATAAGTAAATGCTGTTATTTAAAAAAAAATCAAGCAAGAGAAAAGCCTGGGAATTTTCTAGCAGTTGTAATTAATGTAACTTGCATGCAAGCAGCATGCAAGATTAATGTAACTTGCATGCAAGGAGCACTGATTCACCTGCTTGTTTGCTTGCAGGAAATGTAGTGGAGGAAAAGTAAAAGTTGACAGAAACACAAATACTCCAGTACAGTACAGATACTCCCAAAAACACTTAAGTACTGTAACAAAGTATTATTATGTAAATATTGACAGATGCTCTAAATCCCACTGTTTAGACTTGTTTGTAAGTTACAGTTCAAGTTAAACCTTCAGTAATTTTGTATAAACACTGAGGTAACGCTTTATAATACAGCCCGCGACTTATAGCGTACCTACCGCTCACTTTGCACGTAACTTAACAGAAGTACTGAGTAACTCTCGCTCACCTCCCCCTCCCTTTCCCCCCATGTTTTACAGCATAACTAGGCTACATCTTAGCGCATAACTCACGTTCCCTTAACGACTACTTTACACCAACTTCCACAGAAGTACAGAGTAACTCTTGCTCACTTCCCCCACTATTTCCCCCGTGTTTTACAGTATAACTAGGCTGCGTCTTAGAGGGTAACTCCCGCACAGTTACGTGCTACTTTTCACCAACTTAGAGTTACCCTCCCTCACTTTCCCCCGTTACTTTCTCTGTGTTTTACAGTATAACTAGGCTGCGTCTTAGAGCGTAACTTCCGTACAGTTATGTGCTACTTTGCCCGGACTTACAGTGTAACTCCTCCTGGTCTTCTTTCCCATCAATCATTTTAAGCACCAGGTATATTACATTAAATAGTCTACTGTACAATATGAGCACAGCCTTTTGCTCTTTGCAATTGTTACAATCTTGTTTTTTCTAAGTGTCAGCAGCCAAATTTCACCCCAATTCCAAAGATGTATTATTTACTATGGTTTGGAAAAATAATATGTTGGGAAATGGCTATACAGTATGGAAACTGGCTAATAACAGGTTGGCTGGTAGCAAACTTACCTCTCTAAAATGCACATCTATCCAAGGGTAAAACACAAACTATACAGTAATAAATCCATTAAAATGAGTCATTCAGAGAGTTATAAAATGTCTTTATTATGTGATTACACAGGAAAAAAATATGACAGGCACTATTCCTCTCATCCATGCTCCGTAAGTACAGTAAATTTTATTTATTTTGTTTATCCTTTATTTAACCAGGTGAGTCCCATTGCAATTGACATCTCTTTTACATGGGAGCCCTGGTCAAGAAGGCAGCAAACCAAAAGTACAATAATAAAACATCATAAAACATAAACAGCACATAGATAGGTACATGAAGTAAATACAATACACATCAAACTGTAATCAGTTTCTAAGTAGATCTTAATTTCCCTGTAACTAGTGTGTAAGTACACCCTAGCTCTCCTGGAGGTACACCTTAACTACGGAGAAGCGGGCTGTATTATGAAGTAGGCACTGGTTATCCCCTCTTTACTGTGTAAGTACACCCTAGCTCTCCTGCAGGTGCACCTTAACTACGGAGAAGCGGGCTGTATTATGAAGTAGGCACTGGTTATCCCCTCCTTACTGTGTAAGTACACCCTAGCTCTCCTGGAGGTGCACCTTAACTACAGAGAAGCGGGCTGTATTATGAAGTAGGCATTGTTATCCCCTCCTTACTGTGTACACCCTAGCTCTCCTGGAGGTGCACCTTAACTACAGAGAAGCGGGCTGTATTATGGAATAGGCACTGTTATCCCCTCCTTACTGTGTAAGTACAGTCTACTACCACTGTAACTACTGTGTAATTAGAACCGGTGAGTTCGAACACAGTTACTTCAATGTTTCACAAGATAATATGATCCGAAAATGATACAAAGACAAAACTAAGTGTCCCTGACAACATAAAATAACACATTTCTACTGGTTTTTGTTATTTACGTTCAGTTTTGTTCCTTCTGTTATAAACCGTTCAATGTAGTCTTGATCCTTTATTGTGATCCATTTCGGTTTTCTAAGTCAAAAATAGCCAGTCAAGTCAGTTTCAGTTGACAAATGTACTTTCTAAGTCAAAAGTCAAGTGGAAAAGATCATTGTGGTACTACTATCATACTGGAGTGTGACACCCAGTGATGGAGATGGAAGAATGTATGGGCTCCTCCGGATCAAAGGTGATCTTGACCCAACTCCTTGGGTCAAGGCAGAGATCAGGGTCATGGGTGACTAGCCATCTCCCTCGTCAGGTTGAATCTCCAAACCACATGCAATTTTCCACAGAATCAGAAAAAAAAAACATCACCTATGCAGAAAGAGAGTAATTACTATGTTGCATCATCAACATTCTTTTTGTGGTCATTATCATTATTATGTAAATACATCACAGTAACACCAAGTGAGCAAACTTTTAACTGTAAAGTTTTTCTCGGCATGGAATACTTTATCCTGTCTTTACATTTCACATCATGAATCATTAGCCATTCAAACCAACAAGTGGATTACATTTCCTTTTGAACTACCAAGTTTGTGTTTTTAAACATTCTTAACTGTCATGGAGGAGTTGCTGCGGCAGCGGCGGACAGTGGTGGAAAGAGTACTGAAAATCTGTTCTCAAGTACAAGTACTGTTACACTGATAAAATATTACTCAATTACAAGTAAAAGTACCGGTGTTTGAAAAAAAGTACAGAGTACTCGTCAAAAAAACCTACTCAGAGTATTAGTTACTTTAAACCTCTCCAGACTAGGGCTCTAAATTTTGTGTTTTGGTTTATCAATAGTTAAAATGCTAACAATCAATTAATCATTAATAACTGATAAGATACAAAACAAGTGGTTTTTTTCCCCCTCATTTTGATTGTTTGTTTTTTTGTCTGGTTTTTCTCATTCATTTTAAGTTTTTATTTCCATATTCAGCAAATGTCTCAGGCCGACAAAAAAACAAAATTAGATGAGGTGCAGTTGCTGCCATGATGATTGATTGAATATCCATGAATACACTTTTAACAGGTTAAATTCTTAACACAAAATCAATTAGAGATCAATCATTAACGTCCTTTTTTTGTTTTGTTTTGCGTCATCATGTCCTGCTTTTCATTGGCTTGTTTGCTATCAAATCACCTTACTGGCTACAAAAATGCAAAAGTACAAGTAAAAGCACAGACTTGAAAATCTCCTCTTGAAGGTACAAATACCCCAAAAAACCGCTTAATTACAGTAATTTAAGAATTTGCAATTAATTACTTCCACCACTGGTGGCGGAACCAGCTTATATGGCGGGCGTCCACTGCAGCACAAGCTAACACGAGCTAGCAAGCTAGCACAAGCTAGCTGCGTTAGCATCAACTCACCAAGACGTTGATAAACGCAGTAACACTCCCACAACACAGGTCCTCGGTCCTTCACGGCTCCTGCGAGGATCTCGGAGTGTTATCGTTGTGTTTACAGCAACACTTCTCACTGCAGACATTGCGTAGTTTCACTTGTTTCCCTCCGGCCTCTGACTCCCCTGCCTGCACAGTACAAGCATCTCCTCTCGGCCTCGCTGAGAGGTGGTACTTCCTGTCTTAACCAATGGGAAATGTGCACCTCTCTGTTTGACCAATGACTGCTGGTCTAAGCAGAGTGGCTGTGATTGACACCTTGTTTGATCAATGACACTATGCCAGAGCGATCTAGTAATTGACAGTTTACAACGCAACACCTAACAACAAACAAACATTCAAGCTACTTCAAGACAACTGAGGAATCATACGGGAATACTGTAACAAAATAAACCCGGTACTTTCTCTGTTGACAATGTCAAGCAAACTATGTCCCTCTGATGTTACAGCAAGGGACCCGGGATTAGGTGTTCTGTTCAATTCACTTTTGTGTCACAAACTAATACCGTACGACATGTCATCAGACAATTTTTGCATAAAATAAGAAAAAAAGAATTTTAACATGTTTAAATGTATTTTTTTACTTAAACACACCGCACACATGTCAACTAACAATCAAAACAAAGATAAAACTGTATATGCTGGAAAAAAGGAAACAAGAACAAGAACAAGGAAACTTTAAGATATTAAATTAAAATGCCCGAACAGAACATAAAAACAAACCTAAACAACAACAAGAACAATATTTATCATTATGTTAGTATTTCTTTATATCATCATCTTATTTCTTTGGCTTCTTTCTGTGTTTTGTCTTATTCCTCTTTTTGCTCTTTTTGCCTCTCTTTTCCTTCTTTCTTTTCTTCTTTTTTTCCTCCTCTGATGAAAAGGTCAGTGAAGAGGAGGAAGATGAAGAAGCTGCCGTCCCTGTATTTGGCACTATTGTCAGTAAGAAACAAACACAAAATAAATGTACTTTTCAGATGTAAACTCCATAACACTTCTTCAAAGTCATTATTGTATCCTATGACTAGGGTCAGGTTAACAGAAAACATACGTAGCTCAAAATGTTTAAAGTATCACCACAACACATACTGAAAGCTTGGAGAATGGTGTCCGTGGTGAGATTTCTTTTTCTTTCTTTTTTTCATCAATTATTTATTTGTGTATAGACCATTTAAGTTTTATTCCGGTCAGTGATAATTTGTCTCTTAACTTCAGTGTGAATTCTTCTCAAAAATATGGTAAAATGCACATATTCACATGGCCTATCAGAATGCGCTTTGTTTTGCACATGCTAGAGCAGCTTCTGCCATTCCTTTAGTAATATTTTGTCTGTAAGGAAAATGGTGGAGGGAGGGGGATCATTATTTAAGATACAGTGCAGTTAACCTTGGATAATTGTAAAATACATCTGTAATTCAGGCCAAATACTGAGCTTAGTTTTAATAAGATAGCTAAGAGCAGTAGATGTGATGTAACATACACAGTAATTTCCAGAAAACAGTACATTTACCCTTAGTGTAGAGTGGGTACCTGTTATAACAATTAGCCTGTGACTTGAAAATTGTTGAATTATGGGTTGTTATTAGGCTTTAGCAAGTTCATATTTCATTAAATTAGTTAACTGACAGATGTTTATGATCACTTGTGCACTTTGTTTTACTGTCTGAGGAAAAATAAAGTTCAGACAAATTTTTTTTTTTTTTGAACCATTAACATAACATATTTTATCCCAGAAAATTACCATTTCTCTTCTGTCTAGTAACAAACAGTAACAGAATTTAATATAAACCAGTCATGGCAAAGCCCAAAAAACAGTCATTAAAGACCTGTCACCTGTAGTTGCAAACATACTTAGGACAAGCTACACAAAGTTGGCTTTTATTTCTTAGTGAAACTGTTAGTTTATCATTTCTGTATTTAACTGCGACAGAAAATGTAAAGTATAATCACAGCATAGATAGCATATAAATATGGACAACATAATACACAAAGTGGAAACAGTATCTTGTGTTTGGGAGCTGCCATCTTGCTTGTGTGACAACATGTAGAGGGTAGAGTAGGTGGCAGGATGATGGCCTGTGGGACATGGCCTGTTAGCCATCTCATAGCTTAACTGAGATTTGAGAGCGACTGTCAGATGTCAGCCATGTCTCATTCCCTTTTTATGTAGTCAAATTAAAAATTAAAACAAACAGAAAATGTGCACATGAAAAACACTAGTGTGCACTCTGTTAGTTTTTGGCGTAGCTCATGTCACATATACTAACATGGAGAGGGTGGGATCTATGACCAATACTGTAGCAAGGCACCAGGGGACAAGCAAGGTTTCTTGGCTCAGTTTTGGGGAATTCATAGGTTATACAGTCATGATACACAAGATACACATCATACACATACAAACCTGAGGGACCAGGAGCTTCGGTGCAGGTCTGAGCAAGACTTAGGGCAGCGGGTTGAGCAGACTTAAATTTGTCCACTTGCTCCTGCAGAAATCTGCACTCATCTTGGAGATGCATCACCTCTGCCTTCAAATTTGCCACCTCAGTTTGAGCTGAAAACCAACAAAACAGTATATCATTCCTGCCTTACAGTGAATCATCTTTATGTTTTATTGAATCAAGGATACAATGACAACCTTGTTACCTTTATTCTAAAGAATTTTACGATATTTTCCTAGTTTTTTATCATTTATGGCATGGAATTTCATGTGACAAACAGCAGCTTAAGAGCCAACTTCGACATCTAGAACTATTAAGATACACTATATACACCTGCTAACAATGGTAGTAAATTGTTGTAACTTCACAATCCTTTCTGTTGTGTAGGAATTATTTTTCATGAGTATTTCAGGTTATATATATATATATATGTTTTTTGTCTTACTTGCTTACTTATTGTGTGGTAATATGAGATTTCAATATGAGAAATTAAAGTAGTAACTACTTTAATTTCTCATATTGAAGTCAAATCTAATGCTAGATGTGTAATGTTCAGTAGGTGAAATCTCAACATAAAGGATCTCTGTCCAACTGTCCAGGTTTCCCTTCTTGGCTGGCTGGTGGCTTTAGTGTCTTCGTCTGCGTATTTTCTTGGTGGACAAACTTTTCTGTTTGCCCGCCTCTTCATCTTAGGACAGACAGCAGAATTTATTTATTTGAATGTATTATTGATGAAATGGCAACAGTTGAATAGCATTATACATATAACATTGACATTACAAAGTGGTGCCTGTGGTACACTCTAACAGGATAAGACTTAAAGGTAGAGTCTGTAGGTTTGTTCGCAGTTTGTAAACAACACAAGCGGCAAACTTTGAACGTTGTTTCAAACTATGTGGGTTTGATTAAAGATCCTTGATGCTTACATATTGCCGCTTTGCCCACTTATTATGTTGCTTTACTCTTTTTATTTTTTGTATGGCAATTTTTAAGCACGCTAATTGGGTGACAAAATCTTGAATCAAGAAGATTTTGCCTTTCGTTGAAGAACTGACATTGCTAGGGCTGCCACAAACGATTGTTTTGGTGATCATCTAGTCACTGATGATTTTTGCGATTAGTCAACTAATCGGATCATATGTATATTGTAGCTGGGTCTACTTTTAATTTCATTTCTGTTTAACACTAGAACGGCCAAGACGGTCTGACAGACGTTTGGGTTGTTATAATTCAAATAACTCTGTTTAAAAAAAATCTCTGATCCTCTCCTTCTGTGACTTTTCCTAAATATGTGTCTTGTACGTTTTCTGAGGCTTATAAGGTCCTAAAATAAAACACATAAGATTTATGAGTATTTATACCGCCGACCGCCACAGCAGTCACACAGGCCGCTAGTGAAAATGATACATTTCACAGGGGTTGTTGTCCCACGGTTATGATTTTTTTTTAATTGTTATTGTTTATACTTATATATTCCATATTCATACTGGGGAAAATCTGAACAGAGCGAGACAGAGAGTTAGAGAGAGGAATACTGACACAGTGATACCAACAACTGACAGACAGACAGACAAATAAGGACAAATTGAAAACGGAAACAACAATGAAGAGAGCATCAACAAAACAATATTCTCTGGAAGAGGCTTTGGCAAAGCTTCAGGAAATTAGCGAAAGGGAACAGTCTGACATCAGTGATGTGGGCTGGAGTGAAGAGGAGGAAAGTTCAGTCTGAACCCCCACGGCCCAAACATAAGAAAAAGTTTGAAAATGTAATTAATATTTCCTTATTACGGTTGACGAGCCACAATAAGTCAGATCTGGCCTGAGATTTCTCTCTTGAGCGTGAGAGCGGGAGATTGCGTGACTGTCACGGCCAATGCGTGAGAGTTGGCAATCCCGGTAGAAGCCAATAGGTGATGATTTAACCGGATTTAATTTGTTTCAGTTTTCCGTTTAGTTTCTAGCAAAGGCCGCCAGACTCTTCCTTTTACTATAAATATCATAACTTTGACGTTAATAACCTTACCTTTTTCGAATGTTTAGCTTTTCCCCTCTGTCCTGTCTTGGTTCTTGTCTTCTTCTTTGTCCTGTGTCCTTTCTCGGTCACCGTAGCAAACAACGCCACCTACTGGACTGGAGGCTACCATACATGTTAGTATGTTATCTAATCTTGAGTGTTATATAAAATATAAAACGATAAATGTTCAGCGTTTGTTTAAGTGCTGTCTATTCGTGAATAAGTTAACACCAGTAGACTTTTCAAAGTACATTTTAAAAATTAAGCCACGTTCATTGTCAACAGACAAGGGCATGTTCATGCTCAAGTTCCGGTCCGGCCCCGGCAGTTCTCCAACGCAGCGATTTACATTCCTGTTTTCTGGATAGAAGCGGTTTTTTGCTCCTGTAAATTTTTTGCTCCTGTAAGCCGATCGCTTAGAAGAAGTGTTTTTTGCTACCCGTCATCCACCAATTCAACAGAAGAATAACGCGACGACAAATACAGGTAAATATGCTTTGTGATAACAGTTTGAGCTAACGTTAATGTAGCTAACGCAGCGTTACCTTGCGTTAGTGTTGCTACTTATGTAAGGGATAATGTAGAGCGAGCCGGTCACTATAGAGAAATAAACCCCGACAGGGTGATGTAGGACCCCGACGCGAAGCGGAGGGGTCCTACATCACCCTGAAGGGGTTTATTTCTCTTTATTACACGGCATTGTCAAATGCTCGATCCTGATTGGTCAATTACAACATTCTACGGTCTGTTATTTCTGAATAGCAGACCGTTGCTATGAATAGCAGACCGTTGTTAAGGACGCTTCTGATCGACTCGGGCGAATCACGTCCTGTCATATCAATCCGCAGAAAGACGTTTATACCTGCGGCAAGAAATCGTTAATTTTCTGTTGTTTTCTGTTGCTCCGTGATGTCAAACTTTTGATTTCTTTAGTGAGTAGCCGTGTAATAAGCGGGATAATGTAGAGCGAGCCGGTCACTATGTAAGGGATAATGTAGAGCGAGCCGGTCGGGGTCCTACATCACCCTGAAGGGGTTTATTTCTCTATAGTGACCGGCTCGCTCTACATTATCCCGCTTATTACACGGCTACTCACTAAAGAAATCAAAAGTTTGACATCACGGAGCAACAGAAAACAACAGAAAATTAACGATTTCTTGCCGCAGGTATAAACGTCTTTCTGCGGATTGATATGACAGGACGTGATTCGCCCGAGTCGATCAGAAGCGTCCTTAACAACGGTCTGCTATTCATAGCAACGGTCTGCTATTCAGAAATAACAGACCGTAGAATGTTGTAATTGACCAATCAGGATCGAGCATTTGACAATGCCGTGTAATAAATCACGCTAATTAGTGGGGCAGATAACTGCAAATTACAGAAGAATCGTTCATTTGTGGAAACAAGCACCAAAATTGGCACACATGCTCCTTGGGGATTGCTCTTTTGATAAAACCCGTTAGCCACCTAAAAATTCATGATGGCGGCCATTTTTCAAGATGGCCGCCATTGAATATACAGTAATATTGTATTTCGCAATAAAATCGCACAGAATTGTCCTATTTGAATGATATTGGTGTCAAATCATACATTTTTCACTATGTAGAATCCGAATTTGGACCCATGAACTACTAACTGGCTTCCTTGTATCATATATCAGTCCCAGAATCCTAAAATTCTGCTAAATTAGAGGTTCAGTTTCGTATGTGTAGCACCTGTCAGAAATCCCACCTCACTACCATTCTTGAGAGCCAAGTTACAACCCCTGAGGCAGAGCCATACGCAGACACCATCATCATTGATGGTGCAGCGTTGGTGAACAGTCTGCCCCCACGGAGTTCAAAGACGTTCGAAGAGTATGCAATGCTCGATGTCCTTCCTACAAGCATACTCTACCAAGTACAAGAGAACAGACATTGTATTTGATGTTTACCGGCCATCTAGTCTGAAAGCTGAAACTAGATCAAAGCAAGGACATGGGGTGAGACGCAGGGTGACAGGTTTGGGCAAAATTCCCTCAAAATGGCAAAACTTCCTGAGAGAAAATGACAACAAAGCAGAGCTGTTTAACTTTTTGGCTGATACAATAGCATGTGTGGGCACACCAAATGTGGTAATTGTGACCAAGGAAGAAGATGCTGTCAGCAACCACACTATCAATCTGGCTGGGGTGGCACCATGCAGTCATGAAGAAGCTGACACGCGGATCTTTGTGCATGCCAGGCATGCAACAGAAGCAGGCAGCAAGGTCATCATGGTCAAAGCCAACGACACAGATGTTGTCGTCATTGCAGTCAGTGTTCTGCAGACACTTCAGGAGCTTGGTCTGCAGCAGTTGTGGGTTGCCTTTGGACAAAGACAGAACGTGAAGTGGCTTCCTGTACTTGTGTTGCACTCTTGCAGAAAAGAGCAAAGGGATGCTTTTCTTCCATGCCTTCACTGGCTGCGATGTCGTTTCAGCATTCCGTGGCAAAGGGAAGAAGTCTGCTTGGCAAACCTGGGATGTTTGTGATGAGGCTTCCGGTGTCTTCAGCAAACTCAGCCAGTATCCACCAGTAGTGGATGATGAAGACCTGAAGACCTTGGAGAAGTTTGTGGTCATGATGTACGACAGATCCAGCACAGTTAAAGGCGTCGATGACGCGAGGTTGGACATGTTTGCTCGGAAGCAGAGGCCGTACGAAGCCATTCCTCCGACCCGATCAGCGCTGAAGCAGCATGTGAAGCGTGCTGCCTACCAGGCAGGCTGCATCTGGAGTCAGTCAACAGAACGTCAACCAGAAACACAGACTCCTGCCAACCAGGGCTGGACCAAGAAAGGAGATCTGTGGCAGATCATTTGGACAGAGCTCCCACCCATTGCAGAGAGTTGCCAGCAGCTGACCAAGTGTGGATGCAAGTCGGAATGCTGCAGTCGATGCAAATGCTACTGCTTTGGTCTGACTTGCACGGCACTGTGCAGCTGCAGATGCGAGGTTTAGAAGCATTGTAGTATAGGCCTACTTATTCAAGAACAAGTATAGGCCTCCTGCCTACATGTGAAAAAAATTATAACAGGGAAAGACAGAAAAAAGGAAAAGACAAAAAAAATTAAAAAAGGAAAAAGACAAAAAAAAACCCTGCGTTTGCGTGTCTCCATGACCCCTAGAGCTATGTCGGCGGGAGTCTTGTACTCCTTGCAGGGTTTCCCAAGCCGAAAAGGTCAAAGGGTAGAGACTAGACAAAGAGTGATCCCACAGCGCTATTACTACATGTAATCTACAGTAGCTAACTGATGCTAGGCTTATTAGACAGCACTGATATATGGTACAAGGATGCCAGTGAGTAAGTTCATGGGTCCAAATTCGGATTCTACACAGTGAAAAATGTATGATTTGACACCAATATCATTCAAATAGAACAATTCTGTGCGATTTTATTGCGAAGTGCAATATTACTGTATATTCAATGGCGGCCATCTTGAAAAATGGCCGCCATCATGAATTTTTAGGTGGCTAACGGGTTTTATCAAAAGAGCAATCCCCAAGGAGTATGTGTGCCAATTTTGGTGCTTGTTTCCACAAATGAACGATTATTACAGTTATCTGCCCCACTAAATGTAGCTGAGTCAATATGTTATTTTTATGTATTTCTGTTTTTGTGAACATTCTCAAAACCTGTGTGTAATATCCTCTGCCATGGAAAAGATCAGTCAAAGGATGTATTGTAACCTTAATTTTAATGTTGTATTATGTTCGCATTGAACTAATAATTTACATGTTTTCTTAGTTCCGTGTTACCTGTTGTAGCAGGGAGGGGCTCTAATTAGCGACGCACAACACAGTCATTGGCAGCGTAGCGGCTAATTGCAAGCAAAGCATGGATGACTTTTGCACTGAGGACTGAGGGAGAGCCTGCCACTGTGTGTGTGTATTGATTGTGCCCCGTGCTGCTCTGTATAGAATAAATGTGCAGATCCTGATCCCTGGTGTGAGAGCTGTCCTTCCATCCATGAGCAACCATTCTGCAGCTGCTACACTAACGCTCGCAAAAGTAACTTTAGGTAAGTTGCAGTAACGGATGAAACCTAATTAAGCGTTGGTATGTTGTTTTTTTTTGTGCCAAATAAGATTCAGGGGTTAAGGGCTTCAAACAAAGCTAACCTGGGATTCGCCGTCATGTACGATACGTTAAGTTACAGACCACTGCTTCTGCTTCAGAGCGTGTGTGTGAGAGAGAAAGAACCTACAGTTCTCAAAGTCAGGTAACTTCCCTCTCTGGGTGAGAGAGTGGGAGGGACTAGTCCGTGTTTGACCTACATTACAGGGCGGTTAGCCCCCGAGTGAGTCCCCCAGTCTCCGTGTGCGTCTTGCTGGCTTCTATGTAGCGTAGTTACAACTGCAACGAGAAAATTACGCATGAAATTTTGAGTGTGCCTGATGCTTGCTGCCGACTAGTTTCGCTGCACTAATATACAAATCATTAATAGCAGTAAATGTATCATTGAGGTTGTGTGTGTGTATGTGTGTGAGTGTATGAATGTTCACGCTCTGTCGCGCTCTGATTTTGAATATGTTCAACGGAAGGAAAATAACTTGATGGTGAAGTGCACACTCTGCCCGGGGAGAAAGCTGCTCTCCACCGCTTCATCTCAGGCAATTATACAGTAATTAAGAAAAAATGTAACTAGTAATATAACTAGTAATATAACTAGTTACTTTCTCCAGGGAGTAATAAAGTAAAGTAAGGCATTACTATTTTTGAGAGTAATATGTAATAGGTAATATATTACTTTTTTGAGTAACTAGCCCCAACACTGGTGACAACCTTAGCTGGACATTTTGAATGAATGAGGAGTTAGCACCAGTCGCTTTATTGCACAATAGTGTACAGTAACGTTATTGACCATGGTAGCCACACATAGGTGTCCAATACACATTCAATGCATCACAGATTGTCAGATTGTGTGAGGCATTTATTTATTTTATTTTTTGTAGAGGCACCATGTGCAATATTGAGCATGATTTTTGCCATAGAATGCATTGTACAATACAACAGTTGAACTGAACTCCTTCCTAGCAATTCTGGGACCAGTGTGTGCATGTTCATGATTACAATATTGCTCTTCAATGTTATCTCCACAGACATGGCCAAGTTGATGGGGCGATTGCTTAGAAAAGCAGAAAAAGGCGGACGATCTTTGATCAAGTGGTTGCAAAGAAAAAAACTCCTATCTTCAAAAAAGAAGTGCCCTGTATGTCGACACCACATGAAGATGAAAAGGTCAGACTCTACGAAGGACGGATACAGGTGGTACGTTTGATTCCACTATTGGATGTTTATTATTACTTTTTTTTTTTTACTTTTAGTTTGTAGGTGACTTTGGCCCCATGTGAACTAAAGTTGGTACATTTGTTAGGAACCAGCATAGTGAAGGTTGTCATTTTATTTCACAATAATTATTAATATTGCTACATGTGCAAAAATAATACGTTTCATAGTCATTGCAATCAGTGAGGTGACATGGACAAGATTTTCCAAAGCAATAACATTTCCTGTCCTTGCATGTGCAGAGTTTTCTACGCATACAGTACATGTGATGATTAATCAATTGTTAGTTTCAAACACTGGCCATACAATTATTGTTTGCAGGAAGTATCAGCAGTAGTAGTAGTCAAACTGATTACATTCTATGTTCTTTGTAGACTAACAAAGCCACAAAAGTTCCTGTACTGCCACAGCACACCCACACCTTTTCACTCATAGTTATTTTGCAATAAAAACATAGATCTTTGGTATGTGTTTTCCTAAAGCAAGGCAACAATAAAGCACAGCAATACCACAAGCAACTAAGTGTTGCGGAAAAATAAGAATTTCAGAACACATTATTTATGAACCAAGTACATTGTCAGACTAGCAGCTGACAAAAGATGAAGACACTTGCATTGATACATTTTGATGTATGTGATACATTTTTGTAGCAGACTTTTCTTTTCTTCTTCTTTTTTTTAATATATTTTATGGCTTTTCATGCCTCATAACACAGTATAGTTGAGAGAGACAGGAGAAGGGGAAGCGAAGACATGCAGGAAAGGGCTGCCTGATGCGGGATTCCAACTGGGGGCCACCTGTAGTGAGGACTGTAGCCTCTACACATGGGGCGCCTGTTTAACCTGCTGTGCCACTTGGTGCCCCTTGCAGCAGACTTTCTAATTAGGTTTTGTTTAGTCATGACATGCTCAGTGTAAAATGGTCTGTACTCTTTATACTTCTCTTCTTTCAAGATTTGTCTTTCTCTACCTCATTACTGTTAATCTTTCATAATTGTAATTGTTATTGTATTACAGGAGATGCAGAAGAAAATGTCATGGTGACATCAGCAGGTCTATCAGGAGTGGTTCGATTTTTGAGGGTTCACACCTTGCACTCTCAGCATGGCTCAAAGTTATGCACAAGTGAGTAAATTATGATCTTTACATATTGCATTTTGTATAAAATTATTGTCAGGTGCATGTTGGTATTAGTAAAATTCCCCTAATCATGACAGAGTGTATCACACATGGTGTGTTTAAAGCATGATAAGAAAAGGTTCAGAGAGTGGCAGTTTCATCAAGTAATGTAAAAGCGTACTGGGTTATACTACAGTAATAGCAGGTGGCCCAAGTTCGGCCGGCCGTAGACTGTTAATTAGCCCTTCTAGCAATCCACAGGGATTGATCAGTCATGTGACTGATCATGAACTAAGATATATTGTCAAACTACAAGTTTTGGGCACTTGTGATTCCAGAAAGCAGGTTTTATGAAAACTCAGAGTTAATCCTGAGATGAGGGAAACTCTGGTTTTTCCAGAATGAAAGATAATTTAAACTCTGTGTCAGTCACCATGGTAACAGACTGTGAATCTAACCTGCTGTTTTACTTGAAGAAACCCTGAGTCTGACAGAGCTTTCTGACAGCGGCTGTCCTTTCCTTGTCACCCCCATCATGTTGAAGCAGAAATAACTCACATACTTTTACGTCTGGAGACGAATTCGTCCAGTTCACATGAGTTCTCATTTCCTGAGTTGAACGGTACTGCTTCTCATCAGTCCGTCATTTATCTCAACAGTATTCTTCAGCTGCACAAAGAATATTAGGCTAAACATCACCACTCAGATTTGATCAATCCTCTCAGATTTGATCAATAATTTTAGTTTTTATCACTTTGCAGGTTAATCAATCACCTTCCCCCGGCCAGAAAAAGACCAAAAAAAATCACATTTGGCTTTTTTTTCTCCTATAGATAGAAATTGTAGCAATCAGTTGGCATGGCCTATATATGTTTTTCCAACAATGCAATGCATTTTGTCTTTGAAAAAATCTTGAGCTCCACAAATACTTTGTCTTAAAATCCTTATTATTGTTATGTTCCTTCAGTTTGATTCAAGGTCTCAGGAGGAGACATGTGGACCTGATTGAGGATGGTGTTTGTGGGAGTAGCACCTCAATCAGCACAGTCTACGACCGTCTGCGTGACACCTGCAACAGAGCAGTGAAAAGACATGAAAGGAGGAGAAGGATGAGGATGGGTGGAAGACGTGCTTTTATAGTAGTCGATGAAAGCAAATTCTCACACAAGAGAAAGGTATAGTATTTTTATTTTTATATACATATATATATATATATATGTGGCATGGCTGTCATTGGTTTAGAGGAGTATGTCTAACTACACTTATTGAGTTTGTGATATACATGAAAATAAGTGAACTAATGAGTTCTTCTCATTTTCCTTCAGTACAATCGTGGACGACTTGGCCGGACATGGAAAAGAAGCCGATCCTGGGTGTTTGGAATGTTGGAGGTGGCTGGGGAACATCGAAGGCCGGTCCTAAAACTTGTGAAGCGACGAAACAGAAGGCGCCTGGAGCACATGATCCAGAAATATGTGAAGCCGGGGAGCACTGTCATCAGTGACTGCTGGAGGGCCTACCACAACCTCCATCACAGAGGCTTCATTCACTTTCAGGTGAACCACCAGCGCTACTTTGTGCATCCTCAAACCGGTGCACATACGCAGCACCTTGAGCGTGCTTGGCGCACATACAAAGAAACTGTTTACAGATTCAGGGGGAACCTTTCTGAACATTCTTTAAGAAGAACTCTGCGCTTCATAGAGTGGAACTACTTGCTGGCAAAACCACATAGGCACGGACCAGTGGCCCGTTTAATTCATGACATAAAAAGAATGTACAAAGTCTAATGTAAATATTGTTTGATTGTTTGCTGTGGTGTGTCGAAATTGTTAATAAATTGTTTTTCAAAAAGCAATTTCTTTTCCTTTTTTAATACTTAATGAATAATATTCAAATTACTGTCACCATAGAATTTATTTTGAAGACATATTAAATTGCAGTATAGTAAAATGTAGTGAGGGACGTAATAGAAATGCAACTTAAAGTCATAAGTTCACTCTCATTGTTGTCAATGCTTATTTGCTTATCCAAATGTCACTTTGTGAGTACAGTACTCTTGATGTTGCCATTAATTCCTGAAAATGTTTTATTGCCTCCTCTCCTACACATTAACCTACATTGTGAAAAGCAAAGTGCACAAGAAAGGTAGTCGATCACATCTCTATGGCAGCGTATTGCTATCACCTGAGGCCAACAAAACGGCTTAGTATCACGTAATTACGTGAAAAGTTTATTGTTATAACAATATCTTTTCACGTTTTAACAATGTCTTTTTCATGTTATAACGTGACAGTATCACGCTATGACGTGAAATTATCACGTTATTTCAAGATATGATATTTTCACATTATAACATAAAATTTTCACGTTATTTCGTGATAGTTATATACCGTGATACTTTAACGGTATAAAGTGAAAACAGATTTGAAACGTGAAAAGATATTGCGAGAATAATAAACCTTTCGCATAATTAAGTGATGCTGAGCCGTTAGTTTTTTTTTTTCCTCAGTTGGCAGCAATACGCTTCGATACATCGCAAAGCCGGCCATGTCCCAGAGGACAAACATAATCAGATTACTAAAAGACTCGCAAATTAAGGGTCTTGGGGTCAGTTTAATTGGGGAACTAGTGTGGGAGAATACTGGAGGTGACGAGGTGAAGAACCTCCTCCGAGCACGACTGCCAGGCCGGAGTGGGGAAGCGGTGCTCACCGTGCTCAGCGAGGACACGATTCGGGGGTTAAGAGCAGGTAACTACTAGCATGCTAAGTTAGTTAGCCTAATAGTCGTAGCAGCACTCAATATGCCAAAACAAATTTCAAGTTAAACTTCTCTTCTGACTATAAATTCACTAGCATAAGTTAAATGGCGTCACTGTCAAAAAACATGGTATATAAATTGTATTTGTGAAACACGTGGTTAAAGTTAATCAATTAGCCTTCAACTCATCTAAAGACGAGTTGAAATCGTTTACATTTCAGATAACCTACCCTTGAAAACTTATTGATCTAAGAAAGTGCTGGAGAAATGCTTAGTCAACAGATCTGTAAATCTTTTAATTCTCCTGAAGGAAGCTAACTTCATCACCGTAACATAGATGTGTTGTCATTTCAGCAGAGCGAGCTCGTCAACAACAAGAACAAGTCCAAAAACGGTTTGTATGCCCTTATGTAATCTATTTAAAATGTTATTGATTCCTTGCAGATGTAGGCTATAATATTTTTAGCATAATGTTGAGCACATGGGCTGTCTGTTCTTGTTAGTTAACATTGCATGTTTTTCTTCACTAACAATTTAGCAAAATCTCCAAGAACATTAGTCTATATGGACGTTTTTTTTCTCTATTGTAGTACTACCATGGAGGAGGCTGTGCTGCTGTCGAACAGTGACAGCCATGGTGGAACAGATGCAGAGGGTAAGTTGTACTCAAAATTTCATCTATGACATAGTTAATCACATTGTGTTTATTTTAAAAAGGCTTGAACTAGTATTGCGGTGCTGTAAAAAAAAACAAAAAAAACAAACTACTATGACTTTTGTTAACAGCATAAGCAACATGTTGTACACACTTGTCAATTGTGTAACAAACCATAAGGTTATCACTTTATGCTTTTCTGCTGATAGTAATTAAACAATTTTTAAAGTTTTACATAGATAAAGCCACTGGTTAATGTACCTGCATGTTGCAAGTATTACTTTCTAAAAAGTATATATCTGTTTTTTCTTTTTTTCTTTTCTTTTTTCTCTTTTTTGACAGCTGGTTCTTCTACACAGAAGGCGCCCACTCATACTGTGCGCATGAAGCAAATGCAAGAGCAGCAAAAAGCTCTTTTGAAGAAGAGGGACCAGTTGAGGGAGGAATTGGCCAACCACATTGATTTAGCTGTTGCGGCAGTACAACAGAAACCCCTGACTTCCCCTCCCCATTTGCCAAGTTAGTCCTACATAGTTCTGACAGTGTTTAAAACATTTGAGTGCGCCTTTACACTTCTATATCTCTGAAAGTGAGAGTAACATGGAAAATCCAGACATGTTTTCGTTCCTGAAGTTATTGCTGCATGTAGGACTATATTGTAGATACTTATGAGTTACAACAGATTGGAACACACTATATTAATGTACCAGCAATGATTAATTTATAGACATCTATGATACGACATAAGACCACTTCATGAGATGTTGACTGTTCAATCAGCAAACCCCAGACCACAATCGTTAGTTACTTTAACTTGAGTTTTCATCATTACATGACTGATTATCTTCCAGTCTGTCTGTGAGCTGGCCTGAACATAGGTAGATTACCCTCAGTTGCTAATAAAGCCTTGGAGCTAAAAATCAATGTATGAATCAGTCAATCAATGACATATAAGCACTACAGATTTCTTAACATTGAGTAATGAAAACAAAGTAAAGTAAAGTAAATTTCAGCTGTCAGTCAGCCTGGTGAAGGCAGTTTAGCTGGCTGCTACTGTCGTCTCAGCGCCCCATCAGCCACCGCTAACAGATAGGCGGCTGTTTGAGGAAGACCGAGTCAGTGGGGCCTGGATATCAGAACGCTTACAGCCCACTCATGTTTTGCTCACGTCTCACTACCTATGTATATTTGCACTTAGCAAAATACATTAAAACTGTGTTTTTCATATTTACCGAAATTTAATCGTTGTAGCTATTTATTGTCTTAGGGCACTTTGGATCAGCACATTATATTAATAACATGGAATGCCAGAGTAATTATAGATAGAGTTACTTACTTGAGTGTTTACACCTTTTATTCGGTTTACATACATTCCATATTTTTGGTAGCATTGCCTTAATGTTTTATTTAGGGAAACAAGGAAATGTCATTAATTAAATTTTTTTTTTTTTAGAGAAAAAAAAAAGGCAAAGGACAACCTCCTCCTCCTCATCATATTCTTCCTCTTCCTCCTCCTCCTCCACCACCTCATCCTCATCCACCACGTCTTCTCCTGAGAGAAGGAAGGAGAAGGTGAAGAAGAAGAAAAAGGACAAACACCGATCCTTTTCCAAAAGGAGTAAGTTTTGCAGAACAGCAGTTTTGGATTGTCATAATAAAATTTGATATGCAAACCAATGCCTAAAATAGTGAGCGACAAAAATAAAGTGAGAGCATGCACTTGCACTTTAAGAATTAGATATAGTGTAGCTCAGAAAAAAATGTTAATATTTTAGCCAAGTAGCTAACAATTGAACACAGATGACATTCCAACTGGCTGCAGTTTATAGTCAAATGTAGTCATCTTAAAGGACAATTCCGGGCAATTTCAACATGGGGCTGTAGTTTCCTAACATTTTAGGTCTAAAAGAAGGAATCTGAAGATTTTCGTATTAATCGCTCCTATTTTGCAGTAGTTGTGTCTGTCCCAGCACCGTTGCGGTATGCTGTTTAGGCTCTTTGCATACCTCAAAACCACAATTTTTTCCACAGACAGCGTCTGCGTACACTGAGGGGTTTGTTTACTTCAAGCCGACATGTTTGGAAACGGAGCTGTAATACAAAGTCTCGCAGAGTCTCGCATGAGTCTCGCGTGAGACTGGAGTTGACAGTCTCAGTGTGTTTACATGTAGTCTGAAGCTCCCGTTTGTGTCATCAACACAGGAATATCAACTCGGAGGCATGGTGGTTTCGTAGTGTCAGTATTTTCTCAATAATGGCTGATGACTTCATGTAAACTCTAATGTGGGGTGGCTTAGTCTTAATGCTGTAACGGTGTTGCGTTGTCCCGTGTTGTATTTTACCATTTATTCGTAGTAAGGCTCCCCTTGAAAACGAGTTGATGCAACTCAAGGGGCTTACCCTTCCCCTTCCAATGAAGGTTCAAACAAACACAGGCAAAGTACTGCTGTGTGATACCACTAAAAACGTGAGGTGATAAGAAAGTATTAATAAATTGTATTAAACTATAGCATCATTAACAACAACTCTTAATATTTGTTTCCCTTTTAAAAAATGTAATACATTTGAGTTTGCTTTGCATGCAAACAGGCAGAACTTTTCTGACACGTGTTGGGTGCAGTACATAAAAGAATCAAATTTATAATACGTGGTATTTTTTGACTGCTGTGACCCCTATTACACAGGGCGCTGATGCTCATTTTATATTTTGTAATTGAACAACAGCATAGCATTTTACGTCTTTTGGATTCTAACAACTTATTGAGGTGTATAAAAATGTTTGTGTTTCACACAGAATTATATTGTATTTGTGGAGGCTCACATTTGGTAATGTCACTTGCGGGCGGTTGTGGCCTTAAGGTCGTATGTATGACTCCCCCCCCGTGTTAAATATTATGTGAAGAGCCAAAGACACTAAACAGGTATGGGAAATAAATATAATGATTGTCATTTTGTGTTTTGCAGTGTCAACAAAAACCCAGGTCCTGCACCGTTACAGGCATGTCCTGAAAACCTACAGGACATGCCTTTCACTGTCCGCGGCTCTGAAGAGGCACCACCTTCAGAAGACAACGCTGGCCTTGACCAGCATAATTGCTGAGGTATAGTCTGTCACTGCATGTTAAAAAATGATGCATGTACTTGTTGCGCCACCATACCTACTAAACTGTTCCTGTAGCAAAATACTTAATATCAGGAAAACTACAGAGAACCGTGTGTGAACGAATGAATGTTGAAGTGTATTTTGTTCATGAATGTGTGTGTGTGTGTGTGTGTTGCGTATATGTATTTTAAGTTGTATTGTATTTTAGTTGCTATATAGTAATATACTTGAATAATTGTGATTACAGGTGGACATCGCCTCTCAAGGCGAGGAGTGGACCGTCCCCCCCTACTCTGAGGGGACTACCCTCAAGAAGTACTGTCTGCAGCTAAAGACATTTGTGGAGGGATGTCCTGAGCTGCAGGATAAAATAAAAACTTTGAAGAAGGATAACAAGCTCCTTCCACTTTCGTGGCGTTTTTACAGCCATTAAGGTTTGTTTTTATGTTCTGTTCGGGCATTTTAATTTAATATCTTAAAGTTTCCTTGTTCTTGTTCTTGTTTCCTTTTTTCCAGCATATACAGTTTTATCTTTGTTTTGATTGTTAGTTGACATGTGTGCGGTGTGTTTAAGTAAAAAAATACATTTAAACATGTTAAAATTCTTTTTTTCTTATTTTATGCAAAAATTGTCTGATGACATGTCGTACGGTATTAGTTTGTGACACAAAAGTGAATTGAACAGAACACCTAATCCCGGGTCCCTTGCTGTAACATCAGAGGGACATAGTTTGCTTGACATTGTCAACAGAGAAAGTACCGGGTTTATTTTGTTACAGTATTCCCGTATGATTCCTCAGTTGTCTTGAAGTAGCTTGAATGTTTGTTTGTTGTTAGGTGTTACGTTGTAAACTGTCAATTACTAGATCGCTCTGGCATAGTGTCATTGATCAAACAAGGTGTCAATCACAGCCACTCTGCTTAGACCAGCAGTCATTGGTCAAACAGAGAGGTGCACATTTCCCATTGGTTAAGACAGGAAGTACCACCTCTCAGCGAGGCCGAGAGGAGATGCTTGTACTGTGCAGGCAGGGGAGTCAGAGGCCGGAGGGAAACAAGTGAAACTACGCAATGTCTGCAGTGAGAAGTGTTGCTGTAAACACAACGATAACACTCCGAGATCCTCGCAGGAGCCGTGAAGGACCGAGGACCTGTGTTGTGGGAGTGTTACTGCGTTTATCAACGTCTTGGTGAGTTGATGCTAACGCAGCTAGCTTGTGCTAGCTTGCTAGCTCGTGTTAGCTTGTGCTGCAGTGGACGCCCGCCATATAAGCTGGTTCCGCCACCAGTGGTGGAAGTAATTAATTGCAAATTCTTAAATTACTGTAATTAAGCGGTTTTTTGGGGTACTTGTACCTTCAAGAGGAGATTTTCAAGTCTGTGCTTTTACTTGTACTTTTGCATTTTTGTAGCCAGTAAGGTGATTTGATAGCAAACAAGCCAATGAAAAGTAGGACATGATGACGCAAAACAAAACAAAAAAAGGACGTTAATGATTGATCTCTAATTGATTTTGTGTTAAGAATTTAACCTGTTAAAAGTGTATTCATGGATATTCAATCAATCATCATGGCAGCAACTGCACCTCATCTAATTTTGTTTTTTTGTCGGCCTGAGACATTTGCTGAATATGGAAATAAAAACTTAAAATGAATGAGAAAAACCAGACAAAAAAACAAACAATCAAAATGAGGGGGAAAAAAACCACTTGTTTTGTATCTTATCAGTTATTAATGATTAATTGATTGTTAGCATTTTAACTATTGATAAACCAAAACACAAAATTTAGAGCCCTAGTCTGGAGAGGTTTAAAGTAACTAATACTCTGAGTAGGTTTTTTTGACGAGTACTCTGTACTTTTTTTCAAACACCGGTACTTTTACTTGTAATTGAGTAATATTTTATCAGTGTAACAGTACTTGTACTTGAGTACAGATTTTCAGTACTCTTTCCACCACTGTCCGCCGCTGCCGCAGCAACTCCTCCATGACAGTTAAGAATGTTTAAAAACACAAACTTGGTAGTTCAAAAGGAAATGTAATCCACTTGTTGGTTTGAATGGCTAATGATTCATGATGTGAAATGTAAAGACAGGATAAAGTATTCCATGCCGAGAAAAACTTTACAGTTAAAAGTTTGCTCACTTGGTGTTACTGTGATGTATTTACATAATAATGATAATGACCACAAAAAGAAATTGAAGTTGATGATACAACATAGTAATTACTCTCTTTCTGCATAGGTGATGTTTTTTTTTTTTCTGATTCTGCGGAAAATTGCATGTGGTTTGGAGATTCAACCTGACGAGGGAGATGGCTAGCCACCCATGACCCTGATCTCTGCCTTGACCCAAGGAGTTGGGTCAAGATCACCTTTGATCCGGAGGAGCCCATACATTCTTCCATCTCCATCACTGGGTGTCACACTCCAGTATGATAGTAGTACCACAATGATGTTTTCCACTTGACTTTTGACTTAGAAAGTACATTTGTCAACTGAAACTGACTTGACTGGCTATTTTTGACTTAGAAAACCGAAATGGATCACAATAAAGGATCAAGACTACATTGAACGGTTTATAACAGAAGGAACAAAACTGAACGTAAATAACAAAAACCAGTAGAAATGTGTTATTTTATGTTGTCAGGGACACTTAGTTTTGTCTTTGTATCATTTTCGGATCATATTATCTTGTGAAACATTGAAGTAACTGTGTTCGAACTCACCGGTTCTAATTACACAGTAGTTACAGTGGTAGTAGACTGTACTTACACAGTAAGGAGGGGATAACAATGCCTACTTCATAATACAGCCCGCTTCTCTGTAGTTAAGGTGCACCTCCAGAGAGCTAGGGTGTACTTACACAGTAAGGAGGGGATAACAGTGCCTATTCCATAATACAGCCCGCTTCTCTGTAGTTAAGGTGCACCTCCAGGAGAGCTAGGGTGTACTTACACAGTAAAGAGGGGATAACCAGTGCCTACTTCATAATACAGCCCGCTTCTCCGTAGTTAAGGTGTACCTCCAGGAGAGCTAGGGTGTACTGACACAGTAAAGAGGGGATAACCAGTGCCTACTTCATAATACAGCCCGCTTCTCCGTAGTTAAGGTGTACCTCCAGGAGAGCTAGGGTGTACTTACACACTAGTTACAGGGAAATTAAGATCTACTTAGAAACTGATTACAGTTTGATGTGTATTGTATTTATTTCATGTACCTATCTATGTGCTGTTTATGTTTTATGATGTTTTATTATTGTACTTTTGGTTTGCTGCCTTCTTGACCAGGGCTCCCATGTAAAAGAGATGTCAATTGCAATGGGACTCACCTGGTTAAATAAAGGATAAACAAAATAAATAAAAATTACTGTACTTACGGAGCATGGATGAGAGGAATAGTGCCTGTCATATTTTTTCCTGTGTAATCACATAATAAAGACATTTTATAACTCTCTGAATGACTCATTTTAATGGATTTATTACTGTATAGTTTGTGTTTTACCCTTGGATAGATGTGCATTTTAGAGAGGTAAGTTTGCTACCAGCCAGCCTGTTATTAGCCAGTTTCCATACTGTATAGCCATTTCCCAACATATTATTTTTCCAAACCATAGTAAATAATACATCTTTGGAATTGGGGTGAAATTTGGCTGCTGACACTTAGAAAAAACAAGATTGTAACAATTGCAAAGAGCAAAAGGCTGTGCTCATATTGTACAGTAGACTATTTAATGTAATATACCTGGTGCTTAAAATGATTGATGGGAAAGAAGACCAGGAGGAGTTACACTGTAAGTCCGGGCAAAGTAGCACATAACTGTACGGAAGTTACCCTCTAAGACGCAGCCTAGTTATACTGTAAAACACAGAGAAAGTAACGGGGGAAAGTGAGGGAGGGTAACTCTAAGTTGGTGAAAAGTAGCACGTAACTGTGCGGGAGTTACCCTCTAAGACGCAGCCTAGTTATACTGTAAAACACGGGGGAAATAGTGGGGGAAGTGAGCAAGAGTTACTCTGTACTTCTGTGGAAGTTGGTGTAAAGTAGTCGTTAAGGGAACGTGAGTTATGCGCTAAGATGTAGCCTAGTTATGCTGTAAAACATGGGGGGAAAGGGAGGGGGAGGTGAGCGAGAGTTACTCAGTACTTCTGTTAAGTTACGTGCAAAGTGAGCGGTAGGTACGCTATAAGTCACGGGCTGTATTATAAAGCGTTACCAACACTGATTCATATGTAACCCTCACACATTTATCAGATATTTACTTAAATTAAATGTTAGCGTTATTATTGCAGTTTGACTAAATGAAGGTGGCGCTAAGCGCCTGAAAAATATGCCTGTAAGGAGTAGTGATTCGGAAGAGGAAGGTGGAGGAGAAAGGCAGTATGAGGAAAAAAAACAAAAGGAGTCCAGTGATACATGACAAGCAAAAGAGTGGAGGGGAAACTTGTTTTCATCAGTTGAAATTCACTATCAATCAGAGTTGTCCAGAGGAGACTTACCTTGTTCCAGGATACTGTTGTTTATGAGAGGATGAAGGAGGATCATTATTAGATGTGTTTTGGATGACACCTCTCCAGCGAGTGTGTTTATTCCTTCCATGCTAGCTTGAAAAGCGATGTCAGATCATGCTCAGATGAAGAATGTGGGTGAACAAAAAAAACAATTGGGGAAACGTTCAGTTGTGGGCATGTTTTATGTCTCAAGGGTCTGGATTAGTGCAGAAGATGTTTAGTTGCTTGCAAGACATTGTCTGTGAATAGCATTAGCAAACTAAACATAACTTAGCTTTGGTAAAACCAATTAATCAATAACCTTATTGCAGACAATCACAACAATAACTCAGTAAACAGCATTAAATCACATACAAGTTAAATAGTCTTGCTTAGCCTGTACAGCTGTGATAAAGCTATGCCCAGTTGTTACATTACCAAATCCTGAATGGATGGAAAGAAGAGTTGGTTTGAGGCATGTTGTTCTTGTTAGCCACCGAAGAAGGCTGGAAAGAGCTGTGGCTCTAGAAGCAGTCTTTGTTGTGTCCTTGTTCCAAAGGTGCAGATCCGACGAAGCTGGTCGCTCAGGATCCTTGCAGAGTTAGACGTTGAGCACTAACTCAACTCGGTTCTCCTTGTTGCTGGAAAGTTAGGTGCAAACCTTGTGTTTGCACACTAAAGTCTGTTTGCTCCTGCTGTGAGCGAGGGCACGAGAGTCTTAGGAGAAGAAGAGCAAAAGTCTGTAGAGCACTTGCTCTCCCTTTAGTGGTTTGGGGCAAGGGCCTCTGAGCTGGTCAGAGCCCAGGAGGAAGAGAGCACATCTGGGCTGGTCCAGGGCCCAGAAGGAACGAGATCTGAGCTGTTCGGCAGCTCATGAGCAAGAGGAAGACTGTAGTGAAGGGAGAAGAACTTCTACAGTGTGCCTGGTGACATCACAGAATCACATGACACTTTAAAAGTACTGACTAATCTCGTTTGAGGTGAGCATCCTGTTGAGATGGGTGTCAGATAACTGTCTTTGTTGAGGAACAAAGAACATGAGGTCTCTCCATCTCAGGAGGAAAAGCCTTCACATGTCCAGTTTAGATTTTAACAAATGACAAATCATCTGTGGTCCAGTGAATCCCAACACGTCTTTTTACATTTGTGTTGTGTAAAGTCATAGCCACAAAAACACAGATTGATTTGCAAATGAGCATAATTTAATCTGTAAACGCGTACTTTAATTTCACATAAAAATGTTGCCACTTTCACCACTTTTACATAATGTGTTAACATCGAGCTTGTGGACTAATTTGACACAGGTTTGCAGTGGTAGAAGAGGTACTCAGATCTTTTACCAAGGTAAAAGTACAAGAGAGACAAAAAGTAAATACTCATCATGCAGAATGGTTCATTTCAGATCAAATAAAACTACTGATGCATATATGTGTTTATCACTTTAACGTTGAGGCTGGTAAATGTGGGGCTTTTTTTTGCAGGTAGCAGTGAAATCTTATTTTTATCCATCACAATTTATTTGGTCATTATATTTTTTTATTAACAGTATGAATCTGCAGTTTTGTTTGTTTTGCACACATAGTTTACTTTAGCAGTTTTTATGCATAGATAGGTAAAAACAAAGAGCATGTGTGTGTGTGTGTGTGTGTGTGTGTGTGAATCTCACTTGTCGTAATAATAGATGCTGTAACACGCTGAGTGTGAGTCAGTTCAGACCTCTCTGGGGCCCTGAGTAGAATTCTGTTAAAGGGGTTTTGTACCTATCCTAAGACCTGAATATTTTCCCACAAATATCCTTTTATACATGTATACATTTTCAAATGTGAAATACTATTTATACCATCCTTGGCTACATACTTGATGGTAATTTTTTTCAGTGAGATATGCATCCATATCACCCACTATGCCCAGCTAATCAACATTTTATATTCAATATTCAATCAACAGTCAATGTCAATCCAGTGCTTTCCATCTCACATTAGTCCAGAGTGGGTGACTTAGAGAATAGATAATAATTGTCTTGTTTTAAAATGATATTAGCCTATGAGTAGTACCACCACACCTAGTGGCAGTTGCTGGTCTTTCAACAGGGGAAGCTCACTTTAAGTTTACATCATAAAATTTGTCATATTGTAGCGAGGCAGTAACTTATAAAGGGAACATTTAATTGAAACCATTTTTCAACCACACTTATGCCATAGAACCACAGCAAAACACACCTCAAAGATCTTCAGATGGGTTTAAACACCTGAGCGGCACTCTGTCAGAAGACTCCACTTGCAAATATCCGCATGGAACTGAGCTCGAAATGCGATGATGCCGGTGTGTATTTCAAAAGTGCTGTCAATCACAAAGGGGTTCAGCCTTTTAGACAATTCTTCTAATCATCATGCATACACTGAGCGTCCTCTCCCACCCTCCGCTCCATTAGGTCCCACGGAAGCTGAGCCTCCCTGGAAGTGACGATTTTGTCGCATTTATCCAATGACCGTCTCGCTTTGCTGCATAAAAAAAACCTGCTCAGTGCTGTCTCATAGGAATGCTTGGAGGCTCCGCGTCCACCGTGCTGACACAAGAATGTATGACAGGGAGGTCGTGTTTGAAAACTGGTGATAAACAGCTGATGTTTGAACCTCATAGTCATAATGGTAAACGCTTCCTAGCGCACATTTAATGCAATGTAAATTCTTATTTTCTTAAATTCAATAGTGCATATTTGACCATTTCTTCTATGAAATTTTAGGGGAAGTTCAGCCTCCCTTGTTTTCTCAGAGCAATCGCCCATGCACCACACCCATATGTGTCTGGACTGGTCCACACAAGGTTGCTGCTGCTGCTGCTGCTGGAAAGCACATTTCATTTCATGCATGTGTATATGGGCGTGTATTCACCCCCAACAGGGTTATCTATTTGAGCTGCAGTTTCTAAACACTGCTCCCTGTAAGTGTTTATCAAACAATAAAAAGCTGTATTTCACTCTCATTTTTGTCAGGCACAAAGTCACAGAACACAGCCTGGAAGTGACTGGCAAGAAAGCAAAGGCACAGACAGAACCAGAGATGCACTGCACAGCTAAGGTTAGCAAGACAGACAGATTAGGGAGAGAGATGCACTGCAAGTTAGCACATCAACTTTATGTCACTGTTATCTGCTGACATCAAACTTGGTGAGGAGAAAACACAACACAAGTTTACCTGATTGCTTTGAGGTTTTTTTTTCTCTTTTCATGACCAGAGGAATAGCTCTGTTTCATCCTCTCATTAAAGTTGTGGGCTAAACATTGTCACCATGGATGTATAAATTGAAGTGAATACAGCATTGGAGGTGGAGCTCCCTTCATTCCTTTGAAAGTTGCACAGTGGCACATAAGGCCAAAAAAGTTCAACTGCTGCATATAAAATCACTCAGATGATCGGCACTACTTCCCCACTATGGGGCCCATAGAGCAGACACACTGCTTTAGCGCTATGCTAACTTGATTGGGATTAAGTGATTTAATCATGTGTCTCTTCTAGATTTTCCAAATGTTATCATAAATAACGGATTAAATTCTGATAGTAACGTTGAGTTATTTCCTCGGGGTTGTGATGCTAAAAAAAAGTATCTCAACTGATTTACAGGCAGGGCGGCACGGTGGTGTGGTGGTTAGCACTGTCGCCTCACAGCAAAAGGGTTCCTGTTTCGATCCCGGATGCGGGAGCCCTTCTGTGCGGAGTTTGCATGTTCTCCCCGTGTCAGCGTGGGTTCCCTCCGGGTACTCCGGCTCCCTCCCACAGTCCAAAGACATACAGGTTGGGGACAGGTAAATTTGTGACTCTAAATTGTCCGTAGGTGTGGATGTGAGTGTGAATGGTTGTCTGTCTCTACATGTCAGCCCTGCGACAGTCTGGCGACCTGTCCAGGGTGTACCCTGCCTCTCGCCCAATGTCAGCTGGGATAGGCTCCAGCCCCCCCGCGACCCTCAAGAGGATAAGCGGTTAGAAAATGGATGGATGGATGGATGATTTACAAAAAAGTATATTGGGGCCCAATGGCATCACATGAAATACAATTCCCCTGTTTGGCCACTATGAAAAATGATCTTGAAAGAGATTACTTCCGGGTTAGGCAAGTCTATTATTTACTTATTAAAATACATCTGGTGAGGGCCCAGCTAAGATCTGGACTAACGCTAATCTGGAACGCTTTTGAATTCTCAAGTCTCACTGAGCTATTGAAACCAACCAGTCAACTTTGAATGAAAGAAACTTTGAAAGCAAGAAGTCTAGATTTAACAACATCTGGCAAACTGCTGCACTGTCACCATCTCTCCAGCCAAGTGGGAGTGAGCAAAGACCGGGCTGCCTGTTGAGGCAGAGAGATAGATAGATTGGCTCCAGCAGGGCAACATTGTGTCAAGCAGACCCAATTATTTCTGAGAGTGCCTGAGGACACCAGAGAGCTCCAGACATATACCGGCTGTCCCCTCCCTTCCAGTGTAAATCTTCCTCTGGCCTTCAGAACTGCCATCAACACTACATTTTCCTGTGACAGTAGGGTTGATGTTAATTTAGTAATTAGGAAGCGTCGGGTCATGGGAGGATCTCCCATCAAAACAGAAGCTATATTTGAATTGCTTCATGTATTTTCCCTTGTGCTTCCCAAACTCTCAGCTGCTGAACAATGCATAAATTCAATTTCATAGGTCAATGTCAAGCTTCATTCAGCCCCATTCGCTAGTGCTCCCCTGTGTTTCCACAAGTTATGTGTGTTATTCTGCAAGGATATCCTCCACTGATTTATAAGGTAGGCTATGTATGGTGGTCCACCTCCGATCGTGAATCGTTCATCACTGCATTCATTGTGTTCATTTATTCATTTATTTATTCATTTGTCTCTTTAGTAGTTATTAGTTGTGCATGTAGTTTTTCCATGTATAAAGAACCTGACTATGTGAGTTGTGTGTGAAACATTACAGTCACTGTACACAGTCAAGAACTAAGTAGTAACCTTCATGATTGAGACTGAATGAATTATTTGACGATCATTTTCTCTTTTGAGGCAAAACTGTTACATTTTGTTGTTTAATGTAAACTAGTACTTTCTGATAGATGAAGTTGAGTTCAGTCACTGTCCTTCACCTTTTGTACCAATCCATGTGTTTACTGTACATTGCATACTTTAGCCTATGAGTCTCATAAATAATCAGTGCCTATTTTGGTATCATTTAATGCATTTATGCTACAAAAATAATAAATAACAACAACTTATTAAGTAATTACAGACTCAAATCCTTCTCTTTTTAAGCAAGACACTCTAGGAAGTTGTTTCTAACCAAATTAATAGTTTTGTGGATAAATACAACATTCTTGAAATGTTTCAGGTTTCCGGGCTAACCACAGTACGGAGATAGCCCTTGTTAAAGTTATCAGTGATCTAAGACTTAGCACTGATGCCAGTAAGGTCTCTGCTGTTTTTTTTTTTTGTTTTTTTTTATGTAACTGCTGCGTTCAACAGAACTGACAGTGATATTCTCAGTGATCACTGTAAGAACTGGGTAGGGTTATCTGGAGCTGTTCTAAAGTGGTTCAGATCTTAAATTCCAGGAATACAATTTTTCTTGACTATTGGGAATCATGCATCAGAAAAATATTAATTATGGTCCAGTGTTGCTCAGGAAAGTTGTTTTGGTCTATTTGGTCTTTTTTCTCGGTTTATGCCCCCTTTAGGTAATTTTATCAGGGAACATAAACTTAATTTTCATAGTTACGCTGATGATATGCAGCTTTTATAGTTTACATGAGCCTGACAATGAAAACCCCCTGTGTTCCCTATATAAAGCAATAACTTTTTGAAACTAAACTAAACTAAAACAGATTCTCTCAGCTGGCCCCCAACCTAAAAAGAGATCCACTCTCCTGCAAACATCTGGCTCCTGAGATTAACTCTAAAGTAACATGCCTGGGCATCGTTTTACAGTTAGATTTTTATTTTATTTCACACAAGGTGACCAATACAGCTTTTTATCAGTTAAGGAACATTGCCAAGGTACGGCTGTTCCTATCCTATAAACATGCTGAAAAACGTATTCATACTTTTGTTTTAATAGATTAGATTACTGCAATGTTCTTTTTACCGGCCTTCCAAAACATCCATCCATCCATTTTCATAACCGCTTATCCTCTTGAGGGTCACAGGGGTGCTGGAGCCTATCCCAGCTGACATTGGGTAAGAGGTGGGGTACACCCTGGATAGGTCGCCAGACTGTTGCAGGACTGACATATAGAGACAGACAACCATTCACACTCACATTCACAAATATGGGCAATTTAGAGTCACCTGCATGTCTATGGACTGTGGGAGACAGCCGGAGTACCCAGAGAAAACCCATGCTGACGCGGGGAGAACATGCAAATTCCGCACAGAAGGGCTTCTTACTTATCCAGAACTGTGCTGCTGGACTTTTAACTAGCTCCCAGTATCTTTTAGAGTAGTTTTACAGTTTTTTCTGAATGCTTAAACACTTGCAATGATTCTTATAGCACAATTTCTAAATCTATTAATATTTTGTAACACACACTTTGCATATGTGTAAATATAATCCACAGCACAGCACTTTTTTTGCGGAACTATAAACACAACTCACTGCTTTACACTCAATTTCCAAATGATCCACACACTCCTATCAAAACTATACACATTTATCGCTATTATTTACACTATTTTGCCAACTGTCAGGCCACACTGTCACATGTGAAAACTATTTTAGATAATTAGTTCACTTTGCAATCAGCCTGAGCACTATAAATAAGCCACAGGTAAGCTTTCGGTGTGGAGAGCAATGGAAGGAGAGGGAAGACTAAGAAGAGTGAGAATTAAAGGAGGACGAGGAAGAGGACGTGGAGGTGAAGAAGCAGGAGGACGAGGACGTGGACAAGGAAATGAATTTAGAGGAAGAGGAAGAGGAGGAGGAGGTGCAGAAGCAAGAGGGAGAGGAGGACGACGAGGACAAGGAGTTGCACTCAGAGGAAGAGGACAAGGAGGTGAAGAAGCACGAGGAGGATGAGGAAGGGAAGAGGAAAGGGAAGGAGTAAGAGTCAGAAATAGAATTACTGATGTCATCAGAGCTACAATAGTGGACCATGTAATCAACCATAGCATGACCCTGAGGGATGCAGGTCAACAGGTTCAGCCTAACCTGAGCCGCTACACTGTAGCAAGCATCATAAGAACATTTCGAAATGAGAATCGGTGAGTACAGCCTCTTCACATTAAGTTTTATAGTAGTGTCATATTCTAATGAGAAACAAAACAATACTATACATATAAAAACACTGAAATTGTTACTTTACAGAATTGTTAGACGGCCAGCAGCGGGGGGCAGAGGAAGAATGTTCACTGCAGAACAAGAGACCCACATAGTGAATATGGTGATTGCAAACAACTCTACGAGAAGGCTACGAGAAATACAGCAGCACATAATAGAGGATGACACCATGGTCCAAAACATAAATAATGTGAGCATCTCTGTATTATCTCGTGTACTTGCACGCAACAGAATCACGATGAAACAGATTTACAGGGTCCCTTTTGAAAGAAAATGTGAACATGTAAAACAACTGCGATACGAATTTGTGCAGATAAGCTATAGTCTCATTGGTACTGAATCTGGAAGTGCATACTGTAGTGCTGTGCATGGGCCTGCTGTACTGCATTTGTTTTGTCTTTTCCAGAGAGTGATGGAGCTAGAGGCAGATGCCATGGATCATGAGCTGATTTTTGTGGATGAGGCAGGTTTTAACCTCAGTAAAACGAGAAGACGTGGCAGGAACATCATTGGACACCGTGTCATAATCAATGTCGCAGGACAACGTGGTGGAAACATTACTATGTGTGCTGCTATAAGTCAAAACGATGTTGTTCACCATCATGCAACCCTGGGCCCATATAACACTGCACACATTATTACATTCCTGGACACCCTACATGAAATACTAAGTAACGTTCAGAGACCAGAGCAGACCGGGTACGTCATCATATGGGACAATGTTAGTTTCCATAGGGCTGCTTTGGTCCGCAGCTGGTTTACAGATCACCCACTCTTCACTGTACTCAACCTCCCCCTTTACTCTCCATTCTTGAATCCCATTGAGGAGTTCTTCTCTGCCTGGCGCTGGAAGGTCTATGACCGTCACCCCCATCAACGCATGGCCCTTTTACAGGCAATGGAGGAGGCATGCGGGCATATTGACCAGGCATCATGTCAGGCCTGGATACGACACTCCAGGAGATATTTTCCCCGGTGCCTTGGACTCGAAGACATTGCATGCGATGTTGATGAAATCTTGTGGCCGGACCCCTAGAGAAGACAAGACCTTTTGTGCTTTGACTTGAAAAAAAAAACCACTTTGTGTTTGTTTTGATGTGTGTAAATAAACATCCATTCTTAACATTTGGATCCCTGTCTGTTTACCGAACTTATGACAAAAGTATGATCTCAAATTGACATTTTGACACTTGTGCACAGAGAAAGCAAGAGCCAGACGTGTTTTCCATTCATACCTTCAGTGTGTAGTTGGCGCATTGTGTGCTTACTAATATGATGGTTTGTGTTAACTGTTTGGCAATAAAATACCATTTTTACAAAGGTTTGAAGAGTTAAGCAAGATTTATTAGCTTTAACAAGAGACCTACAATGTTTTGCTGATTTGGTGTAAGGTTTTTATATTTGTGTGTAGAGTTTTGCAAAAATACCCAATAGTTATAAAAAATGTGCTTAAGCCATCAGAAAAAAACTGTAAAGGTTCTTGTGCTTGTTTTTAAAGCTGTTACAGTTATTCTCGATTGTTTACACACATTTTCTGAAAGCATGCCTCATACTCTCAGAACGCTACACGCAAATCAAAAAACACACACGCAATGGGCAAAACCCCTCAATTCTCCTGCAAAATGAAACTTTACATTCAAAACAATGTTATTTCTTCTCAAAATGGTATTTTGTTTTCAAATGACACACATAAACCATCATATGAATAGACATTTATAAGAACCAGTTGAACACTGATGTGCTCAATGTAAAACACTATGATGAATGGAAAACACTTCTTCTCCATTCATCATAATGACTTAGGCCTTTTTTTTGTTCAGTGTTACACTTACTACAGACAGTACATACATAAGTGTGTTGTAAAATATTTTAGAATATTGTTTTTACACTCAGAACACACAAATACACGGTAACAAATATATTTTATTTTTCCCACAAAAACAATGTACACAGTGTACATCCCAACCAACACAAAGTTGCACATACGGTGGTCTACATACAAAACAACAGAAGCATTTACTGTATACAGTTACAGTAAAAAAAAAAAACTATGCTGCATCCTCTCCTCTGTTTCGGTCTGGTCACAACACCTCATCCACATCACAAGCAATGTTTTCCCAAGCAGCGGGGGAAATATCGCCTAGCGTGGCGAATCCAGCCATGAAAAACATCAACTGCTATATCTCCACATGCGTCCTCCATAGCTTGGAGAAGGGGTATACGCATTTGTGGATTTCGGTCATGCACTTTCCATCTCCAGGCAGAAAAAAATTCCTCAATAGGATTGAGGATTGGAGAGTATGGAGGGAGATAAACAACTAAAAAGCATGGGTGGGCAGTGAACCAGTTACGAACCAGAGCAGCCCGGTAGGGTGTCCAGGAATGTGATCAGATGGGCAGTGTTGTAGGGGCCAAGGGTAGCATGGTGATGGATGACGCCATGGTGGATAATCGCTGCACACATTGTGATGTTCCCTCTGCGCTGGCCAGGGACTTCAACAATGGCACACTGGCCGATGATATTCCTTCCCCTCCTTCGTCTTTTTGTGAGGTTGAATCCAACCACATCAATGAAGATGAACTGGTGCTCCACTGCAGCCACCTCTAGCTCAAGGACTCTCTGAAACACACATGATAATATCAGAAATAGACATGGAGTGGTCACTATTGTGAAGCACAATCATTATGATTACAATACTGAAATATGTATAATTTATACAGTGTTGAGAGTATGCATCAATTGTGGGATTGTATAGGACTTACTTGCACATAGTTATATCGCAATTCATTGACTCTTTCAAATGGCACCCTGTAGACCTGCTCCATCCTCAGATTATTTCTGCGCAAGACACGGTCCAGTGTTGATAAGCTTACCCTATCAATATTTTGAAACATCTCATTGTTTTCTATTATTTTTCTTCGTATTTGCCGTAATGTTATGGCATTATTTTCTAGGACCATGTTCATGATTTCAGTTTCCTGTTCAGGAGACAGAAGACGTTCCTGACCACCTTGTGTTGGTAATCTTTCAGTTCTGCAATACAAATAGTAAAATACTGTAAACACTGTGTGGGAATACAAAGTAGGAATACATTTCCCAAATACTTGAAACATACTTTATTTTTACAGTCCTACAGAGCAGTCCACAGGCAATACTGTACTACTGTACTCATTGAGTACTGTATTGATATGCAGTACTGCAATTTTCTAGTGAGAATAGATTTCTTACCTATTCTCATTTCTGAAAGTCCAGATGATGGATGCTACAGTGTACCTGCTCAAATTTGGCTGTACTCTTTGCCCAACCTCCCTCATTGTTAGACCATGGTTGACCACATGGTCAACCAAAGTGGCTCGGATCTCATCAGAGATTACGGTCCTTGGCCTTCCTCGTCCTCCCCGTCCTCCTCCTCTTACTCTCACTCCTCTGGCTCTGGCTCAGCCTCTGTTTCCAATGTTGGCATCCATTGCTCCAAAACAGAAGAGCTCACCGTTCGCCCCTTTATGCTAAAGCTCTGACAGGTGTTTGCCCATGTGATGAGTCAGTGTGCATAGTAGGGCAATTAACTTTAGAACCAGAGATTTTCTTCATGAAAATTGTGCCAAATGCAGAGAAGTGTGTGTAGTGTTTTGAAAAAAAGTGTGTTTTAGAACTGCAATTTGAGTGTAAAGCAGGAATTGTGCTTGTATTTAAGCAGAATTGGTTCAGGGGGTTGGTGCATGACTTACATGTTGTGGTGATTGTGTCTCAAGTACCAGTATTTGTGTGTAAACAATTGAGAAAAACTGTAATAGTTTGGCACTGGCCTACATTCTA
This sequence comes from Cephalopholis sonnerati, assembly GCA_019142605.1. Lineage (NCBI taxonomy): Eukaryota > Metazoa > Chordata > Actinopteri > Perciformes > Serranidae > Cephalopholis > Cephalopholis sonnerati. The sequence continues at coordinate 40,270,468 of JAGQAX010000010.1, read as the reverse complement.
GACTCTCTGTCATTCTATAATCCTTCACAAGCTCTCAGATCTTCTGCTTGGTTTTTAAATACACATAATTATACACACAAGAAAATAGGCTGTGCAGCTTTTGCTTACTATGCTTCAAATTATGGAATACCCTTCCAAAAGCACTGAGCTACGAGAGCTCAGAAAACATTTTTAAACAACAGCTGAAAACCTTTTAATTTGGTCTGGTTTTTAATTAATTTAATTGTAATTCTTCTTATTGTTTTATATTAATTCTCTAATTTTTACTATTCTTACTGGCCTCTGTTCTTTTTACCTGCATTTTTATATTTTGTTTATCATTGACTGTCTTTTTATTGTCTAATCTTGTTGTCCTCTTTGTGTTGCATCTTTTTTGTAAAGTACTTTGAGCTGCATCCCTCATATGTAAAGTGCTCAACAAAGTTTATTTATCATCTTTATTAGTAGTAGTAGTAGTGGTAGTAGTAGTAGTAGTAGTAGTAGTAGAAGTATAGTATAAATATTAAAAAGTGATGATGCCACTATTGTCTTCTTTGTTACTATTAAATATACTGTATGATTAGATCATTGCACTAAACAAGTAAACACTACTGACTTGTTACTTTAAAATAAATGTGAACTGAGAGGAGGATAACACTCTGAAGTATCCAGAACTGATGATGAGGATGCTAAAGTGCAACTGATTCAGAGATGTGATTGTTTTAAAGGAATTTCTTTGTTGTGAAAAAGAAATTGTCATGTGTTATAAAAAAATAATCATTTTGATCAAATAAATTCCTTAATTAATAATTCTTATTATCTCAGGGAGCATGTGCACTCCATAAACTGTATGTCCACTCTGTGAATTGGGATTATTATATAATGCAGAGCTTTGTTGTACAGACAAAGATCACAGGATTCTCTGTTAAGGTATGCTGATGGATTCATGTCGTCAACTCATGCATTGAGTAACATTTCAGGTGGACGGCCCACCTTAAATGTTGCCGGTAGTCGACCCAGTAAATTAAGTTATTTTTTTCTCAGTCTACAGCTGCTGCAAGAGGCAGCAAAAGATAATTTAATTTTCTAGTTGTAGTTCAATAATGTATGGAAGACTTGCCACAGTATGAAAAGTTACATAACCCTCAAAACAAACCACAACTCAACCCTGAGCAAGAGTGACTGTCCGCTACTGACCAGTCAATGAACTGCAGTGTTTGTAGCTCCACCTTTTAGTACCAGATCTATGTGTCAAGTACCCCAAAAGAGGGGTGACCAAAAAGGGGGACATTAGGAACAGTTCCATTGGTACCATCCACAACCTTTCACATTGGAAACAGAGAAAATACGTACCAAACTGAACTGAACTGTACCTGACTGATTGGTGGAAACGGGGCTTTAGGTTCTTATGTCTATTTTGCAAGTGTTGGTGGTTTTTGTGGTTGGTGTTTGACAGTGCTGGCATGTGGCTGTGAGTCAGATGAGGAAATCAACTCACCTGTCTGTAAACTTTCCTCCCGCTGACTTCTAGCTAAGTAGCTGCTAGCTAGCCAGGTCAGGGTTTTCAAATGTAAACATTAGTAAACATCAAGGAAAAGATGGAGAAGAATGGGCACCAGCTGAACTAGCGTCCTGCTAACCATTGTACAGATGTTGGAAAGAAACTGGATGACCTTTGTGCTGCATCAGTTACTAGCAGGATATCAGGAACTGAAATATGCTTTGACTGCAAAATTGATTGATGCAAAATTTGCCAAGGTTGTCTCCTCAAGTGCCTTGACAGGCTGTGGTTTAAATACCATGGTCCATGTTGACACCTGGTGTATATATATCAACCCTAAGTGCATCAAAGCATTGACCAATCATCTAATGAATGTCACAAATTAGAGTTGTAAGGCCATGATTTAATGGATTCCTGACTTATTATTTTTATTTCTAACAAGGAGCTATTAAACAAGGCATTGCAGCAAAGCTACTGCATTCTATTATGTTTATGTAGTGAATGTCTTGGCAACCATAGTAGTGTATATTTTACATCTTTTACTGCTCTTAAAGAGGTAAATTACATTATGAAGGCCCTGAACTGATTTGTCTGAGGCTTTTGAAACAAACTGTGTCACCTGGGTTTATAGACTCTTCAGTGCTTGTCCATGGAGGCAAGCTGTGAAATGGTTTAACCTTCTAGAAGTTACTGTGTACGGTTTGCTCAGTCTTTTTCTTCCCATTGCCCTATATTTGGGGGGAGGGGGGTTCTATAATAGAACCCCTATATTTGTTCAACTATGCAGTGGTGGACAATAACAAGTAACAAGCTACTACAGTACATAAGTGTAAGTTTTATAATAACTTTTTTGGGGGGTGGGGGGCTTATTTCTGTGAAGGCTCTCGTTACATTTGCTTTGAAGTTAGTGGATGTTTTTTTTTCTTTTCTTTTCTAAAATGCAAAAGTCTGTAAACTGTAATTATGCAGTTCTGCATGTGGTTTGATTGTCAAAGTGGTGTTCCAGTACCTCTGTCTCTCACATGCACTACTCAGATTGGTCAGCTCATCGGTAGAGACAGGAAGAGAGGAGAGGTCATCAGTAGGCAGTTGTATTTGGTTACTATGGCTACGGCAGCAGATGAAGATGAACATTCCCAACCACATCACCCACGGCAATACCTCAAGTCCATGTTTGAAGTTATTGAGATAAAGAATGATTTGTATCCTTTCAAATGTTTTCTCTTTTTACCACACACAAACTTCTTCATGGCCAACAAGAATTCATCATCCAACCCAAGAAAGCATGTTGAGGTCTGTAATCATTTACTTAATTCCAGTTGAATGTTTCAAGCAAAGCTGTCTATGCTTGTAGTAGTGTTTTTGTACATGTTTGGACAAATGACTGTTTATTGATTTGCCTGCAAAGTTGTTGTACACTTGCACAGTTTTCTACTTACCGTCTACACTTAGGCTGTGGATTCATGTAGAGTCTGGTGTGTGTGTGTGTGTGTGTGTGTGTGTGTGTGTGTGTGTGTGTGTGTGTGTGTGCGTGTGTGTGCGTGTGTGTGTGTGTGTGTGTGTGTGTGTGTGTGCGGTTAAAACAATGTATTGAGATGAAAAAAAAATGTCTTTGAATACTTAAGTTGTTTTAAAAGAAAGTACTCCACTACTTTAAGTCTTATATTGGAGTAATATCTGACTATTTGACTGTCTATATTTTGACTCAAGTAATAGAGTTGTGTACACATGTCACATAGGTGAAAGGCTGTCAAAAACAGTCAACAAAGAAAAGGCAACACATGTACACTTACTACACACCAAAGTTTAATATTTTAGTATCAGAAGAACTTTTTTGACCTTTTTCACAGTTGTGTTAGTGTATTAGCATTAATATCCCAGTTTGAACCAGTCTGTTACTGTTGTCTTCTACTGTAGCTTATTGTCAGGGTTAAAGTACTACCATTTCCATTACCAGTGTGTCCTTCCCACGACAAGATGTCATTACTGCAGCAGTGTTTTTTATTATAATTATTATTTTTATTTGAAAAAAAAAAAAAAAAACACTTGAGAAGAGATTAATTACATATTAGAATTGGAATACCTGTCATATTATATGCATAAAGACAACTGACATGTAAGGTTACTGTCAAAACTTTCAATGGCATAGAGAAAACTATGAAATTCTATATTTTGTATTATATTTTTGCATCAATATTATCAATATAATATCAATGGTTTACAATATAATATCAATGGTTTACAAAGCTTGATGAAAATGAATTAAAATATCTTAAAATTTTATAAAAATGTTTAGACAAAAATGTATAAAAATCAATCTTATTTTAATGTCCCAGTCGACATTTTGTCAGAAGTTGTGATGAAAAACATAAAAAATAAACAGGTTACAAATTAAAATCTTTAAATCTACATGCAATTTTGTGTACCTGTGTATATGTATTACAAACTCTGATGGATAAAATTAAAATTCATAGGTTCATTTTTTTCATTTGAGTTGAAAGTGACCAAAGCTGCAGAAATACCCAAATACCATTATATGCAGAAACATACAACATAAAATTATGAAAAAAAATAAGAAAAAAATATTTTTTTCATTGTAATTTGGGTAAACTGACCCTTTAAAGCAAAATTAAAATTGATTGCAACTAATGTCAAATACCAATGCTTTACATTCTCTGTTTGCTCTCATTACTCTCATTCTTAAATCTAGTGCAAATCTCTTGCTGTGTTTTTGTTCATCTTCTTATGTCTTCCCACTCTTTCTTCAGTTCCCTCTAACTACACCAAGAATGCTGCTATACTTTTAATCTGGCTCTTTCCTCTTTATTTCTTCCTTGTTCCACTCATCCCACTGTCTGGGTTGCTACCTCCACTCATCATCCTGCTGTCATCTCCTATGGGCTAGAGTCCAAACCAAAAGGAAGAGAGATCAAAGGCTCCCATTGCTCTCAGAGGCCACCAAGATCAAAGAGTGGATATATATGCACACACTCTCTCTATCACACACACACACACACACACACACACACACACACACACACACACACACATACACAGAGATAGATATACACATAGTGGATAAATCCCATCACACAGCTATACAGAAACACGGGTCTAACTGATAGAGTTGGTCTAAGATGATAGAGAAGAAAATGTTTTCAGCAGTTGAATTTTGTGTGTGTGTGTGTGTGTGTTAGCCTGTTTGATGAGCTATTGATTACACAAGCTGATGCAAACTTTGTTCTTTTTTATGATGTATTTTCTGCATGTTTCCTCTTTTTCTCCTAGTTTGGAATTACCAATTTCCCTTGCACTGCGGTTGGTATCACCACCAACTCACTCTGTAGGCCCAGAGAGGGTGTACACAGCCATCTGTCTCCTCTGATAGGTCCTCAAATTTCCTCACTTAGTGTTTACTTTCCAAAAAGTTCTGCTTTAAAATTGATTACATTTTCAATAGATGAGAGAATGGGGCAGCACAGTGGTATAGTGGTTAGCACTGCTGCCTCAAAGCAAGAGAGTTCTCTCTGTGTCAGCGTGGGTTTTCTCCGGGGTACTCCAGCTTTCTCCCACAGTCCTAAAACATGCAGGTTAATTGTGAGTGGATGTGTTGGAGCAGGGTGTGCCCTGCCCACTGTCAGTAGGATAGGCACCCCTGCAACCCCCAAGAGGATAAGCAGTTACGAAAATGGATGGATGGATAGATGAGAGTATTTGTGACATTTGTTGTAGATTATATATCTGTGTCATAAAGGTTGCAGCATTTCATTTATTATCAGGACTGGTCAGGATTGGATTAAAAATATTCTGATAATTTACAGTCTTAAAGGTCTGGTGTGTCTGGTCTGGGATTAAGTGGCAGAAGTGGCTGAAGTTGCAGATTACAGCCAACTGAAACTTCTGTTCGCAATGTGATTAGGAGAATTATGGTGGTCGAAACATAAACGCGAATAGCCCTATGCAGAGCCAGTATTTTGTTTGTATATTCTGGGCCACTGTGGAACAACATGAAGGACATGGAGTCCTTCATGTTGCTCCACAGTGGAGGAGGACCCAATTTGTATGTAGATCATGGATGTACAAAGTAGTGGAGGCGGGGCCACTTTTGTTCCTGTGAGAGTTGCTCAGTTCCTCTTTATTCATTATATATCACGTATTCTACATTATAGAATATGGTGATTTTGATAAAATATCATTACTTTAAGCTCAAATTTGTTTTTGTTTTGTTTTTTCTGGTGTAAGCATATGTTGCACATGATGGGGTTCATTCATGAAACATGAGTGGAACGAATTTGTGTGTAAATATGTCAGTAACTCTGATCTTTTCGTACATACTAATAAAATCTACACTTGTGTCTGACTACTCGTAGTGCTTGTGTAAATAAGGAATGCACATAAAAAAATGCTCGTCATTATTTGAAATTATAATTTTAATATGTATTGTGTTCTTTCATGTTCACAATACACAGATGCCTTTGAACAGCAAATAAAAGACATAGTCACCTGAAATGGTTTTCCAACAGTCTTGAAGGAGTTCCCAGAGGTGTTTAGCACTTGTTGGCCCCTTTGCCTTCACTCTGCGGTCCAGCTCACCCCAAACCATCTCGATTGAGTTCAGGTCCGGTGACTGTGGAGGCCAGGTCATCTGCCGCAGCACTCCATCACTCTCCTTCTTGGTCAAATAGCCCTTACACAGCCTGGAGGTGTGTTTGGGGTCATTGTCCTGTTGAAAAATAAATGATCGTCCAACTAAACGCAAGCCGGATGGGATGGCATGTCGCTGCAGGATGCTGTGGTGGCCATGCTGGTTAAGTGTGCTTTCAATTTTGAATAAATCCCCAACAGTGTCACCAGCAAAACACCCCCACACCATCACACCTCCTCCTCCATGCTTCACAGTGGGAACCAGGCATGTGGAATCCATCCGTTCACCTTTTCTGCGTCTCACAAAGACACAGCGGTTGGAACCAAAGATCTCAAATTTGGACTCATCAGACCAAAGCACAGATTTCCACTGGTCTAATGTCCATTCCTTGTGTTTCTTGGCCTAAACAAATCTCTTCTGCTTGTTGCCTCTCCTTAGCAGTGGTTTCCTAGCAGCTATTTGACCATGAAGGCCTGATTAGCGCAGTGTCCTCTTAACAGTTTTTCTAGAGATGGGTCTGCTGCTAGAACTCTGTGTGGCATTCATCTGGTCTGTGATCTGAGCTGCTGTTAACTTGCGATTTCTGAGGCTGGTGACTCGGATGAACTTATCCTCAGAAGCAGAGGTGACTCTTGGTCTTCCTTTCCTGGGTCGGTCCTCATGTGTGCCAGTTTCGTTGTAGCGCTTGATGGTTTTTGCGACTCCACTTGGGGACACATTTAAAGTTTTTGCAATTTTGCGGACTGACTGACCTTCATTTCTTAAAGTAATGATGGCCACTCGTTTTTCTTTAGTTAGCTGATTGGTTCTTGCCATAATATGAATTTTAACAGTTGTCCAATAGGGCTGTCGGCTGTGTATTAACCTGACTTCTGCACAACACAACTGATGGTCCCAACCCCATTGATAAAGCAAGAAATTCCACTAATTAACCCTGATAAGGCACACCTGTGAAGTGAAAACCATTTCAGGTGACTACCTCTTGAAGCTCATTGAGAGAATGCCAAGAGTGTGCAAAGCAGTAATCAGAGCAAAGGGTGGCTATTTTGCAGAAACTAGAATATAAAACATGTTTTCAGTTATTTCACCTTTTTTTGTTAAGTACATAACTCCACATGTGTTCATTCATAGTTTTGATGCCTTCAGTGAGAATCTGTGTGTGTGTGTGTGTGTGTGTGTGTGTGTGTGTGTGTGTGTATACATATATATATATATATGTGTGTGTGTGTGTGTGTGTACATATATATATGTGTGTATATATATATATATATATATATATATATATATATATATATATATATATTAATGTGGGTGCTCCCACATTATGTTCCATGCACTTTTTAGCGATGGTATGAAGGTCAATTTTTAAGCTAGAATGATGGCCAGGGTATCAAAATAAACTAAAACATCTAACACACACGTTGGTGTCATTCCTGACACCATATCATGACGGGAATGTGACGAAAAAATGCTTCAGAAAGTACTGACATTTTTAGGACAACAAAACTGGAATGATCCCTTCCTCTCTCTCTCTCTCTCTCTCTCTCTCTTACTTGCTCACACCTCACACACGCTCATTCGCCCTTTGTCTCTCCCCTTTCTTTAAATGAGCACTGTCTCTCTGTCGTCTTCATATACATAGGATATTTAGGAACTTGTTGCACTTTGTATAGCCTTTAGCCTGACAACAAGCAGGCAATGTTCAAGCTAAACATTAATGATCTAAAAGTAATATAAAATTATTTGACATGCTTACCCCTTTTGCACAACCCCCTCCTCCCTCAAAAATTTTAAATATACATGATTTCATATCTGCTTTTTTTTAGTTTGTGTGTTTTTATAGAGTGGCTTATTGGCCAGAAGTCTCTGAACTAAACAAATTCTCTTTTGTAATGCTTTACAAACTGTCAATGTAAATAAACCTAACTTTTATGTCCCCACTTTTCATTCTAACATATTTCCGGATTTTGTCTAATATTAAGAACTTTTGTTTTTCTCCTGCCTCTTGTTTCTACCCGGACATAAAAACAATGCTTGGTTTTACTTCCGGTGGGTGAATGGCCTCAGCTGGTTCCGCTATGAAACACTTTGTGACGAAATGGGATCAAATATGGGCTGCAGTGGGAACTGTGTGAACGGAACGTTAATTAGGTAAAGTCCCGTGTAATAATAATACCGTTAATGTCACGGAAGGAGTACACATAACGTCACGCTGTTAAAATGAGCTGTGTGCCACTGAAGAGGTCCTACAAGGAGCTGCCGGTGTGGATAGTCGAGGACCACCACGATGTAAGCCTGGTCTTTCTATAAATACTGCTGTGATATTGCGTTATCTCTCGACACATCAACAAAATTACTCCCTGTATGTTTACATACCGAGCGAGCTACAGCCACAGCGCGCTTGAGTTTAGAGGGAACGTTGTTACATCAGCGGTTTCCGAAAAGAAGATTTAATATGATGAGATATTTCCATATTTTTGCTCATTATTATGAACGTACCTACTGTTATTTTATAGTGACAGATCCATAGAAGTTTATCTTTAATTAACTGACAAGTTTTTTGTTTATTTGTTGTTTTTGTCAAAAGAGCTGCTAAGTGCTATATCGTAGGCAACTGGACTTGCTTGCGTTTCTTCAAGACGTTTCGCCTCTCACCAAGAAGCTTCTTCAGTTCTAACAGACTGGTACAGAGTTGCAGGCTTTTAAGCTCTGTGTGGGTGGGAACCCAGGCAGAGTCGTTAGGGTCACATGTGAGCTCTTAGTTTCAGAGTCGTTAGATTCACAATGTGAGTCGTTAACTAAGAGCTCACATGTGACCTTAACGACTCTGCCTGGGTTCACACCCACACAGAGCTTAAAGCCTGCAACTCTGTACCGGTCGGTTAGAACTGAAGAAGCTTCTTGGATGAGAGGCGAAACGTCTTCAAGAAACGCAAGCAAGTCCAGTCGCCTACGATATAGCACTTAGCATTACCATGACCTGGATGACTGAGAACCTTCACCAACATGTCAATAGAGCTGTGTTTTCTGTCTGTTTTGCCTTCAGTTTCACAGTGATAGATTTCAGTTGTGTCACTATCAAATCAATGTTGTTGTCACCAAACCCAACCTGTCATCTTTTAGCCAATCACCCACTTTTAGCAGGCTCTGCAGTGACTGTACCAAACACAGACCGTAGCACTGGTCACATATCAGTCTACTAAAACACGTGAGAGGTCACAGACCTCTTTCTGGAATATTTTTAATTTTGAAGAACCACAAACATACTATAGTCACACACGGCTTGATAAAATGTTTCTCTTTCAAGCACTCCTCACGCATCTAGTTGTGTCTCATCTCTTCAGTTTGATATGATGTGTGGCACGTTTGTCCACGAGCTTCTCTTTACCTTTAACTGTGCATCAGTCCTGCAGGCTTCAGTACACAGTACACCTACAGTACAGCTTGTTATGTTTTCAGCTTTGCTATTTCAGAATCAGGTCTTAGTTTATGGCTGTGTGATGTGTCAGTTAAGGGTACAATGTCAATTTTTGCTGTTTTTGACATTAATGAAATTTAGCTGCAAGTGCCAGTCCAAGGGTTCAAGCTCTTTCAGCAAACAGCAGGAAGCAGCTTCAGTTGGCCTCAGCAAGTGGGTTTTCGGCTTCACGAGGCTGAGCACAGTCACTTCACAATCACAGAAGTGTCCCAGCATTACAATGTATGCAACATTTGCATGTCAAGACACTGAACCCCAAATTGCTCCCAATGATAATTTCATCTGTGTATGAGTATGTTCTAAAAGACAACTGAGTAGCAAGTGGCACCTTGTGTGGTAGCCTCGGCCACCAGTGTGTGAATGTGTGTGGGAATGGGTGAATGTGACTCGTAGTGTAAAAAGTGCTTTGAGTGGTGAGATGACTGGAAAGGCACTATAAAAATGCAGGTCCATTTACCATGTGTCCACTGAGTTAAATCAGGATTGCTCAAAGGAAACTAGAGTTATGCCCTATTTCTTGTTATGCTCCGTCCTTGTAGAGGTTTTTTCATTAATGGCGGCCATGTTTTTTGACCAGTCTTGCTCATTTATAATAGGAAGTTTTATTGTCATCCAATGATGCTGTACACCATGTTTTGTTATGATAAACTGAAAATTCATCAAGTTCTATTCATTTGACTGCTATTAAAGCAATTCAACATGGCTGAAATTCCAATAGTTGGACCCTAAAGATTCTTTTTTGTAGAGCAACTTGAGCTGGACTTTTGTGTCAAATTTCAAATCATTTGGGCTTATGGCATGAGGGGTGTGGATTTTCCAATATTGACCTTAATTACAGCACCACTATCTGGCCGATTGGGGTTGTTTTTAGTAGGCATTTTCAGTACGTCACTACAGATAGCTGCAGTGAGTTTCATTAGGACTGGTCAAAGTCATCATTAATTAAAAGTTAAAATTTAATAGCCCACACCACTTTCACCAATCAATATGGCACTTCAAATTTTGGTTAAAACTTGCCCCCAGAGCTTGCATACTAAATTTGGTGAAATTCTAACCACTGCTTTTTGAGAAACACTTTTGGGTTTGTTTGTTTTTTGTTTAGTTTTGTTTGGTGGGGGGGGGGGGGTTTGCCTTTTTTCATTTGATAGGACAGATATAGTGTAAAGGGGGAGATAGAGGGGGGATGTCATGCAGCAAAGGGCACAAATCGAGTTGTGTTACTGCCAAATTTGTCTAAGCCCCGCCCTTTGTGAACCTTTATTTGCTGATGGCAGCCAAGTTTTTTAACCAGTTTTGCTCAGTAATAATAGAAAGTTGTATTTTCACCCTAAGGTGGTATATACTGATTTTGATGTTGATATACTAAAAAAGTGCTATTTATTTAACAGTTTTTCAAAAAAATCTAAATGGCAGAAAATCTAGTAGGGAGTGCCTAGTGGTATTGAGGCTTTCTGTCGAGCACACTGAGCTTCATATGTGCGCCAAATTTAAAGTCAGCTGGACTTACTGTGTGAGGGGAAATTACAGCACCACCATGTGGCCAATTTGGGTCATATTTCTTGGGAAGCATTTGCACATCAATTCCAGTAATGGTGCCAAGTTTCATGTATCTAGCTCATTCCATCTCACAGCAATTTAAGTTTTGGCATTAAATCATTATATATTATATATTATATTATATATAAAGCTTAGTTCAGATCATTGATTTGTGACGAGACAAAACCGTTTACAATGTTGCAGAGAAAAGTTGTAGTGGTGTGAACTGGCTGGTGTGAGCTCGACTCAAGACGGCTGATGGTGTCACGTGCAACTCAGCTGGTCAGATCAGCTGGTCACCTGTTTCAACAGTCAACTGGCTTGTAGTAAAGTCAGCTAGTCAAGTTAAAATAACTCCAGTCGGCGTGATTACCTGCTGCAGCAGGTGCTCTGTCCCCACCGAGCTCTCTGTTTCTAAATTTAAATTATTTTGGCATATTCATTATGAATACCGTCCATCTGATGCTCCTTTTGTTTCTGTTTTTTGCTGTTTCACACCTCTACAAATGCAACTGTCGCCAGTATCTCACTATCACTATGCTCATTCATACTTTAAGAAGCTACAAATTTTATTCAGCCACAAAAGAAACCTAAAAAGATTGAAATCAGAAACAGAAGTGCAGAGAGTTGTTGCATAGAGATTATACACCGTTTCATGTAGTTGGTGTGAACCAGCAGATTTTTAGACCGCTTCAGAACAGTGCATTGCAAATGGCTGCCTGTTTCAACTCATCTTATCACGAATCTTTGGTCTGAATTGGGCTTAAAGTGTAAAGGAGAATTTCTTTGAAAGATTCGGTGCTTCCATAGATTAGCATCTAAAAGAGGTCACACCTTAAAGGAGAAGTCCAGTATTTTGCACTTTGAGCCCCATTCCTGGGTTGTTTGTGATGAAATAGAGTGGTTAAGACCAAAACGATTGCTCCTTCTCAGACAATTTGAGAGAATTGGGCTTTCCCATGCCTGGCTTAACAATGCTGTCTATGGCCATGTGTAAATCTGTCCTAAAACCACCTTAAGTGTTTGTTTTCAAAGCCATGAAACCCACTGAGTGGTCAGTGGTGTCCGTTGATGTTCCGACATAAAAATCGTAGCAAATGGTGGTTTCCATCCGTGTTTTCGCTATTCATCTTGATTGTGGAACTATTTGTTCAGCTGCCTCACACCCGTATGTAAACTTCCGCTTGATCATTCATTTGACTCTTGTTCATTGTACACTCCAGCCCACCTGATGGCGATAATGCTCCTTACGTGAGTGTCGGCAACCGGCAGGAAACCATTGCAGTGTAATGGGACACAGAAAGAAGCAGAAGAAGAAGGTTGGCAATGTGTTCAAAGTCATTGTACTGCGAAGGTTGTTTACAAGTGAGTAATAATGGGCAAGTTTTGTGCCGTCAGCGACTGCGGGAGAATTCCTCCAAAGAGGAGGAGTGCACACAGCACTGTCGAGCCGGCACTTTCGCTGAGCTAAAAGACTACAATGACTACAACCTTGTCGTAAACAACCCCCTTTCCGTTTCCGGTGGCGGATTACTACCAACGGACAATGAAGCGTCCTATAGAAAATCAATGCATGGACAAAATGTCAAATAAATCATCACGGAAACTATGGTTTGCTATTGCTATTTTTATGTCAGAACATCAACGAACACCACTTACCACTCGGTGAGTTTCATGGCTTTGAAAACAAACGTTTAAGGTGGTTTTAGGACAGATTTATACATAGCCATAGACAGCATTGTTAAGCCAGGCAGGGGAAAGCCCAATTCTCTCAAATTGTCAGAGAAGGAGCAATCATCAAGATTTTGGTCTTAACCACTCTATTTCATCATAAACAACCCAGGAATGGGGCTCAAAGTGCAAAATACTGGACTTATCCTTTAAACCAGTTTTCTCATTACATAAGAATGAATCAAAGATCTTAAAATTGCTTATTTTACTGTATCTTTACTAGGTGGTGCGTCATATTTATCGTGCCATTGCATCAAGACACCTCCCACTGAAGAACATAAAGATGGTTCATTTAGACTCCCATCCTGATCTGCTCATCCCTGTCAACATGTCTGCTGACACCGTCTTTGATAAGGAAAAACTCTTCAGGTACATTTTGTGTCAAACATACAGTATTTTACAGTCCAAGCTTTCCTTTCAGACTGCTTCAGAGGGCCAAGACAGTCCCATCATGAAGCTGTGGCTTTGGTCTGTCCAAACTGAGGATTACAGCTGATAGATGTTAACAAGGCTTTACTAAACAGAATTTAATATTATTGTCAGAATGTTATCTGTGATCACTGCCAGTGAACGTGACCGTGGTGTCATTTACCTCTGTGACATGTTGCAAAAACTGCCTAAATCTATGTATGGTTATATGTTTACACATCATATAGCTAACATTTTTGACCAAGGTCACAGCTGAGGCTTCTTCACAATAAAACCCTTACCATGGCTGGCCCATGGCTTTAAAGAGTTGGATGCCCCAAATCTGAACTACCTCCTACAGAAGATTGTCACTATGAAGCTGTTGACAGCATGTTCTTTGAATATTCAGACACTGCCTCTAGACAGACATATTGCTGTTAAGTTTCCTAGATGTATTTTTGTTTTTTTTTAAACGCTGGAAGCACAACAAAAAGTCTGCAGACCTAATTGAAGTCCTGTTGGTATGTTTAGTTCAGACAGGCTGTTGTTTGTACAGCACCATTTTAATGCACATGAAAGTCCAACAACAGAATTATCCAACCTGGAGTACAAACAACGAATCAAGTTGAGTCGTCATTACTCCACACAGCACAGCAATTAACATTTATGTCATTGACCACCAGTGTCCAGACTAACTCTAATAGAGAAGGAGAGATTACAGAAACTCTCAATGTGACATCTTTGTATAATATGACTTATTTTTATAAAACAGGGAGTGTAAAATAAGCAGGATTCCCATAGTCATGGAATTCGAAAGTCTGGCTGTTACATTGTATTGGACTCCACTGATCACTGTATGTTTTTGTTTTCAGTGAGTTGAGTATAGAAAACTGGATAATGCCCATGGTGTATGCTGGCCATGTGTCATGTGTGGCATGGCTGCATCCATACTGGGCCCAGCAGATCAGAGAGGGGGAGCACAGGATGGCTGTAGGAAGAGACTCCTCCACCACCACCATCAGGTAGGGCATGCATACACTAAACAGAGTCGTACTTCTTTATGAAATTCTGTGTTGCTTTATTAAGTGTATATCTTGACTTAAAGCCTCACACATTCATAGTCTCACACAGGTGTTTTCCTCTTTGTTAACTAATTAGACTTCTTCACTAGACTGTACAAGTGTTTAAAAGCTGGGCCTCATTGACAGCTCCCCCACTTTCCTATTAGTTCGCACCAAGTTGCAAACTCCAGGGCTAAAAAATGAAGCCAACACAGAAGTGCCAAGAACTGCAGCTCCTCAAATGGCCATTTGAGGCTGGCTCTTGAAGCAAGTGAATACCTGTATATCCCCACATTAAAATGCCCAAATTTACTGCAGAAACTACAGAAATGCACTCAGGAGAGTGCAGATCTCTGTCAGGCAGCCGCTCAAGCTGATGGCATCTCTAGACAATTCTTGTAATTCCAGCAGTTTCCAGCATGTTTCTTAAGCTTCCAGGAGCTATTAAAATACACACCTCTTCTATTTTTGACAGAGCCAGGACATGTTGCACAGGGCAGATTGATTTCTCTTGCACTGTATATGAAATAAAGATAGCCTTCAATGTAATTACATTATCACATTGGATAACAGATGGGAAAGGCCCAGGTCACACTGCCCACGTGAGCAGCGCGTGACCGCTACCTTGCTGAACTGCTGTAGCTTGCACGTTTGCAGTGTTCATACAGGCAGCGTTGCTGCTGCTGTATTTACTGTATTTCCACAATTAAAAGCCAATACTCCACCCATTTAGGGGGCTGTGCAAGCCACTGCATTATCAACAATACAGTCATGCAATAAAAAGCCTTGTGTTAACAAATGAAGGGGCTCTGTTGACAGAAACATTGTCAGGGGGCTTTTTTTAGATTCTAAGATGGCGGCACGTGTAGTCGCAGCGACCCGGTGCTCGTCTTCAGTTAGCAGCAACACACTGAGAAGGACTTACACCCGAACTGAACTTTTAAGCCTGAACCAACACTGGACAGGCTGGACCCCCCCCAGAAGGGTTCGACTCGTTCCCGGAGAGGATACGCCGGCGAGAGCGGACAGAAAGGAGGCGACGGTGGCGCTGCGCAAGACGCCGGAAACGAGGCAAACGAGCCGGCATCAGAGCTAGGCTAACTGCCGCTCCGCACAAACCAGCGGTTCCAAGCATCTTTCTCGCCATCGTCCGCTCCCTGGTTAACAAGATGGACGAGATGAAACTACGGGACGTTAACAACCGGATAGACAGCTGTATCATGGTGATAACAGAGACCTGGCTGCATGAAAACATCCCGGACCTAGCCGTGGAGCTAGCAGGACATACGATCTTCCGGGCGGATCGCACAAAGGACTCCGGTGAGAAGAGGGGAGGAGGTGTGTGCGTCTATATTAACAACAGTTGGTGCATGGACACTGCCGTTATTGAGAGACACTGCTGTCCAGACCTGGAGTTTCTAATGTTGAAGTGCAGACCTTTTTATTTACCCAGGGAAATAACCCAAGTGTTTGTAACTGCCGTGTATATCCACCCATGAGCTAATGCTAACATAGCTATGAGCAGGCTGCATGACAGCATCACCAGGCAACAAAACAAACACCCAGAGGGCTTCTTCATCGTGGCTGGAGACTTTAATCACACCAACTTAAAGACTGTGCTCCCCAGATTTTACAAGAATGTTGACATTCAAACAGGGAAGGGCAGAACACTAGACCAGGTCTACACCAACATCTCTGGAGCCTACAGAGCCCGCCACTCCCCCCACCTCGGACACTCAGACCATCTTTCCCTGTTCCTGACACCAGCTTACAAGCCCCTCATCTGCAGGTCTAAGCCACAGTACAAGTCAGTGCAGTGCTGGACTGAGGAGGCCACACTATCCTTGCAGGACTGTTTTGAGGACACTATATGGGAGCTCTTTCAATGTTCTCTCAACCCAGACATTGAACTCCACACCTCCTCTGTACTATCATACATCAGTTTCTGCATGGATAATGTAATCATCAAGGAAACAGGTGAAAACATTTCCCAACCAAAAACCCTGGTTTAACGCCAATATCAGAGCACTACTTCAGGCCAGGGATTCAGCACTGAGGTCAAGGGACAGGGAAGCCTACAGGAAGGCTAGAGCGGACCTGAACAGAGGCATCAAGGCTGCTAAAACAAAGTACAGTGAGCAGATAGAGGCCAACTTCAGGGAGAACAACCCCCGCTCCATGTGGAAAGGCATACAGAATATAACTGACTACAAACAATGCCACAACACCCTCCCCTCCACCGACACTTGTTTCCCAGACCAGCTTAACACCTTTTTCTCCCGCTTTGAAGAGGACAACAGACAGGCAGAGGACACACAGCTGACATCATCAGAGCACGACCAACCCCCCACCATCCAACAACATCAGGTACTGCGAGTCCTGTGTGGCATCGACACCAGGAAAGCACCAGGACCGGATGGAGTACCAGGGAGAGTGCTGAAATCATGTGCTCACCAGCTTGTTGCAGTATTCACTAACATCTTCAGCCGTTCACTGCAGCAAGCCACAGTCCCCACCTGCCTGAAAACTGCCACCAATAATCCCTGTGCCCAAATCCTCTGCCATCACAGGGTTGAATGATTACTGGCCTGTGGCCCTGACACCGGTGATCATGAAATGTATGGAGAGACTGGTGTTACAGCATGTCAAGGCCCACATCCCACCTGGCTTTGATCAACATCAGTTCGCCTACAGGTCCAACAGATCCACAGACGACGCCATCTCCATCGCCCTCCACACCGCTCTCAGCCACATTGAAAGCCCCAACACATATATCAGGATGCTGTTTGTTGACTTCAGCTCGGCATTTAACTCCATCAGCCCCAGCAGACTCATCAACAAACTGCAGACACTACAACTTGGAACCTCCCTCTGTCCTGTGGATCAAGGACTTCCTGACTAACAGACCCCAGCATGTCAGAATGGGCACCTCCACATCCTCCACCATCGTCCTCAATACTGGTGTTCCTCAGGGCTGTGTGCTGAGTCCAGTCTTGTACACACTGTACACTTATGACTGTGTCGCTACTCACGGCTCCAACACCCTCATCAAATTTGCAGATGATACAACCGTTGTGGGGCTCATCAACAATGGTTATGAGACACCATACAGGGAGGAGGTCCAAGCACTGGCGGCCTGGTGCAGTGACAACCATCTCAACCTCAACACCAAGAAGACAAAAGAAGACATTATTGACTTCCGAAAGTCGAGGACCACACTGCACTCAGGCCTGAGCATCAATGGGGAGGAAGTGGAACGGGTCACCAGCTTTAAGTTTCTTGGCCTGCACATCTCGGAGGACCTGGGCTGGACTGTGAACACCACCCACATCATCAAAAAGGCCCAGCAGCGTCTCTTCTTCCTGAGAACAGTGAGGAGGAACAAACTCCCCCCACCTCTACTGAAAAACTTCTACCACTGCACAATAGAGAGTGTCCTCACCTATGGCTGTACGGTGTGGTACGCCAGCTGCACTGCATCTGAAAAGAAACAACGGCAGCGGGTCATCAAGACGGCTGAGTGGATCATCGGCTCCCCACTTCCACACCTAGAGGAGATCTATTCCAGCCGTCTCCTCCGACAGGCCACAAAGATTCGGAATGACCCCGCCCACCTAGGACACTCTCTATTCACCAGCCTTCCCTCTGGCAGACTCAGAGTCATGAGAGCCCGCACCAACAGACTGAAACACAGCTTCTTCCCCATGGCTGTGAAGAGACTGCTACAAGAACCATGACTCCCCCCCAGTTTATTTTATGACAAAGACATTGTAGCTGCTACAAGAGAGCACCAAACGAAATTTCACTGTATTTATTGCAGTGACAATAAAGCAATAAAGTACATAAAGTACATAACTCCACATGTGTTCATTCATAGTTTTGATGCCTTCAGTGAGAATCTACAATGTAAATAGTCATGAAAATAAAGAAAACGCATTGAATGAGAAGGTGTGTCCAAACTTTTGGCCTGTACTGTATGTGACAGATATAGACATTGAAACTGTGGTGAAAGGTGTTGTAATGTCAATATGATTATCAAAAGACAATTCTAACTGTCTGTTTTTGCTGAAAACCGCATGTGTCACACGGAAAAAATGCGGTGCACCTCCGAATCTCTAGATGTGCAGCAGCTGAGCAGCAGCCAAGCCGTGCCTGAGCAGCACTGCTCATACAGGCAATGTGGCTGCTCTAACCTGTTAGCATAGTCACTGAAATAAGTCACTGAAATTAAAAACAAAATGTTCCACCAAGCACATGTGCTGTTCACAAAGGCAGTGTGACTGTTCTAACCTGTTAACATGGACGCCAAAATAAAAAACAAAATGTTCTGCGACACGTGCTGTTCACGTAGGCAGTGTAACTGCTCTAAGCTTTTAACAGGGGTGCTCAATAAAAAACTTTCATCATTCTGGCACATATAAGTATTGTTATGTCATGTAACTCCAGCACAGTTCCATCCAGCTTCAGCCTGACTGGAGGTCTTATCAGCCAGAGTGAATGAGAACACCTGTATGGAGGTAAAGGACCTGCAGAGTTGATTTTCCTTCCTTCTCTTTGGTTGGTCATGAACTTCATTTCCTCTCTCTGTCTCTTCTGTTTCCTCTGTGTCTGTGTTTCTGCAGGGTGACCAGTACGGACAACTACTTCCTCAGTGATGGTCTGTATGTTTCAGAGAAGCAGCTGGAGAATTCTAAACCTCTCAGGCTGAGTGTGGTCAAAGTCAATCCTGTGAAACCAACTCACAGCTCACTTCCAGGTGTGTACTTTAGTCACTGAGGGCGGGTGGATAGTAGGCAGGGGCTGTGTCCAAAATCATTTACTCATTTACCCCTCCCTACTCAATATGTAGGGAGTTCTCTGTGGAGCACTACATAGCACATTCATCTGCAACATTAAAAAACACTTTCGGACACTACTCGGGTCAATCCTCTGCGCTGTTAATCACGTCATTGCCGTCCAACAATTAAAATATGCCACGTCAATGTTGGCTGTGAAACCATCTCTAACAAACGGCCACATGCATATTTTACTGAGTGGATTATTCCCAAATTAACAGATAATGTTGCGAAGTACTTTGCGGCCATTTATCTTGTGTTGTGATGCTGCTCATAACGTGACACTGGCAGAAAGACGAGGAGAGAGAGCAGCACCATTGCAACCTCTCCCACTAATTAAAGTAATTTTTGGTTTTACATTCAGTATGTTGAACTTGAAGTTTGTTTTACCAGTCAGCCATGGAATAGGCTACATTGTAGCTAGAATGTGTAATGGTATGTGCCATTACAGCGCAAATCAAAGCTAGTAGCGACCCCGCTCATTAATGTTAGCTAGCGTTAGCCCTCCTCTGTACAGTAATGTTCAGAGCTAGAGAAATATTAATTGCCTGTTTATTTTTTGACTCATCGGAGACCGACAATGTACAGGCGCGGTAAATTTGGTTTTATATTCGAAATTCGCTTGTTTTTTCTGTTTCTAACTTTAATAGCGTCATGACACCTGCACCAATTCCATCCAGGTTGGTATTATTTTGTAGAGATAAGTAAGCTAGACATTTCACAGGTCTCATCAACTCACCAACCTCTGTGGTTGTGGCGAAAACTCAAAGGAACAACGCTGAATGTCCTTCCGAGTACCGTGTGGCAACCGGAGCACTTAGGGACCGTGGTAAAATTGCAATCTCTGATTTTTCAATTTGGACAACCAAAAAAATAAAGACAACAACACAAAAATACTGTCATTACCAGAAGGCTAAGAGTCTCACAGCATGTTATTATTCACTCATACTCAACAGCACCACCACATGGTCGGTTATTAAGCATTTTACCTTTTGGCTAATAACTCATGAACCGTGAGGCGTATCAAAACGGTATTTGGACAGTAGGTTCCTTGGATGAAGCCAATTCAAGTGGTATAGGCCACGCCCATTTGCGCCTTAAAAATTTGCCGCCATTTTGGATTTTCTGCTAAACACATTTTCTGTCTCTATTGCCACATATTTCATCCAATCTTCACCAATTTGGTACATGTCATATTTAGATGACCCCGAACAAGACTTTTCAATTCGTTTTTTGATGTCATGTATGGTTCGTCTGTAATTTGCCATCAAATTCTTAGGGGCTTGGCATGATACACTTGATGGGCTGAAAGTCTTCAGTGCACAATGGAATTTCAACCACATTTACAAATGTTGTACATACAGCCACAATACACAAGTGTGTCATATTTGAGCCATTTCTGCCATGAGGGGGTGCTGTAGTCAAAATGTAACATGAATTTTAGACATGTGTATTGTTGTTGTTATGACAAAATTTGTTGCAGAGTTTCTTCAAAAGCAAGGCCAGGCAGTGCAGGCACTGGCAGCAGCACCGGGCAGGCACTCACCCTCAAAATTTCGTAAAAATGTTCTAGTTATTATTATTATTATTATTATTATGAACTATGCATTAAATTACTCTACTATTTACAGGTCAATACCATGTACATTAATCCCATTTTAATATAATAACAAACTTTATCTGTATGATTTTGTTTTCATATTTTCTATTCTACATTTTTCTTTTCTTTTAAATTATTAAAAATATTGAATATGTCTTAATTTTATGTCTCACTTTCATTTTGAAATAAGTCAGTGGTATTTCAACTTATCAACACCAAACTACTTCTTATTTTTTTGTAAGGTCATTATGAAGCTTTCACAAACATTTGTTTACCAGAAAAAATGCAAATGTCCTTAACAGATTAAGTGTTCAGTGAGCTTTATTTATTAATATTCATCTATTTTATTTTGAAATAGCTCACTGGAATTTCAACCTATCAACAGCAAAACACATCTAATCTGTTTTTGAGCAAATTATAGATCTTTCACAACCATTACCTCCCAGAAATACATTAAAAAAATTCCCAGAAACAATTAGTATTCATTTAGCATTATTACTGAATATGTCCTGATTTTATTTTGAAATAGTTCACAGCAATTTCAACCTATCAACACCAAAATACGTCTAATCTGTTTTTAAGCAAATTATAGATCTTTCACAACCATTATCTCCCAGAAAAACATTTAAAAATATCCCAGAAAGAAGAAGTGTTCAGTCAACATCATATTTTTATTATTATCGATTTTATTTTGAAATAGCTCTCAGGAATTCCGACCCACTAACACCAAAATTCTTCTCATCTGTTTTTAAGGTCAGTACTGATCTTTCACAACCATTATCTCCCAGAAAAAATATTTGAATATATCCCAGAAACAGTGAGTGTTCAGTGAGCATTACATGAGTATTGCTCGATTTTATTTTGAAATAGCTCACTGGAATTTCTCCCAGAAAATCATGTAAAAATATCCAACAAACAATTGAACATTATTTATGAATGTTTCTCGGTTTTATTTTGAAATAGCTCTCTGGAATTTCGACCTACCAACACCAATCTACTTCTCATCTGTTTTTGAGCTCTTGATAGAGCTTTCACAACCATTATCTCCCCCCTAAAAAACTTTTAAATATATCCCAGCAACAATTAGTATTCAGTTAGCATTATTAATGAATATGTACTGAATTTATTTTGAAATAGCTCTCTGGAATTTCAACCTACAGACACAGATCTACTTGTCATCTGTTTGTAAGGTCGGTATTGATCTTTCACAACCATTTTCTCCCAGAAAAACATTAAAAAGATATCCCAGAAACTATTTGTATTCATTGAGCATATTTTACGAGTATTTCTTGCTTTTATTTTGAAATAGCTCTCTGGAATTTCAACCTACAAACACAGATCTACTTGTCATCTGTAAAAAATGTAAAAATGCCCCACAAACAATTGAACATTATTTATGAATATTTCTTGCTTTTATTTTGAAATAGCTCTCTGGAATTTCGACCTACCAACACCATTCTACTTGTTATCTGTTTGTTAGATCGGTATTCATCTTTATCAACCATTTTCTCACAGAAAATCATGTAAAGATATCCCATAAACAATTGAACATTATTTATGAAGTATTTTTCAGTTTTATTTTGGAATAGCTCTCTGGAATTTCAACCTACCAGCACCAATCTAACCCTACCAACCTTACAAACAGATGACAAGTTGAATGGTGTTGGTAGGTTGAAATTTCAGAGAGCTATTTCAAAATAATACTGAGAAATATTCATAAATAATGTTCAATGAATACAAAGAGTTTCTGGTATATTTTTTACATGATTTTCTGGGAGAACATGGTTGTGAAAGATCAATACCGACCTTACAAACAGATGACAAGTAGATTTGTGTTGGAAGGTTGAAATTCCAGAGAGCTATTTCAAAATAAAAGCAAGAAATACTCATAAAATATGAGCAATGAATACAAAGAGTGTCTGGGATGTCCTTTTCCTGTTTTTCTGGGAGAAAATGGTTGTGAAAGATCAATACCAACGTTACAAACAGATGACAAGTAGAATGGTGTTGGTAGGTTGAAATTCCAGAGAGCTATTTCAAAATAAAACTGAGAAATATTCATAAATTATGTTCAATTGTTTGTGGGATATTTTTACATGATTTTCTGGGAGAAAATGGTTGTGAAAGATCAATACCAACGTTACAAACAGATGACAAGTAGAATAGTGTTGGTAGGTTGAAATTCCAGAGAGCTATTTCAAAATAAAACTGAGGAATATTCACAAATAATGTTCAATGAATACTAATGTTTGTGGGAGATTTTTAAATCTTTTTGTGTGAAAAAATGGTTGTGAATGATCAATACCGACCTTACAAACAAATGAGAAGTAGAATGGTGTTGATAGGTTAAAATTTCTTTGAGCCATTTCAAAATAAAATCAGGACATATTCATTAACAATGCTAACTGCATACTAATTGTTGCTGGGATATATTAAAAAAATTTTTGAGGGGGAGATAATGGTTGTGAAAGCTCTGTAAAGATCTTTAAAACAGATGAGAAGTAGGCTTCCGGTAATGGCCTCGACGGAGTGAGACGTGTCCCCGGAGTGCTCCCCAGGCTAATACTTTTATTTGAACACTAACCCGCTTTAAATTGTACAAAGACACTTTTATTACTTTCCTAAGCAAGCGAACAAACCGAGGAGTCGAAAAAAATGAAAAAAATAAAGGGACAAAAGCAGCAGCAACTTAAACAATATTTGGCTAACAACACAGAAGAAGCTAAAGCTAATTCACCCCAAGAAGACGGCTCGGCTACACCAGATGCGGAAGACCCGGAGACGGAAAATGACAACGAACAGCCCGTATCTACACCTCCGTGGGCACAAAAGATTATCCTTGAGCTTGGCTCGGTTCAGCAAAGAATGGAGGAGCATCTACCCACAATACAAGCCACTACAACCAGGATTGAATCGGAGCTATCCGGCCTAGCCACCCGCATCACCGAAGCAGAACAGTGCATATCGGAAGTTGAAGACCAACTATCACCGCTTGCAGCTAAGTGCAAGGCGCTCAAAGCTTCAACAAGTGATCTGGCACAAAAAGTGGATTACTTGGAAAACTATTCACGGAGAAACAACCTACGCATAGTAAACATACCAGAAAACATGGAAGGGGCAAACATTAAAACCTTCACAATCGACCTGCTCAAAGCCATTCTTCAGATCCCAGCGGACCAACCGGCCCCGGAGCTGGAGAGAGTGCACAGACTGGGTGCAGAGCGAGGGCAAAACGAAAAACCGCGCACCATCCTCCTCAGACTCCTCCGGTTCGAAGACAAAGAAAGGATCCTTAAAGCCTCACGGAAGAGCAAAGAGCTTGTATTCAGGTCGCAGAAGTTCTTCATATTTCAGGACTACTCGGCGGCGGTGTCACGGAGGAGGATGGAATATAACACCATCAAAGCTGCGCTGCACCAGCGGAGTATTCCCTTCAGAGTGTTGTTCCCGGCCCGACTACTTGTCAAGATTGGACCGAAGTCATACAGCTTCGACTCTCCGTCCAAAGCCAAAGAGGAACTCTCTCACCTATTACCTGACACTCGCTTCTGAACTTATGCAGCTGCTCACAGAGTGTAATCACGTGAGTTTGTTGACAGTAAGCGGGGGCCACGAATATGAATAATAGTATTACATTTCTTTTGGGTAACAAACTCCCAACTTGAAGCTCCCAATTTGAAGGGAGTATAGTATCTCTCACAAATGTTCTCTCCTCTTCTTATGTGGTCACTCCAAAGGTGTCTTTGTTTCGTTTTATTGCTTATTCAGGGTTTCCAAACTGCAGTTCTATTTAAGGAATTATTCTACTGCTGTTATATGTTTGCCTTATAGATTAAGAGATGTTCATGTAGTAGTTTTGGAAAGCTACCATAAGGGTTATTTTAATATAATGTATCTATCACAGTGTTTCCCACAGGATTTTAGGAGACTGTGGTGGGAGAGTCTCTGACCCTCGGCGGTTTTAATGTGTGTGTACGTTTTTAAGCGTGATGTATCGCCCTTACAGTAAGTGCATTTTGGGACCATGGACATGAACATACGTTGATAAATAAGAACTTACAAAGGCATATCAGAAATATTTTAAATTTAATTCAGAAACAAAACCAAAAACTCACTCACTCACTCACTCACTCACAATCTTTTGAACAATTTACTGAACAACATTTCAACAACAGGTTATTTACACTATTTACACATTACACTACACAACTATTTACAAACTCTGGCCATCTGACTGATATTTTCCGATATTGCTGTGTATCTCGCTTTGAGAGAAATTCAGCTTCTTCCATGCTCTCTCCGTCTGTTGTGTTCACCGTCTTACACTGACGTCACTCTACAAAATCCCAGAGCGCACATGGCTACTTAATATGCACGTACTGATTTGCATTGACCGTATAGTCTATGGTTATGTTCGGGCGTGTTCAAGGCGGAAACGAGGTGTGTTCACATCCACACTTTTCTCGACGCGGTGTGATTTATCACGGGG
Source organism: Cephalopholis sonnerati (assembly GCA_019142605.1). Lineage (NCBI taxonomy): Eukaryota > Metazoa > Chordata > Actinopteri > Perciformes > Serranidae > Cephalopholis > Cephalopholis sonnerati. The sequence goes on along the minus strand of JAGQAX010000010.1, from coordinate 40,245,205 downwards.
AATAGCGTGCAGCCGTATGTACGCAGAGTTTGATAGACCTGAAAAGAGTGTATATATTTTGGTCTTACGCACGTTTTGCCTTTTCGTCGTAAGTGAAATTTAAGAGGACTTTTACACGCTGTAATAAATGAGGCCCCAGGAGAGGAGAATATGAAATAATAAGCCGCGTCAGCTCGTTGGTATGGTAACAGGTGATTGTACTGTGTACCTGCACGGACTCTGAATGCGCGGTGATAATGAAGCAGCGTGGCCGCTCTCGTCACTGAAACTCTGGAACCGAGACGTGCGCGGTGCAGCCGTTCCTCTTCCCGAGAAGGGGGGCAGACAGCGCAGTGAGATACTGTGTCCATGGCCGCAGTTAGCATGGGTGCTATTGCCCAAAAAAGAAGTTGCACTTACCTCAGAGTCAGACGTCCCGCTCCAGTGTCGCTGGAATCTGGTTCGCGCCAAACGTATCTAGTAAAGAGCGACGTCTATGAGCGTGACCAGTGCGCGCGCACTCTTGTTCTCGCTTGTTTACGGGCGGTAGGAAAGTACAGTTGTGTAATGGTCTGACAGAGTGACAGATCGTATTTTTTTCTCCATATGAGACTGTGGCGGGCCCAAATGAGACTGTGGCGGGCCGCCACAGTCTCATTGATTAATGGGAAACACTGTATCAATCTCTTGAATATCACTGGTGCTGCATTCAAGGTTGACCTGTTCACACAGTGGCATTGGTGGAAAGCTTGCGGGTTCCAGTTCACATTTTATTTGGGAGCCTGTTGGCTCGTTATTATATAGCCTTTTGCTATATCCTTTTCAGTTTTTGTTTTTTTTTCTTCACTACTGAGGGTCTTTATTTCATAACTATTTTCTGTGGGCTGAATTGTTGTAAATGGGGACAGGGTACTAGGCATGGCACTATAATGGGGGCCAATGTTCATAATTTCTGATACCTAAAAATGTCAAATCAAACAAATAGTCAAAACTTGAACAAGGTAACTGTCTCATGTTGGAACGTAGATGGTCTGAACAGCCCCATTAAGCGTACGCGTATCTTATGTCATTTAGCAAAACTCAAATCAGAAATAGCTTTATTACAGGAAACACACCTCACACAAGCTGAGGCAGCAAAATTAAAACAGAAATGGGTAGGGCAGGTTTATCACTCAGGATTCAACAGCAAAAGTAGGGGGGTAGCAATACTGGTACACAAAAAAATGCCCCTTGTTCTTAATGGTTCCATTGCAGACCCCGAAGGCAGATACATTATTGTTGATGGTCTAATTTATAATGAGCCAATAGTTATTGTTAATGTATATGGTCCAAACATAAAAACTGCCTCCTTTTTTAATATGCAGGTAAACCCATTATAATGGCCGGTGACTTCAATGCTGTCTCTTACCCCACACTGGATAGGAGTGCTAAACCCCTTCCTTCAGACCGATCAATTACTGACGCTCTTACTAATCTATGCAAAAAATGTTGGAGTGTTTGATGTGTGGCGATTACTAAATCCTGAGGACAGAAATTATACATTTTATTCAAAACCACACAAATCTTACTCCAGAATAGATGCATTCTGGGTTTCCCAGGAAATACTGACTAATGTCTGGAACACAGAGATTCATAGCATGATATACAGCAACCATTGTCCAATTACACTGACTTTCTCCCCTTCCCTTCACCATGTCAGATCGTCCATGTGGAAATTGAATAATTCCTTGCTTTTGAATGACAAATTGACGGAAATGATTAAAAATGAAAAAAAAAACTTTTTTTAAACAAATACAGATTCAGTCGACTCATTTGCAACGGTATGGGAAGCATATAAAGCTACATGTAGAGGGTGTCTATTAGTTTTGCTACCAATCAGAAAAAAGAGAGAGCCAACAAATTTTTAGAATATACCAATAAATTGTCGGCGCTAGAAAAAGCCCATAAAGCAAACCCAACTGACGATCAACTATATACTGACATGCTGAAAGCCAGGTTAGAAATAAAGGACCTATTAAATAAAAAGACAGAATTCGACCTATACCGCTTAAAAAATAGATATTTTGAAAATGGAGACAAGGCTGGGAAATTACTTGCATACAGGCTTCAAAAGGCAAGGACTTCTCGTCTAATCCCCACAATTAGATCTGTTGATGGTGAAATTTTAAAGTCCCCGCGAGACATCAATACTAGATTTAAAGAATATTACAAAGCATTGTACTCTTCGGAGGTTAACCCAACTCCTGAATGTTTGGAAAGATTTTTCAGTAAAATAAATTTGCCGACCATATCAACTGCAGATAGAGAAAAGCTTGACAAACCAATCTCCCGAGGTGAAATTCTCACCTCCATCAAAAAAATGGCCAGCGGGAAAGCCCCTGGGGATGATGGCTTCAGCATAAATTTTTATAAAGTATTCTCATCTACCCTAGTCGACAAGCTACAAAGGGTTTTTAATGAGGCAAAAGAAAAAGGCCACCTACCTGACTCAATAAATTCCTCCCTCATCACGGTGCTCCTGAAACCTGATAGGGACCCATTACAGTGTGGGAGTTATCGCCCCATTTCTCTCCTCAATTCGGACAGGAAAATATATGCTAAGATTTTTGCAAAAAGACTAGAAAATATTTTACCTAATTTGATCCATATCGACCAAGTGGGCTTCGTACAGTCCAGACAAATTGCAGACAATATGAGGAAGCTACTTCACACAATGCTTTATGCTAATTCATCATCTGATCCAACAATAGCTGTGTCGTTGGATGCAGAAAAGGCGTTTGACCGCATCAAATGGTTATACCTCTTCAAAACATTAAATAAATTCAGATTTGGTCCAAATTTCATCAACTTTATTCTAGCAATATACGCTAACCCCAAAGCTAGAATAATCACAAATAATGTTGTCTCCGAAAAATTTGAACTCAGACGTGGGATGCCACAGGGTTGCCCCCTCAGCCCTATTCTTTTTATTTTATCTTTAGAACCTCTAGCTGCACTAATCAGAGAAAACCAAAATATAAAGGGAATTTTGGCCCCAATAACAGAGATAAAAATAAATCTATTTGCAGATGACATTTTATTAACACTGTCAGACCCTCCAACATCTCTTAAACATACTCTTGAAACTGTGAAAGAATTCGGAGCCATCTCGGGATACAAAATAAATTGGGATAAGACTCAGGCCTTACCTTTAAATGTACATTGTCATAAATCCCTTATCTCTGACCTCCCTCTCAAGTGGTCACCTGAGGGAATGCGCTATCTTGGGGTAAATCTGAAGTCAAATATAAATTACATTGCCCCTTTTAATTCGAGAAAACTCATAATTCAAATTAGAAATGATATTGAGAGATGGAAATCTCTCCCTTTATCCATTTGGGGCAAAATAGATAGTATAAAAATGAATATCATCCCAAGGATCACTTTTCTTGTGGCTGCCATCCCTCTCCCCTTCGATAACTGTTTTTTCAAAGAGATTGATACATTGCTCAGAGACTTCATATGGATCAACAAAGCCCCTAGGATAAGCCGTAAAAATCTTTACGTGGACAGGGAAAAGGGGGGCCTCGGCCTTCCTAACATGTATAAGTATTATATGGCATTTAACCCGAGATACCCCCTTAAATGGGGGTATGGCTCTGAATCGAGAGACACAAGGTGGGAAAGCATAGAGCAGGAAGTTCTAGATGGATTGAATGATGGGATCTCATTACAAGGACTGTGTACGCCCCCTTTTGTAAAAATATTGACAACCCTTTGGTAAAATTTTCGTGCTCCATAGCTAAAACATTTCAGAACATGATTCACTTTAAAAGTAGCGACTCTCCCAAGATCCCACTTTGGAACAACTACAGGTTCACACTGAATGGTCGGCCACTTAGAAACGAGGTCTGGGATTCCAAATGTATCAGAACTCTAGAGGACATAATAAATCAGCATGACAGAAAACTGAAAACGTTTGAGCAGCTTAAAATTACATATGGTATTGAAGGTGAAGACTATTTAAAATACATGCAAATTAGGTCACAATTGACCAGATATCTGGGTGAAGCTGTAACTTTCCCCAAAGTGACTGAAACTGAGTCCAAATTAGAATTAACAATCAATCAGAAGGTCAAAATTGCATCAAAGATGTACAAACTTATAAATAATACATCAGGAGATAAATGGAAAGCAGTTCAAAGAAACTGGGAAACAGACCTAGACATTTCATGGGAGGCTGAAGAATGGGACGGTATCTGGAAAACTTTATATAAAGTTTCCAGATCAGTAAAGAACAAAATGATTAATTATAACTTTGTACATAGAATATATTTCACACCTGTTAGATTGTATAAAATGAGAGCCTCTGAGTCAGATCTCTGTTGGCACTGTAGGGAGGATAAAGGTACCTTCTATCATATGGTATGGGCTTGTGCAAAAGTTAGGTCCTTCTGGGACAAGGTTACTCAACTTTTGGGTGAAATCATGGGTACTACTGTTCACTGTGATCCTGCATTGTGTCTCTTAAACTATACCTCTGAAAGGATCTGGTCCAAACGTGATAGACAGATTCTAACAACTGGATATATGACAGCCAAAAGAATGATCGCAACAAACTGGAAGGATGCAGACAAACTGATGGAGGGACAATGGCTCTGCTCCTTTCTTGAAACTATTTCTATGGAGGGAGCTGCATCCACTCTTTCTGAACTATACAATGAAGAGCGACAAGTGTGGAAGGACATAATGGACACTATTCGTAGAATACCTTTGTTCCCTAGACTAACAAGACAGGCCCCTCGTGATATAGAAATGAGTCATTAACATGCTAGGAATAATGATCTGCAATGCTCCATGCCCCAATTCCTAGCACTTATATCTTTTTCTTATCATTTAGTTAATTATGATCCCTCAGGTTTTTTGTTTTGTTTTGTTTTGTTTTGTTTTTTACCAAAGATATTTGGATGAATGTATATGTATTGGTACTTTTATATGTTAAAATCAATAAAAGTTCAAGTTATAAAAAAATAAATAAATAAAAATTTATAGCAATGAGAAAAAAAAAAAAAAAACAGATGAGAAGTAGATCTGTGGTGGTAGGTCGAAATTCCAGTGAGCTATTTCAAAATAAAATCAGGACATATTCATTAATAATGCTAACTGAATACTAATTGTTTCTGGGATATATTTAAAAAGTTTTATGAGGGGGAGATAATGGTTGTGAACGCTCTGTAAAGATCTTACAAACAGATGAGAAGTAGATGTGTACCTGTGTTGGTAGGTCGAAATTCCAGTGAGCTATTTCAAAATAAAATCGAGAAATATTCATATAATGCTCCCTGAACACTCATTGTTAGTGGGATATATTCAAATATTTTTTCTGGGAGATAATGGTTGTGAAAGATCAGTACTGACCTTAAAAACAGATGAGAAGTATTTTGGTGTTAGTGGGTTGGAATTCCTGAGAGCTATTTCAAATTAAACTTAAGAAATATTCATAAATAAAGTTGACTGAACACTTCTTCTTTCTGGGATATTTTTAATGTTTTTCTGGGAGACAATGGTTGTGAAAGATCTATAATTTGCTTAAAAACAGATCAGATGTATTTTGGTGTTGATAGGTTGTAATTCCAGTGAGGTATTTCAAAATAAAATCAGGACATGTTCAGTAATAATGCTAACTGAATACCAATTGTTTCTGGGATATATTTAAAAGTTTTTTGTGGGGGAGATAATGGTTGTGAAAGCTCTGTAAAGATCTTAAAAACAGATGAGAAGTATATCTGTGTTGGTAGGTCGAAATTCCAGTGAGCTATTTCAAAATAAAATCGAGAAATATTCATATAATGCTCACTGAACACTCATTGTTAGTGGGATATATTCAAATATTTTTTTTCTGGGAGATAATGGTTGTGAAAGATCAGTACTGACCTTAAAAACAGATAGAAAGTATTTTGGTGTTAGTGGGTTGGAATTCCTGAGAGCTATTTCAAATTAAAATCAAGAAATATTCATAAATAAAGTTGACTGAACACTTCTTCTTTCTGGGATATTTTTAAATGTTTTTTTCTGGGAGATAATGGTTGTGAAAGGTCTATAATTTGCTTAAAAACAGATTAGACGTATTTTGGTGTTGATAGGTTGAAATTGCTGTGAACTATTTCAAAATAAAATCAGGACATATTCAGTAATAATGCTAACTGAATACTTAATAATATATAATAATGATAATGATAACTAGAACATTTTTACGAAATTTTGAGGGTGACTGCCTGCCCGGCGCTGCTGCCACTGCCTGCACTGCCTGGCCTTGCTTATGAAGAAACTCAATTTTGTCATAACAACAGCAATACATGTCTAAAATTCATGTTACATTTTGACTACAGCACCCCCTCATGGCAGAAATGGCTCAAATATGACACACTTGTGTATTGTGGCTGAATGTACAACATTTGTAAATGTGGTTGAAATTCCATTGTGCATTGAATACTTTCGGCCCATCAAGTGTATCATGCCACGCCCCTAAGAATTTGTGGCAAATTACAGACAAACCATACATGATATCAAAAAATGAATTGAAAAGTCTTGTTTGAGGTCATCTAAATATGACATGTACCGAATTTGGTGAAGATTGGATGAAATATGTGGCAATAGAGACAGAAAATGTGTTTAGCAGAAAATCCAAAATGGCGGCAAATTTAAGGGGCAAATGGGCGTGGCCTATACCACTTGAATTGGCTTCATCCAAGGAACCTACTGTCCAAATACTGTTTTGATACGCCTCACGGTTCATGAGTTATTAGCCAAAAGTTAAATGCTTCATAACCGACCATGTGGTGGCGCTGTTGAGTATGGGTGAATAATAACATGCTGTAAGACTCTTAGCCTTCTGGTAATGACAGTATTTTTGCGTTGTTGTCTTTATTTTTTTGGTTGTCCGAATTGAAAAATCAGAGATTGCAATTTTACCACGGTCCCTAAGTGCTCCGGTTGCCGCACGGTACTCGGGAGGACATTCAGCGTTGTTCCTTTGAGTTTTCGCCACAACCACAGAGGTTGGTGAGTTGATGAGACCTGTGAAATGTCTGGCTTACTTATCTCTACAAAAAAATACCAACCTGGATGGAATTGGTGCAGGTGTCATGACGCTATTAAAGTTAGAAACAGAAAAAACAAGCGAATGTCGAATATAAAACCGATTTCACTTTGCTCAATGTACAACAGTTTGAATCAAGCTGCTCTCTTTCCTCTCATCTGTCTCTTTGTCTGTCCCGTAGAGTCAGTCTGAGCTTTCTGCACAATGTATTGCTTGGTTAGTGACCATCTATTGTACACTACATTTTAAATTACAATGTGGGATACCTTGAGTCCACCATATTGGTGATAATAATTCCTATCATACATTCGGACAGCACTACAAAATGGCAAAGTCACTATTTAGTGGACTAAATAGTGAGTAGTGAGTGATTTGAGACACAGCCACTAAAGTAGATTTAGCCACATTAGCAAGTGGATTACTTTAACATCTTACCAAAAATGTTTTTGTGCCTCAGTTGATTGAGCTATGATAGAGAAATGTTCTTAAAGGAGTTTGTATTTCGTTAACACACATGAGGATGCATTTACACAAGTCCATGGCAAAGCAATACACTTCCCTGCTGCCAGCTTAAGGCTGTCTGTTGACTGGGTTTGGTCTATAAACTAATGAAAAATGCCTATTATAATTTCACAAACCGCAACTGACATCTTCAACAGTCAGACCAGCAGTGCAGCACTCAAAGACGGCATGCAAATGCAGTGGTTAGAATTGTCATCTCACAGCAAGAGGGTTCCTGGTTTGAACCTGGGGTGGGGGAGCCCATTTTGCTCAGAGTTTGTATGTTTGTATGTTCTCCACGTGTCAGCCTGGGTTCTCTCTGTGTACTTCCTCTCACAGTCCAAAGACATGCAGGTTAATTGGTGACTCTAAACTGGCCATAGGCGTGAATGTGAATGGTTGTCTGTATCTGTGTGTCAGCCCTGTGATAGTCTGGTGATCTGTCCAGTACCCCACCTCTTGCCAGTGTGAACTTGGACAGGCTTCAGCCACCCATGACCCTCAAAAGATTACAGATTCTGAATAAAAGAAACAATAAATGTACCATAATACCACACTCTAAATTCATCTTAAACCAATGAAGTCCTGGTTTTGAATTTGATTCTGTTATTCAGGTGTTTGCAGATATATACCCATGTATATAATTCAATTATTAACTCTGATAAGTCGTTTTCATTTTTATCTTTTGTGTGTGTGTATATATATATATATATATATATATATATATATATATATTATGGCTGTCAATAGATAAAAAAAAATTAACTAATTAATCTCACATTTTATATTCCATTAATCTAGATTAATTAAAATTAATTTCCTTGTAAAGTTAAGTACTGTCTAAAAGTAAAAAAAAAATCCTGTGCTTAATCACAAATAATTTTATCTTTATGTCATCCATTTGCAATAACATGTTGGAATGTGACATCATGGAATTATTATAAAAAAAAATCAAAAAAGGTATCCAAATGCTCTTGTTTAATGTCAATAGCTTATAAAAGTCAATGAATCCAGTAAACTATTGTCATTGGCTAAGCAAAAGTAGCCTATTATCAATGTAGGCTAACAAAAAAACTAAAGGCTGTAACCAGGGCTCCACTGCAGTAGTCCATATGAAGAAGACACTGTGGGAGAGAGGCAGAGAGACAGCACTCATGGAAAATTAATTAATTGCGTTTATTTTCTTTAACGCGTTAATCTTGGAGATTAACGCATTCACTTAAACAGCACTTATGTATATATATACAGTACAGGCCAAAAGTTTGGACACACCTTCTCATTCAATGCGTTTTCTTTATTTTCATGACTATTTACATTGTAGATTCTCACTGAAGGCATCAAAACTATGAATGAACATGTGGAGTTATGTACTTAACAAAAAAAGGTGAAATAACTGCAAACATGTTTTATATTCTAGTTTCTTCAAAATAGCCACCCTTTGCTCTGATTACTGCTTTGCACACTCTTGGCATTCTCTCGATAAGAGAACAGTCTTGAAGGAGTTCCCAGAGGTGTTTAGCACTTGTTGGCCCCTTTGCCTTCACTCTGCGGTCCAGCTCACCCCAAACCATCTCGATTGGGTTCAGGTCCGGTGACTGTGGAGGCCAGGTCATCTGCCGCAGCACTCCATCACTCTCCTTCTTGGTCAAATAGCCCTTACACAGCCTGGAGGTGTGTTTGGGGTCATTGTCCTGTTGAAAAATAAATGATCGTCCAACTAAACGCAAACCGGATGGGATGGCATTGTCGCTGCAGGATGCTGTGGTAGCCATGCTGGTTCAGTGTGCCTTCAATTTTGAATAAATCCCCAACAGTGTCACCAGCAAAACACCCCCACACCATCACACCTCCTCCTCCATGCTTCACAGTGGGAACCAGGCATGTGGAATCCATCCGTTCACCTTTTCTGCGTCTCACAAAGACACGGCAGTTGGAACCAAAGATCTCAAATTTGGACTCATCAGACCAAAGCACAGATTTCCACTGGTCTAATGTCCATTCCTTGTGTTTCTTGGCCCAAACAAATCTCTTCTGCTTGTTGCCTCTCCTTAGCAGTGGTTTCCTAGCAGCTATTTGACCATGAAGGCCTGATTCGCGCAGTCTCCTCTTAACAGTTGTTCTAGAGATGGGTCTGCTGCTAGAACTCTGTGTGGCATTCATCTGGTCTCTGATCTGAGCTGCTGTTAACTTGCGATTTCTGAGGCTCGTGACTCGGATGAACTTATTCTCAGAAGCAGAGAGGACTCTTGGTCTTCCTTTCCTGGGTCGGTCCTCATGTGTGCCAGTTTCGTTGTAGCGCTTGATGGTTTTTGCGACTCCACTTGGGGACACATTTAAAGTTTTTGCAATTTTCCGGACTGACTTACTTTCATTTCTTAAAGTAATGATGGCCACTCGTTTTTTCTTTAGTTAGCTGATTGGTTCTTGCCATAATATGAATTTTAACAGTTGTCCAATAGGGCTGTCGGCTGTGTATTAACCCGACTTCTGCACAACACAACTGATGGTCCCAACCCCATTGATAAAGCAAGAAATTCCACTAATTAACCCTGATAAGGCACACCTGTGAAGTGAAAACCATTTCAGGTGACTACCTCTTGAAGCTCATCGAGAGAATGCCAAGAGTGTGCAAAGCAGTAATCAGAGCAAAGGGTGGCTATTTCGAAGAAACTAGAATATAAAACATGTTTTCAGTTATTTCACCTTTTTTTGTTAAGTACATAACTCCACATGTGTTCATTCATAGTTTTGATGCCTTCAGTGAGAATCTACAATGTAAATAATCATGAAAATAAAGAAAACGCATTGAATGAGAAGGTGTGTCCAAACTTTTGGCCTGTACTGTATATATATATATATGTAGTCTTTTATTTGTTTTATTTATTTACTTTTGACTATGTTCCATGGATAAGTTTCCATTTAACACTGTTCTCTACTTTTCTGTGTGGCATTGCAGGAGAGAACGTTGAAGAGGACATAGAGAGGTGGTTTGCCAAGAGAGCCCGTATGGAGTATAATACAGCTGAGGAAGCCAGCTGCTCTGAGCCCCTCTTAACATGTACTGACACACTGCAACCAGCAGAGGGCAGCTATAGGACAGGCATGGGGGACGATGATGAAGAAGGATCCACCAGTTATATTGTTAAGAGAATATCTGCATTTCTAAGTGAGACAGAGCCATACATCCTGGACATTGATTTGGATTTCTTCTCATGTAAGAATCCCTTCAAGGAATTATACACACAGGTATATACCCCACTGACATACCTCATATTTTACTTCTGTAGCTGCACATGTGGTTATGTTTTTTAAATCATAATCATGTATTTAATCAAACATCTGTGTTGAGGATGTTGAGATATTTTTTAATCATTTTGATCATTGTCCTTGACTGGAAACACTTTGTAAGAGTCAGAGATTTTTGAAAAACAGGAAGTTACATTTACAATAGAGTTTGGAATCTCTCTGGCTTAACAGGAAATTAGTCATATCCAGAAAGACTCCATGGAGCTTTTTAACTAACAATCAAGTATCCAAATAGAAGGGTTGCTGGTACAGAAAAAATTAACACAGGGCTTGAACCTGATACAGTGCCAGTGCTGGACAGGTCCTTCAGACAGTGTCAAAAATGCATTAAATCAATCATATTTTCTGTTCCTTGTTTTTTATCAGTGATTTAGGTGGCTGTAGCTCAGGTAATAGCATGGGTCAGGCACTGATCAATGTGCTGGTTCCTTTCCTTTTGTATGCCTCTATTATGCCTCTCTGAAAGCTGTGGCCAGAGGCATTATGTTTTAGGGTTGTCCGTCCACATGTAGGTACATTCGTCCCATGCGTGTGAACTTGATATCTCAAGAAGTCCTCAAGGGAATTTATTCAAATTTGGCACAAATGTTTACTTGGACTCAGTGATGAAGTGCTTAGATTTTAGTGGTCAAAGGTCAAGATCGCTGTGACCTGGCTTCCATCTCATTCTCATAAATGCAATATCTTGGCGTTCGCCTTGAGGGAATTTCTTCAAATTTGGCATTCATGTCACATGTCTCTTGTGAACGCGATGTCCCAAGAACACAGTGAGGGAATTTCTTCAAATTTGGCACAAATGTCCACTTGGACTCAGCAATCAACTGATTAGTTTTTGATGGTCAAAGATCAAGGTCACTAGGACCTTGCCTGTCTTACTAGAACTGAAGAATAAACTGATCAGAATTTTGTGGTCAAAGGTCATAGTCAGTATGACCACACAAAACCTTTTTTTTGCCATTACTCAAGAATTCCCATGCTTGTTATGACAAAACTTCACACAAATGTCCAGTAGGATAAAATAATGAAGTGAGGACATTTTATGTCCAAAAGGTCAAAAATCAATTTCACTGTGACATCATAATGTTCTGCAAAAACACTTTTCTAGCCATTATTCACTGTCATATGTCAGGAACAGAAGGGGAGACATTTGGTCAGATACTGAATTGGTGACACTAATCATGAAACTGTGCTGATTGTACAGATCTTCTGTGCTATGGGGGGGAAGATGTTTGTGAAGCATCCATGTTTTCACAGACATGGATGTAATCTGGAAGAGAAACTTGACTCGTGTGCTGAGGCATACAGTATGTAAATATACAGTAAGCCTGTATCTCAGCATTTCATTCATTTCTGTGAAGAAAACTACATGAAATTGTTATTTTTAAAGGTACATTAGTATTCAAAATATAAACTTAAATTAAAGCTGCAAGCACCCACGCCCGTTGCCCGCTGCCTGGTTCGGCCTGTAGCTTCAGCTGTGCGTTTGTGGTTATGTGTGTGTTTCTCCACTGTTGACCTAACAGATGTTTGTGACTATCAAATAGTCTGAAAATCTGTACTTCCTGTTGCCAGTAGGTGGCGGTATGTGTAATCCCAAATATTGACACATGGATGTGTTCAGGGTGGGACTGTGATCAATCGTGTGAAGTTTGGGGAAAATTGGAGCATGTATGCTGGAAGAATAAACTACTTCCTGTGCTGTGGCAGTACACTTACCGTCTGTTCCAATACCCATACTTTCTGTACTTACCGTACCTACTTTGGGTACAGAGGGCGTTCACATTACGATTGCGGCGAGTGTACCTAAAAGAACCGGATGTGTACTCATAACGGCCAAAATTGAGAGTGTGGAACATTGCACACTTTTCGTACTCAATGGCTGCCATCTTAGCTACGTAGCGGAAGAGGCAGGACCACTTACAGGTCAGTGGGCGGAACCACTGACCTGCCGTCTGTTCCAGTTTGTTGGCGGGTGACATCACTGACGAGTCACAGCCGTGGTCGTGATCGTAACATCCGGTAAGTGCGCCATAGAGTAATGAATCGGAACAGCACTTACTCACTGAAATATGTGCACTCTGTAAGTGCGGACAGTGTACTGTGTGTAAGTGTACTCATGGCAGTATGGATTTCGGAACATAGCCTTAGTGTGACGCCTGACATGTGAAAGTTTGATAAAGAATGCACCAGTGATTGGTCATGATGTTGTACATGAACTATAGACCACAGCATGTAAATTTGGGGAAAGCAAAAAAAAGTGTGTGAAAAGATGTACTGCCTGTTGCCAGTAGGTGATGCTAATCCCAAATATTGACACATGGATGTGTTCAGGGCGGGGCTGTCATCGGTCCTCACAGGTACAGAAAATGGAACACACCACACAGCTCTAAAGCACAGTGACACTGCATTTTCTTCAGTCTGTGGCCAAAAACCCACAAGTCCAAAAATAAGCTGTGTGAGCACTGTGAAACTTAAGCCCCTTTTACACTGCCAGATTTTCCGCGAATGTTCAGCCGATTTGCCGGCAAGCTGCGAGCGTTTACACACACAGAGCCGGATTGGCGAGTTGATCTGAGGCGCCCAATTTTCCGCCTCGTAGGGTAGTCATATTGGCGGAACGGTTTTAGTAAGAACAGAGCGAGGCGGCCTTCCGCCTCGGGAGGGGCTGTTGATGACTTGTGGGAGGGGCTGTTGATGACGTCGCACATTCGACCCACTGGCGTGGACTTCAAATCCGGAAACAGCTGATAGCAGGAATGAGTATCTAGCAGCACTAAGGAGACGCAAAGCAGAAGATGAGCAACTGGGGAGATAAAGAATTGCGCGCTCTCCTTGCCCTCGCTAACGAGGAGGCCATTAACTGTCAGATGACGGGAACGTGAAGGACGGGCCAATGTACGAGAGAATTGCCGCAGGACTGACCCGCCGCGGCTTTCCTTGGTACGTCACCGTTTACGTCACACGCTGAGCTACACGTTCTGTTACTAGCTCACGCCCCCCATTGCCCCGAAAAAGGCGCATTCTGTATAAACACAAGAAGGCAGGCGGCAATTTGCCGCACTCCCCGATTTTGTTTTTATACTACCAATGCGGAAAGAAGAGGGATTGGGCTTTCCTGAAAATTTGCACAATTCCTGTGTAAAAGAGGCTAAAGATATGGTCACGACCGGGAGAATGTGGGGATTGTTGTGATGTCCATATCTTCCAGGTAAATGCAGAAATGTGGAAATAGGAGGTTAAACATGAAGGCAGTTCAGCTTTTCTCTTGAGATCAGCAGGCAGAAATTGTATGGCAGCGGATGGGACACATGGAGGGTACTCATTGTCTTTGGAGGCTCAGGGTTCAAATTCTGTTTATGTCATTGTTAAAAGCAGACACTTTTCTGAAGGAGGACAAACATCTCTACTACTTTTTCAAAAAATGGTGTGTGTAGCTCAAAGAATGCGCCCGGGATGGCGATTTTAAAAGTTTGTTGTGGACAGTTTTGTGTCCACGTCACGTCACCCGCTGTAGCTGCCAATGCAAGTGTTAATTTTTGCATTTTATCAAATTTTCACGCATTTCTGACCAGTATGCCAATTTTGGTGAGTTTTTGAGCATATTTAGGGGGTCAAATTTGGACTTGTTTTGGCGGAAGAAAGAAAGAACTAAAACTGCAAGCAGCGTTGGGCGGGATCTCGCACCCACGCCCGTCGCCCCTTACTCGTTGCCCCTTGCCCTGTGCGGCCTGTAGCTCCAGCTGTGTGTTTGTGGTTATGTGTGTGTTGTTCAGTTTTGACCTAACGGATGTTTGTGACCATGAAATAGTCTGAAAATATGTATTTCCTTTTGCCAGTAGGTGGTGCTATGTGTAATAGCAAGTATTGAGACATGGCTGTGTTCAGTGCTGGACTGTTATCAATCCTGTGAAGTTTGGGTAAGATTGGAGCATGTATGCTGGAAGAATAAACTACTTCCTGTTTTGTGATGTATGCGTGTGAGAAGCACTGTTGTACCCAATATACATTAGAGTTGATCCAATCCACAGTGTGATGCTTGCTGTGTAGCTGTCAATCAACAGCAATGGTCCTCATAGCAACACACAATGGAGGACAGCACACAGCTGCAAAGCAGATTTCTTCAGTCTGTGCCCAAAACCCACAAGTTCAAAACATGGTTTTATGAGCACACCGTTTGAGCTACGAGTGAAACAAAGCTATGGTCACGACTGGAAGAATGTGAAGATCGTTGTGATGTCCATATCTTCCACGTAAATACAGAAATGTGGAAATGATAGCAGGTTAAACATGAAGGCATTTCAGCTTTTCTCCTGAGATCAGAAGGCAGAAATGGTATGGCAGCGGATGTGACACATGGAGGGTACTCATTGTCCTTGGAGGCGCAGGGCTCAAATTCTGTTCATGTCAGTGTTAAAAGGAGACACTTTTCTGAAGGAGGACAAAAGTCTCTACTACTTTAGAAAAAATGGTGTGTGTAGCTCAAAGAATGCGCCCGTGATGGCGATCTTAAAATTTTTTTTTTTGGACAGTTTTCACAGCAGCTCCGCGCTCTGGCTGATGACGTCACCCGCTGTAGCTGTCACCACTCTGTCTCATAGAAACCCATTGTAAAGTGAAAATGTGCTTGTGGTACTTCAACAGGAATATCTCAAGAACGGTAAAAGATATGAAAAATCTGAAGACATCTCTGAAAAGCTGAGAACTGTGGGAACATTTTAAGCTTCTAATGGAGTCTATAGCTGGAAAAAAATAGCGAAGTTATTTAGGTGTGGAAAAACTCCAGTGTTTGGTGTATTTCTTCCCCGTCCCCATTCGTTTTCTGTGGAGCAGCTTTTAAAGATTGTGTGCGCGTCACCAACTTTCAGAGCTCATAAAATCCAAACCGTTCAAGTAATGAAAAAGTTATTCAGAATATATGTTCAGAAGGTTTAGAAATATCATGTGTGCAAGTTTGAAGTATGTACGATAAACGGCCTCGGAGGAGATATTTTTTGAAAATATGATTGTTAAAGTGCAAATAACTTACTTCCTGTTAGATTTAGGTCTGGGGTGTCAGCGTATGATTTGTAAGTCTTAATGAGACAAACAAGCCAGTGTTGGTTTGATCTTTCTACGACATTCCTACGAGCAATAGTGGGCATTTTTGTAAAAAAAAAAAAAAAAAAAAAAGTGTGTGAAAAGATTAACTTCCTGTTGCCAGTAGGTGGCACTATATGTAATCCCAAATATTGACACATGTATGTGTTCAGGGCATGACTGTCATCAATCCTGTGAAGTTTTGGGAAGATTGGAGCATGTATGCTGGATTTATGAAGTATTTTGTCTGTTCAGGATGTGTGAGCATCATCACCTTTTAGAGCGCATAAAATCCAAAATCCAAACATTCAGGCCGATACGATAAACGGCCTCGGAGGAGATGTTTTTTGAAGAAAACACATTTTTGGGCGAAATCTTATTGTGAAAGGGCAAATATCTCACTTCCTGTTGGATTTAGGGCCTTGGGTGCCCCTAGATCATTTGTAGGTCTTGATGAGACAAACAAGCCAGTTTTGGTTAGATCTTTCTACGACATTCCTATGGGCCGTAGTGGCCATTTTTGTGTGCCTAGGTGGCGCTAGAGAGCTAATTTTGACACTTGAGGTTGTACTTTTAGCATGGCCTGAAGCTCTGTCACTTTTTGAAAAGGCGTGCCAATTTTGGTGAGTTTTTGAGCATGTTTAGGGGGTCAAATTTGGAGTTGTTTTGTTGGAAAAAAGAAAGAATCTGAAAAGCAAAAACAATAGGGCCTTTGCCTCTGGCATGGCCTCCTCTCTTGGAGAGGAGCCCTTGCCTTCCGGCTCGGTCCCTAATAATAAACACAAATAGGGCCTTTGCCTCCGGCATAGGCTTCTCTTTTAGAGGAGCCCTTGCCTTCTGCTCGGTCCCTAATAATAAACGCAGCAAAAACAATAGGGTCCTTGCCTCCGGCATGGCCTCCTCTCTTTGAGAGGAGCCCTTGCCTCCGGCTCGGTCCCTAAAAAAGTCTTTCAGGATAAGGGTACACTAAAGAGCTAAACACTAGCTATATTCACAGAGCCTTCACTCTCTGCAAAACAGCTTGCATTAGAGAAGTACACAATTAAAACAACCAAAGAGCTAATAGAACAATGGCCAAGTGTTAGGGAGGAGAAAACACTGACTTTGTCAAAAAAGAAGCCTATTAAGTATGCATGATTGTTGGAGGGGGAAAAAAAAGAACACTGAGAATCATACAAAACCATCCTAAAAATATCGGGAAAACTAATCTCTGATGCAACATTCACAGGAAATAATCTGCTCAAGAGTCATCTAAAAAATTATTGTGGTTCCTGTATTCATTGTCTGGGTTAACTGTAGAGTTTATATCATCTTCTGTACTGTTATTGTTATACACTTAATATAGTAAGAAACATTAGTAAGGGAAAAGGTTGGGAACCACTGGATTTAAGTGTTCTGCTCTTCAAACTCCAGACGTTGCTGTGATTTTGTTGGTAATGTAATCTAATTGTTGTTTTCACAGGAGTAAATAAAGCCTATATTTTCAGTAACATTCAGCTTAGAAACACAAGCAGGTCCTCAATTTCATACATAATAAATAAGGTTAATAGGTCCTCAGTTACATACCTTAATATATAAGGTTTATTATTGAAACCTAAAATAAGGGTAGCCAGCAAACAGTCTGATACCTGACATTGCCAGACCAAATCGCACGTGTGTTAGTCTGGAATATTTCTTTTGGACGCAACTGGATAGACCTACATTCAATCAGAGTAATGAAATGTGACGTGGTGCTGAGCAACAGGCCAATGTAAACAGGCTACAGCTTGCAGAGATGAGCTGTGATGGTGTAGCACCAATATGTCTGTGAAAAATGGCTGACATTTTTGCCATCAAAACTTGAAAATAAAACAAGTTTTTAATCACTTTACTAAAATACTTGAAACAACTTAAAAGGCCCAAACTATTTTTGAATGAGTTGTTGATCAAAAATGATTTGGGCCATTCCTGGATCCCTAACCCTTCAAAAATGCCTCAGTGGCACTCCTTTTTACAGTCATCTTCTCAAACACGCCCCGTATTAGATAAATGGTTGTGATCGGCTCATCAGATCTCAAGTTGCTGTAAATCTGTCCAGAGCGGACACAGAGCAGACGAGTCTGCCAGAACAAATAAAACATGAGCTCACAGATTGGTGTGGTTCCCAGGCAACCCATGTGCACCACATCACAAACAAAGATGAGGAATGCATTCTCTCTGGTGATTCCTTAAAGTTCAAAGATCTAATGCCCACATAGTTTGCAATAAACTCAACAACTACAATACATAATTTTAAAGTGTACTGCTTTTACTGCATAGAAAAAATGTATTTAAAATGTAAAAAAGGCAAAAGCTTAATAAAATAATCCTTCTGGAGCAGCTTTATTTTGGTTGTGAAGAATTTCATGTATAAATCTTTAGCTATATTTTCCCATCAGTTAGTGGACTGATGGGAAATGTAGCTAAACACTTAGGTTTAGCTAAACAGTTAGGTGGACTCCTAAGAACAGTTTAGTTGGACTCCTAAGAACAGTTTATTTCACATAGTAAATGTCTTAGCAGAGCTGGGATGGAACTTGACAAGATGTCATAGACCATTAGGAATAGCCTTAAAGGGACAGTTCACCCCAAAAGCTTTATTTTCCTCTTAACTGTGGTGCTATTTATCAGTCTAGATAGTTTTGGTGTGAGTTGCAGAGTATTGGAGATATTGGCCGTAGAGATGTCTGCCCTCTCTCCAATATAATGGAACTAGACGTCACTCAGCTTTTGATGCTCAAAGTGCCAAAAAATATATTTGAAAAACTCAACAGCAATGTCTCTTTCCCAAAATCATGACCCAGTTGCTCAAGATAATCCACAGACCTTGCAGTGTCATGTAGGAGCTATTTTCATTCTACCAAATGACACCCGCCAACCGTACCACCATGCAGAGGGAAGCACTCACCTAGCACCACTGAGCTAGCTAACATTACAGCTCAGCTGAGGAGGACACCATTAATGTTTGCATCTCAGGCTGTCATGAGCACAAGCAAGTTGGTGTTGTGTTTGGTAGAAAGAAAATAGTTTCTACATGAAACCGCTCACAACAAGGTCTTTGGATTATCTTGAGTAACCAGGTCATGATTCCTGGGAAGAGACGCTGCTGTTGTTGGGCAGCATGATGGTGCAGTGATAAGCACTCATGCCTTACAGCAAGGGGTTCCAGGTTTGAACCCACTGGCTTGGGCCCTTTTGTGAAATAATCAGCATTGTTCCTCAGTAAAGCTTTATGTGGAGCAAAAATGTAGAGATTTGAAATTGTCTAGACTAACAGAGCTCGTTGGTGAAGCTGTGACAGTGAAACAGGCAGGTTATGTGGTACAAAAATGCAAGACAGCAGAAAACTTAAAGCAGCAGTTTGGTTAGAATGTGAGGGGGTGTGAAGTTCCAGATAGACTCCTTATTTAACGTCACAGAAATCTAATCCTTCATGACCTCCTTATGATGCTTATTATTTACCTCTTATGAAATCACACAGTTTAAATGCAAAACATGTTTCCTTGAATTGACTTCCGCTCCATGTTGTCTGTCTGTCTGTCTGTCTGTCTGTCTGTTTCAAGGAAGAGTATGCCATCCTTAAGGAGCTCTACAACTTCAGAGGACCCAGCCCCAACGCTAAAGAGGTCAGACTTTGTTTTATCAGCGGTTTCCAGCCTACATAGTGAGTGAGTGAGTGAGTGAGTGAGAGAGAATATCATTGTTAGGTACAGTAAAGAGCACATATAAACAGATATTTGAGAAACATATCCAAATGTGACTCTGTCATGGTAAAGCATGAGGTTACTTAGACTAACACATTAAATGTTTAAAATAATTTTAGAGAGTGTAAACTTTAAGTCCAAATCAAACAGCACTTTGAGTGTATTTAGCTCATGGACTGTAAATAAAGATGACTAGTATCCATCTGGCCAAATATCCCAGATCAGCTTGACTTTAAGTGTACTCCTCTGAAGGAGCAAACTAATTGAACCCACCTAACTAACTTTATTTTACCTAAACTATCTATACTCATGCTTACTACTAACGTTAGCAGGACGTGTACAGTAGCATGCAAAAGACTGAGCACCCCAAAATTTCTTTAACTGTGAACAGTTAAGGAATTACAAAATGAACTGATCTCCAAAAGGCATAAAGTTTAAGACGGAACATGCTTTTCAACATTTTAGCTGAGATTAGTGTATTATTTTTGTTATGTACAATTTTAGAGCGAAAAAAGGAAAGGAGCACCATGCAAAAGTTTGGGCACCCCAAGACATTTGAGCTCTCAGACAACTTTTAACAGGTTCTCAGACCATAATTACCTTGTTAGAGCTCTGGCTTGTTCACAGTCATTGTTGGGAAGAGCCAGGTGATGCAAATTTCAAAGCTTTATAAATACTGTGACTCCTGAAACCCTGTCCGAACAATCAGCAGCCATGGGCTCCTCTAAACAGCTGCCTAGCAATCTGAAAACTAAAATAAATGATGCCCACAAAACAGGAGAAGGCTCAAAGAAAATAGTGTTTTCGGGTAGCTGTTTCCTAAGTTCGTAATTTAGGATTATACTCATAGGATTATTAGACAGGCAAATTAAAACCCCCCTTTGACTGCAAAAGACCTGCAGAAAGATTCAGCAGACTCTGGAGTGGTGATGCACTGTTCTACTGTGCTGCAACACCTGTACAAATATGATCTTTATGGAGTCATCAGAAGAAAACTTTTCCTGTGTCTTCACCACAAAATTCAGTATCAGAAGTTTGCAAAGGAACATCTAAACAAGCCTGACGCTTTTTGGAAACACGTCTTGGTGTCTTGGACTGATGAAGGATGATAAAAAAATCTTAATGTGAGCGTTATAGATTAGGGTTAATCTAAATCTAATTTTAAATCTTAATCTTGCTGAAGAAATGTGTCATCTGTGACTTTTTGTTTTTTTGGAAATCAGGTCATATACCTGTTTTCGACAGGCGTGGGCTGGCTTGGATTGGCTTGGTTTGGGCCATCAGCTAAACAGGGATTAGCGTTTCCATTGCAACAGGACTACCCTCTTGAAGGTGTGTCTTAAATTGATGATGCTGGTCTTGTATGATGACGTTTAAAAGCAGTAGGCTGATCCATGGCTAAAATCCCCTGTTATTTTTGCTGCATGTGTTTCCACAGCAGGGCAGGTAAAAGAAGTTTACCTTTTGGAGGTGAGCTGTTTGCAGAGGTGCAGTAAGAGCCTATTGTCTGCAGCTCTTCATCAACATCTCACTGTGGCTGTTTCTGCTTTTACTTTCCTCCTTGCGGTATTATTAGACTTGCCTATTGCCTACTTATTGAAGAAAAGCAGCTAACAAAGTTTTGCTAATTTTCATTTTCAACACTTTTCATTTCCTGTAGATTCTTCACAATAAAAGTCCCTTGTTAATTTGTTATGTATAAGCTTTTATTGTGAAGCACCAAAATATGGAAATGTTAAGGTTTCGAGCAGGAGCAGCAACTTCACACAACTTCTAATATGGTTGATATTGAACATGAAACAGTAAAATAAAGCAGATATCTAAGGTAAAAACAGGACACAGGAGAGAAGCTAAACTTCAAACCACAGGGTAGAGTCTTGCAACAGACATGCTTATTTGGGAGGGAGAAGGGGGATTGCCGGGGTTGGCTGCGGTTGGCAAGACGTCACCGCTACCCGCTTGAGGGTGGAGGCCCAGCTTTTGGACCTACTCCTGAGAAGATCCATCATCGGCGAGGTTTGGCATGGCTTGGTATGGCGCATCTAAACTGGCAATGAAAATAAAAATCTATGTGACGTGACATTACTTGGCACAGCCAAGAGCGGCAGTGGAAAAGGGTAATATTTTACTTGCTTAGCTACTCATAGTAAATAGAATTTTGATCAGGGGTGCCCAGACTTTTGCTTGCCACTGTACCATGATGACAGCACAGAAAATGTGTAATATAATACCTGTTCATTCTGTTTAAATAATTAAAATAATCAAAACTAATTGACGTGTGTGTGTGTGTGTGTGTGTGTGTGTGTGTGTGTGTGTGTGTGTGTGTGTGCGCGCGCGCGCGCGTGTGTGTGTGCATGTTGTGTGTGTTCAGGAGGAGCTTGATGAGTGTGTGGATCGTCGTGTTCGTCAGTTAGAGGATCTGGAAGCTGCATTTGCTGATCTACTAGAGGATGATGGGGAAGAGACGGTGACACGCTGGGCCAGCCACCCCAGGTAAAGTTTCCCTGACTTCATTTCACTCTAACAGAAGCCTCTTTTACACAGGAATTGTGCAAATTTGCAGGAAAGCCCAATTCGTCTTCTTTCCGCATTGGCAGTATAAAAACAAAATCTGAGAGTGCAGCAAATTGCCGCCTGCCTACTTTTATTTATACAGAATGCGCCTTTTTCGAGGCAACGGGGGGGCGTGAGCTAGTAACAGAACGTGCAGCTCAGCGTGTGACGTAAACAGTGACGTACCGAGGAAAGCCGCGGCTGGTCAGTCCTTCGGCGATTCTCTCGTACATTGGCCCGTCCTTCATGGTTCCCGTCATCTGACGGTTAATGGCCTTCTCGTTAGCGAGGGCAAGGAGGGCGCGCAATTCTTTATCTCCCCAGTTGCTCATCTTCTGCTTTGCCTCTCCTTAGTGCTGCTAGATACTCATTCCTGCTATCAGCTGTTTCCTGTTTTGAAGTCCACACCAGTGGGTCGAACGTGCAGCGTCATCAACAGCCCCTTCCACAAGTCATCAACAGACCCTCCCGAGGCGGAAAGCCGCCTCGCTCTGTTTAGATCAAAACCTTTCCGCCAATATGACTACCCTACGAGGCGGAAAATTGGGCACCTCGGATCAACTCGCCAATCCGGCTCTGTGTGCCTAAATGCTCGCAGCTTGCCGACAAATCGGCCGAACATTCGCGGAAAATCTGGCAGTGTAAAAGGGGCTAGAGAGACATACAGAACTCCACAGCATGCTTTCTTAGCACTGAAGTTAATGTTACTTTAAAGGGGTACTCCACAGATTTCTTCTTTAGTTTATTTGTCACTGGGGACTGTACTCAACCTGTGAAGACAGTTGTTGCTTTCTGTGGCTTGTGTGAACACACCATTACACCCCAGACAGCAAGCAAAGCTAATGAAATTTAGCAACAGAAATCCACACATAGGCCTTTTTCACAGCAGCCTTTTCACCTGTCATAGCAGGAAAAGCAAAGATGGAACAGATTAACAACAATGGCTCTGTTCCTGTGAAGTGTCTCAGGAAGCAAAACCAATCAGCTAGCATGTACAGTACCCGGGACAGTGCTCTATATTTTCCCTTCTCCATCTTACTGTAGCCCTTTTTACACAGAGATGGCACTATAGGGCCACTGCCAAGTCCCTGCTTTACATTTTTTACACAGAACCAAATGACAGTAGCGTCATGTTGCTCTATTGTGTGTTTACAGACAGCAAGCCGGCATTGCAAAAGCAGAAGAGGTGTGACATGTAACACAGCAGTGTCAGCCTCTAGTGTAACATATAACATACACACCAGCAGCATTTTATACACAATAACAACAGCATAACATGTCAATAACAATCATTTACCATCCCGGTTATATGATGGCTGATCTCATCCTCTGCCCTGAGGGTAAGAAGCTCCTGGACCTAATTGTTTTTCCAATTTGCAGACATTTTCAGCTGCTGTTCTTCTTTGAATTAGCCGCTAACTGTTACCACCTCCTTTTTTTCGCAGTGGGTTGCACGCATAACACATCATTTAAATGTCATACCTGTTCTGCCTATGGTCCCATCCTGCCAGCTGTTCCCCAGACACTGTTTCAGCGCTGTTACTACCTCCCTTGGGGGTTTAAAGGCAAGACCATTCTGACCCCCTTTCTGCTATCGTAACTTTTATACGGAACAGCGAGGTGGAATAACGGCACAATATTCCCAGCTTGAAAAGGCAGTGTAAAACCGGCTTATGAGTGTGAATGCTGGCTGTAAAATGTATGCTGTATACAGTGCCCTCAAATGTCATGCTCATGGCATGTACACGTGTCTCTGCTAACACTCCCACAATGCAGTGCATCTCATTTTGGAGATGTAAAAATTACCAACACAAAATGCCAATGAAAATCAAGCAAATGAAACCTGAGTCACTGAAGTATACTACTTTAATTGATATGAAGTAGTGTATAAGTGAATCCACCCATTAGCTCTTCCCACCTCTCCTTTGGACAGTCACAGGTAGAGCCATCTGTAGAGGCAGAGTTCACTGTAGACAGTCGCAGGGCTGACACAGAGAGACAGACAACTATTCAACTACAGGCACTTTAGACTCAACCTAGCCTGTGTGTCTTTGGACTGTGAGGAGGAAAGTGAAACCAGCCAGCTGGCAGGTTCCAACCTAGAGTGAAAGAAGGAGTGATTTCAGACACAGTACAGGGCTTTGGAACTGGCAAATGACTAAAACTTAATGTTACTAAGTACACCTGTGCTTTACCTACTGTATGTCAAAATGTATAGTAACAATGTTATGATAAACATATCCAGCTCTAACAGCTGCAACAAAATTACCAACAGAGTCACATTCTGTACACACCCACAGAGCGGGTCTAACACGTCCAACAGTGAAAACAGTGTGTGATGGGATGATTATCTTGGGACTTTACTCCTTACGTAATAGACACACTGCAGTTTATAATGTTTATAGTGAGCAGTGACTTTGGAATATCTGACACATATTAATATTGATCATGTTGCATCATCAATGGCAGATGAAGTGTGGCACACCTAAAACTGTGTGAGTGTTTGCAGAAAGTTCATGGACACTATGTTTCTGTTTATTCTAGGGCATAGCTAGAGTGAATTATCTTCCTTTTTTTCTTCCATGTCTTCTCAGCATGGCTTCATTAGCCCAACTGGTCTCCAGTTTAAAGTCAAGAAATCTGTGCCCTGACTATGAAATGGTAGGAATGTTAATGCACTTATGTACTGTAACTGCACTGTAACAACAGTAGGCTACAACTACTCATACTATAAATATCATACTATGTAAATGTATAACTGCAGTTATAACAGACATATCCGTACAGTTGTGTAATTTTTTGTACACAGATGATTTTTGGATGATGGGTGTGTTTCAATCGTGAGCTCCTGATAGTAGATGGAGCTATCATTAAGATAGTCTGCTACTTTCTTATATGGATGTTTGCCTGATGACCTTAAAGGTGGCAATATTGGGATGAAGGTGCTCATTCAAAATGACAGTTGCACATTCAGCTCTGTATGTGATGTAATTGAAACATTTAGGAGATTGTTGTTTGCACGATCCTGTATGTATCGATCTTAAGTAAAAACCATAACAGCTAGAGCATTCATCCCTGTTGTGGCAAAAAGCTAGGGCTTCTGTCTTTCCTGTCATTGCATCTTTACCTTATGTTACCTTACTTCACATGCAGTACAAATGTTGTTCTTAGCTGTAATTATGCAAGAATTTCCCTGGGAATTTCCCTGTAATGGTAGTGGGAGATCATCGTTTGCATAATCCTGTATATATTGATCTAAAATAAAAAACCCTAATAGCTAGAACACTGATTCTTTTTTGCAGCAGAAAACTAAGGCTTTTGTCTTCTGTGTCATTACATTGTACCCTCATGATGACGTCATTACGTTACGTTACATTACATTACGTGTGGTACAAAACTGCGAAAAAAATGTGTAGTGGTGCCAGAGGAATGAATGATGAATATATCACAACACCTTTGCTCTCTGCTCATAAAAATAAGCATATCTCTAAAACTAAATAGCATACAAATAATGTATGGAGTGATAAAAAAAATATTTTGCTTATGTACGCTATGCTTGTGTTTTCATTTTGAATATCTTATGAAAAAACATCTGATTATTGTACTCCTTTTTTAATGACCCAATTTCAATACTTTTATTAATTATTATGGTTTATTGACCTACATAACCTTTTAGCTTAGGTTATACAGATTTTAGTAATATGAACAATTTGAACATTACATCACAATAAGCAAAAATACCAATGTAATACTGGTGAACCTTTTCTATTGCAGAGTTCAAAGGGTTAATAAAAATGACAGTACAGTGCCTTTCAAAGTAAAGGCATAAATAACTCAAATGAAAAGGTACCTATCAAGTTTCATTCTATGATATGTTTTGTTCATTTTTTTATGACTTTTTGTCTGATGTCATTGCTTCTCTCCTATTCCATTTTTTTGTCCTTGCAGCCTCTCCTCATCTTGACTCATTCTTTGTTTTTCCTAATTTCCCTTCTGATTTTTCTGTCACTATCTCATCCTTCATCTCTCCTCTCTTCCTCTGCTCTCTCTCAGGTCCATCAGGCAGGGTTAACTTGTGACTCTGTTGAGCTGCCTCACCACATCAGCACTGACGAGGAGATTGACACACTCATCTCAGCTGTACAGCTGCTTCTGAAGGCTTTGCCCAAACCTACACTGATTACGATGTCCAGGTAAATAATACAAAGTGAAGGGATAGTTCACATTTTTTGAAGTGGGACTGTATGAGGTACTTATCCATAGACAGTGTATTACCTACAGTAGATGTCAGTCAGCATGCCTCCAGTTTGGAGAAGCAGCAGTTGTGCCAACATGGACACGAATCAATGTACTGCTGTTGAGGGGTTACCAGCATAATGTATTTTAGCCACCTAAAAAAAGTCCCACTTAAAAAAAATATAACAGTTTAAGTGTACACTTTATTGAGAGTATTTTCACTGTTTTACCTTTCAGTCAGATAGTCCATCATCACAGGGAAACCATTAACAGCTTCAGTTACCCATCTAGGCTAACATCTATTTTTGCTTGCTCAACACGGGAGCTGCTGGTCTAACACTGCCTCGATCTGTTAGTTTGTTTGTGTTATTGTGTGATTTTGGTGAATCTCAACTTACCCTTTTAAACACCAAAGTCACACATTAACACAAACTAACTAACAGATGAAAGCTGTGGTAGACCAGCAGTTCCTATGTTCAGCTATGTTAAATCACTGTTTTTTGTCAAACACATATAACCACAGGGCAGTAATTTTTTTGTGTATGTAAAACACTGACTATAGATAAGTAACCCATATTACATGGCTCCAAAAGATCCAAACTATCCCATTATGTGAATGGTATAGTAGTAAAGAAAAAGAAGTCTAATGTGTTAACTTGTGTGTTTTAAGGTCCAGTCTAGATGAATACTGCCCAGTTGAGCAGGTGGATTCAGTCCAGAGCAGAGTCCTGGCTGTACTGGAGGGCCTGTATGGACCACTGGACTTACACAAAGACTTTGAAAACAGCAGCACAGAGACTCTGGACTGCCAACCACAGGCCTCTTAACAAACACACATACATGCATCACTTCTGGATTTAGTCTAGTACCATTTGAGAAAGACAACCACATGAAAAATGAAACATCAAATGCTTTTGCAGTGAATTTTGAAGTAAATCTGTATCTTATATTCAAAAGTTAGAAGATGTTTTGAGACTGTTGAATGTGATAATTTATGTAATGTGTTCACATTAGAAGTGGCCATAGAAGTCGTGTTTAATGTTTTCTTACAGTCAACAAATTCCATGTGCAGACAAACCAGCAATAAATGTATCCCACTAACACATATTTGAAACCGATTTGAGGGAATACATGTCCAGGACATTAGGTTCCCCTAGCAGCAATCTAGCAATGTTGACCTGTTTTTTCTTCATCACTTAACATGATAAATAAATGGAAGAAGTGTTGGACTTATTGAAACACAACTGGTGTCTCTCCACATGTTTTTTGACCTGCTTTAACCTTCTCTAAACTGACAACAGATGCATGCAATGCTTAAGGCTGCGTTTCATCTAAAAGAATTCCTCAGCTGTCTTAAATATCTCAGACCACAACTTGCAGTTGCAACAGAGTATTTCAACTCCTTTGCAGGAGACTGAGGGTTTACTCTTTCCCCCCTAAAATAAAGATAATGTTGGTAATGTCTCTAGAGAGAAATTTCCACACAGAAAATGATTTCATTGGTAATTGTAAATCATTCAGTCCTGTCTTCAGTATTCTTGTTAAACAATTTGATGAGACTAATACATCCATGTCAGTTTGAGGGTTGTTTGCAAAAACCGAAAACATTATAAAATAAATCTGTGGTTTATATACATTAAAGGAATACTTCATCCACAAAATGACATTAGTATATAACTTACTCACTGCATGTTACTTTGAATTTGTAAAGAAAACTTTGTTCTTCTCTCATGCCTCCATGATTAACAAAGAATCCAAAAAGGCAAACATTCTTCATGAATTGAAGTAAACAGGGACCACATTTAACAAAATGTTAAAAATTTTAACCTGATCAACTCTATGCGAAGGAGATGTGTTGCACTGCGTGAGGCAAATGGTGGTCACACCAGATACTGACTGGTTTTCTGACCCCCCCAGATCCCCCCAGTAAAGCAAAACTACACATTTCAGAGTGGCCTTTTATTGTGGCCAGCCCTGTGCAATAATCATGCTGTCTAATCAGCATCTTGACATGCCACACCTGTGAGGTGGGATGGATTATCTTGACAAAGCAGAAGTGCTCACTAACACAGATTTAGACAGATTTGTGAACAATATTTGAGAGAAATGGTCTTTTGTGTATATAAAAAAATGTTTTAGATCTTTGAGTTCAGCTCATGAAAAATGGGAGCAAAAACAAAAGTGTTGCGTTTATTTTGTTCAGTGTATATCAAAACATGGTCCCTGTTTATCCAGTCGTATGCTCAGTACTTCCCACACATGTATTTTCACTAAAACCTTACTATTTAAAACACTCATACCTACAAGTAGCACATCCTGAGCATGCCTGGATGTGCATGTGTGTATGTGTGTGTATGTAAGTTTTAAGTTATCCACCAAAAGAAAGTGTAGTTCTGATTATTTTAGTGCTTTATGGAACAATTCTCCTAAAAGAAAACAAATGAGTACAATTCCATAACACATGTATGACATAGATATTAGCCTAGTGCCAGTATATGGGTATTGGTATACAGTACAGGCCAAAAGTTTGGACACACCTTCTCATTCAATGCGTTTTCTTTATTTTCATGACTATTTACATTGTAGATTCTCACTGAAGGCATCAGAACTATGAATGAACACACGTGGAGTTATGTACTTAACAAAAAAAGGTGAAATAACTGAAAACATGTTTTATATTCTAGTTTCTTCAAAATAGCCACCCTTTGCTCTGATTACTGCTTTGCACACTCTTGGCATTCTCTCCGTGAGCTTCAAGAGGTAGTCACCTGAAATGGTTTTCACTTCACAGGTGTGCCTTATCAGGGTTAATTAGTGGAATTTCTTGCTTTATCAATGGGGTTGGGACTATCAGTTGTGTTGTGCAGAAGTCAGGTTAATACACAGCCGACAGCCCTATTGGACAACTGTTAAAATTCATATTATGGCAAGAACCAATCAGCTAACTAAAGAAAAACGAGTGGCCATCATTACTTTAAGAAATGAAGGTCAGTCAGTCCAGAAAATTGCAAAAACTTTAAATGTGTCCCCAAGTGGAGTTGCAAAAACCATCAAGCGCTACAACGAAACTGGCACACATGAGGACCGACCCAGGAAAGGAAGACCAAGAGTCACCTCTGCTTCTGAGGATAAGTTCATCCGAGTCACCAGCCTCAGAATTCGCAAATAAGCAGCTCAGATCAGAGGCCAGATGAATGCCACACAGAGTTCTAGCAGCAGACCCATCTCTAGAACAACTGTTAAGAGGAGACTGCGCGAATCAGGCCTTCATGGTCAAAGGAAGGAATGGACATTAGTCCAGTGGAAATCTGTGCTTTGGTCTGATGAGTCCAAATTTGAGATCTTTGTGTCCAACCGCCGTGTCTTTGTGAGACGCAGAAAAGGTGAACGGATGGATTCCACATGCCTGGTTCCCACTGTGAAGCATGGAGGAGGAGGTGTGATGGTGTGGGGGTGTTTTGCTGGTGACACTGTTGGGGATTTATTCAAAATTGAAGGCACACTGAACCAGCATGGCTTACCACAGCATCCTGCAGCGACATGCCATCCCATCCGGTTTGCGTTTAGTTGGACGATCATTTATTTTTCAACAGGACAATGACCCCAAACACACCTCCAGGCTGTGTAAGGGCTATTTGACCAAGAAGGAGAGTGATGGAGTGCTGCGGCAGATGACCTGGCCTCCACAGTCACCGGACCTGAACTCAATCGAGATGGTTTGGGGTGAGCTGGACCGCAGAGTGGAGGCAAAGGGGCCAACAAGTGCTAAACACCTCTGGGAACTCCTTCAAGACTGTTGGAAAACCATTTCAGGTGACTACCTCTTGAAGCTCATCGAGAGAATGCCAAGAGTGTGCAAAGCAGTAATCAGAGCAAAGGGTGGCTATTTTGAAGAAACTAGAATATAAAACATGTTTTCAGTTATTTCACCTTTTTTTGTTAAGTACATAACTCCATATGTGTTCATTCATAGTTTTGATGCCTTCAGTGAGAATCTACAATGTAAATAGTCATGAAAATAAAGAAAACGCATTGAATGAGAAGGTGTGTCCAAACTTTTGGCCTGTACTGTATATGGCAGATGGTAAATAACAAAAAATGTCAGTAAACAAAACAAGAACTGTGTTAGAGGTCATTTAGAAACAGTCTTTCATCACATAATCCACCAGAGAGCACAGACAGATGTAATTTGTTCATTTAAAAAAATGTATATCATACAGTACATCATATCAGTTTATTTTTTTGACTCTCAAATATCAGTATCCAATCCAGTTTGGACTTTTCTTTAGTTACCAATCAAAACACGTTAGTCTCTTTTTTTAAATAGGGTTTAGAACAATCAAGTAGTGTCCCAGAAAGCCTGACCCAGTTTTCCAGTCTGTTTTGTAATATACTCACATAGGCTATGTTGAACACAGCACTTAGATCCAATAACATCAGAAGTGAGATGTTGTCATAGACTGTATGTTCAGGTCTTATAAAGCCTTGACAAGTGCAGTCTCAGTGCTGTAGTGTGGATGAAATCTACACCAGAGAAGATCAAATCAATTACTGCGACAATGGCAGTTTTCCAAAAAAATTTTTTTTTTATTTAAAACAGTTTGAAATGTTGCTGCATAGCAGAGCGAAACACCTAACATATTATCACCTTGTAAAGTTGTTATGTGGACATTTTTAGCAAACAACAAGCTAATCTATCAGGTAGACAGGGAACAGCATTAGGATTTATTTGGAGTCGTGTTTCCACGTAATGAATGCAAGACCAATATTCCCTCTGCTTTAAGCTCTGGTATCTGTAAATAGTTTGTGTCGCTGTGCTGCTTGGTGCTGGGCAGGTATTGTGCAGTGGCTTTATTGGACTGTTGTAGCTGAAAACAACACTGCTGCTGCTGGAAACAGGGTTAATGTGACTTAAAGAAGCTAAAATGCCCGATAGAGCCGAGGGGAACTTGTTGATCATTTGTTAACACGGGCTCCAGTGCAACCACAACGCCTACACTGTCTTTATTTACGTCTCTGGGTCAAGCTGCAGTAACACTTAACCTAGGGTTGCAAATTGTAAGCACTTACCTTAAGCTATTACTGGTAAAATTAATGATTAATTAATTAATTAATTAATCGTGATTTAAAAAAAAAAAAACATAAAATTTTGCTTATACTAAACATTACCAAATGTGTTTTTTCCTCAAAGTTCCCAACAACATATTTCATATACTAGACAGCATTGCAAAGCCTATTGATTAATTGATTAAATCCTTACAACCAATTAATCAATTGTGGATTCATTGTTATCATCCCTAACTGAAACGCTTTTTGATGCAACTCAATGCATCTCTCATTCTCAGTGCCTCTCATTTTTAATGCCCTCCTACACAAACTAGGGATGTGCAGTTTGTAACACAGCTTTGGAAAGCTTCCCCAGAGCTGCAGATGACATTGTGCTGTTTCCACAGGCTGTGTAGTACTCCTCCTCCTCCTTACATGTAAACTGACCGTCGTGTAAAATCAGTGACATGTCCCTTTACTATAACTAGTTTTCAGAAAAAGTATATAAAAAGCATGACTCTTGTTTTTATGTATTCTACTCTATGTGAAGTCAATAAATAACAGCCAGTGTATGGATGTGAACTCATAGCATGGACAGAAAAACAGGTATAAAGTTCACAAAACACACTGTCCCTCAAGCTGTAGGGGAGACCGGAGTTGGTTGTCACACAGGTTGGTTGTCACAGTGCTTATTATAGCAACACTGGGGGGGCGCCGTGACACTATGTTGATGTCGAACACTTTGCTTGATATCCTGCTCATTTTGCACTGGTAATTTTGTGAACACACAAAAAACATTAAGTTGAGGAGATATTTTGTAATATTTATGGGTGTAGAGAAATTTTTATGTTGGTGTTTTGTTTTTGTTTTTTTTTTATTAAAAGCTTGTAAACTCTTATTTAAAAATCAAAGGTTGGCTTTGGCAAACTAAACCCATGTAGAAGCTAGCTCAAAATGTTTGTCCAGAGGTCTGCAGGGGAAGTTTGTCTCACTGGTAGTGATACTGCCAGTGATACTCAGTTTACAACTCACGGGCTAAATCTGGACCGTGATAGGGTGTCAGGTGGCCTATCAACCATTTTCTAACTCAAAATAAAAATAAATTGACTCACACTGGGTTTTTTGTACTTTGAATGTAAATAAGGTGCCAGAGTGCAAGATAGAGCTTGTTTATAAAAAGAAAAAAAAAAGAAAAAGTGCCAGGGGAGCATCCCAGCACCTCGACAGTGGTCATTGCAAAGCCCTGAATTTCCTCAATTCCCAGAACAAGGTCCCTGGGCTTCTGTCATTTTGTAAAAGTGGCCCTCACGCAAAGCAAGTGGTCTTAGGGGTTATGTAGATTACAAATTTTACTGTATATTACATGCACCTTCTTTTCTCAAGGACTTCCAGAGAGTCCGCTTGGTATGCAGACTTCACTAATTTAATTGCCCACAGTTTACTGCAATATGGACATGACGTGGTAGTTTTTTCATTTTCAATAGCCGACTAAAAAAACAAAACTTATGTGTATGTAAATCCATTACTGTAGCCTATTAAAACAATTCTTGAATCATGAAGGCCATAAATAAAATTCAACAACATCATGATACAGAACTAGAATAGGCTATAGAGGGGAATCAAAATGCATTGTAATAGTGCAGCCTACCCTATAGGCTGCGCAGTGAAATGCCAAATATATAGGCCAGAGAAGAGGCCAAAAAACATCAAAAGAACGTCCTCTGATGTAACAAACATCTCTGTTTTTGAGTGTCTGCAGTTTTTATGTGATACAGAAATTTATTCTGTTCACTCAAAAAAACAAATTCTATGGGATTTATATGGGATTTATATCTTGTTATCTTCACGGACAGATGAGCAGACAGAATATGACAGCAATTACAATGATTGTAATTGTCTGTGGTCTCTGCCCTCGCAGACTTAACATGATGATGGTGACCTCATCACAGTACATACAACTCAAGTCCGTGAGGGCTCAGTCTGCAAGTCCAGACGGTGGACATTTAGATTTAGCTATATACAAGCAGCAATCAAGGACACTTTGAAAACTGTGGAACAATGATGAAAAACGGAGGGACTTTGTTACAGAATCACTTCCATACTGAGAGCAAACACTGTGGCAAAGTAGTTCATCATGTAATGGTTCCTATTGCCAATACAGCAAATGTTTACTCAATACTAATACTGTATTAGTACAGGAGACAGCACAACTCCAGGAGAAATGCTGTGGACAAAGGCAACCTTTGTACATGGCCTTCATAGACCGGACAAAAGGCCTTTGACGTGGTAGACTGCCAGGCTCTGTGGAACATACTATAAAGGTACAGCTGCCATGAAAAGTACATTAAAATCCTGAGGCCTCTACATAATGGCATGTCAGCCATAGTGCTCAGCAGTAGCAGCTCTGAGTCCAAGCTCTTCACTGTGGCAACGGGGGTCAAACATGGATGCGTCATCGCACCTATCCTGTTTGCCATCTTCATTGCTGCTATAGTCCACCTCACTGGCGAAGAGCTGCCAGAGGGGATCCCATTCCAGTACAGGACTGATGGCAAGCTCTGCAGAAGACCTCCAGGGCATCCTGAACGCCTTTGCCAAGGCATACAGAGCCCTCCACCTAACCCTAAACATCAAGAAGACCCAGGTCTTACATTAACCTCCACCCACCCCTCCTTGAGTGGACAACACCACTCTTGAAAATGTTGACTACTTCCCCTATCTTGGCAGCGTTATATCCTCGAAAGCTGACACCCACCTTGAGGTCAACCATCGCCTGACCTGTGCCAGCAGAGCCTTTGCCAGGCTCAGAAAAAGAGTGTTTGAGGACAGAGATCTGAAAGTCCATACAAAACACCTTGTCTACAGAGCTGTCGTCCTCCCCACCCTGCTGTATGGAGCCAAGTCTTGGACCACCTACAGCAGAGCCCTGAGAGCCCTGGAACAATACCACCAGAGATGCTTACGAAAGATCCTCGGGATCCGATAGGAGGACAAACGCACCAGCATCAGCATTCTGGAGGAGCCAACATGACCAACATCCCCATTACAATAATGCAGCACCAACTTCTATGGACAGGCCGTGCCATCCACATGTCCACACACAACTCCCCAAACAGATCCTGTACTCCCAGCTGAAGCTGATGGGAAAAAAAGTTTCACAGACATTATCTAAAGCAATCTAAAAAACTTCCACATCTTTTCAAGTAACTGGGAGCACATTGTGCTTGATAGGCACTCCTGAAAGACATCTATAGAGGAAGGGGCTGCACGTCACTAAATGGAACTGTGCCGCAGAGATGTGCAAAGAGAGAGAGAAACAGGCCCAACCACCACACTGCCCCAAAGTAGCGGCTTGCAAATCAGCCTCTACAGCCATCTGAGGACCCACAAGCAGACAAACCATTACGGAGGACAATCATACTTGTCTCGAGTGACCGCCTATGATGATTTTATTTTTGTGTCGTTTTGTGGACACTTACATTTCGCACTCCTCATGGGATTATTTATACACAGTAACCAATAACAAACCAAACGTTCCAGTATGTTAATCCACCATCATCCAACAGCACAATACATAAATCTCGTCCAGACATAAACACAAATATTATCAGGCAAAAAAGACATGGGCCTCCCCCAAACATCCCACAACAAATAGAGAGCACAAACACCGCCCCCTGAGTAAAAGACACAATACATAAATCTAAACAAGACCAAATCTACATCTACATCACTCACAGCCAAACACTATTTGATCCAGTTCACAGACCAATAGTTCAAACAACACAGAGTTAGAGGGATGTCCTCCTATCACACGCTTTGAAAAGACATACTCAGAGAATGCCAAAACATTATCGAAAAAAGGCATTCAAATAAAGCCCCATCATCCATAACTATCAAATCTAAATCAGGAACTTCTTAAACAATATTTGTCATAAACCATGAGGCAAAGGATGGTATAGAATTAAATGAATTTCATTTCCCCCCTCATTTAACTCACAATATTCAATATTCACGTACGCTGACTGAACTTACTGCCTGACCTGGTTGTATTTTACAGCTTCTAAACATGAACAATTGTTCATTGTTCTGTCAATACAAATTGTCAGCAAACATGGATGTTTTGACATTGAAGTGACTTATCTTTTACAGCTTTTTGTTAATAACAGCTGTGATGGCGTCTGTATTTCCTATGGAGATCGCCATTACGCCTTAAATGCGTCTCGCATCTGCCGAAAACACTCAGACCTCACAAAGGTGTATGAAAATAAGGAACAGTATCTTCATTGCCTTTATGTCCAGTTAGTGTTGACACCGTATCAAAATGGGTATAGTCATGTGAAAAGGTTGACTTCGTGTGAAAAAACCGGGCACTTACTTTACGTCTATACGACTGTGGGCGTTTTCACAGAGCACGTGAAGGCATCAGTTGGGCAACGTGTTTGTCCCTCCGCCCTGACGGGCAGTGACAGTCCCAGCAGTAGACCGAAGGACAGCTCACAGACAAAGCAGCAAAACAGCAAACATGAAGGACAACAGTTTACCCCGAATTGTATTCATTATCGTGTGCACGGTGGTTTTTGTCGCTGTTTTAATCGTTAACGCTTTGGCTGGAGCGGGCAGAGGTGAGTTAAATAACGTTATTCGTGCGCTTTAATGTCTCGTAGTTCGCTAAGTTTATGACGCCACAGCTAAAGTTAACTTTCCTGAAATGTATCAGACACTGGCACATTTACATTGTATCGTTTCATCTGGCAGAATGTTTTCACGTTATGATGTGTTTTGTCTTTGCTTTATTCAGCTGTATTTTGCACTGGTTACGAAACCATTTTAGCTGGGAGGAGGATCCAGTTACTGGTTTATTACTGGGAACTCATTATGGCGTTATAGTTGTTACACAAAACAATGAGAAATTATTTCCATGACCGTGCTTTAACGTTAACATGAAGTTGGCATGTTTAGATAGGAGTCGCGTAATTAGCTCGAGTTACATGAAAACATGGCAGAAGAAAACTACTTTTTATTTGACGAGCTTGTGTTAAACGGTCGGTTCACCCAACTTAACCTCACAAAAAGAAAAAAAAATCTGTGGCAGGCCCTGCATCTGAATCCCATCCAACAGTTCAGCAGGGTGGAATTTAGTTTATGTGCTCACAGCTTTTTTTTTTATTGCAATTACTCTCTGCAAAATTGCTAGTTACAAAGATCTTAAGGTAACACAGGAGGCTTGTTGTGTCCGGACACCCACTGGTGCTCTTGGAGGCAAGAAGAAATTTTATGAAAGAAATGATGACATCCATGGGTAGGGTGTGGCAGAGACACTCAAATCTAGGCTTCCCCACTGTCTCAAGTGTTGATATGTGGTGCTGCATTTCTTTTTTTTTTTTCTTCTTTTTTTGGTCATAACCTATATTTATAAAAGGCTTTCCATCTGAAACCACCCACTCAAGTGCCCAGATTTGGATTGTTTTATGTCACATCCTACCCATGGTTAAAAATATCCCTTAATGATAGTGCATTTTATTTATAGAGCCCTTTTCAAGGTATTCGGTGACACTTTACATAAGTCATAATGATCATAAAGAGAGAAAACACTAAAAATTATAACCCACAACATTATTCACACATTAAGGGCCATTTTGAAAAGGTGAGTTTTGATTAGTGATTTGAACTGGGAAAGGTCATTGCAGTCTTGAATGTGTTTGGGGAGAGAGTTCCAGAGGAAGAGAAGTCTCTGTCGCCCCAGGTCCGGAGCGTGGTCCTGAGCAGTGGAGTCAGGAGGTTGGCATCAGAGGAGCGGAGGCTGGGGTAAGGAGAGTAGTGGTGGAGCGTGTCTGTGAGGTAGGAGGGAGCCTGGTTATGCAGGGCTTTGTGAGTGAGGAGGAGGACTTTGAATTGGGAGCCAATGGAGGTTATGGAGGATGGGGGCAATGTGATCACAGGAGCAGGTTGGGTGAGCAGACAAGCAGCAGAGTTCTGAATGTACTGGAGTTTATTCAGGACTTTGGATGATGTACCATAAAGAATGCTGTTGCAGGCGTGGATCAGAGTTTCGGCAGCAGAGAGGGAGAGTGATGGCTGGAGATAAGCTACACTGTGAAGCCCAATTCGCTCACTCAACTTATTTTTTTTCTGGAAACAGCTGGCATTAAAAACCACAATTTAAAAAATTCTGAGTACAGCAGACACAAAATGAATGTGTCACATGACTCTTGTCTGACATTGTCTGACATTGTGGTAAAAGACATCCTGTATGTCAGTTAAACATGACATTTTTTGTTGTTAAAGCATGTAATTCTTTGTCATATGAATATAATAACATTGTGTACACATTAATTTTTTAAATTAAATTTCATTGAACTATGAAAATATATTGTGGTGAGCTTATGTTAGATAGCATTAATAAGACAAAGAGAGGAAGTGTTCTTTATTTCAACACAACTGTATGGTAGACACTCTAATTTCCACGCAGGCGGGATGTCACTAACTGCATATCTGACTTAACTCATGTGCGAAGTGTCTTTTACCACAATGTTAAGTGTAACCTATTAGAACCACTGTGAAATACATAAACTTTAATCACTTCGTAATGAGAAACATGACTGTTTAAGAACATATTTAAACACAATTTTCTTTGGTTTTATGTCATTTTGACAATCTGGGGCATTTATGTAGACTTTAAAATTTAGTGTCATGGATGGATTGGGGTTTACAGTGTATGTTTTTTAGGTGGATAAGGGCACTTCTGGTGATCAGATTGACGTGGTGTTCGAAGGAGAGTTTGCTGTCGAAAATAGAAGTATTTGTTAACTGTTGGTAGCTTTACCTGTAACTTTTCAGATTGAAAATTGACATTAAATATATACAGTAAACTTATACAATCATTGTTTAGGATTAAACAAGTAGTTCCTGATCTTTTTGGCTTGAGACCTCTTACAACAGATAAAAACAGTGCCTACTTTGGGCTCCTTGTCACATGTCAAGGAGTTGTTAGTTTCCCCAAAGGGAGATTTCCTCTCAACCTTTCCAACATGGTTTCATTTACAACTGTTCAATGCCCAAAGAGCCAAATTTATACAACATTTCACAAAAAGCACTAAGACTTGAAAAAAGTCACCATAAATCTTATACAGATGTGTCTAGTAGAACTTTGTTTTTTCTTCTTTTCTCATCCATGAATCAGCTCATGACCCCTCACATTTATTAGACTTCTACATTTTGAACCACTCAAATAAATGCTCTTATTGTATATTAGGACGTTAAAACTAGCTCGTAGACCAGCTATACCAGTAAAATGGTGCTTGCACCACTAATACATCGGTAATAACAGTCTAAGTAGTATTTTGAATCAAGCAGTTTAACTTGTAATGGGGTATCTTCAGAAGTTGTACTTAAGTGAAGGATCTGATTACCACTGTACTGAATTTGGTTCCCAGTTTGGTGTAGAAAAACTTGACTGGACTTGGAGCCCATCCAATCTAAACACCGACTGAGAGCCAGGCCTTATCACCACAATCACTGTTGAAACTCATCATGATCTTGTGACTGAATGTCTCTGTTGTTTTCCAGGTCCTTTCCATTCCTCCACAGGTAATGTGTCAGGCCGCTATGAAACAGACATCACTCCAGCTGGCTGGACCTTCTCTATCTGGGGTGTTATCTATACTTGGCTCACCCTGATGGTCATATACCTCACAACATTCGTATTTCGAGGGTAAACTAACTTCAGAATAGTCACATTAAACATTTACTCATACAGATACACAGTCCAATAGGATTCATTGGTCAGAGCAACATGTGGCTGAAACTGACATTTCTCTTCCTGTGACTAGATCCTGGGCTCAGTGTCTGCTGCCTTACAGCTTCTATTTTTGCTGGCTGTCCAACATGCTGATGAACATGATATGGCTGCTGCTGTGGGATAAAGAGTATGTTGGCTACTACTTCTACATTTATTTCTTTTTTTTTTTACACAGAACAACTTAAAAACAGCAATGAAAACAAAAACACTGCGGGTAAGGATCAGGAGGAATAGAAACTCTTAAATGAACCATAATTAAACTCATGTCTGCATTGACACTGACAGAAAAAAGTGGTTTAAGTTTAAGTATGAAAAGAGTCAATGTGTGTGTATGATGAAAATTGACTTAGATTTCTTCCTGAGAGGTTGTTCCACCAAATTAAAGGTATAGGTCTTGTATTTTTCTGCGTCCACCCAGTACTATGGAAGTGAATAGAATTGAATTTTTGTGTTTGTTTGTTTTTTTTGGGGGGGGGGGGGGGGGGTAACTTGACATGCTGCAGTGTTGTGCTTTGGCCTATTCAAGTGCTGGAACTTGTTATTTATGTGACAACACCTGAACGCAACACAGGCTCCGCTCCAAACGAGTGTATGTACAGTGCCCTGCTATGCTGCTGTGTGTGCGGTGTGTTTGATCATGCGTAACAGCAGCCTTTTGATGATCATTTACACACTGTCCAGAACAATAACTATGTCAGGTAACAAACTGCATCGGGCCGGGTCGACGATACAAAGAGCAGAGGAAAATTGGAAACACACAACCATGTAGAGAAAGAAATGACATGTCGTCGTGAAAATAAGATAAATAACATAAGGCTATTTAGTTTGTTAATAAAGGAACAAGGTACAGACCTGTTCTATAGGAAAGGTAAAAAGGTAGTTGTAATTGAAAATATAATACTTTATATAAGGTCCCTGCCGGCACCTACCTGTCCAACAGGAAACAGACCATCTCTGCATCGCCCTTCATCCCCATCCTCTCCTTCAGCGCTCACCAGCAAAGTGAAAGTGAGAGCCAATCCCAAATTCTTGTTTAGGAGTTACCGTGACATCATCTATTGGTTTGTGAACTCCCATTTTTAAGTCTTGAGTTTGGCATTTGGCCGTCGCCATCTTGGATTTTTGTAGCCAGAACTGAACACATTTAGACACCATGGTGAAGATCACCCTAACGCTAGCTGTTAGCTTGGTTAGCATGATCCATTTATGGTTAACTGAGCTTATAACTATTACAGCAAAACATACTTAGTGGAAAAACTGAATGTCTGACTCCTAAGGAGCTCTTTTAGTACATTCAAATACTGAACAAGACTTTGTTCGATGACTTAGTCGTAACAGTTAATTTTCATGAGCTGAAAACACTGCCATGAAATTTGCCATGGTTACATTGCCAAACCAACGTTGTCACCATGGTAGCGACTTGTCAAAGGACAACACCCAGCTGCCACGCCCTAATTATGATTGAATTAAGGCCAAATGGGTGAGTTATAAAAAAAATATTCACCCCCTGTATAGTTGTCACGAACAGGGACATTAGCTATAGCGACTTAACTGTTTTTTGTACCAGACTGTAAACATGTTTATTTCTGCTGTAAACATTGTGCATTTTAATATGGGGCCTGTGGGGATTGACTGGCTTGTAGAGCCAGCCTCAAGTGTGGCCATTGGAGGAACTGCAGTTTTTGGTACTTCCATAATGGCTTCAATTTTTAGCCCTGGAAGTTGCTGCTTGGCTTTCGCCTCGCTTGATTTATTTATTTATTTATTTATTTTCAGCACTGTGTCCACAATTTTTGATTCTTCCTCTTTGATGTGTGCTGCTACTACCTGGTTGCCACCTTTTTATAAAGTCTCAACCTGACCTGCATGCTGTTATTAGCTGAGGGCTCAACACCACTGCTCAATGGATGCAGCCCAAAAATGTCCTCAACAGAAATGTGCTGCTACACACTTCTAATGTGTGATAAGTAATGATTGAAAGGGATTACTTTGTACGATGAGTCTTCCCCTTTTTTTCCCTGCATAATATACCTTTTAAAATTTAGAATGTGTAATGTGGATAACATACATTTGCTATTAAGCAAGGTGGGACATGTCAACATGCATGAATGAGACAGGTTCCTCAATGAACCCAAATGATTTTGTTCTCATTTGTCTCAGTTGTGCTTAATTAGTTTAGAAAAAGTTTGTTCGAAGGTTTCATCGGTTATTACACAGTGAGATTTATTTGACTGCTTTTGAGAAGTTCCATAATCAATTATTATTTTACAAATGGACTTGTTGCTCTTTTTATTCTTATATAAGAGTGTCAGTAGGTATAAGATAATTTGATATTTAGTTTTTTGGCATCATTAATAATTCACGAAGTTAAAATTAGTATAATCTGCAAAAGGAAGCAAAGGCTTTTGGTTAGGTGGTGAAACACAGTCATCGGTAAGAATCTGAAAGAAGAGGGGAGTCTTGTGGTCACTGAGTGGAGAATCCAAAAAAATGTAAGTTATCTCATAATACGTTATAACTGACCATATCAAGGCCTTAGATGTTAGGGAAGCTATTTTGTTAGCTCTCTCTGAAATGTGTAGCTGTAATGAAACAACTGACCCTGAGACTGCTGCACCTCTCTTTTTCTCTCTCTTTCTTGCAGGTTGATGCTAGCAGCTCTGGTTGTATTAATCCTGATAGTGATTACCAACTACAGTGCCTTGTTCCTTTGTTGCTATGCAACAGATTACTATGGGCTGTGGTTAAAGTCATACCATCGCAAAGACCTGGCCTGTCTCAGAGTACTGGTATGGCATGCTGTTTGTATGGACAGATGTAACATAAACGCCCAGACACACCAAACCGATCGACCAAGCCCGCCCTGCTACGTTGCCTGACGTCACTATGTCTCAGCCAAAAAGTTGCACATTAACACACCACAAAGACTACAGCAGACGGTCAAGCAACATGTATGTTCTGCGCGTGCACGACAGGAAATGGCTGTCTACACCAGCAGAAACTAGAAGACGGTCATGACGCTAGTTAGCCAGTTAGCGCATTAACAACACAATCCGATGTTGAAAGAACAGAGCATATTTACCGTGCATCAGTTAACAAAAATACGAAGCATCAGGAAATGATTTTGCTAAAGAGCTCAATGGCTAAAGAAAAATAATCTTACCATATGGAACAAGTTTGTTTTGGTCTCACTCTCTCTTGACTTTAGCCCTTTGTTTACTTTCCTCATCTCTGTTTCTCTCCTCATGCACTGAGCTGAGCTGTGATAGTGATTTAATTCACAAACGGGCTCCACAGTCACTGTCGCCAATTCAACATGCTGAATCTGCAAAAAAAAAAAGCCGACAGGTGCCGACAAGGGACAATGGTGGGAGACACACTGGGGCAACTCGGGCAACAGACGCTCACTGATGGCCCACTTTGACTGACGGCCATCCGTTGGCTTGGTGTGTCAGGGTGATAAGACACTCTTACATGTTTTCTCTTTATTACTGTGACAGTAGGGCTGCTATTGTTTTTACTTTGTGTGTGTGTGTGTGTGTGTGTGTGTGTGTGTGTGTGCCGTTTTCAGTACTTTGTCAGCTGTTAATATGTCTGTCTGCCATTTAGTAGACAGATTTTTGAGATAATGTCAAAACTGTACAAGATGCAGTCACAAAACATTACAAATGTGTAGGTTAAGATCACAATGAAAGCCACATTAATGATGGGTCTGGTCTGTGCAACAAGGCAGGAAGTAGGGGGTTAGGGAGAAGTGAAGGAGCCATTGGCCCCCCACTTCATGCCCCTTGCTTACACTTGTTTCAAATCTCAGATCGGCATTGCGGCTTGAGTGATCCCATCACAAGATGGTCTCCAGTTTACTATATTGCTGATGAGTGTCAGTGTTTAAAACCACACTCTTTCCCATGTGAACGACATAATCTTTGTGTTCATTAATGTTGATATGCTCAGGTCCAGAATGGTTTGGCTCTCTACACCACATGGACTTCTATCGCTTCTCTGATCAACTTTTCACTGGTTCTCCACATGTGGGGAGTGGACAAGAGCACAGCAGCAACAGCTTCTCTGTGCATCCTGTTTGCAGAGGTGGTGGGATGGTAAGCTTTGATTGGACAAAATGATGTTTTTTCTTTGTTGTGACACTTGATAAATGTTATTAAAGAGTGCAGCTGCTGAGGGAAGCTTCACTGCAGAAATTCTACTACTAATATCAATTTTGAATTTTCTCATTCAAGTCATCTGCAACATTGAGAGGGATCAATTTCTGGGAGCACTTTTAAACCATCACTGCACTCTAATACATTTTACAGTTGGCTGTTGATTGTTTTCCTGTGTGTGCAGGTTCATCCTTGAGAACTGGGTGCTGGACCGTTGGGTGCGTTACATCCTGACAGTGTACCCTGTGGTGATTGTGGCTCTGGTTGGAAACATCTTAAGACATTTTAACCCAGATGATCCCACTCCAAATTCTATCTTCATGGGTGAGTTATAGACAACCTCTACCACAGTTGGATCACTGGGACTTTGACCTCACCAGCACCAGTCCTACTAATGTCTTAATAGCAGAGCCTGACAAGCTAAATAATTGGCTGCTTTTATCTGGCATTTACG
This sequence comes from Cephalopholis sonnerati, assembly GCA_019142605.1. NCBI lineage: Eukaryota > Metazoa > Chordata > Actinopteri > Perciformes > Serranidae > Cephalopholis > Cephalopholis sonnerati. The sequence goes on along the minus strand of JAGQAX010000010.1, from coordinate 40,201,296 downwards.
GTATATGAATTCAAGTCTTAATCCTCACGCTATACATGTCATATGCCTACAAGAGCGTCAAGAGTTCAGCTGGACTGTTGCTTTCAAATATGATGTTATTATATTTACAATAAAAATCAAAGTGTGTTTCCTTTCCATACTTACTAAAGTGATTTCCATTTTTAAACTTGGACAAACACTTAAGATCTGGTGGCTGGCCCAATCACGCACTGTTACATTTATTTTCATCTTCTGTGTCCAATCAGTTGTACTGCTGGTGTTAGCATGTGTCCTGCTGGTTTCTCGAATCTGTACCGTCATCTGGAGAAACTACTGGCGACCTCTCCTCTCCCCAGGCTCAGCACGGCTGATGGTGTCCCCCCTTGATGGCAGAAAATTCAGGGTTTTTTCTTAAACATTGAGAACTTGTCTCACTGCAGCCCATAGACCACTCTTATTTGCATTTCAATTCAAACCACAGCAATGTTAAAAGGTAAATCTGTCAGTTTTAAAAGCAGGAAGGTGTTAATCTAGTCATGGACCTTCATAGACAATATGGATAAGAACGGTGTCTTGATCAATGTAATGTTGAAATTGGCTTGAAAAAGAACTAAAGTGTGAGTGTGTGGATGGAAAACCTCCTTTGTCCTCTCAAACTGCAGTTAAGGCAATGCAACAATGCTTTCACTTCTGAAATAATATCCTACTACAACTGTTTACTGTCTACTTCCCATTATACTGTCTATATGTAAAGTAAATTTTAAGCAAATGCATGCACGTGATTTGATTATCACCTTTTACATAGCTATTTTTGTATCCATGCAGTAACAGTAAACTATATATTGTCAATATTTGGCTTTTCTACAATACCATTTGATTAGAATAGTAATGAGCTTTGTTGAATTCTTTGTGATTTGCCAATTAAAGCATTTTTTCACATTTTATGTTTTCCTGTGTCCTGAAAATTTGTTAAATCAACTCCAGAAAAACATTTCTTGGCTGATATTTACAGTATGAGACTTGCATGACCCTGGAATCCGACCTGAGGATTGTTGAAACACAGATGAGACCTCCCACACATATAAAATGATTGAGTATACGCCGATGTACTGAACACTTCTTGCCCAGATGACAAGGTGAGAATAAATTGAAGATATTTTGGTGTATAAATTTACAACTATTGAATCAAATTTATGCGTAAGACTTGAATCCAACAAGACATCCATTAAACTGCAACTTATCCCAATATTAAATGCAAATGCTACTGAAACTCTGCAACTCCCAGTAACAATGGCCATCAGTGGGCAGTGGTGGACAAAGTATACAACTCTATAACTTGAGTCAAAGTATAGATATTCCTGGTCAAATACACTGCTCAAAAAAATGAAGCAAACACTAAAAACACATGAGATCTTGATGAACAAATTATTCAAGTTGAAAAGCTTTAATGATGTGCATTGTATAAATGATCTAACAGCAGCCAGTGGAAACCAAAATCTTCAGCCCAGTGAGGGCTGGATTTAAAATCACACTGTTAAATCAAAGTAAAAAATTGAAATCACAGGCTGATCCAATTTGCATGACACATCAACTCATAATGTGACTCAGTAGTGTGTATGACCCCCACATGTCTGTATGCCCTCTCGACAACGCCTGGGCATGCTCTTGATTAGTCAATGCATGGTGTCCTGGAAGATCTCCTCCCAGATCTGGATCAGGGCATCAGTGAGGCCCTGGACAGTCTGCACCTGTACTTGGCAGCGTTGGATGCGGTGATCATTACATCCAATAGGAGCTCAATTAGATTTAGGTCAGGGGAAAGGGCCAGTCAATCACATCAATGCCTTCATCATCCAGGAACTACCTACACACCCTGGCTACATGAGGCTGGGCATTGTCCTGCACCAGGAGGAACCCACAACCCAGTGCACCAGCATAAGGTCTGACCATCGCTCTGAGGATTTCATTTTCAGTTTCTAACAGCAGTCAGGGTATAGTTGGCTATGACATGGAGGTTTGTGCGACCCTCAAAGGATATGCCTCCCCAGACTATCACTGACCCACCACCCAACCAGTCATGCTGAATGATGTTACTGGCAGCTTAACATTAACTACAGTGTCTCCAGACTCTTTCATATGTGCTCAGTATGAGCCTGCTCTCATCTGTGAAAAGAATGGGGCAGCAATAGAGGACCTGCCAATTCTGGTGTTCTCTGGTTCAATTTTTCAATTTTATTCATAAAGCCCAATATCACAAATCACAATTTGCCTCAGAGGGCTTTACAGCATACGACATCCCTCTGTCCTTTGGACCCTCACTGAGGATAATGGTGAATGTCAATCAAGCTGCACGGTACTGCGCTGCAAGCACAGGTCCCACTAGAGGCCATCATGCCCTCATGCCACCCTCATGGAGTCTGTTACTGACAGTTTAGTCAGAAACATGCACACCAGTAGCCTGCTGGACGTCATAGTGTAGGGCTCTGGCAGTGCTCCTCCTGTTCGTCCTCGCACAAAGGAGCAGATACTGGTCCTGCTGCTGGGTTGATGCCCTTCTACAGCCCTGTCCAGCTCTCCTCCTGTAACAGCAGGTCTCCTGGTATCTTCTCCATGCTCTTGAGACTGTGCTGGGGGACACAGCAAACTTCTTGCGACAGCACATATGGATGTGCCATCCTGGAGGAGTTTGACTACCTACTCAACCTGATTGGGCTGCAGGTACAGCCTCATGCTACCAGTAGTGACATGGGACACTAGCAAAACACAAAACTAAAGAAGTATCAGTCAGGAAGGATAAGGAGAGAGCAACTGTCACCACATGTAAAACCATTCCCTTTTGGGGGGTTGTCTTGCTGTTGCCTCTCCATTGCACCTGCTGTCACTTTCATTTGCACCGAAGCAGCTGAGACCAATTCACAATCACTTGTCCTTCCTAAATGGACAGAGTGATATCCCTGAAGTTTAACTGACTTGATATCATACTGTGAAGATTTAGTGTTCCATCTGTATTTCTCGAGCAGTGTATTACTGTAATACAAGTGAAAGTTGCTGATTCAAATTATTTCTTGAGTTTAAGTACTGGAGTACTTGCTTTTAAAAATACTTACATAATCAAAGCACTTATTTAATCTTTAAGCATTGTATATTGTTGCAATACATTTACAGAACCTAATGACTCTAAAATAACCATCTGAATGTGCTGACGTACTTGTTAGACATGTAAAAATAAAAGTGCACTGAATATGCTGCCAAGCCTATAGAAATGCTCACAGAGATCAAAAGGAAAAAAGGAGGAATCTTCATTTCCATCTGCTGCCGTAGCGATAGTAATAGCCTCTCTACCTTTTTCCTACCGATGAGCTGCCGATGACTTGCAAGTGTGTGAGGTGGAGGTATGGAAACACCGCTTCGACAAATACACTACATGCAGAACTGCATGATCATATTTTATGAACTTTTGCATTTTAGAAAAAAAAAATCATCTGCTGACTTCAAAGCAAATGTAAGAAGTGTTGGGATTCACTGGACCACAGATGATTTGTCATTTGTTAAAATCTAAACTGGACATGTGAAGGCTTCTTCCCCTGAGATGGAAGACCTCATATTCTTTGTTCTTAAACAAAGAAGTTACCTGACACCCATCTCAGCAGGATGCCCACCTCACACCTCTTTGAGAGACAAGTCTCAAAAGTGATTGGTCAGTACTGTTACAGTGCCATGTGACTCTGTGATGTCATCAGGCACACTGTAGGAGTTCTCCTCCATTCACTACAGTCTCTCTCTTAGCTCTTGGGCAGCAAGCCGCTCACACCTCTTCCCTTCTGGGCCCTGGACCAGCCCAGAGGTGCTCTTCGTCCCGAACCATCAAAGGGGGGAACAATTGCTCTACAGACTTTTGTTCCCTTTTCTCCTAAGACTCTCATGCCCTCGCTCAAGGCAGGCGCATAACTTCTACCAGAGAGGTTAGAAGGGCAAACACAAGGTTTGCAACTAACCTCCCAGCAATAAGGAGAATCAAGTTGAGTTAGCACCCCAACGTCTAACTCTGCAAGGACCCCGAGCGACTGGCTTCCTCGGATCTGCACCTTTGGAACAAGGACACAACAAAGACTGCTTCTAGAGCCACTGCTCTTTCCAGCCTTCTTCACCGGCTAACAAGGACAGCATGCCTCAAACCAACTCTTCCCTCAATCCATTCAGGATTTGGTAACGTAACAACTGGGCATAGCTTTATCACAGCTGTACAGGCTAAGCAAGACTGTTTAACTTGTTGTTTGTGATGTAATGCTGTTTATTGAGTTAATGTTGTGATTGTCTGGAATTACGCCATTGATTAGTTGGTTTTACCGCGTGATGTCATGTTTAGTTTGCTAATGCTGTTCACAGACAACGTCTTGCATGTAACTAACATCTTCTGCACTAATCCAGACCCTTTGTAACACAAATCGCATTCACATAGACTCACTCACAAATAGGCTTTCAACAGAGCTACACCCAAGCAGGCAGCTCAAAGTTCCCACTTCTCTTCTTTTGTCTTTGTCCTGACCACATGGTCAGACAAACACCTCCCCTGATCTGAAGCCAGCTTTAATCCAGCCATCTTGGAGTTTTCTGTTGTCAGCCATTTTGTTTTGTAGGCCAAACAGCCCTTCAATTACCACACCCGCCTTTGTCTTTCTCTCTCTCTCGCACACACACACACAGACACACACCTACACATGTATACACACACACACAGGCTTGTATATAGTTAGTTAGGATTTGTGTGTTTTGGTTTTGCTTTGCTTTACTTTATGAATAACTTTTTTTTTTTTAATCGTACCTGCTGTCTGTTTAATGTTGTACAACGGTGAATGAATACTCAACCTCTGCTACGTCAAGAACTCCGAAATCCTTCAGGCTTTATTATTAATTTGGTTATGGTTATTAATTTAATTATTAATCAAATTCCCAAATTAATAGTTTCGTGAACTTTATGAGACTGATATCATTAACTGGCTATCATTTTTCCCTTTTTGGGAATGGTGCCCCACGAGGTGATTTAATGTTAATTAAGTCACGTTATTTAATTAATAATTATTACTAATAATTATTAACTATTTCTGATAGCCAATTTGGTACTTAAATTGTACATTCCCTACATTTATGGTGCCACCGTACAAAGCTTATAAGTGTAAGATTTCCAACATTTTGGTCCGCCTTGATGAAGCCTTGTATTTCCATTCACTACACAAATAATGAGAGCCTTCAGAGAAATGTAGTGGAGTCAAAAGTACATCCATCCACTTTCGTAACCACTTATCCTCTTGGGGGTTGCTGGAGCCTATCCCAGCTGACAGTGGGCGAGAGGCAGGGACAGGTCGCCAGCATATTGCAGGACTGACACATTCAATTCAATTCAATTTTATTTATAAAGCCCAATATCACAAATCACAATTCGCCTCAAAGGGCTTTACATCCCTCTGTCCTTTGGACCCTCACAGTGGATAAAGAAAAACTCCCCCAAAAAACCCTTTAACGGAGAAAAAAAATGGTAGAAACCTCAGGAAGAGCAACTGAGGAGGGATCCCTCTTCCAGGATGGACAGACGTGCAATAGATGTTGTACAGAACAAATCAACAGATATTATATCAATAATATGATTATGTATGTATGTGACAATCATCATATGTGTACAATAACAGTACAAGTATGACTAATAGTAACAGCAGCAGTGGGAGGCATCAGGCAGGACCACAGCAGCAGCACAACCACGACACACCATCCAGGCACAGCTGCAATACAAGTTAACCTGCAAGACGGTGGAGCACAAAGGCTCCGCAGAACAAGCCGAGTTAGTGACATGCAGTAGAGCCGAGTTAGGGAGATGCAGTAACAGGACATAAATGTTAGCAAAGGAGGGAGAGAGAGAAGGAGAGAAGGGGCTTAGTGTATTATGAGAGGTCCCCCGGCAGACTAGGCCTATGTCAGCCTAACTAGGGGCTGGTCCAAGACAAGCCTGAGCCAGCCCTAACTGTAAGCTTTATCAAAAAGGAAAGTCTTAAGTCTAGTCTTAAAAGTGGAGACGACGCCCCCCAGACCGAAACAGGAAGGTGATTCCACAAAAGAGGAGCCTGATAGCTGAAGGCTCTGGCTCCTGTTCTACTTTTGGAGACTTTAGGGACCACGAGTAACCCTGCATTCTCAGAGTGCAGTGTTCTGGTGGGATAATAGGGCACTATGACTCTCTAAGATATGACGGAGCCTGATTATTTAGAGCTTTGTAAGTTAGAAGAAGGATTTTAAATTCAACTCTGGATTTTACAGGGAGTCAATGCAGAGAAGCTAAAACTGGAGAAATGTGATCTTGTTTATTAGTTCCTGTCAGTACACGTGCCGCCGCGTTCTGGATTAGCTGGAGAGTTTTTAGGCACTTATTAGAGCTACCTGATAATAGAGAATTACAGTAATCCAGCCTAGAGGTAAAAAATGCGTGGACCAATTTTTCTGCACCTTTTTGTGAGAGGATAGGCCTAATTTTCACAATATTACGCAGATGAAAAAACACAGTCCGAGAGGTTTGTTTTAAATGGGAATTAAAAGACATATCTTGATCAAATATTACGCCGAGGTTTCTTACGGTGGTGCTAGAGCCCAGAGCAATGCCATCCAGAGAAACTATATCATTGGATAAAGAGTGTCTGAGGTGTTTGGGGCCAAGAACAATAACTTCAGTTTTGTCTGAATTTAACATTAGGAAATTGGAGCTCTTCCAGGTTCTTACAGTATATCTTTAAGGCATTTCTGAAGTTTAGTTAATTGGTCCGTTTCTTCTGGCTTTATCGATGAATACCACTGTGTATCATCCGCATATTAATGGAAATTTATAGAGTGGTTTCTAATGATGTTACCTAAGGGAAGCATATATAGAGTGAATAGAACTGGTCCGAGCACTGAACCTTGAGGTACTCCAAAACAAACTTTAGTATGTGAAGATGATTCATTATGAACGTGAAAAAACTGAAAACGATCGGATAAATAAGATTTAAACCAGCTTAGTGCAGAAACTTTAAGGCCAATTGAATGTTCCAGTCTCTGTAGCAGAATTTGATGGTCAATGTGTCAAATGCGGCACTAAGATCTAGTAAAACAAGTACAGAGACGAGTCCTTGGTCTGAAGCAATCAGAAGATCATTTGTAATTTTAACTAGTGCTGTCTCGGATCTATGATGGACCCTGAATCCTGACTGAAATTCCTCAAATAAATTATTATCATGGAGAAAGTCACACAGCTGGTCTGTGACTACTTTCTCAAGGATCTTTGAAAGAAAGGGAAGATTTGATATTGGTCTATACTTGGCTAACACCTCTGGATCCAGGGTGGGCTTTTTTAACAGAGGTTTAATTACAGCTACCTTAAAAGACTGTGGTACATAGCCTGTTAATAAAGATATATTGATCATGTCTAGTATGCAAGTGTTAACTAAAGGTAAGACTTCCTTAAGTAGCCTAGTTGGGATGGGGTCCAAGAGACACGTTGATGACTTGGATGAAGAAATCATTGAGGTCAATTGTTGAAGAAAAATCGGGGAAAAGCAATCTAAATATGTATCAGGTCTTATAGCTGTGTTTGAAGGCAGATTAGTACTGTTAGAGGGCAGGAGGTCATGAATTTTGCCTATAACAGTTAGAATTTTGTCATTAAAAAAGCTCATAAAATCATTACTGCTAAGGGCTAAAGGAATACAAGGCTCAATAGAGCTGTGACTCTCTGTCAGCCTGGCTATGTCACGGGGTGACAGGAGCAGTCCATAATTTTCATACCACTATGGTTTCTTATTGTGTGTATTTATGGTTTATACTATTGAGTGCATTTTGATTTATATTGAGTGCATTTTGGTTTATATTGTGTGCAGTTTTTTTTTTTTTATTAATAACTTGTGTGATTTGTGGTGTATTTCACTTTAATGTGTGTTTCTTGCATGGACTTAAAAAGAAAAAGCCACTGTGGACATTATGGACACTAGCACATGGTTCCGCCCCTTTGTATTCCCCCTCTGCTGTCTGTCAGTGAATGGCACTACGTTTACACGTAGCCGTCTATTTTCATAAAGGGACATTTCCCCCTCTCCGTTTTCAAAAATAATTGCGTGCACACGTGTCCGTTTTCAGAAAATTTTGCGTTTACACCAACCCCTGTATGTATGCCGTCTTACGCAGTCTACCCTCGTCGGACAGGTAATACAGGGTGCACGCAACTTTTTTTATGACACTGACAGGAGACCGCATGATGGTCATCTCACCCTCGATGTAGGGACGCAGCAATTCACTGCTGTCAAGCCAGCCGGCAGTTACGTTTCCGTGGTCAAGCCAGCCGGCACTCAATTTGGAGTGCGCACGTATTCTACTGCTTACGGTAAATGCATTTACACGGCTGAAGCTGACAGGGGGAGCCTCTCGTGAAATGAATGTAATAAGAAAATAAAACAACTTTCCTGATATAAGTAGTCAAAGACACCTGTACTATTGGACAGAGTACTTCTTGGACAATATGTCCTATTACTATTAAGTACTTTTACTGTGTTCTTTTGCAGTAATCCTATGTCAAAGTCTCTCATATCAACTATAAATATGCTTCATTCACCCCACTGTGATCTTTAATAAAAATCATATTTTCAATAAGTAATCAAAGACAACTGTACTATTGGACAGAGTAGGGGAGACCGGGGCTAGTTGTCACACGGGTAAGTTGTCACACTGCAATTATCTTCTCCACCAGAGGGCGCAACTAAAAAGTGGAATACTAGTTTTCTTCCTTTGCATGGTCAGGTCTCATGGACTGAGTGAGAAGAGGACAACACATTGTAAGTTGAGATGAGCACCAATTAACCATTTTCCACTACCCAAAGTAAAAAATATTAACTCTATATTTTTTTTAATAAGCTTCATTCAGATAAAAATCCTAGCAGTTATACATGTGGACTTGTTAAAGTAGATATTAAGGCATCCAGTCATACCTCAGTCATTGTTCTGATCTAACCTTACTTTAAGATAGAGCTAGCATTAGCAAACATGGTCGTTTGGGGCAACTTGTCACTCACATGTGACAACTTACCCCAGAATAATAATTTTCAAAAATAATTTAAATCAACACATCCTAATGAAAATTTTACTTTATTTTTACAGAAAAAGAGTGGTTTAAAAGAGAGGAGAAAGTGAGAAGATGGTCAGGAGTTATAAAAGAAAAACAGACCATAGCAGTGCAGCACCTGACGTGATGCTGAGGGCAGTCAGGCAGGTGACCCTAGGTCACAAGTCCATCAGGAGTACGGCAAAGGACTTTAATGTCAACTACCGTACTTTGGCGCGGTACTGTAAAATATTCACACCAGCTGAAATTCAGGGTCAGACAGCTATCCCAACTACAGTGGTTGGGTACAAATCACCACGGCAGGTTTTCAGCACAGAGATGGAACTGCAGCTTGAGAACTATATCAAGAGATCCTCTGACATATATTTTGGTTTGTCTCCATCAGAGGTGAGAAAGCTGGCATATGAATTTGCGGTAGCAAAGGGCCTGCAATTTCCACAAGCTTGGTCAGACAAAGAAAAAGCCAGCGCCGAATGGTTTACAGGCTTCCTAAAGCGGCACCCCTCACTTTCTCTTAGAAAACCAGAGGCAACTAGCCTTGCCAGAGCTAGTGCCTTTAACAAGGAGAATGTGAAGTCTTTTTTTGACAATCTGGAGAAAGTGTTAACCAGACATTCCCTGGGACCAGGAGGCGCGACTTGATGGTGTTCACATAACCATTGGTTAATCTATATGAGAGTTCACAGATTGATTGCACTTGTCTTGCTGCCCACTACTGGCGAATGCCTTCCGGCAGCCTTCCGGAAATCTTGACACTTGCAAACAAACTACACGACTTTCAATGGCGGTAGACTGGTGAACAGTTGCGAGAGACCTCAGGGTGTTAGCGAGTATGAGTGAAAATGTGCGCATCCATTACTGTTCAAAACACGTTGTTATGAAAATGACAATGACAATAAAGTATCTATCTATCCATCTATCTATGTAGCGTTAACTAGCTCATATGATTGCACAAGGATTCATGGGTAACAGTCAACCTATCATTAATGTTGTGTACTGTTAACTAAATAGGTTTTATGAATAGGCTGATTTATCTTTGCTAATAATATATTACATTTACCTAAATGTGGATTTCAGGCACATTTTACTTACTGAAACTTTCATTAATTAATGAAATTGTTTAGAGGTCATTTTGCGGCCCCCCTGCAGTGACTCTGATCCAGGTTCTACACAGTTCACTCATTCATACAAATTAGACATGACTGTTAACATTTAGCTATGAGGATAACAGTTGGCCTGCTGGTATTATTCTCTGCCCCGGATCGTTTTTGTGTTTGTACATTTGTGTGTACTATCCTCATCGCTAAAAAAAAAAAAAAGTTACTCGTCATGTCTAATTTGTATGAATGAGTATAAGGGAATTGTGTAGAATATCTTTGTAATGAGAGAGGTACAAGAGAGATAAAGGTGTACCCTCCAGTATCTATGATTTAATTGAGACAGATGTTGAATCACAAGTTAATCTGAGCGCATCACAGTTTGCCACATCAGAGTTGGAGCAGGGTGTAAACAGCTCAGACTATGTAACGTTAGCCTATGTATAAAGTTCTCAGATCAACTTTACACCACATCAGTAATGTTACAAATATTAGCCTGACCACAGGACATTATATAGCCTAAAGGATTTGCTGACGCTCGCCGTGTTTTGAACAGTAATGGATGCGCAATTTAAAACTTTGTGGGATTTCTTACCTGTTTTATGTGTCTTTAGATTAAATTGCGATGACAACGGACTGGGCAACACAGGTGTCTCTGTTACTGCCTGTTTACAAAACTGTAAATGTCGGTATGTCGGTTACAAAATGTTCCTGTCATTAGTCTCTATCATATATCATCATTAACCTGATATCAAGTGGATCTGCGAACCGTGTGTGCTGTCTTACAGCCTGTGAGTTACACACACAGTCAGAGGTGTTCACATGTTAATGTGAAGCTCGCTGTGGTAACATGTGCTCCGCCCAGATTAATTCGTGATACTATCAACAGTCGTGTTTTACATACAGACTACAGACTTTAATTTCTCTCAACACAACGATATTCTGTAAAGTTAATCAAAACTCATTCATTAACATCTGCCATGACCGTGAACTCTCATTTTGAAGCGATTTGTATGCACAGGTGTAGGACACGAGAATGATCAGAGGCACAGACTTACGTCAGTATAATATAGACTTACATCGTTTGACTCCAACATATATATCAAGCCGCTCACACTTGTTTTATTATTGTGAAGTGTTTACTGAATGTCACAGGGAATCGTGCTCTCCTGGCTCTCGTCCTGATATCTCCGTGGCTCAACGTTACTTTGGAGGATATCGGTGGAAACGTTGATCCATTCATGTGATTGATGTCCAGCAAACTGTTTCTATCATAATGATTTAAACGACAGCGTTAATAGTGGGGCAGATAACTGTAATAATCGTTCATTTGTGGAAACAAGCACCAAAATTGGCACACATACTCCTTGGGGATTGCTCTTTTGATAAAACCCGTTAGCCACCTAAAAATTCATGATGGCGGCCATTTTTCAAGATGGCCGCCATTGAATATACAGTAATATTGCACTTCGCAATAAAATCGCACAGAATTGTTCTATTTGAATGATATTGGTGTCAAATCATACATTTTTCACTGTGTAGAATCCGAATTTGGACCCATGAACTTACTCACTGGCATCCTTGTACCATATATCAGTGCTGTCTAATAAGCCTAGCATCAGTTAGCTACTGTAGATTACATGTAGTAATAGCGCTGTGGGATCACTCTTTGTCTAGTCTCTACCCTTTGACCTTTTCGGCTTGGGAAACCCTGCAAGGAGTACAAGACTCCCGCCGACATAGCTCTAGGGGTCATGGAGACACGCAAACGCAGGTTTTTTTTTTGTCTTTTTCCTTTTTTAATTTTTTTTGTCTTTTCCTTTTTTCTGTCTTTCCCTGTTATAATTTTTTTCACATGTAGGCAGGAGGCCTATACTTGTTCTTGAATAAGTAGGCCTATACTACAATGCTTCTAAACCTCGCATCTGCAGCTGCACAGTGCCGTGCAAGTCAGACCAAAGCAGTAGCATTTGCATCGACTGCAGCATTCCGACTTGCATCCACACTTGGTCAGCTGCTGGCAACTCTCTGCAATGGGTGGGAGCTCTGTCCAAATGATCTGCCACAGATCTCCTTTCTTGGTCCAGCCCTGGTTGGCAGGAGTCTGTGTTTCTGGTTGACGTTCTGTTGACTGACTCCAGATGCAGCCTGCCTGGTAGGCAGCACGCTTCACATGCTGCTTCAGCGCTGATCGGGTCGGAGGAATGGCTTCGTACGGCCTCTGCTTCCGAGCAAACATGTCCAACCTCGCGTCATCGACGCCTTTAACTGTGCTGGATCTGTCGTACATCATGACCACAAACTTCTCCAAGGTCTTCAGGTCTTCATCATCCACTACTGGTGGATACTGGCTGAGTTTGCTGAAGACACCGGAAGCCTCATCACAAACATCCCAGGTTTGCCAAGCAGACTTCTTCCCTTTGCCACGGAATGCTGAAACGACATCGCAGCCAGTGAAGGCATGGAAGAAAAGCATCCCTTTGCTCTTTTCTGCAAGAGTGCAACACAAGTACAGGAAGCCACTTCACGTTCTGTCTTTGTCCAAAGGCAACCCACAACTGCTGCAGACCAAGCTCCTGAAGTGTCTGCAGAACACTGACTGCAATGACGACAACATCTGTGTCGTTGGCTTTGACCATGATGACCTTGCTGCCTGCTTCTGTTGCATGCCTGGCATGCACAAAGATCCGCGTGTCAGCTTCTTCATGACTGCATGGTGCCACCCCAGCCAGATTGATAGTGTGGTTGCTGACAGCATCTTCTTCCTTGGTCACAATTACCACATTTGGTGTGCCCACACATGCTATTGTATCAGCCAAAAAGTTAAACAGCTCTGCTTTGTTGTCATTTTCTCTCAGGAAGTTTTGCCATTTTGAGGGAATTTTGCCCAAACCTGTCACCCTGCGTCTCACCCCATGTCCTTGCTTTGATCTAGTTTCAGCTTTCAGACTAGATGGCCGGTAAACATCAAATACAATGTCTGTTCTCTTGTACTTGGTAGAGTATGCTTGTAGGAAGGACATCGAGCATTGCATACTCTTCGAACGTCTTTGAACTCCGTGGGGGCAGACTGTTCACCAACGCTGCACCATCAATGATGATGGTGTCTGCGTATGGCTCTGCCTCAGGGGTTGTAACTTGGCTCTCAAGAATGGTAGTGAGGTGGGATTTCTGACAGGTGCTACACATACGAAACTGAACCTCTAATTTAGCAGAATTTTAGGATTCTGGGACTGATATATGATACAAGGAAGCCAGTTAGTAGTTCATGGGTCCAAATTCGGATTCTACATAGTGAAAAATGTATGATTTGACACCAATATCATTCAAATAGGACAATTCTGTGCGATTTTATTGCGAAATACAATATTACTGTATATTCAATGGCGGCCATCTTGAAAAATGGCCGCCATCATGAATTTTTAGGTGGCTAACGGGTTTTATCAAAAGAGCAATCCCCAAGGAGCATGTGTGCCAATTTTGGTGCTTGTTTCCACAAATGAACGATTCTTCTGTAATTTGCAGTTATCTGCCCCACTATAAATGAATGTAACAGACGGGGAGCGATCACAATGTTTATTTCCTGGTTAGCTGACAACGGGTTCTCAGAGGCCACGCCTACCACACATCTGTCTCTATCACCAGTTAATTCAAACACCAGTTAATCCGGAACACCTGTTGGCTGCAGCTCCGCTAATGTTAGATGAAACTGATTATCTCAATGTCTATGAAGCTTGTTTGTTATTGTAAAGGTCTTAATTATAACGTTAGACAAGTTACTTAGCCTTAACTAACCTACATGATCTAGTTTAATTTTATAGTCGCTAGGCTGGTAGTTGATTTTTAAGTAAGTTAAAACACAAGAATGGGACAAATAGTTTGAGATTCAACCTAAAACAATATTGAGGTCTAAGTTTATCTGATTGGCTTTGATGTTTGGAAGAGAATGATTTGTGTTTTATTTAAGGTTAAATATGAACAAGAATGCATTGTCAACTTCAGATTTAAAGTATTTTATTTAAATAAATGTTCAAAAAATAATCGAAACACCATGTTTGCCTCATGATAAATACATTTTACATTCATCCATTCTGCTTGTGTGACCAGTAGTAACTACAAACTGCTCCTAATTAAGTCATGATAATTTTATAATAGTGAGCAAGTAGAAATGACAGATTTTTGGGAGTAGTCTTACATGTCACTGGTTCTAAAACTGTCCTTTTTTCTGTACTACTTAAAAAAAAAAAGGTGAAAATTTAGAGTATACCCACTTCTCAAGGGACCACTACACCACTGCTCTTATGGTTTAGCGGTTGTTACAATTCTTTACTACGAAAGCAAGCTTTCTGCCTGTTCACCATGAAATTTTGTGTTTAAGGGTGTCTGACTTAAATAACGCCACGGGCAACGCAGAGTTGGATGCGATGGTCAGGGAGATCCTTAGTCATCATCCAAATACTGGGTACAAGATGATGCTAGGACATCTTCGGGCTCGAGGCATAAGGGTTCAAAGTAAGTGAATGTCATCATCCGTAATCTGTACCGTGACAAAAGTTTTCATGATGACAGAATAGATAGAATCTAAGAAAGTGGTTGCAGATTGTGTGCAAAGTTTGTATGTTTAGGTCCCAAGATTTAGGCCTGTGAAATATATATGTAATTTCTAAATCCATGTATGTACATATAAACAACTTTTGTGTGGAAACTAGTGCTGTCAAATTAACATGTTAACTTTGATCAATAAATCACAGACAAAACAATGCATTAAAAAGATTAACGCAGAGTCTGGTGTGGCAATTGGGCGCCTGCTCTGATAGGTGAAGAGAAAATGCTCTGAGCAGCGGGTGTGGGTTCGAAACCCGTTTGAGACCGGATTACTTTTCTGCATACCTCTCCCCTACTCTCTCCCCGGATTACCTGTCCATCTTCACTATTGCCACTAATGAAGGCAAAAAGTGCGAAGAAGAGTAGATAAGAACAAACATTTACCGGAGTATGATGATTAATTAATTACAGAGCATGTAATTAATTAGATTTATTTTTTTTTAATCACTTGACACCCCTAGTAGAAACACATTTGATACCCCTGTTGGAGCTCGATGGGGCCATTTATCAGTAATTCTTCCTTTTTCCAGAAGTTTTATCAAAATATTTAACTTAGTCTCAATATCCAGGACCTTAACAGGGACCAACTCCCATCTGAAATGCCCTTTATTCCAATGAACATACAGAAAACATGTTGATTCTTTATTTCTTACAAGCCTATGAGACAGGAGTTCAATAATCATGGACAAAAAATGTAATCCTGAAGTGGACATTTTTCAGCCATAGGTGAAATATCTTTCAAATGTTGTGTCTATTTTTGTATTAAGGAAAAACAAAAGTAAATCAGCAATTCGTGTCCTTAATGATATACATCAAGCAATTTCCATGTAAATTTTTATGTTCTCTCTAGCTAATCCACATACGACTGTGGTCTGATGAAATAGACCAAAAAATACTACCGCACTTTGTTTTGTTCATAACATCTTCATATCCATTAGTATTAGAGACCTTTGATATCGGTGCAACATTAATAAAAGCTTGGATTTGCAGAGAAAATAATGATTATCATAAGGGTACAAAAATGTGGTGTTGTTTTACTCTCAATATTGTTCTAGTTTAAGAATTTAGCACTTTTTTTTCCAAATCTAGGGCCTTATGAATATAAAATGTCATGCAGTAGAGACTGTTAATGTTTTTTAGCATACAGAAAACATGTCTGCCATCCTACACACTTTGGTCAGGCAAAGAACAGTACTTGTCAAGATGCCCAAACATATCTTCCCAGATAAGTTGTTTCTGAGACTTTTAAAATGAAGGGCAAAAGGGCTATCAATCAAGGGCTGAAAAAAGAATTACAAAACAGGATTTGAACATCGATATTTTACAGGCAGAGATTTGAAAATGATCAGAGAGAGCGCTGCAAAAAAACAATCTGATTTGACACTTTGCCTCACTAATTATGCCACTTGTGTAACTTTCAAAATTTGTATCAGTTGCTGATCCATATAAGGAATAGCCACAGAGAGACCATGACTTAACCATGACTATTAACCCATTATATTTAGTGTACAGTATAGGCTTGCTTAACCACTAGAAACCACTAGAAATGACCTCTACGGCATTTATGTGAAGCAACCTTTTAAATGGCGACTCTTTTTCCTGTTTTACATGGAGGACTACGTGTGCAAGAATCAATGCAACGAGTGGATCCACAGAAGATATTCTGTGCCAGCTCCTAACAGTCTGTGGCATATAGATGGAAACCATAAACTCATAAGGTAAGGCTCTACATTGGGGAACTAGGAAATTCATACAATACTGTGTTATAAAACCACAAAATAATAATTTTCCTAGGACCTGCTACCCATCAGCTGTTATTTTAGATTACATGTATATCAGCGTCGTGCCTTTTCCTTTTGGAGTACATACTCATCAAAATGGCGATAAGATAGACCTTTATTTATCCTAAGGGAAATTGATAGTTGTCCAGCAGTTGCAATGCAAAGATAGAAAGAGTTGAAAATACAATGAGATTATCAAAAACCACACCCCTTAGTGCTTTTTAAAAGCAGTAAGGGGGAGAGGAGCCAAGCCATGCAGATTCTTATAGTCAGGTGTCTGTAAATTTGATTGAATTGTCACAACTTTGTAAATTATGATTTTTTTAGGCAGTATCAATGGTGATTGGTGTTTGGCTTCCTGTGTAGCACCTTAAGGCCTTGTGGTATACTGACTGTACATGACAGGTTCATTACAGGTTTGAGTGTTGTATGAGAGAGTTGTAGCTAGTCAAACAGTATGACAAAAATTACATGATCATGGCATTGAAAAATAGTGTTGCTGCCGCAGTGGTGAGACATTTTGTGATATTACTGAGATTTTACAAGTTGAACTGAACAACATTTGTTACCATCTTAATTTATTATTTCAGTGTAAGGCTATGAACAATTGTTACAAGATATCTGAAATCAGATACCAGTATTAACAGCAATATAAATAGCAGGTGTGGGATTTTCTATTGACCTCTTGGTGAAGAACATAGAAACTCTTCATGTTTAAGTGAGGACAAAAGTTATTAAGCCACTCATAGACACAGGCCAAATGTACAGTAAATATACACAATGCCACAAATCATGAATGCAAATTGAGAATGTATACACATTCCAAAAATGTAAATATGTTTATGTAGTGGTCACAAATGAAATAGCATTACATTTTCGCATTATGGCACAACATGCTTCATGGTGTCCTGAAGATCAGACAGTTGTATGGTTGTGAGATTGTGATCAAAGTGTGCTAACTTTGCCTTGCTTTTACATTCAAGGCATCATTCAAGTTTGTTAAAAACTAGATGGCAGTGATCTCCACATTTTTCACTGTTCTGATAGATGGAGAATTGTGGTCCATGGTGGGATTGATGGCTTTAGTCGTCTAATTGTCTACCTTTGTGCTGTTGGATTATTGTAAAAAGTTATATATTGACCACTGTACCCATTCTCTAAGCAGGTGAAAAGCAGAACATATGAAGTGATTACAGACTGAAAATTTACTGTGTGTTATAAGAGCTTAGTGGAAGATTACTAGGTGGAGGACAGACAGGGCCTTGGAAGCAGGAGGCCGCAGGCGCCATCACCCAGAGATAAGAAAGAACACCAAGACAATAACTGATACCTTATAAGCACAGAATGTCCTAGGATAGTGAGCTTTCTTGTACATCACTGACAACAAGTTCGTATACACAGCTGATGCTGAAGTCACGCTTTGGTAGCGTGCTTCTTCTCGTTTAACCTTGTTTTGCAGGAGCAGCTGCACGTGAAAGCAGTAAGGCGTGGTGGAGTCAGAAGGAGGGAGCGGAGAAACAGCCAATCATCTTGCGTGCACATTTCATAACTGTAACGCTTTAAAAGACTGGGTCAGGGAAACATAGGGGGTCAGACTTCATGCCCTGGCTCGCTGTTGTTGTTGGTTAAGGCAAGAGGATCAGACCCAGAGCTCTGTATCTCGTAATCTTTTGGATTTTTGGAATAAATAGAAGTTAACTGAGACCATCTACTCTCCTGTTATTCTTCATCAAACGAACACGCGGAGTTGTCTAACATTATTTGTGATTGTTTAAAGGAAGAAGAAAAAGAGACACCTCCAACAGTGCCGCCACCAACAACCGTGCCTCAACAGTGATGAACAGCTTCTTGCAGGCAGTCCAAACCTATGGAGTACCATCTCAAGTGAGGTCTGATAAAGGAGGTGAAAATGTTGAAGTAGCACGGTATATGGTGTCACACAGAGGAGTGAATCGTAATTCCCATATTACCGGAAGAAGTACACACAACCAGAGGTATTATATCTTTCTTTATAAAACAGACAGGTCAAATCAAGCAATCTGATTGGTTCATAGATGTGATGTAATGAGCATATATCACAGCTACCAGTTCTATTTCTTTTCACAATTCCATATCACTGCACATCTGAGAAGCTTCCAAACTAACATTAACAGACTTTACGTTGTTAGTGCTGTTGCCTAGCAACGAACTGTAGGTAGTGTGTTCTGACCCAGATGGCACCAGAGAAACTGTTTTATTTTTAAGATGATCAATTACAAATAACAGTTTTTTGAATTTAATTGTGCATTTCTTTTTCATGTTGACATTGTTGGTAACCGTTTAGTTAAAGCATTGAATCACTTCAGGCTGTGATATATGGTCATTATATCATGCTAAGGGGATCATCGGCCCGATGCGAACGCCCCTTAGCTGTGATATAATAACCACATATCACAGCCCGTCATGATTCAGTGCTTAAATAACTAATGTGCATATTATCATGATTTGCCTTATCAACACTGATAATGACTACGTCTATGTGTCTGAAGTACCTCCTAAGTTTGTAATTTGCAAAAGAGCCAAGTTTAAGTTAGTTTTTCTAGCTTTTACAATGCTGGCTGAAATTCAGGCATTCTTGATTTTCAAGTATGAAATTTAAAAATATCCTCGGATAAAAATGCAAATTAAACGATTTTGTATAATTTTACGACCCCTGACAAGGCTCAATGCAGCAGAGGTCCAACATAATCAAAGAGTCAAGAAGTAGCAAATAAGAATATTAAATTTATTTTGACCAACAATAACATAGAGTCCCCTCCCTCTGTTAGGCCTTACTGGTGTTTTTTTTTTTTTTTTTTTCTGTAATTCAAGGATCGAGAGGTTATGGCATGATGTCTTTGGGGGAGTATTGGATCTCTTCTACTCTTGCTTCTGCAATATGGAAAGTGAGGGTCTACTCAACCCAGATGATGAAATCCACATCAATGCACTGCACTGGAGCTTTCTGCCTCACATTCAGAGTCACCTGCAGTTCTTCAAGGATGGGTGGAACCACCACACACTGCGCACTGAGGGAAATCGGTCACCTATTCAGTTATGGACTCTAAACCAGCGTGAGGGACAAGACCCCCTCCAGGTTTGTTTTTCAGACAGAGATAGAGACCTAAATTGTAAAATTCTATGTTGAAGTCTAATATTACAAAACAAAAAGTTAACACTTCAGTGGATTCAGAAAGTAGTGACACCCTTCCATTTTTTCATTTTATGTTGCAGCCTTGTGCTAAAACAAAATTTAATTTTTTTCCCCTCATAATTAACACTTCCACAGTCCAAACACATGCAGGTTAGGTTAATCAGTAAATCTACATTGCCCATAGGTGTGCATGTTCAGTTCTGCTTAGGACTAGGTTGTACAATCCCTTGTCTGATGCACATACCAAGATGAATGGGGATGACCCTGTGTTCCTATGTGGAAACAGGTAATGCATTTTTGTGTGGCGCTTACAAAGCTTTACATAATTTTTTGATGCAGTGCGATTTCAGGATTGTTTTGGTGGTTTTGCCCATTAATGTCCACCTTGTTTATATTACTCTTGATAGTATTTTGTGTGACTACAGCTTTAGGTGAGATTTTCATTTTTAATGTTACTTTAACACTTCAGGCAGACACGGACTATGGAGTTGACTGGGAGGGTCCATATGGTCATCACCATGAAGGTGTCACAGTCCCTGAGGTGCAGCTGCAACGGGCCTTGACTCCTGAAGAAATTCCGCAGCTGCCCGATCCCAGGGGCCTCTTTTCTAATGTGCTGAATGTCTACAGTGAGACAGTTACCATCATAAGTCAAATAACTGGACTTGTTTAAAGTGGCAGTCTGTGACATTTCAGTTCTGGTTGATGTGGCAACACCTGTAGTAACTGGTGGTAGCAGCAAATGCAGTTTAGTACTACAGGTCACATAAGTCAGGCAATTTTATAGCATTGTGTGGGTAAGTGTGATCTGATTTTATCCTGCACGGTTGCGGTGTACAGCCTGTTGCTTACCGTTCTTCATCTAACAGCTCACTGTGGCTGGTCCATTACTCTTAGTAATATTTCAATCTGATCTTCAGTCTAAAAATGACCATTGTTTTGTAAATGTATTTTAGGTGAATATCTCTAAATGCTATGCTTGCTGAGAAGCACATGGTATTTCCTGTGACTACTTCAAAATAAAAATTCAAAAGAAGGTAAGCATGTTTTGGAGTTTAATGTTTTTTGTGAAGCTGCAGCAGTAGGAAATGTTTGGTTTACTGTAGCTTAATACAACATTAATGAAAACATAACAACATTAAACCTTGGAGATAAACTTCAAACTCCAACACAACAACAGAACAACAACAAAAAAACACCAAGTGACCTCCTGATCAACAAACAATTAATTTCTACTATGCAATTTCTTTTGATCAATGTGATGGGGAGGCTCTTGTGGGCCAACTACAACTTTACTTTTTTTTCCCCTAATACTGACCAAAGCCAGCATATGAAGATGAGATGCTTGCCATCAAATTGCTTCTAAAGACTTGATAAGTGTCTGTGTCTTTGGGGAGCTTTAATGCAAAAAAGCAGGTGGATGACTGTGGCATTGTGGTCTCCACAATTTCGACCTCCAGGCTTTGAGGAGCCACATCCCACCCAGTCCAGAAGTTCAGCAAAAGTTTAAGCACCGCTGAAGTACCTAGAAAAAATGATAACTAGATCAATTTGAGTCCGTTGTAAATAATAATGAAAGGCTCAAATCAATTTTAGAAAAAAAAGGGGTATACTGTATGCAATAAATCTGAAAATACTCTTACTTGTTTCAATGAAGTGGCGGAGAAACTCCACAGCCCTGCGCTGTTCTTGAAGGGTGCTAACATCTTCATCTATATCCTCTTCCCTTGGCCACACAATCTTGTCTAAAATCATCTAGGAAAAAAATTAAAAGATTCCCTAGTGAAGCCAATTTCATTCTACTCAGAGTAATGCAAGCCAAATGTTTTGTCATGCTTTATATGCTCTCTCTCTCTATATATATATGTATGTTTGTATATATATATATATATATACATATATATATATATATATGTATATATATGTATGTATGTATATATACATGTGTGTATATATATATATATATATATATATATATATATATATATATATATATGTATATATACAGTACAGGCCAAAAGTTTGGACACACCTTCTCATTCAATGCGTTTTCTTTATTTTCATGACTATTTACATTGTAGATTCTCACTGAAGGCATCAAAACTATGAATGAACACATGTGGAGTTATGTACTTAACAAAAAAAGGTGAAATAACTGAAAACATGTTTTATATTCTAGTTTCTTCAAAATAGCCACCCTTTGCTCTGATTACCGCTTTGCACACTCTTGGCATTCTCTCCATGAGCTTCAAGAGGTAGTCACCTGAAATGGTTTTCACTTCACAGGTGTGCCTTATCAGGGTTAATTAGTGGAATTTCTTGCTTTATCAATGGGGTTGGGACCATCAGTTGTGTGGTGCAGAATTCAGTCAGGTTAATACACAGCCGACAACCCTATTGGACAACTGTTAAAATTCATATTATGGCAAGAACCAATCAGCTAACTAAAGAAAAACCAGTGGCCATCATTACTTTAAGAAATGAAGGTCAGTCAATCCGGAAAATTGCAAAAACTTTAAATGTGTCCCCAAGTAGAGTCGCAAAAACCATCAAGCGCTACAACGAAACTGGCACACATGAGGACCGACCCAGGAAAGGAAGACCAAGAGTCACCTCTGCTTCTGAGGATAAGTTCATCCGAGTCACCAGCCTCAGAAATCGCAAGTTAACAGCAGCTCAGATCAGAGACCAGATGAATGCCACACAGAGTTCTAGCAGCAGACCCATCTCTAGAACAACTGTTAAGAGGAGACTGCGCGAATCAGGCCGTCATGGTCAAATAGCTGCTAGGAAACCACTGCTAAGGAGAGGCAACAAGCAGAAGAGATTTGTTTGGGCCAAGAAACACAAGGAATGGACATTAGTCCAGTGGAAATCTGTGCTTTGGTCTGATGAGTCCAAATTTGAGATCTTTGGTTCCAACCGCCGTGCCTTTGTGAGACGCAGAAAAGGTGAACGGATGGATTCCACATGCCTGGTTCCCGCTGTGAAGCATGGAGGAGGAGGTGTGATGGTGTGGGGGTGTTTTGCTGGTGACACTGTTGGGGATTTATTCAAAATTGAAGGCACACTGAACCAGCATGGCTACCACAGCATCCTGCAGCGACATGCCATCCCATCCGGTTTGCGTTTAGTTGGACGATCATTTATTTTTCAACAGGACAATGACCCCAAACACACCTCCAGGCTGTGTAAGGGCTATTTGACCAAGAAGGAGAGTGATGGAGTGCTGCGGCAGATGACCTGGCCTCCACAGTCACCGGACCTGAACCCAATCGAGATGGTTTGGGGTGAGCTGGACCGCAGAGTGAAGGCAAAGGGGCCAACAAGTGCTAAACACCTCTGGGAACTCCTTCAAGACTGTTGGAAAACCATTTCAGGTGACTACCTCTTGAAGCTCATCGAGAGAATGCCAAGAGTGTGCAAAGCAGTAATCAGAGCAAAGGGTGGCTATTTTGAAGAAACTAGAATATAAAACATGTTTTCAGTTATTTCACCTTTTTTGTTAAGTATATAACTCCACATGTCTTCATTCATAGTTTTGATGCCTTCAGTGAGAATCTACAATGTAAATAGTCATGAAAATAAAGAAAACGCATTGAATGAGAAGGTGTGTCCAAACTTTTGGCCTGTACTGTATGTATGTATGTATATATACACATACAGTGGGTACGGAAAGTATTCAGACCCCTTTAAATTTTTCACTCTTTGTTTCATTGCAGCCATTTGCTAAAATCAAAAAAGTTCATTTCATTTCTCATTAATGTACACTCAGCACCCCATCTTGACCGAAAAAAACAGAAATGTAGAAATTTTTGCAAATTTATTAAAAAAGAAAAACTGAAATATCACATGGTCATAAGTATTCAGACCCTTTGCTGTGACACTCATATTTAACTCACATGCTGTCCATTTCTTCTGATCCTCCTTGAGATGGTTCTACTCCTTCATTGGAGTCCAGCTGTGTTTAATTAAACTGATTGGACTTGATTAGGAAAGGCACACACCTGTCTATATAAGACCTTACAGCTCACAGTGCATGTCAGAGCAAATGAGAATCATGAGGTCGAAGGAACTGCCCAAGGAGCTCAGAGACAGAATTGTGGCAAGGCACAGATCTGGCCAAGGTTACAAAAGAATTTCTGCAGCACTCAAGGTTCCTAAGAGCACAGTGGCCTCCATAATCCTTAAATGGAAGAAGTTTGGGACGACCAGAACTCTTCCTAGATCTGGCCGTCCAGCCAAACTGAGCAATCGTGGGAGAAGAGCCTTGGTGAGAGAGGTAAAGAAGAACCCAAAGATCACTGTGGCTGAGCTCCAGAGATGCAATAGGGAGATGGGAGAAAGTTCCACAAAGTCAACTATCACTGCAGCCCTCCACCAGTCGGGGCTTTATGGCAGAGTGGCCCGACGGAAGCCTCTCCTCAGTGCAAGACATATGAAAGCCCGCATAGAGTTTGCCAAAAAACACATGAAGGACTCCCAGACTATGAGAAATAAGATTCTCTGGTCTGATGAGACGAAAATTGAACTTTTTGGCATTAATTCTTAGCGGTATGTGTGGAGAAAACCAGGCACTGCTCATCACTTGCCCAATACAATTCCAACAGTGAAACATGGTGGTGGCAGCATCATGCTATGGGGGTGTTTTTCAGCTGCAGGGACAGGACGACTGGTTGCAATTGAAGGAAAGATGAATGCGGCCAAGTACAGAGATATCCTGGAAGAAAACCTCTTCCAGAGTGCTCAGGACCTCAGACTGGGCCGAAGGTTCACCTTCCAACAAGACAATGACCCTAAGCACACAGCTAAAATAACAAAGGAATGGCTTCGGAACAACTCTGTGACCATTCTTGACTGGCCCAGCCAGAGCCCTGACCTAAACCCAATTGAGCATCTCTGGAGAGACCTGAAAATGGCTGTCCACCAACATTCACCATCCAACCTGATGGAACTGGAGAGGATCTGCAAGGAAGAATGGCAGAGGATCCCCAAATCCAAGTGTGAAAAACTTGTTGCATCATTCCCAAGAAGACTCATGGCTGTACTAGCTCAAAAGGGTGCTTCTACTCAATACTGAGCAAAGGGTCTGAATACTTATGACCATGTGATATTTCAGTTTTTCTTTTTTAATAAATTTGCAAAAATTTCTACATTTCTGTTTTTTTCGGTCAAGATGGGGTGCTGAGTGTACATTAATGAGAAATAAAATGAACTTTTTTGATTTTAGCAAATGGCTGCAATGAAACAAAGAGTGAAAAATTTAAAGGGGTCTGAATACTTTCCGTACCCACTGTACATACAATACAGGCCAAAAGTTTGGACACACCTTCTCATTCAATGCGTTTTCTTTATTTTCATGACTATTTACATTGTAGATTCTCACTGAAGGCATCAAAACTATGAATGAACACATGTGGAGTTATGTACTTAACAAAAAAAGGTGAAATAACTGAAAACATGTTTTATATTCTAGTTTCTTCAAAATAGCCACCCTTTGCTCTGATTACTTACTATATATAATATATATATATATATATATATCTCAAGCTTTAAATTTATAATATACAAAAGTAAGGAAATTATTCAGTTACTTTACCTCCGGTGTCATCTCTGCCTCAGAGGCCCTGGGGAAAAAAATTGCCACAGCGTCTGGCCTTGAGCTTAAAAATTCCCAGACTCCAGTGTCTTTCAATCCTCTTCTGAGCTGCTTGACCTGCCTGGAGATCCTTCCAAGAACCTTTAACAAAGTAGGTATAATAACCAACAGACCAATCAGCATTGTTTGCGTCGGCAGCAGTGACAGACAAATTTCAGTTAAAATAAGTACACAATGTAACGCTATTCATGTGCATTAAAGTTTTCATTTACATATCAGCATTTGGAAGACACTCACAGCGTGGGTAAGGATTCTGTCCCTCAGCCACCACCTGTTTTCAGATGTGACGCCAGGAAGGTCCCAGGGCAAGGTCACAGAGAGCACCTTTGATTTTTCCTCCTCTTGGAGGATCTCAGTTCCTTCCAGCTGATCAAAGACATTCAGAATGTACTGAATTTAGAGATCAGTCCAGCCAATGGGTAAAAGTGTGCTAACACGTAACAAGTTTGAATTAAAAATACTATTTAAAGTCTATTTTTAAAGCCAAATGTTGCCATGACATTGCATTGATTTAGCACACAGGCATGATATTTGAATGTTGGAAATTATTAAGACAGTGAATAGCCAAAATATACAATCATGTATATACATCCGAGGTAATAATTCGGATTACTTTTTCTTTCCTGAAAACTTAGTCAATGTGATTTATGTATAGTTGCTAAAAATGCAAATGTATGGAGACTTGAAAGACAAGTCATAATCTAAAAGATAAATAGCATCATTAAAAATGTACAAACCAAGGTTACAACCTCTCGGACTTCCTGGTCAACACAGTCCTCAATGCTTATGGTTGCCATCTCTGGCAATCCCCCAAACAGGACATGGATCACAGCATGGCTTAGGCCGTATAGGCGTGGGCCATCGTTTAGAAAGCAATGACCTATTATACGGCCTGCTACCACAAACATGTCGCTCTCCAGTAGTTCCTGGGAGGTGGATGGCACTAGGTGATCCCGCTCACCCTGAAAAAACAAAGTCTTCACTCCTGAGATAAAAAGAGCTTTGATTTTTAATTGTCCAGATCAGCACTCCCCTGACTTAAAATAACTTCACATAACCTTACCTCTTGCTTCATCCAGCATGAATCCAGTTTGTAGATGGTCCATGACTGTGGCCAGCACATACCTGGTGACCCCCTCACCAATGGCAGAATCACCTTGCAAAATTTCAAAGTTAGCTAAAACTAGCCATTGTTCCAGGAGCTATGAAGTGTTTCAATTTCTAAATAGGTTATCCAAAAATACTTGGTGCAGAGCAAAATATAAAAAAAACATATAAAAGACAGCAGGATACAGGACACCATTCCATTTTCTGAGGAGTAATTGAGACCTTTACCTGTCAGTTTGCACTGCAGTGGATTAGCCCACTCCACCTGTGGCATTTTATAAAAAGAAATGATGGCCCTGTTCCTTTGCTCCACCGAATCATGCAGACTTAAATTAAGGGACAGGTAGTTTCCTCTCTGTGGGCCTCACGAGTGATATGGGTGAAGAGTTGCACTGCCTTCATGGGATCCAACTCTGTAACCCAAGCTTAACAAAAAGAGTCACTGGTTGTGTTGACATGCACACCATATTCCTGTATTATTTGGAATATTCTCTATATTCCAGTTGTGCATGAGTCATGTTAACACGTGCATTGTCTGATTAAGGTCATATTCTGGTTGGAGAATATTCTGAATAAGACCCCTGGCATATGCCGGTTATAACCAGAATACTGGGACATGTATACACCTTATTCTGAAAATGCCCAGTACCGGAATATTCAGTTACGTCTGCGCATGCTCGATTTGCAGGGAATCCTGTGTTGTAGGTGTTATGGCAAGTGGGGAGAACAGCATGGCGCAAAGATGCAAGAGCCAGCAATTTTGGAGTGAGGAGGAGACTGTAATCTGCCTTCAGATGATGAAATACTTAAACATCATGGAGTACATCGATGGAAGAAAACACAGAAATAAATTTTTAAAAAGGTGTGTGAGAAGCTGAGGGAGGCTGGATTTGCTCGAACAGTTAACCAGGTGAAACACTGTTGGAAAACACTCAAGGCAGCATATTCGAAAACCAAAAAACAGAACAACACCAGCGGCTCTAACCCGTCCAGTTTTGTTCATTTTGCCGCTATGGATGAAAATACACCAGACAGCCGGGGGTGTTCTCTGGAATATGCCAACCCACGGGAATATGCCAATTAACATGTAAACAGAATAGTCCAGTTGCTGCAGCACATATAAACACCTTATTCTGAATATTACCTTAACCAGAATATTGACCTTAATCAGAATATATTGCTTTTACTTTGCATATGTAAATGCATTCATTGTCAGTGTAAAAGAGCATATTAAGAGATAACATAATGGAGTACATAAAGAATGTGAGAACTGTACAGTAAATGCAAATAATGAATTGACTGAGTCATCCAATACAGTACATTCAGAACGTATGCAGACCCGCTCATTTTTTTTTCACATTTCGTAATGTTGCAGCATTATGCTGAAACAAGAAATAATTATTTTTTTCGCAACAGTTCCTTAACTACAACATTAAGTGCAGCAGAAATGTTTTTGTGTCCTTCCCCAGGTCTGTACCTCAGCACAATTATGTCTCTGGGCTCTGGAGACAGTTTCTTTTTTAAGAGTCATAGCAAAGTGTCTGAATATTTATGTCAATGTGATATTTCAGTTTTTCCTTTTAAACAAATTTGAGGAAAAATTACAAATTTTGCTTTCAGTTTGTCATTATGGGTTATTGAGTGTAGACTGAGATTGATGAGGATTTTTTTTTTTCCAGCATTATGCTGCAACATTACCAAATGTGAAAAATTGAAAGGGTCTGCATACTTTATGAATGCACTGTAGATCTTAATATTGCACTGCTTCCACAGAGATATTGCCAAGTTGGTGACAGCTGTTACATTAAATAATGTGATAAGTGGAATTTTGGCGACTTGATTTGTGATAGGCTTCAATAGGTACAAAGTGTAATTTTTGAGCCAAACCACCCAATTGGTTATGTTAAGCTTACCATCCACTGGATGTACAGGACCCCCTGATGGGACCTCCTGATGATCTGTTGAGCTTGCAGCTGATGGGCATATAAAAAAATTATCAGAATGTTGTATTATATGTCTAAAGTTATCTGACAAGGTGAGTGTTTCATTCTGTCAATTAACTGATAATGTAATTTTGCACAACAGGAAATTCAATCATAAGGTTGGTTATTAGAAGTGTTGCTAAAGCTTAAATTCTTTATTTATCCATAAACGTATCTGGAAATAGTACAGAGTACAAACCCTGAGCTGAACCTGTGTTTAGGCTGTCCTCCACCAAGTGCACAACCTCCTGTGAGGTTAGGGCACTTGTCCCGCTGGAGCCAGCTCTAGCCTCACTCTCACCCTGTGATTGACTTCAAAAAATGCAAATGAGGTTTTGTGATTAGTGAAATAGTACACTTAGGCATAAAGAAATTTAAACCAGTGCCTACTATCCACAGTATTAGTATACATGCTGTATATGTTATTGTACTTAAAAAGAAAAAACTGTGTCAGAGTTGCCAACTTTGGGTACCTGGCTAGAGTGACATTTGGATGCCAAGCGCTTAGTCACACATACCCACACTCAATCATGTGCACATATTTGGACTCAATTCACCATCAGGGTTTAAAACAGTGTGCAGCTTACATATGTGGTGAGAGTGGGAGTTTAGGTCTAAGATTTAAGGATATAGCCAGGGAAATCCTCCCAGTTTCACAATATTAGACAAACACTAACCGAATAAAGGCCACATGTTCATTCACAAATGAAAATCAAAGATGTGTTGTTTACAATATCAAAACTACTGTTTTACTGCATGTTTGCAAGTAGCGAGAACCAGAAATTAAAGGGAACACATGAACCTATCCTGACCAAATGTCAACAGTTTGCATTTTGTTCATTACAACACCACATAATCTGTTCAAAAATGATTCTGTCAGTTATAAGCCAGGAGTCAGGCTGTAGCACATCTGGTGAGAGACTCACTTAGCTCATCCACCAGTAAGAGACCAAAAAAAACTAAACAAAAAACCATAAACCAGTCGAACAGTGACAATGACTGGCAAGAAACTCAGTAACTCGATACACTATTGTGCTATTGTTTTCATCATTGAAATAGCAACACTTCATCTCATCACAGTGTAAGCTGTGTACAGTGTGTGGCTGGCTTGCTGCTTTCCGAATATGAATAATTTGAGCTGCGTGACAGCGTGAAACAGAAGGTGAAAGTGTGTGTGTCACATGCCTGAAGCACTAGAGTTGGCAACCCTGAATGACATAATAAGCAACGAATGTCTTAAAAATCAGGCCATTTTCCAAAAATGACCTTCATTGGATACACACTGTGAATTAACATCAGCTAAAATTATGTTACCCTGTACTCAATAAGATTCCTCAGAAAAACTGAAATAACCAGGATGGAGTTAAAATAAGTGTAGTTTTTTTCCACACTGAAAGCAGTACCTTGAACAAGCTTCACTGTGATCTTTTAACTGTGAAAAGGGAAAGTCCTCCCCACAGTTAATACATGGCATTAGCGGTCCGACTTCATTTTCAGCCCTACTGGTACCTGGCTCCTATAGATAAAAACTATTACAGTTACTCAACATGAAAACAAACAGGTCAAGTTATTGCCGATATTCATTTGATGGCAAAATAGCAAATGCAAAAGCATGACATTAAAATAAATGTCCTCTTACATTGTCCTCACTCAAACTCCTTTGCAGGGGCCGTATATAGTGTGTGGCATGGTGTATCATGTTCTCTGGGTCCTTCAGGTACCTGACTGTGTACCCTTCATTTGGACAGGGAACACGTGTCAGCTGACGGCTCCTCGTACTTCCCAAGATGCGCATCAGCTCAAAACCACCGGCATTCCTCAATTTAGGGTATGCAGCCAAGATGAAGTCTATAAACTCCCTAGGGCTTCCTTGGTTACCTAGCAGATAAAGAAAAATGCTTGGCATAAATATTCATGGTATTCTTCAAACCAAGTACAGACCACAACAACAATTTGAAACTGATCTTTAACCGGAGAGCACTTTTTACATTAGATTTCAAAAAGTAAAAGTGAATACACTGTATATGGTGTACATTTATATTTAAAAGATAAAAGCAGTTTGGAGTCACAGCATATGCCAACACTTGTATTTTTTGCTGGCAATTAAACAAAAGTTCTCACATTAAAATTTTGTGGATTGCACATTTAAAGGCTTCAAAGTCTATAAGTATTGTGTTTCACCATCCTCTCTCAACACAACCCCGTGAGTTACATGGTTACCTCGAAAGGTGAGGCGTTTTTCCCCCAACCCCAGGAATTGGAGCTGTTCCTTCTCAGCCCTCAGTGGCACCACAGAGCCCTCTTTGTTTTTAAGGCAACAGAAGGCATGAGTATAAGTACTGGCTAGAGGAGTGCTGGTACTGCTCCTTCTGCTGGTTGTTGGAGCAGGAGCAACACCCCTGTTATAGGGCCCAAATAGCCTGGAAACTTCAGCTAGACAGACAAGGATGACATATTGAATATTTACATTAATATTTATCTGGAAACCATTGACAGCCAAATGATGGAATTGGTTGTGCTGTTTTAGAGGTTTTCAAATAGTACTTGTTGCATTTGCTTACCATCCACTGGGTGTATCAACCGCCCAGGTGCGGCGGGCACAGCTGAACTTGGCACTATGGATATGAATTGGCAAATGATTAGCATCCAATATTACAGTACTTTCAATATTCAAAATTGTTGACCCTTTGCTGAGGCCCACCCTGAACATACAGATTTGCCAATCACAGCACAGCATACGACAGACTCATACACAGGTCCGACACTTTCTCTGAGTCCTTTGCCAAACCTTGAGACTTTCTTCTACTTTCGTGTTTTTTTTTAGTTGACTTTTACAGTTATGGTCAAACATTGTTCCTGGGGCACTTGAACTAGTGATACTCGCTAACCAGTGAGGCTGGCAGGAGAAATACGTTTTTCCCCTTTCCAAAACCGTAAACAAACCCAGAAAAGTGCAGGCTGTGGATTATGTGTACGTCCTCCAGCTTGTACAGGATTTTTCTAACACACTGCTGAGATTTTGTGCTTTACAGAGGTCTAGGGTTTGGATAAGCCCGATGATATGAGCACAGAACCCTGTAGAGCTAACCGGAGTAATAGTGTTACAGCACACTATAGGCTTAATGTTAGTGTACGTTGGTTAGCTAAAGCTAGTGGCTAACGCTAGTTGCACCAGCTAATTTATTACTGAATGTAACGTTATATAGGTATACTCTTTTGCTTTGTAATGATTTTAATCAACAGAGACCTTCCCGGCTTTACATGAACAGTGTTGCTCCTCAATGTCGTTGTCCTCTTTCTCAATCGTCAGGTGATGTGGTGGTTGATGTTTACTATGTGATCTGTAGCTTTAGCTTTTAAATATTTTTTACGTTATTTCGTACCGGAGTCAGTTTGACATGGAGAATATATCCTTCACATGCACAGTGGAAACCCTTTTGTCTGCTACTGTCTAAAATCACTTTATCGTTTTCCCAAAAGATGGACAATATTTCTCCAGGGCGTACAGTAAGGAGGAGCGCCATGCTCGTCGGACCAAGCTTGTTGGACATAGCAACAGTAACTAAGGGGGACGGGCCTTAGCGAATGGTCAAATACTCAAATACAAATACTGTTAGTTTATTAGATTATATCAACCTTGTTTAAAAAACATGTTTCATTCGAAATCTCATGGAGAAGTACTACACTACCCTTGATCCTAAAGTGTAACAGCGACGTTTCTTGGTGGAGCTCGCTGTTACCATGAAAATAGTTCCCGCGCCCGCGCAAGTCAGGTTGGCTGTCGACTTACTGCTACCACTACAGTCCAGTGTCGTTTACATTTCTTACAGCAAAGCAACCATGATTCCCTTTCAAATATGCTGGGTTTTATTGTTTTGTTTTTTTTTAGAAATGCAGACAAGAGTGTCCAAAGGGGTGAAAATAGCAAAATTTACTTACCCGTGCTCCTTTGCCCCATCGCCAATGCAACTTGTCACTCTGAATTTGCTGTAAAAATTACAAGAGTTCAAATTAGTTTAGGCAGATGGCAGCAATGTTCTTTTGATTATTTTCCGTCTCTGACTCAAGCCTTGCAGCCATCTTCCCGTTCCCGACCTAAGACAGCAAAACAAATGAGGAAGTGCTGTCTCACTTAACCGGCACCACAGTACTGTGTGGGTTTGATTGCTAATGCCTGAATAGTCAAGCTGCGCCCCCTCATTTGCATACAGGCGAGGAAATACAGGAATGAATAAAAGCAGCAATAAATAAATCCGGAAATGAATAAATAGGGAAATGAATTAATACGGAAATAAATAAATAAATGTATGAATGTGAATGTATGAATTTGGAAAAAAATCATATGAAAATAAATTAATGCAAAAATAAACCTTTTGTCAAATAGATAATTTTTTAATTTTATTTATTGAGGCATTTATTTATTCATTTATTTATTATCGTGTTCGTTTATTTATTTACTTATTTATTTATCACATTTTTATTTTTATTTGATAATCGAGACTTTTATTTCTACATTTCTCTACATATTATTTCATTTATGCATTTATTGAGGCATTTATTTTTTTATTTGTTTATTATCGTGTTCATTAATTAATTAATTAATTAATTTTATTATAGTGTTCATTAATTAATTAATTAATTAATTTATTATTATGGCAGTTTTGGTCCTCGATATGGATCGCTTCGGATCGACAGGACGAGGAGCGCCGAGAACAGCTGACAACACGTGGACGCCAACGCCGAGACACGCCCCCACCACCGGACGGACCCCTGCATTGAGACTGAGTATAAAACGCTCATAAAGACAGGTGGACAGGGGCGTAGGGAAGAGTTTTGTGGACTGGGTTATTTTCCCATTTTAGCTTGACCAGTGTTTATTTTATTATTTTATTCTTCTGTTTTTAATCTGTTAGTACTGGCCAGTATTTGCATTGTTTGTTTTTTTATTAGTATTTTAAACATTTTATTCTTGTATTTAAATAATTTGCCCTGGTACAATAAAAATCATCTGTTGTACCTGAACTGCCCTCTTGCATCTGTGCTGGTGTGGCCTGGGGATCTTTATACCTGTTGCACTTTGTGACAGCTACAGTGCTGAAAAGAAACTTGGGGTTGTACATAAACCCACTCACCATTTTAACCACACCCTCGATCTAGTTCTGGCGTATGGAATTGAAATTGATAACTTAATGGTCTTTCCAGAGAATCCCTCTCTATCAGATCATTACTTAATAACTTTTGATTTCTGTCTACTCGATTACGCGCCACTCAGTAACAGTTACTATACTAGGCGTTTATCTAATAGTGCGGTAGCAAAATTTAAGGAAATTATTCCATCGGCATTAAATTTAATACCATGTCTCTCTGTAACTGAGGTTTCCCACACCAACTTTAAAGTTTCCCAAATTGATTATCTCGTCGATAGTGCTGTAGGCTCGCTGCGAACAACACTCGACTCTGTAGCACCTCTTAAAAAGAAGTTCGCAAAGCAAAGAAAGTTCACTCCTTGGTACAACTCCCAAACCCGGAAATTAAAACAGATATCGCTAAAATTTGAAAGGAATTGGCAATTAACCAAACTGGAAGATTCTCGTTTAGTCTGGGAGGACAGTCTGAAAACGTGTAGGAGGGCCCTCCACAATGCCAGAGCAAACTATTACTCATCATTGATAGAAGAAAATAAGAACAACCCCAGGTTTCTTTTCAGCACTGTAGCCAGGCTGACAGAGAGTCACAGCTCTATTGAGCCTTGTATTCCTTTAGCCCTTAGCAGTAATGATTTTATGAGCTTTTTTAATGACAAAATTCTAAATGTTAGAGGCAACATTGAGTTTGCCTCTCCGGGTACTCCAGCATCCAGGTTGGGGATAGGTTGATTGGTGACGCTAAATTGGCCATAGGTGTGAGTGTGAATGGTTGTCTGTCTTTCCCCTTTTGGAGAAACCTGGACAAGTTTATTAGTGATTTAAAACCATGACAACACAGAGTTCAGACTAGGAATTAGAGTCGCAGTCTTAAATGCTTCTCTGAGCTTCTAGTGCAGTTACCCACCCAACGCCAATATCAGAGCACTACTCCAGGCCAGGGATTCAGCACTGAGGTCAAGGGACAGGGAAGCCTACAGGAAGGCTAGAGCAGACCTGAACAGAGGCATCAAGGCTGCTAAAACAAAGTACAGAGAGCAGATAGAGGCCAACTTCAGGGAGAACAACCCCCACTCCATGTGGAAAGGCATACAGAATATAACTGACTACAAACAATGCCACAACAACCCCCCCCTCCACCGACACTTCTCTCCCAAACCAGCTTAACACCTTTTTCTCCCGCTTTGAAGAGGACAACAGACAGGCAGAGGACACACAGCTGACATCATCAGAGCACGACCAGCCCCCCACCATCCTCACCTATGGCTGTACGGTGTGGTACGCCAGCTGCACTGCATTTGAAAAGAAACAACTGCAGCGGGTCATCAAGACGGCTGAGTGGATCATCGGCTCCCCACTTCCACACCTAGAGGAGATCTATTCCAGCCATCTCCTCCGTCGGGCCACAAAGATTCGGAATGACCCCGCCCACCCAGGACACTCTCTATTCACCAGCCTTCCCTCTGGCAGACTCAGAGTCATGAGAGCCTGCACCAACAGACTGAAACACAGCTTCTTCCCCATGGCTGTGAAGAGACTGCTACAAGAACCATGACTCCCCCCCACAGTTTATTTTATGACAAGGACATTGTAACTGCTACAAGAGAGCACCAAACGAAATTTCACTGTATTTATTGCAGTGACAATAAAGCTTCTTCTTCTTCTTCTCATAGTGTCATACAAACGGTGTCTGTCCCCCGACCACCTAAATTATTTAAGTCTAAACTCAAACAAAGAGGAGTTGTACATAACAACCTGATAAAAAATTAAAACCATCCATGACAGAAAGTCAAAACAGGAGAATTAAATGTGGACTGTTAAATGTAAGATCTCTATCTTCCAAAGCAGTGTTAGTAAACAAATTAATATCAGATAATCATATTGATTTACTCAACCTCATCGAAACCTGGCTGTCAAGATAAATATGTCAGTCTAAATGAATCCACTCCTCCCAGTCATAATAATACCCATGTTCTTCGAGGCAGCGGCCGAGGAGGGGGAGTTGCAGCCATTTTTAACTCTAGTCTATTAATCAGCGCTAAACCTAAACTAGATTATAAATCCTTTGAAAGCCTTGTCCTTAGCCTTTTACATCCAACCTGGAAAACCTTACAGCCACTTCTATTTGTTATAGTGTACCGTGCTCCTGGCCAATATTCAGAATTTTTATCTGAATTCTCAGTTTTCATCCAGTTTAGTCCTTAGATCAGATAAAGTTATTATTGTAGGCGATTTCAATATTCACATGGACGTTGATAATGACTCCCTTGCTACTGCGTTTATCACATTATTAGACTCCATTGGCTTCAGTCAAAGTGTGCATAAGCCCACTCACCATTTTAACCACACCCTCGATCTAGTTCTGGCGTATGGAATTGAGATCGATAACTTAATGGTCTTTCCACAGAATCCCTCTCTATCAGATCATTATTTCATAACTTTTGATTTCTTTCTACTTGATTACGCGCCACTCAGTAACAGACACCGTTTGTATGACACTATGGGTGGGTAACTGCACTAGAAGCTCAGAGAAGCATTTAAGACTGCGACTCTAATTCCTAGTCTGAACTCTGTGTTGTCATGGTTTTAAATCACTAATAAACTTGTCCAGGTTTCTCCAAAAGGGGAACGACAGACAACCATTCACACTCACACCTATGGCCAATTTAGCGTCACCAATCAACCTATCCCCAACCTGGAAGCCGGAGTATCCAGAGAAGCAAACTCACGGAAGGGCTCCCTTGTCCCTCTTGGTGTGAGGCAACAGTGCTAACCCCTACACTATCGTGCCATGTCTAATATTACAAAAGTTAAGATTTTCAATAAAAGTCCAAGGTAAGGTTTCACTGAGATAAAATGGGTTGCACAAAACATTCTTAAGTCTTCTCCTTAAGGTTTCCTTAAAATGTTTAACAATTTAAGCTTTTTGTCATTACCTTGGTCTTGTACAGAAGGAATTGCTTAAAGTTTGTTAAACTGTTGGGACTGAGTAACCAAAGTAAGGGCAAAAACAAAGTACCTTTGACTCCATCTTAACTGCAACACTGCTGAGTTTATGGAGATAAATGAGAAAAAATAAGGCATCCCAAGAAAAGTGTGTGTGTGTGTGTGTGTGTGTGTGTGTGTGTGTGTGTGTGTGTGTGTGTGTGTGTGTGTGTGTGTGTGTTGTCGGTCCTCACTTTTTCATAGGCCTGTTTGAGGGTTAGGACTTGGTTTTAGGGTTCAGGTTAGAATTAGGTTTTGGTTAGGTTTGGGGAATTAAAGAATTTTAAAAGAAATTATGGTATACTATAGTTTATTTTTGCACAATTTAAAACACAGAAAAGGCAATGAAAAAAAAAAAAAGAATAATGCAATACTGTGCAGGGAGAGGCAAAAAACCCAGAGGGCTTATATGAAGCCTCCACCTAATAAAATTATGACAAAGTTATTATGACAAAGTTATTAAAATGCAAAAATACAAAATGATAAACAACATTAGATAAAATAATACAAATGATAACAATCATTATCATTTTTGTTATCCTCTCAGACAGACAAAAAAAGCACAGGCACCCAAAGCTCTCGAATGATCCTTTTTTATAATCTGACAGAGCTGTAATAATTGAACTTTTAAAGGTCCAGGATACCAACAATGGTATACTGGACCAAGTCCAAAAGACTATCCCCAGCACATGGCCTCCAGTCCAGAGCAGGCAGACAAAATTGTCCCTGCAGTAATCTGCCTGACAGTTTAATTTAACCCAATGTTATTCCTTTTCATTTAAGCCATTGGGCACCTGAGTATTCAGTTTTGCAATCCAGCGTCTTTCTGCTGCCACTCTCTGGGCTGTTGACCAACCGGTTCTGGTTTCCAGTCCTGCAGTCAGCAAGTTATCAATACCATGTCCACGAAAATGCGTATAAACTTCTGTTGTTTTTTTTCCACAATTAATGTGGTAAACATGCTGTTTCAGCCGTTGTAGCAACTTGTTTTTGGTCTGTCCCACATACAGTTTAGTACAAAGTCTGCATTCTATTAGGTACACTAGATTTGAGGAGTTTAATTGGAAACTTTGCCAAATGGGAGCACGCAATTCTGTGTACTTATTTTCCACATATGTAAGTGATCGAAAAGGTATATTTTCTTTGTGCTGTTTTACACGCTTCAAAGAGGCATGAACCAGTAAGTCCTGCAGATTTTTGTTTCGTTTGAAGGCTGATACAATTTTGAAATCAGACCAAGGCTCTATAGCATCCTGAAGTAAATGAAAATTCTTTTTTGCAATAAAATTCATTGTCATTGAGTCTGCAGAGAAAGTGGTCACTAGGGGAACCACATTTTTAGTTTGTTCGACTCTGTGTATTTTTTGTCCCTCAGCCAGACCTTTTTGTACTTCAACTTTTATTGAACGTAAAAAAAAAGTCCTGGCATAGCCTCTTGTCCTGAGAGCTTTAAAAAGGGTTTTTGTTGCCACTTTGACGTCCTCTGGTCTTGTACATATCTTATGAAATCTTATTAGTTGGGATTTGATGATCCCCTTAAAGGTATGCTTAGGATGATGACTTGTTTTATGTAATAACACATGAGTGTCTGTTGGCTTAAAATACACTCTGGTTCCCAGTTTCCACCTGTATTCTCCCTCACAACAAATATTTGTGTATCTAAAAATTCAATGTGTTCAGTCTGTAAATTATATTTCACCTTAATTGAATTATGGTGTTCATTCAGGATGCATATAAAATGTTTAAAATCAGCCTCAGAGTGGGTCCAAACTCCAAATATATCGTCTAGATATCTAACATACAACGATGGAACCTTGGGACACTTGGGGAAGACAGTGAGCTCCCAGTCAGCCATATAAATATTGGCATATGCTGGAGCAAACTTCTTTCCCATAGCCGTCCCATGTACCTGTAAATAATATCT
This sequence comes from Cephalopholis sonnerati, assembly GCA_019142605.1. Classification (NCBI taxonomy): domain Eukaryota; kingdom Metazoa; phylum Chordata; class Actinopteri; order Perciformes; family Serranidae; genus Cephalopholis; species Cephalopholis sonnerati. Next base: position 40,162,731 of record JAGQAX010000010.1, on the reverse strand, counting down.
GGAGTCGAATTCAAAATCATTTCGTGTCAAACTTAGTTCCAAGAGAGAAAGGAGGGCCTCATCCAGCCTGGCCGGATCTGGATAGTCATTAAAAATCTGTCTCACAGCTTGCAAGCCCAGTTGGGTATCAATATTTTTATACAAGGCGTCTATATCAATAGAGAAGAGCATGGCTCTGGGTGGTACCTCCATGTTTTTGATCTTATTAACAAATGCATAAGTGTCCTTAATATAGCTGTAATGCTTCTGTGACAAAGGATTCAAAAAATAATCAATGTATTCTGCTACTCCATATGACTCACTTCCACAGTCCGAGACTATCGGCTGTCCCGGAGGGATTCGGTATGGAACCATCCACGTGCTTGGGTCCTTAGGGATTTTTGGGAGCAGATAGAGTTTCCGTGGACGGGGAGGATCTTGACCAAACAGGTAAAATTTTTGTTTGGAAGACATGTATTTTTGTTCATATAATCCCTCTACAATATTCCGGATCATGTCCTGTGTCTCGGACTGCATGGAGCGAGCCAGTGGCTCATAATGAATGGAATTATTTAATTGTCTATTTGCTTCTAGGAGATATTGTGATCTGTCCAAAAATACTATTTTTGATCCCTTGTCTGCAGGTTTTATAACTATGTCTGGATTTTTACTGAGCCTATGTATAGCTCTTCTCTGCTGACTGGACAGATTGTCTTTTCCAATATTTCTGTGGCGGATTCTTTCCAGCCCTCGGCGGTCACGACTGATTAAGTTCTTTATTGTTTCTGGGATAGAATCCCATTCAGGTTCCCATCGCGAGGGCTCGAAAAATCCCACTGGGATTGAATCTGTCACAAAATCAAAATCGTACAATAATTTAAGACGCCTATGATACTCATATAAATCCCTTCTGAAGTTGTTTTTATCAGTCCCTTGTGGTGTGGGAATAAAGGAGAGGCCCCTCTCCAACAACTCTTTTTCTGCCTCATTTAACACATACGTACAAGACAGATTAAGAATATTAGAGGATATGGGGGTGGGGACTCCCGGTCCCCCAATCTCTAGTTTAACTGTTTCAGTAAAAATGTTAAATGCCGTTTTGGTTGTCCAATGGACTGGGTCATGACTGTGCACAGTAAAAAGATGTTCCTCCACCATGTTTAGTGTTCTAAAATGTTCCAAAAGGAAAATGTTGGTCTGTTCTATTAACCATTGTACCCTCAATGGCTGTTTGTTTGAGCACTGTATGAGGGGGACAACGACCTGTGCATGGGGAAACACCCTGCGTGTCAATGCTACCAGCTGTTGGAATTGTTTCTTAATTGTTTCAATCAAATTATTGCGTAAACAATTGTTTAGGCCCACTGACAGTATCACTTTTTGAGTAGTGGTACAGGTGTCCAGTTTTTCCAAGATTCCTTTTAGATGGTGTATCTGGGCCCCAGGGAAACTATCAATTTGGACCGAGGAATAACTATGGGGAGGTATCCTGGACAAATTTCAGTCTCCCAACACCACCACTAGCCCCCTTGCTTCCAACGTCCAATTCCTAATTTTCTGGGAGGACGTTGGGTGGCGAGTCAGCCTCATCACCGGGTTTTGGGGAGCGAGTACTGTGGAGGGGGGGTGGTCCCGGTCACCGGGTGGGCTAGTGAGAGTGTCGTTTACATGGGCTGGACCCCCCACGCCTTCCTTAGCTCTCCCATGTATTGTAATCTGTCCAGAGCTCCTCTCCTCAATAGAGTCTGACACCAGCATTGCCACATTTGACAAGATGGCCTTTGTGCTTTCCAACATCACTGATTGATTTGTGTCACAGTCGTCATGTGATGAAATGTCATCTAGTGAACCCAAGTCAAAGGTAGGACAGGGAAAGGGATCTTCCATATCTGATGTCCCAAATAAGATGGACGGTCCACCCTGGCTCGTCTTCTGCACCATATCCAAATCCCCACCCCTCACCACATAAACGTCTAGCCCCCCATCCCCCACCACATGCACGTCTACCTGTGCATTCAACACTGTGCCCCCCCCAGGATTATTATTTCCAACAACAGTTCCAGCCCCAGACTGTGTGGGGGAAAGGTTGGCGTGAGGGTTGGGAGTAAGGGTGAGGTTAGGATCAGGGCTAGAAAAAAAAGGAAGGCCCTGATCAGGGGAGCAGGGTTGGTATTAGTCTGAGAGGGAGTAACAGGAAGAGGATTAGGTTTAGGCAGAGAGACAGGACAGTGGTCAGGGTCAGAACCTAAAGGCCTGGCAGGGTTAGGATCAGGAGTAGAGTCCAGGTCCCATGTGTAAGACAAAGCACGACGGGAGCGTCTCAGTCGGTTAATGCATGGAGGGAGGGCTTTTTGCGGGCCCTTAGGTGTCCCTGCCACAGGGGGCAAGATTGACAGCCCTCCCTGGCTCGTCTCCTGCACTATATCCAACTCCCCACCCCCCACCACATGCACGTCTGCCCGTACCCTCACCATCTCAGCCCCCCCCCAGGGGCAGTTCCTCCAACCCCAGTTTCCGCCTGAACTTGTGTCAGGGAAGGGCTGGGATAAAGGTCAGGAGGAAAGACATGACCAGGGACAGAACCAGAAAAAAGATGGCCGCCCTGGCCAGGGAGGGGGGCAGGGTTAGGATTAGGATCAGAGGGAGGATGAAGGTTAGGTTTAGGCAAAGGAACAGGGTGATGGTTAGGGTGAGGATTTGGAAGCAGGGCAGGGTTAGAATTGGGAAGATTAGGTTTAGGCACAGGGACAAGACGGTTGTCAGGGTCTGGATTTTGTAACAGGGAAGGGTTAAGTTCCGGGGCAGAGCCAGAGTCCCGCACGTGAGGCGAAACATGACGGAGGCGACTCAGTCGGTTCACGCAAGGCGAAGGAGCCTGCTGCGAGCCACTGAGTGTCCCTGCTGCAGGGCCCAACTCCGGCCATTCCTCATCCCTCCTTGTGGGGTCAAAACATGGCTCCGTCCCTATCTCTGTCTGTAGGACAGCTTGTTCTGTTTTGACCAAGGATGTTAAGCTCGTGATGGAGGATGCAGTCAATTTATGTTTATATCTTGCCTTTCCATGAGCCACTGCCTTCTGCAAGGCCACAGATTCGCAAGGAGGAAGATTTTGAATACTCTTTGCGATCACACTATCATAGTGTTCTTTTAGAGTGAGCATATTTTCCTGCATCCACCGATCGGTGTTGAGTTTAAATTTTTCACAAGTTTCTTCGCAAGGGGATGAGGGTTTGATGAATGCAGTCAGTTTCTTCACCTGTCTCAGCATTCCAATAGGGAATTGTCCAGTGACTTGGGTTTTTTCTATAATTTCAGCATGATGGAGAGCTTGCAACAATTTGAAATATCTCTTCTCCAATTTATTCTCCATGTCATGGCTAGGGTCAGGTGCTCTGAGTTCATTATCCCAAGTCACACTGTACCTTTTATGTAGCCTCCTTTTTCTATAAGGCATGGTTGATGATGTTTTTTTTACAAAGTGGATGATACAGTTTTACCAAAAAGTCACAAATTACACACAACACAACACTAACACAGACAGGGAAATTGCTAGAGATGCTGGTATTTTCCTGTTAATCCTTCTATTTTGCTTATATATAATAATACACTTGTGGGGCCAGTAATACGGCAGGACAATCTTTATTAAGTATATTCTTGTTCTTAATGATTTGTAATCGTTTTTACTAAAGATTGTAAATGTTTTTAAATAAAGGTTTTACAAGGATTTTAATAAAGATTTTAATGGATTTTTAATAATGTTTTTAAAGAGGTTTTAAATGGTTGACAAATTTATGGAGTGGTTTGTGACTTATGGTTTTTAAAAAAACCTTTATGTATGTCCAGATCTAGGCTGACACAAAAAAGTGTCCCCCACTTAGTATTTTCCAAAAATAAAATTATTGAACTTTTTAAACTTCTTGCACCTGGAAAAAGACCCAGCAGAAGACCAGGGTTAGTGTTAGGCATGTAGTTGAGATGGTTAAGGTTAGGGTACGGGGCCAGGAAATGCATTATGACAATGAGGGTCCTCACAAAGATAGAAGTACAAACGTGTGTGTGTGTGTGTGTGTGTGTGTGTTTTCCTTCATTAATAATGTTTAATGCTGTTTATGAGTCCTCTGAATGAAAACCTGAAGCATTCAACTCTAAAGTACTATTCGGATGGGATTAGTTTTACATAGGGATGTGGACCAATGTCAGTTCACCACAGGATGTCTGTAATATAAATGTCCGATTCGCACGGGACAAGAAATCTCTGTAATTCTACCAGAGATGAGAGTGGTAACTTGGTTTGCGCCCTGGCGTCACCTCCCTGTCAGCATATGTGTGCTACGTGGTGGAGGATGATGATGGAGCAGGGCATAAAGCATCAGCTGAAGGATAATAATAATTAATGATTAGTCCAATATGAAATGTTGCCCATGATCAGAATTGTGTGTACTTAACGATTAGCAATGTGGATTTATATTAGGCCTACCTAACACAACCAGAAGTCTTGTGGCTCTGAAAAGTGCTTTCTTTTTGATCTTTTTGATTGGTCTCCCATGTAGGGCTATGCAATCATTAGAAGAATGTCCGATCACAACTATCACGACTGCTGATAACACCAAATGCTTCTTCAAGCTCTTCCATCATCGAAAAAACACAGAAAATTAGTTGTAAATGCAGAAAAATGGTTGTAAACAGGACATGACGAAATATTTACATACATTTTTACAGAGGATTGTGTTCGCACGGGATTAATTTTACCCGAGTTTTTTTCTCCAGACCGTTTTACAGAAGGTAAAAGTCGCCGTAATTTTTACTGACATTATCCGTAATGATTACAGACATGGCACGTTCAGACGGGACTAAAATCCCTGGTAATAATTACTTTACCCCATATCTCCACGTTAAACTTATCCCATCCGAACAGGGCTTAATACTGCTTGTGTGAACAGGACTACAAGGGGTGATAGTGGAGAAAATGGAGGTGAGCCACTGTGTGTGAGAGCTGATCTAGCTCAGCAGCTTTGCTCTTTAGCTCAGCGACCCCTCTCCTGAAGCCCTCAGGTCCAACTTGTGTTCTCTGCCAGGAACTGATCTGCTAATTGACATGCTCTGCTGAATAGGTGAACTGCAGCTTGAAATTCTGCCCTCTGAACTCAAAGAAATGGCAGGCATGGTACATATTTTTGATCAGGACAACTCGGTATAAATGTCTGTCAGCACTGAGGGCTGTGGATTCATCTGCGATCCCAGAGGCTTTAGATACAGCTAACGTAGTAGTCCACGGGGAGGAGTCACTGGATCCTTCAGGACATCTAGACATACACTGCAAGGTTTTGTGTCACCCAGCTAAATTCTTTTCTGTCTTGTTCTCTTCTCAGTGAAGGTTAGTGTCTGAGAGTTTCACTTCCCCACAGCAGATAGAAGCAATACCCTGATCCAACCCCAAACTCTTCCCACTGTTATTTTTTTACTTGCTGATGTGCTGTAAATTTGCATGTTTTTGTTGACCTTGCACTTGTGTGAAAGAGGAACCAGGAAATATGTGGACAAATTGATTGATCGCTGTATTTGAGAGCAGAAGTTTCCAGTTCTGCCTTAATGAAACAAGAGGAGCCTCAACTCAACAGTGTGTTTAACCCTTGTTTACAAAATGAAGTGATTCATGTGTCACAAAGGGGATAATTAAAAGGTAAAGGCTATTTTCTCCCTGGTGCAAATATCAACATATTGCCATTTGGACTGGGGTACATTTAGAAGCGGATGCTATTTGTACCCTGGCATATATAGCAGTGTATGCTATTTACACCCACCCGGGTGCAAATAGCAATTTATGCTATTTGTACCCCTGTACAATTAGAAGTGGATGCTATTCATACCCTGAATTATAGCGATGTGTGCTGTTTATACCAACTTTGGTGCAAATATTTGTACCCTTGTATTTAGAGCAATCTTTTTTATTTACACCCTAATTTATGAAAAAAGTATAGCTAATGCTATGATCTAAAAAGAGTGCATTGCTTCATATTCCTTTTTGTATGGTTCAGAACATTTTAATTACAGATTTTACAACCTTTTAGGTTGGGAGTTTTTGCAATATGTAAATTTGAATCTTGCTCAGTAAAGAACATCAGAGCTGTGCCCAGGATTTTGCTCACTGCTCTTTGACCTGACTTGAACTGACCTGCCCCGAATGTGACCTGAGGTTACGTCACTCATGCATAATTAGGCTACAGTTGTCTGGGTGCACAAAGGTGAAGTGTGCTGGTCTTCTTATGAATGCTTCAATCATTGGAACAAAAGGCAAATTGCAGAAATACTTTGTCATACAAAGTTTGATGGAGTGTCAACCATATATTGGACAATATGGAGATATTTGCATCTTGAAAGCCGATAGACAGGGAGAAACACACGCAAGCCTAAAACATGGTAAGATACGATATTCCTCACTATATGAAGTGACTGATAACAAGATCTGTATAATGGATTGTAAGGAAATTTGTCAGGTTTTTATTTTGTAGACAATTGATCTGTATTTATAGTGTGATGCGATGTCAGCACAATGATATGTTTGGTATCATCAGAAAGCTCCAGTCCTGCGCTTTCATGTGATATGCGTGGCATTTCTGTGTGACCATTTGCAAGTAATCCATCCAAGAGTAATGTGTGTGCAAAGCTGTATGAAAGCTTTGTTATACATAATTTTAGTGTAACTTTATTTTTTTTTTCCTGGTGAAAACATTGGACTACTGACAAGTGCTTGTCGGAAAGCCACGCTTCCGCTGTTTCATGTGATATGAGTGGCTTCTCGCTATGATGAACAGTTGCGGAGAAAATCCATAGAGAAGAACAGGTGTGAATTTGGACGTACTTTGCATCGTTCGGGCCCATAGGGTTAAAAGAACGATCGCTCAGAAATGTAGCCTACAGCAATCTGATAAGCCACTTCAGACTGAAAGGGGCATTTTTTTTGTTTTGTTTTGTTTTTAAGATTATTTTGGGGGCATTTTGCCTTTAAATGATAGGATAGTTAAGTGTGAAAGGGGGAAAGAGAGAGGAAATGACATGCAACAATAAGCTGGACTTGACCGAACCGCTGCAGCAACAGTCTCCATACATGGGGTGCCTGCTCTATCCACCAAGCCACTTACACCCCACAGTGGTGTGTTTTCTGCGCTGTCATTGTCACAGTGAAATTTCCATCAAACAAACTGGTGGTTGTACACATTTATTGAACAAAGATTATGGGAATAACGCACAGCTTTTACACTTAAAAAATCATCAGAACACATATCAGAGCAGAAACATTCCTAAATTCTTCACTTTCTGTTGACATGAAAGGTGAATGTCCGACATTTTTTGTACGCGCAAAGTTTGTTGTCATACTTCATACAGGGGTGCAACTAGCCCAGCTGAGAGGCCAAGGCTATTTGTACTGGGGTGCAAATAGTCACTCCGTAATTAAAAACACATTTGCAGTACAATACAATGCATTGACCAGTATTGTCTATGACACATCTTGGTCAGGGGCAGCTTGTATGGTAGCCTCGGCCACCAGTGTGTGAATATGACTCGCACTGTAAAAAGTGCTTTGAGCCAGCAGATGACTAGAAAGGTGCTATATAGGTGTAAGTCCATTTACCACCACTTACTACCCAGGGCAGTGGCAGTCCCAGCACACTTAGTGCCCCCCCTATAATGTGGTGTGTGCATTTTGTAGTCTATTCTTTAAGTTGTGCATTTACACTTACCTGTCCTGTCCTGTGTCCACTCCAGGGTGTTCGGGTACGAACACCGCTATGAACGTTCCAGGTAGGACCAAGTGTCAGGATGGGAGAGGGGGGTGTTAGCAAATTGGTGTGCATGTTTATGAATTGATATTAGCTTTATTAGTGTATTTTGGGGGGGTAAGTAGTGGTAGGCATTTACGGTAAATATTGTGTGTTAATTATATTTAATATTTATATTCTTTATGTTAAATACAGAAGAGACATCATATGCGTGAACACCTGTTCATGGAAGGATCCTAGATGATAGAGGGTGACACAGTATATAAGGTGCCAGTCTCAATCTTGCTGGTCAGATACCAGATCCCTGTACTCACACTATGTCTATTTGCTGCTATTGTTTAAATAAACAACCTGTATCCACCTGTCATTTATGATCTGTATTATCCAGCCTCTAAACAGTCATTCTAACAAAGACTGATAAGACAGAGCACTGATGAATGTCAATCAGACTTAGGCTACATAAAATCATATTGTTTTCATTTCTTTTCCTTCCAGCCTTATTTAAATGCTATTTGTAATGTGTTTCATGATGATCCCGATGAAGGCCACAAGCCAAAACAACCCGGTCTCACGCCGAAGTCATTGATGTCCGGCGCTTGGTCAGTGATTTCCAGTGTCAGACACCAACCAAAAAAAAGGCTGTCCTTTCACGTTGGAATGATACATGGCCGGTCGCCATTATTGCTTAACTACGCTGGGGAAAACACAGCGGGACACCAATGAAAGTTAAACAGCGGAAGTCCAACTAGGGCAGGTGGGAACAACAACCACCAACTTTCACCTGTGAGGCTGGTGTTCGCTTCCTGTAAGATGGTAAAGAAAGATGAGAATGTGTTGTCAAAATGTGTTGGTCTTGCAATAAAGTTCTAAATACTACATCACAGATACTAACAAATGCAAACGGTACACACCAAACAGTAAAAAACGCAAGATACAGTTAACGTAGTAAATAAAAATTGGCCTTTAAAGGCTAACTTTAAATAATCTTATGTTTTAGGTTAGCTAATTATTATGGGATAATGATAGGCCAAAATGCTTAAACATTCTGTAACAGTAAAACAAGTAGAGAGGAGTAAAAATGTCAACAACTGACTAAGAAATGTGTGTTATATAGCATTATCCAACCATCTAAAGTCTGCAAACATCAGCAGCCACAGCTACTGGAAATACCAGACTGGGTGATGGTGTAGCAGAACCCACCCTGAGTGTTCTGAACTGAGCAAGCTTGTGTTTTGTTACTTATGAATTCAACTTTTCATTTAAAAGATAAAGAATGTGTTATTACCTATGCCTCAAGCAAAGCAAGTTTTCAATTTTCTTCTCTTTTCGGTTGGATTCTCTGGATCAACATGACAGAGAGAGAAAAGATGGTGGGGAATGAATGTGTAGGTGAAGGCATGGAGCTGAGCAGGAGGAAGATAAGAGGACTAAAAGGTTGAAGGCAGGATTTATATGTGGAGGTAGATCCAGGTTGTGTTCTTCCATTGGTCTACGAATGGAAGTTTGACTTTAGGATTTTGTTTTTTCTGCCCATGTCTTATTTCCTTCCAGCACAGATGCTGAACATGCATTGAATGTAAAATGTCTTCTCTGACTTGTCAGTTGGTTTGATATTTTACTGTTTTGCACTACTAAAAAAGAAAAGGAGGAGCACCCACTAGCTCACCTAGTAAAGCAGGCACCCCATGTACAAAGGCAGTGTCCTTGCTGCAGGGCCCTTTGGAAAGGGATAAACTTGTAACATGGAGCAGAAAGGGTTGTTATTGGGTGGTATCAGGAGTTCCACTGAGTTTTAAATTAAACCAGGGCTCAATAATATTGTGTTCATATGTTGATAATGATGCTCCAATACTTATGGTTGGTGGAGTGATGAAAGACAAGGGACAAGAAAACATTCAGAGAAGAGGGGCTACTCTCAAAGAAAGTGTTCCTGAGTAGTTTCGTTTAAGCTTTGGTTCTCAAACCAATGATAGAGTGTGCATTAGTTGTGAGAGAGAGTGGACAAACACTGTAGTTTTGTTGCTGGAGGATGTGAATGAATAAAACATGAGAGGGAAGAACAAAAATAAGCATGGAGAGGAAGATATGCAGAAGTGGTCAGGAATGTTAAGCAGAAATGAAAGCTGGAGGATGGAGAACTGCTTAGGAGACTGGAAATAACTGTTGTTCAGCTGTAGCATTTGTACATTTGTACAAGACATGCAACATGTTCAGGTTAGGTAGGTTCTCTATGGCAAATGTTATAGTTGTGTCATGTAAAAGATGTGTTTCTCGTCACATGAAAGAAATTTGCTCTCTAGTCTTTTGTTCTAAAATCTGTAATAAAAATGTGTTTTGTTTTGATTCGATACATTATTGAAACTGAACAATGCTGAATTTAGTTTGGAGACAGCTTATAGTGATGATGATGATGATGTATGTGTGTAAACTATAGTTGTGTAATGCAGTGGTTCCCAACTGGGGGGTGGCAGTCCAAAAGTGGGTTGCAGGTCCATTCTGAATGGACCACAAGTAACTTGTCAACTTTGTTAAAAATACACTTTATATTAAAGTACAATGCATGTGTGGCAGAGCTTTGAATTTGAAGAGGTGTGTCCTGCTGTAAAGTGAGTGACTAACGGACAACTACTTGGCAGAGACAGTAAACCACCTCAATGGCATGGCCAAATGCAAGTTTGATGCTGCATTTATTCAACTTTGTGGACCTTAAACTAATGACTGAGAAGTACACTTTCTTGTACTTCTGCTTCTTATACTTCTATTTATGTACTTGATTTGGCTTTTACTGTATGGCAACACTCAGGCGTTTTAGCTTGTGCATGTGTGTATCATGGCCTCTGTGTGTATGTGTGTGTATATATATATATATACATATATACATATATACACCGATCAGGCATAACATTATGACCACTGACAGTTGAAGTGAATAATATTGATCATTTCATTACAATGCAATGTTCTGCAGGGACACCTTTGGTCCTAGCATTCATGTAGATGCCACTTAACACGCACCACTCTCCAAACACCATTACAGACCAATACCCCCCTCATGGCAACGACACTCTCTGATGGAAGTGCACCCCCAGGCAGGACAATGCACCATGCCACACCACAAAAACTGCTCAGGAATGGTATGTGACTAAGAGCTCAAGGCGTCAACCTGGCCTTCAGATTTCCCAGATCCCAATCCAATAGAACATCCATTGGGCATGCCAGTACCTTTCCTCACAACCCACTGGACTTGAAGGATCTGTCAACAACACCTTGGTGCCAGACAACACAGAACATCCCCAGAGGTCCTGTGACCATGCCTTGACAGGTCAGAGGCTCCACCGTAGATCAGACTTGGCTTTGACCCGTCGAGGCATGGAAATAGACCTCTGGGGTACTGGTTTGTCCCACAGATGCTTGATCAGATTGGAATCTGGAGAATTTGAAAGCTAGATTGATGCCTAAAGCTCTTTGTCACGTTCCTTGGGTCATTCCTGAGCAGTTTTTGCAGTGTGGCATGGTGCGCTGCCTTGCTGGAGGGGTACTTCCATCAGGGGGTACTGTTGCAATGAGTGGGGGTACTTGGACTAGGGAAACAATGCAGAGAGTGAGAAGAGCACAGCTTTTAGAGGTTTAGGCAGTTTTGAAGAGGGAGGGATTTCTTGAAGGTGGAGAGTAAGGAGGCATCTCTGATGTCTTCAGGGAGTGAGTTCCAGAGGGTGGAGCAGCAGTGGAGAAGGCCCTGTCCCTCCAGGTGAAGTGGTTAGTCCTAGTGGGGGGGACAGGAGGTTGGCATCAGCAGACCTGAGAATGTGGGAGGGAGTGTGCCGGTGGAGGACCTCAGACAGGTATGGAGGAGCCAGGTTGTGGAGGGCTTTATAGGTGATGAGGAGGAGTTTGAAGTGGATACACTGTGGGATATTAATGACACGACCAAACTAGGACTTGAACCCAAATGCACGACTCAGGAGACAAAGTACAAATAAACAATCTTTTAATAACAAAGTATCAAAGGAAAATCACTCTTACGGAGGAAAATCTCAAAGTACACAAATAAGGATCACTCTCTGGGAGGAAAAACTACTACGACTATGAACGACGGCAAGACAAAGTATCAAAATAACATAAGGTAAGTCTATAGCAAAAACAAAGCAAACTATCAAAGAATACAAAACCTGACAAGACAAGGAAACGTGGCATGGGCTGACGTGGGTTCTCTTCAGGGGCGGAGCCAGGGAGTGGCCAGTGGTGGCCAAGACCACCATTAATTAATCTTCAGCCACCACCCCGGCCACCCCCACCACCGCTTTGCTGGCAATTTTTTGGCAGAACCATTTCTGTACGAATGCGTTCCCACAGGGAAGCAATTCAACAGCGCACCTCAAACAAGTAGTTCTCCACCAAAACTGATGGTGGCGGTAATACGCTCAACTTGAATGTCAACCACCAACACAATTACAGAAGAAGTAGTAGTAGTTGTGGTTCACTTGCGCTACGAGTGAAGATGGCAACAGACTCTCCACATGCAGTAGGAGGAGGTCTTTTTTCCCGCTGGCAGAGAAGATGTCGGAAGTAAGTTAACAAGCGGAATGAAGTTTATTCTCTATGTTTGAAATGTTTCTTGTCTTAATGTATGTATATTGTTGCCGGCATGCTGGAGTTGAAACGGATATGGCAGAGTTTGCCAATTTAGGCTGTTAACGGTATGAAAGTTGTAAGCTATGAACAGCTTCACTGTGTCACTGCTACTTAAAGAAAATATTCATTTTTAAAATGCCCCAGCATCATAGAAGGCTATTAAACCTGTTAAGCCCGAAGGGACTCTCGGGCTCAGACATCACCACTTCACATACAAAGTATGGAACAGTGAAAGAATATAGTGATGTTGCTCATCAAATGAAACAGCGGAACCTGGGCTACAAGGCTATACAAACCGCTTTTACAAGCTCCAAACACAACTGAAATAACAGCTAAATGAATGACTACATGTCAGCACAGATGCGTCATCCCACTCGCCACATTTCTGGCTACAGCACCGTGGCACTTCATTCATAACACACGACATATACCTCGAATGAAAGCTGAGACTCTACACTTTCCGCACGTACACGCCAAAGCACTCTACACGGAAGCATGTGAGAGACAGAGGCCAAAGAATAACAACAACAGCCAAACAACAGTTATAACATCTCTCTTACCTTTGTTGTTTTGCCGTGAAAAGTTTATGTTACCTGTAAATCCACACTCGTTTCTGTTAGACCCACTCCTTGTGTTACATTCAAATGTGTCCGGGTGTTTCTGACGGACTTTAGGACCCGGGGGGGAGCGTTACAATCTCCCTATACAGCAGCCTGCCCCTCCCCCACAACGGCGTTCTGCTGACTCTGATTGGCTGACAGTGCTGTCAATCTAACTCTGGTGGGTATAGCTTCATTCTAGTGGCTCTAACGAATCGAATGAGGTGTCGTTCACTCAAATCGACCAATCCGTTGCGGAGATAATATATATATATATATATTTTTTTTACCAAAGGAATACCTTTGTAATGCTTGCTCATAATGTAAAGGTTGCTGTATTTTGGTTTGTCACCCGTCAGGCAAAACGAAGAGGAAAATTACTTCCACTTCATTAGTAGTGAGTCCAGTAATGAGAGGAGGGAAAGTGGTGTGGAGAGGGAGATGCAGGATGATAGTGATGAGCCAGAGTCAGACAGTGAAAGAAAACGCTCACCAGTTGCTCTTCATGGAAGTGAATATACAGGTACAATTCACCACCTGCCTTATGCATTAAGCTTAAGTACTTCTAGGATTCTACCATATCAGTGAAAAAAAGTTACTCAGCTTAAAATGTGGCATGCTGACAACTTTAACTTTTCTATCTTTACCAACAGATGATCGACTTAGCCGGTTGTGAGATTTATCACCAATTAAAAAGGCACTAATTTCACAACTGTTTCAGATCTTTTTTTAAATTAGTTTAGGAATACATTAAAAAGCTTATGTGGGTCTTCATGATGTAATTCTACATGGCAGTCACTGCCTGTATAAGTAAATGAGTGAGTGACCAAGAAACACTACTAGATCTACAGCAACTTGCCACACAGGAAAAAATAAGATATCAGTTTCTGTGCCACCCCTGTGTGAGCAATGGTCTCAGTCTGGCCACCCCTACGAAAATTTTCTGGCTCCGCCACTGGTTCTCTGGCTTGACAAGACAAGACGAACTGGCACAGGACAAAGGGAAACACAGACTATATATGCACCCACACACACACACACAGTAATGGGGAACAGGTGGAAACAATCAGGGCAGGGCAGACAATTAGACCAGTGGGAAACACAAGGGGAAGGAGTAAGTTACCTGAAACGAGAGGAGAGTTAGATTTCAAAATAAAACAGGAAGCCACGAGACAACATAGACACAAGACAAAAACTGAACATAACTTAACATGACTTCTTGGACGTGACACTTAATAGTAATAAAGCAATCTTCCTTCTTGTTATTTTTATTTCTATTCATTTTCAGTAAACAACTGTTATAATTTGAAATGTGAATGTTTACTCTTGTTGTCATAAGCATTTAAGCTCCAGCAATCAGTGTTTAGATCATCTAGAAGTACTGTTGATGTTGCAGGTAATGCTGATGTTATGTATAAGGGTTACATAGTAAGTTGATGTAATTACTCCATTGCTGGAACTTAATTGTGTTTGCTGTTTTTCTGCCCTCTAGTGGTCACTGGTCATAACTGATTAATACAGATGTAATAACATGTATAATATCACATCCTTCTCAAATAAATTAATGTTGTAACAGCTGTAATGAAATATATTATTATGACTTGGAGGAATGATAAGCCATCTTTACATTCCATGCCATTATACCACTATTACTACTACTACTACTACTACTAGTAATAATAATAATAATTAAAGCTGCAAGCAGCGTTGAACGGGCCCTTGCACCTTCACGCAACTAGAGGGCGCTGGCAGGATGCCGGCTCATGCCACTGTTCATTCCTGTCAAAGGCAGAGCCCTCATGCAGGAGCTACACGTCATATCCCTCAAATCATACAAAGACATGTCATTTTGCCACTAGGTGGCGCCGTACTAATAACCAAGTATTGGCATATAGATGTGTTCAGGGCAGGACTGTCATCAATCCTGTGAAGTTTGGGGAAGATTGGAACATGTACGGTCAAGTTGTGAAGCAGTTACAAGCAAATTCAAAATGGCGGACATCCTGTTGGGTTTGGCACATGGCTGCAAGAGGCTTTTTTGCACGTCTTTCAGTGATACATGTGCCTCCCAGGTTTCCTACATGTAGGTGAAAGCAGCTTCGGGGGATTCTTTATTGAATATTTGTAGGGGGCACTGTTGAGCCATGTTTGCACATCAAAGCACAAAAATCACATCAGACAACGCAATGTGGGTCCTATCATTTGTGTGCCAAGTTTCATGACTTTACAAGCATCCCTTACCCCTCAAGAACAACTTTGTGTTTTATGGCGAATAAGGCGTTGCCACAGTGACAGCTGAGGAAAACTCAAAAGCTTCTGGTGTGATCATCATCAAGGTCTTGGGACTATGTCTCACCAAATTTAGGTGGTTGATATTAACCTGGTAGAGACATGAAAGAATGAAAGCAGTAACTTTCTGCAACCAGTAGGCGGCGCTATGACAGTGATGAAAAATTCTGCTGTCAATGTTTTCAGGGCTGGACTGTTATCATCTGTATGAAGTTTTGGAAAGATATGTCCACCTAGAGTCAAGTTACACAACTTTTGTAATCATGGTGAAACATCAAAGTTTGCCGCCACCTGGTGGCCAAAGCATTTAACGATCTACTAATCTTTTGATAGCTTTTGATCACAACGTTGTCTAGATGGCACACAGTGATTTTGAAGTCGTTCTGATTAATCCTATAGGAGGAGTTTGTTAAAATACAACACGTGCAAAAAGCCAAAAATGGCCACAAAATTCAAAATGGCCGACTTCCTGTTGGGTTTGGTCTAATGGTGCAAGAGGCTTTTTTGTGCGTCTGGGTGTGATACATGTGTGTACCGATTTTCGTGCATATCGGTGAAACGTCCTATGGGGGTTACTTTTATGAATGGGCGTGACCAAGTCATGTAGCCACGCCCATCAACGAAACTCATATCACATGTTCAGGCCTGGACCGTTAATACACATATGAAGTTTCAGGCAGATATGACCACGGACACTGAAGTTAAGGCCATTTTTATGCGTTTTGGCAAAACATCGACTTTGCCGCGCTCTGGGCGCAACGCCGTTTGACGATACGTCACAATCTTCATAATATAGCATTACCAAGGTCTTGAGGCCTCTCTGACCAAATTTGAGGTGGATATGCTGAACGTGCTAAGAGCTGCACCTCAAAGTCTAAAACGTGGCTTTTTCTGTTTCCAGCAAGGGGTGCTATGACATATACAAAATTTCTGCATGTAGACGTGTTCAGGGCGGGACTATTATATATCCAGTGAAGTTTGGTGCAGATCAGACCATTTACCCCAAAGTTATAGCAATTTCGTTTTTCATGGCGAGACATCAAACTTCGCCGCCACCTGACGGCCAAACCGTTTAACAATCTACTAATCTTTTGATAGCTTTTGATCACAACGTTGTCTAGATGGAACACAGTGATTTTGAAGTTGTTCTGATTAATCCTATAGGAGGAGTTTGTTAAAATACAACACATGCAAAAAGCCAAAAATGGCCACAAAATTCAAAATGGCCGACTTCCTGTTGGGTTTGGTCTATGGGTGCTGTTGGATTATTGTAAAAAAGTTATATATTGATCACTGTACCCATTCTCTAAGCAGGTGAAAAGCAGAACATATGAAGCTATTACAGACTGGAAATTGACTGTGTGTTATAAGAGCTTAGTGGAAAATTACTAGGTGGAGGACAGACAGGGCCTTGGAAGCAGGAGGCCGCAGGCGCCATCACCCAGAGATTAAAAAGAACACCAAGACAATAACTAATATCTTATAAGCACAGAATGTCCTAGGATAGTGAGCTTTCTTGCACATTACTGACAACAAGTTCGTATACACAGCTGATGCTGAAGTCACGCTTTGGTAGCGTGCATCTTCTCGTTTAACCTTGTTTTGCAGGAGCAGTTGACGTGAAAGCAGTAAGGCGTGGTGGAGTCAGAAGGAGGGAGCGGAACTGCAGCGGAGAAACAGCCAATCATCTTGCGTGCACATTTCATAACTGTAACGCTTTAAAGGACTGGGTGAGGGAAACATAGGGTGTCAGACTTCGTGCCCTGACTCGCTGTTGTTGTTGGTTAAGGCAAGAGGATCAGACCCAGAGCTCTGTATCTCGTAATCTTTTTGATTTTGGAATAAATAGAAGTTAAGTGAGACCATCTACTCTCCTGTTATTCTTCATCAAACGAACATGTGGAGTTGTCTAATGTTATTTGTGATTGTTTTAAGGAAAAAGAAAAAGAGACACCTCCAGCAGTGCAAGAGGCTTTTTTGTGCGTCTGGGTGTGATACATGTGTGTACTGATTTTCGTGCATATCGATGAACGTCCTATGGGGGTTACTTTTATGAATGGGTGTGACCAAGTCATGTAGCCACGCCCATTAACAAAACTCATATCACATGTGCAGGCCTGGACCGTTAACAAACATGTGAAGTTTCAGGCAGATATGACCAAGGACACTGAAGTTAAGGCCACATTTATGCGTTTTGGCAAAAAATTGACTTTGCAGCGCTCTGGGCGCAACGCCGTTTGACCGTACATCACAATCTTCATAATATAGCATAACCAAGGTCTTGAGACCTCTCTGACCAAATTTGAGTTGGATATGCTGAACGCGCTCGGAGCTGCAGCCTCAAAGTCTAAAATATGGCTTTTTCTGTTTCCAGCAGGGGGCGCTATGACAAATACGAAATTTCTGCATGTAGACATGTTCAGGGCGGGACTATTATATATCCAGTGAAGTTTGGTGCAGATCAGACCATTTACCCCAAAGTTATAGCAATTTTGTTTTTCATGGTGAGATGTCAAACTTCTCCATCAAAAAGCCGATACGCCCCTCAACAGGTAGCTGAGCTTTTGATATCTTTTGATCACAAACTAGTCTAGATGGTACACAGCAAGTTTGAAGTGATTCTGATTAATCCTGTAGGAGGAGTTCGTTAAAATACAACACGTGGAAAACGCCAAAAATGGCCGCTAAATTCAAAATGGACGACTTCCTGTTGGGTTTGGCCTATGGCTCCAAGAGACTTTTTTGTGCGTCTGGGTGTGATACATATGTGTACCGATTTTCATGTATGTCGGTGGAACCTGCAGTCGGGGCCCCTGTTTAAGGTCCGTGGCCCCGCCATTTTATCCTGCCCATCGCCGCAAACCATAATACACGTACATTTTCACTGCGACTGATGCGACCGCCAAATTTGGTTTGTTTTTGAATATGATAAAGCCCTCAAAAAGCAAATTCATTTGGAGGAAAAATAATAATTCCTTCAGTTGGATGGATGGTGATCGGGCCCTAATCATAAAATATTAAAACAAATGATGAGATATTTTGCTCCAAATTGATGAATGGGACTGTGAATGAATCTCCGAATAGTCCTACCTGAGGAAGACTTTGATTTGGTTCTAAATCTGCTGCAAAATAGAAGATATTAGAATTTAAGGATGTTGGGATTCACTGGACCACAGATGATTGTCATTTGTTAAAATCTAAACTGGACATGTGAAGGCTTTTCCCCCTGAGATGGAAGACCTCATATTCTTTGTTCTTAAACAAAGAAGTTACCTGACACCCATCTCAGCAGGATGCCCACCTCACACCTCTTTGAGAGACATGTCTAAAAAGTGATTGGTCAGTACTGTTACAGTGCCATGTGACTCAGTGATGTCATCAGACACACTGTAGGAGTTGATTTCCATTCACTACAGTCTCTCTCTTAGCTCTTGGGCGGCAAGCCGCTCACACCTCTTCCCTTCTGGGCCCTGGACCAGCCCAGAGGTGCTCTTCGTCCCGAACCATCAAGGGGGGGACAATTGCTCCACAGACTTTGTTCCCTTTTCTCCTAAGACTCTCATGCCCTCGCTCAAGGCAGGCGCATAACTTCTACCAGAGAGGTTAGAAGGGCAAACACAAGGTTTGCAACTAACTTCCCAGCAATAAGGAGAATCAAGTTGAGTTAGCATCCCAACATCTAACTCTGCAAGGACCCCGAGCGACCGGCTTCCTCGGATCTGCACCTTTGGAACAAGGACACAACAAAGACTGCTTCTAGAGCCACAGCTCTTTCCAGCCTTCTTCACTGGCTAACAAGGACAGCATGCCTCAAACCAACTCTTCCCTCAATCCATTCAGGATTTGGTAACGTAACAACCGGGCATAGCTTTATCACAGCTGTACAGGCTAAGCAAGACTGTTTAACTTGTTGTTTGTGATGTAATGCTGTTTATTGAGTTATTGTTGTGATTGTCTGCAATTAGGTTATTGATTAGTTGGTTTTAACGCGCGAAGTCATGTTTAGTTTGCTAATCCTGCTCACAGACAACGTCTTGCATGTAACTAAACATCTTCTGCACTAATCTAGACCCTTTGTAACACTAATCGCATTCACATAGACTCACTTACAGACAGGCTTTCAACAGAGCTACATCCAAGCAGGCAGCTCAAAGTTCCCGCTTCTTTTCTTTTGTCTTTGTCCTGACCATACAGTCAGACAAACACCTCCCCCGATCTGAAGCCAGCTTTGGTCCGGCCATCTTGTAGGTTTCTGTTGTCAGCCATTTTGTTTTGTAGGCCAAACGGCCCTTCGATTACCACACCCGCCTTTGTCTTTCTCTCTCTCTCGCACACACACTCACAGACACACACCTACACGTGTATACACACACACATATGCTTGTATATAGTTAGTTAGGATTTGTGTGTTTTGGTTTTGCTTTGCTTTACTTTATGAATAAATATATTTTTGGAATTGTACCTGCTGTCTGTTTAATGTTGTACAACGGTGAATGAATACTCAACCTCTGCTACGTCAAGAACTCCGAAATCCTTCAGGGTTTATTATTAATTTGGTTATGGTTGTTAATTTAATTATTAATCAAATTCCCAAATTAATAGTTTCGTGAACTTTATGAGACTGATATCATTAATTGGCTATCATTTTTCCCTTTTCGGGAATGGTGCCCCACGAGGTGATTTAATGTTAATTAAGTCACGTTATTTAACATAATTAATAATTATTTCTAATAATTATTAATTATTTCTGATAGCCAATTTGAGCCTATTAGATTCTCTACATTAATGGTATCGCCATACAAAGCCTACAAGTGTGGATTCCCAACATTTTGGTGCCCCTTGATGAGGCCTAGTATTATAATTTACAATTATAGCTGCTGCGCAGCGATGGGTCGGGTCCGGGCATTTTTAGGCAATTCTGCGCAACAAGCAGAAGAATAGGAAGACATCAAGGAAGTTAATATTACAATCTGCATTTAGCATCAGCTGAGTCATTTTGCAGGTTGCATCATCTGGAAATTGTATTGCAGCAATTGAAAAGTAAAAGTGGTTGAATATTGGAATAAATTTGCAAAGTACACTTTTGTATCAGTGGAAATCACTACACAATAATAAATAAATAAATAAATATTGGTGATTTGTTTTTAACAATAAGTGCTTTGCTTCACAAGAGAAAATCCGATTCAAAAATACCACTCTTAAAGTGACTGCAGTTGTTCTGAAAATATACATATTGCATCTAGACAGCATTGAGATGTTGGTTGTTTTTTTTTTTTTTTTAATATATTTTTGGGGCTTTTTTGCCTTTAATGGAAAGTGAGTGTCGCAAGAGTCAGAGAGGGGGATGATACACAGGAAAGAGCCTTCCAACGCAGGATTCAATCCGCAGCCGCTTGCATTGAGGGCTGTAATTTCTTTCATGGAGCGGCTGCTCTACCAACTGAGCTAAACACCGCCTCCATGTTTTATTTTTAAGAATGATTGATTTGCTTCATAAGTAAATAACTGTTGTTTAAAATACCATTTTTGCATTGATTCTGATATGTATTCGTTAAACATCATCTACCATGACTCTAAAATTTTATACATCTGTTTCTCAAAGACTCTTTGAAGTTTTGATGTGTCATACTCATCCCCCTTGTTGGGTCTTGAACCCAGAGTGCTTGGCACTGTGATCCAGCTCCTAACTCACTGAGCTAATTGTCTGGAAGTGAGACCTGGTGTGTGGCTTCTCAAATAGACTCAGGAAGTCACCGACCGGGCTGCAGTTGTTGTGGCAGATTTCAAAAATAGTCAAAATGTCACAAATTCTATTATCTAAACAAAAATCTGACAATACATAAATTGTATCTAGACAGCATGGACATGTTGGTGATTTGTTTTTAATGATAAGTGTTTTGCTTCACAAGAGAAAATGTGATGTTTAAAAATGCCACTTTTACATTGACTCTAGTTGTTCCCATGAGAGCAGAATTCAAAATGTTCTAGAAAATTCAGTTTTGGAGATAAAATTTTTTTCAGGAAGATTGAAAATGTATTTAGAAAGAATTGGATGGTATATGTTTACAGTAGTGTTTACAGTCAAACGTTTTCATGCACTGTAGGCCCAATTTTTGATAAATCAAAAATCCGTGAAACAAGTTTTGTGGAGGACAGTCTGGAGATGCCCTCTAGCAAGTTTGGTGACAATTGAGCAAAAATTGTGGGAGGAGATACGTTTTATAAGTTTTACAGTTTTTGAAAAAAACAGAGTGATGGACTTCATAATTTGTAATGAGTCTGGGTCGGACATTTCTGTAAAGTTTGGTGAGTTTTTGCCCATGGTAAGTATGATTTCCTAGGAAGAAGAAAGAAAGAAAGAATTCTTCCAATTACAATAGGGTCCTTGGCTGCTTAGCAGCCCGGACCCTAACAAGGAGTATAACTTTACATTAGGATTAGGATTTTTCTTGGGAAGGCATCATGGAAAAAAGCTAATTTTGAATGCTGATTAAACAAAGTGCATGTTACTCACAAAACCCAAGTTGAAGCTTGCAAATCTCCTGACTATTGTTGCACTAACAAGAGCATAGTGTGTTAAGTCTTATAAACACCTGGGTATTGTGTTACACAGTTGTCTTTCTTTTAAGCCACACATTGAACTACTTGTGAAAAGGCTGAAGCTGAAACTAGGTTTTTATTTTAGAAATAGGTATTGCTTCTCTTTCTTGGCCAAAAAACTCTGATCTCTGCTATGCTCTTGACTGTGCTCGATTATGGGGATGTGAATGCACCATGTCAGTGTTTGTGTGCTCTGGACTCTGTATCATGGTGCATTGAAATTTATTATCAACTGTAACCCTTAACTCACCACTGTATTCTGTATGTTCAGGTGGCTCTCTTCAAAATTTCACAGACTTTTACATTGACATTCTCTTGTTTACAAAGCTATTCTTGGCCTACTTCCAGCATATTCATGTGTGTGTCTCCTTATATGTGGAATCTTCTGCAGAAGGACTTAAAGTTGCATTCATTGGTTCCTCTCTGCCATTTCAAAGCACCGTTGAAGGATTTTTGTACGCAATCATCTATACGCCAATGACAGGGTGTATTTTAGCTGGTCTATGTAATTATGTGTAGTTGGTCCTGTTTTATGTTTTTATGGTTCACCTGTAGCATATAGTAACATACCATTTTGCTTTTCTCTGTAGTAATCTCATTAGGTGTTTTATATAACTTGTTTTAGAGCTGTCTGTTTTTTTTATTTTGTGTTTTTGCTGTGTTGCCTGTCTGTAAATTGTGTTACTGTCTGTCTTGGCCAGGGCACTCTTGAAAAAGAGATTTTTAATCTCAATTTTTTTTTTTTTTTTTCTAGTTAAATTAGGTTAAATAAAAAAGTTTTTTGTGTATGCTTTCAATCTCCCACTAACAAGACTACTCTATCCTCCTGTCCATCAGGTAGCGGTAATAAAGCCGCGCAACAGCAATAATTCCAAAGAGGGGAGACTGGCGCGGGGAGGCGGAGGTGGATCGTTGGTTGGCAGGAGTGTGAGTTGAAACTGTGCTTTCAAACAGATTGAAGAGACGGAAAACTGACTTACTGGCTATAAATTTGGACTTTGGATTTTGGTTTTTGGATAGTGTATTGAGGTGCTGGTGGATTGAGTGGGGAGTTGTGTGTGGAATATTGGCCAACAGCCAATTGGCCCGGTATGATGGTATTCTAGCTCAGCTTCTGACTGACTCAAAAGCAGGGGAAGTTACGTCCACTCAGGATGTAAGCTATAGGGGTGGGAATGGGAAAACATGGAAGACTGTGAGTAGGAATAGACCCAAACGAGTTTGCACAGCTAGGGGTGATACTTCACAGGATAGTGATATTGATAATGTGCAGACTAAAGTCAGGAGGGCTGAGTTTGACATGGAGGTGAAATTCAAAGTGCTGATAAAAGTCAAGAGTGGCTCTGGGTTCTTCTCTGTCAGTCCCCTGAAATTGACAAAAGAGCAGAAGGAAAATATTGGTGATGTGATGCATGCTACTATCCTGAATAATGGAATGATTTCTATTATTTGCAAGACAGAGGCTCAACAAGAAAAGGCGCTTAAAAATAAAAACCATCCTGAGCAAGAGGGTTGAGGTGTTCAAACCGCGCTCGGTCTCTGAAACTAAAGGGGTGATATACAATATATCAAATGATGTGTCGGAGGAAGAGCTGCTGAGGAGTTTGAAAGGAGTGAATATAACTGGTGTGAAGCGCATGGGTATAAATGAAGGATTTACTCCTGTACTTTTGACGTTTAGAGATGAAGAGATCCCCAAAAGGGTGATGCTGGGATACATGAGCTACTCTGTAAACACCTATGAAAGGCCCCCAGTGAGATGTTTCAAGTGTCAAAGATTTGGGCATGTTGCAGCTGTGTGCAGGGAGAGAAGAAGGTGCTGATTGTGTGGGGGGGGGTGATGATGAGAAAGAATGCAAAGGAACAGCTAAGTGTTGCAACTGTGGAGGTAATCACCCAGCTTCTTATAGGGGGTGTACGCATTATCAAAAAGCTGAGAATATACAGAAAGTGAGAAAGGAGAACAAAGTGTCTTATTCAGAAGCTGTACGAATGGTGGAAAGCACAAGCAGGGTGGAGCAGGCCAGAGCAGAGCTTACCAATGAAGGGCAAATCAAAGGAGGAGAAATGCTAAACGGTGATGGTGTCATAGTTGTGGTCAATAAGAATAGGCTATTGGCATTTATGGTTGAAGCAATGTGCAATGTGGAGGGTAAAAATGGTTGCAAACAAAAAATCAGATGTGGCAAGAAAAATTACTGCTGCAGCAGAGCAGCTGCTGGGATTCAAGGGCATAGATCCAAAAGACGTATGGGAGGCTACATACTCACAGAATAAAGACGGGCACACTGTAAATGAGGGGCAGGAGCTATTACTGGGAACTGATGAAGAAGAGATGGACAGCAGAGATGGGGATTATGATGAGGATTAGCTTCATTGTCATAATGTTTTTTATCCTACAATGGAATCCTGGGAGTCTAACAGCAAACAGTCAGGAATTTAAGAAAAGTTTAGAGGAATTCAAGGAAAAGCCAGAAATCATCTGTATCCAAGAAACATGGTTAAAACCAAACTTGGATTTTAAAATCAATGGATATAAATGTGAAAGGAAAGATAGAGAAAACAGGACAGGAGGGGGCTGTGCTGCCTTTGTTAAGATGGGAATACAGTACAGAAGGAAAGAAGTTGAGACAGATTTGGAATGTGTAATTATTGAAGCATGGACCAATAGGGAAAAATCACTATTATGAACCTATATAACCCAAGTAATAATCTGGAAGGGAAGCATTTGCAGTAAATAATGGACAAAATTAGCACACCAGTGGTCTGGGTAGGGGATTTCAATGCTCATAATGAGTTATGGGGAAGACAGAAAAATGACAGGAATGGAATTACGATAGAGGAGTTTATGGACAAAAATAATCTGGTAGTATTGAATAATGGTCAGCCAACACGGTTTAGGGAAGGGCAAACCAGTTCATCTGCAATAGACATCACAATGGTATCAGCAGAATTAGCAGCAGTAAGTGTATGGGAAGTAATGGACCTGCAGACATTGGGGAGTGATCACATACCGATAATGAGCAAATTTGGAAGGTGTTTGATTGAGGAACCAGATAACCTAACAATGGGATTTAATTTCAAAAAAGCAAATTGAATAAAATATGAGGAAAAAATAAATGAAGAAATAGGCTTGATAGATAGTGAACATGGTATGGAGGAATGGAATAGATAATTCTCCAATTACATATGGTCAGTAGCTGTAGAGACGATCCCTAGGAAGAAGGTGCCTAGAAGAGGCTCTATGGTCCCTTGGTGGAATGAAGAGTGCAACAAAGCTGTTCATGCCAAGAGTAAAGCATACAAGAAACTAAAAAGGTATCCATTAGAACAGAGACGCCGCAACGGGGTAGGCATACTAGGCAATTGCCTAGGGCCCCGAGCTGGAAGGGGCCCCAGGACAGCGCTGACATTGGTCCTTTTGTCAATGACAAAATGACTGAACTGCTTTACACACTGCAACGTCGATGCATTGGAAACCCCCCGCATAGGGCCCCACTAGTGTCTCTGCCTAGTGTGTTAAGGGACCCCGAGACACGGCCAATATCGATCCATATCAATGACACAACCTGACACCTCCATAGACACTGCAGCGACACGTTTGGAACCCCCCCTAATGGGGCCCCGACTGCCCGTGGCCGGCTTTCTGCGGTACTTCAAACTCGAGGAAAAATGAAGCGAGCGTATCCGTCAGGGCATGCAAAAAGAAAAAAGAAACAAGAAGATGAAGAGA
The DNA here is from genome assembly GCA_019142605.1 of Cephalopholis sonnerati. Taxonomy (NCBI): domain Eukaryota; kingdom Metazoa; phylum Chordata; class Actinopteri; order Perciformes; family Serranidae; genus Cephalopholis; species Cephalopholis sonnerati. The sequence continues at coordinate 40,137,121 of JAGQAX010000010.1, read as the reverse complement.
AAAGAAAACGGGGAAGTGGTAAGTTCAAACATGTATAATCTGACATGATTTTAAAAAAGTTGTGATGTCACTTTGTCCCAGTCTGTAGTCTCACGAAGCACAACTGCACATGACATGTTTACTGCACCTCAGCCTAGTTTATTGAAAGAATAATTAACAGTAAGCTAACCAGTAACTGATTTGTATTTGGAAGAGGGCGATATCATATATCTCCTTGAATTTTCTGTATGTCACATTAAGCAAAGATATTATCAGGAACAGTGAAGTTGGCTGTTCATTAATTATTCCAAACAGATCTTAATGATGAGCGTGTAGCATACACAATTCTTGCAGCATGAACATAAAGCCAGCTGACTAAATACGTTGTGCTTCTCCCATTGTTTTTTCCACCCCGGAGGTTCTTTGTTGAAATTCTTAGGACCACAACAGCAACAACAACAACAACAAGAATTTACCTCTACAGATGAAGGTAGGAACTGTTTTTTTTTAAACAAATTAAGATTACAGTGATTTGCTCTCCTTTTAAATCTATCATGATATGATCTGATTTAATGCAATAACACAAATAAATGTCAAACAATTACAGTATGTTTTTTCTTGTTTTTACATTGTGGGTATTTGGGTGTCATGAAAAAGCGCTATATAAACTGAATGCATTATTATTATTATTATTATTATTATTATTTCTATCAGCCTCAGGTGAGCAGGACATGCCTTCATGCAGCAGCAGCAGCAGCAGCAGCATGGCAGCCCCGCCACCATCACAGTTTGAGGCCACACCACATCTTCATACCACGTCCTCTTCACAAAAAAATGTTATATTGTATATTTCTTACATGATTGTGCACTTCTGTTATTTAAAATAAAAGATTTCTGGATTGAATGATCTTCTTGGTGTTTTTGGGCCGGGAGGGCCCCCAAGGTAACTAGAAACACCCCTGCATTAGAAAGCTATGTAACTGAATATAAGAAGTTAAGGGCCAGAACCAGAAGGGTCATAAAAGTGGCTAAGAAAAGAAGCTGGAGAGATTTTTGTAGCAAGCTGGGGCCTGAGGCATCTACAAAGAAAATGTGGAACTTAGTTCATAGAATGTCTGGGGTTTGTAAGCAGAACTGTTTACCTGTCCTTTGTCATAGTGGAGAGGAGGCTATAAACAATAAAGAGAAAGCAGATATGTTAGTAAAGCAATTTCAAAAAGTACATAGCTCAGACAATGTAAGTGAGGAAAATAAAAGAATAAGGGAAGAAGTAATAACAAGGCAAATTAGTAAACTGCAGTCAAATAATGATAATTCAGATGCTATTAATAATTATTTTTTATTGGATGAGCTAAAAAGAGCAATAAACCAAGGTAAGGACACAAGTTCAGGTAGAGATGGACTAGAGTATCAACTTTTCAAACATGCAGGATTTTGTGTTTTAGAGGAGCTGCTAGCACTTATTGACAGTGTGTGGGAGTCTGGCAAATTGCCCAAAGAATGGAAACATGCAGTTAGAATCCCAATTTTAAAACAAGGGAAAAAGCCGAGTGACCCCAGTTCTTACCGACCAATAGCCCTGACATCAGTGTTATGTAAAAGCATGGAGCGTATGAAAACATCGAGATTAGTGTACATGCTGGAAAAAAGAGGATACTTTGTGCCGTACCAGAATGGGTTTAGGCAGGGTCGTTCAACATTGGACTCAATCATGAGCTTGGATTTAGATATAAAAAGAGCTACAGCAAACAAAGAAGCAGTTGTCGCAGTATTTACTGACATTGAAAAAGCTTATGATATGTTATGGAGAGAAAGACCATTAATCACCCTACATGATGCAGGAGTACGAGGGGGACTATGTAATTGGATAAGGGATTTTTTTATGCAACAGGACAATACAGGTTAAAGTTGGAAGTGTGTTATCCGAAGAGGTAGTAGTGGAGAATGGCACCCCCCAGGGAAGTGTGATCAGCCCTGTTCTCTTCAACGTCTTAATAAATGGCATATTTACTACAGTGAGCAAAGAATTTGGTCTGTCATTATTTGCAGATGATGGCGCTATTTGGAAGAGAGGAAGGAATCTTACTCACATTTTCAATAAAATGCAGGAAAGTCTGGATAAAGTGGATGATTGGACAAAAAAATGGGGATTTAAAATATCTATCGACAAAACAAAGTTCATGGTGTTTGGGAATAAAAAGAAAGTGCCAGATAAAGGATTGATGGTCAGCAGTCATACTCTAGAAAGAGTTAAGAGTTTTAAATATCTTGGAGCGTGGATGGATGAAAGAGTGACATGGAAAACACAAATAGAGGAAACAGTGGTGAAATGTGAAAAAGTAATAAATGTTTTAAGATGTCTGGCAGGAACTGATTGGGGGGCTGACAGAGAAACCATGCTGATGATTTACAAAGCAATGATTTGATCCTGCATTGATTATGGGTGTATGGTGTATGGGTCAGCGGCACACACAACTCTGAAAGCACTGGATATTGTGCAAGCAAAAGCCCTAAGAGTATGTAGTGGAGCTTTCCGAAACACTCCAGTGTCAGCATTACTGGTAGAAATGGGAGAAATGCCTTTGGAAATAAGGAGGATTAAGCTTGGGATGAAATATTTGATGAAAACAAAAGGACAGGATGAGTCCTTTCCAACTAAAACATTGTTAGACCAGCACTGGGAATTTGAGGGGAGGGAAAGGAAGGTCAAAGTTAATTTTGGAGTCAAGCTAAAAGATAACGCAGGAAAAATAGGTGTCCTGGAGGAGTGTGTCCCCCAGTCTGCTGGGCAACTGTTCCACCATGGCTTTTTACAGAACCTGAGGTTGATTTGAGCTTTTTAAATAGTGATAAGAGGGAAAAAACTGAGGACATTGTTAACAAAATTCACAAGCACCTGCAACAAAAATGGAGGTCACATTTGCAGATATATACAGATGGGTCAAAAGAACCAGGAAGCAGGAGGGTGGCGATCGGCATTGTAAGGTAGGTATAAGGGAAGGCTATAGGTTATCAGATCACATGTCAGTATACACAACAGAGATGACAGCAGTTTTGAAGGCACTTCAGTGGGTGGAGAACAACAAACCAAGTTATGCAGTCATATGCAGTGATTCAGCAGCAACTATACAGGCAATAATAGAGGCACACTCCAAATCCAGACCTGACTTAATAATGGAAATGTGCCTAATGTTGCATAAAATTAACAAAATAGGGTGTGAGGTAGGATTCATCTGGGTACCAGCACATGTGGGTATACAGGGGAATGAGGAGGCGGATATAGTGGCTAAAAATGCAGTAAAGCAGGAAAAAGTAAAACTAGAATTGGATTTAGGACCGCCGGAATACACATCTGTAATAAACCAGGCAACAAAGGAAATGTGGCAGAGCACATGGGATAAGGAAAACAAAGGCAGGATATTTTATAATATACAAAAAAGCATAGGGAAAAGTAATAATTACTTTGGGTGCAGCAGGAGGGATGCTGTAGTCCTCACTAGAATAAGACTTGGACACTGTGGTCTCTGATTGGGAAACACCTGGATGGACATTGTGAGTGTGGAGAGTCAGAGACTGTGACACATGTCATTTTACACTGCAAGAGATACTCATCTCAAAGGAGGAAACTGTTCAGAGAGCTGGGGGCAGCTGGAGAGACTGTTTTTAACATGTGCACACTGCTGAATCTGGAAGACTGGAACAATATGAAGAAGCTGCTGCAGTATCTGCACTCCATTGGAGTATACAGCAGAATATGATTAAGTATTAACAGAAATCGCATGAAAACAGTAGAGGGCAGCAATACGCCGTGGATGCGTGTAGGCTGCCGAAACCGAAGAAGAAGAAGAGGCGGAAGTTAAGCAGTGAGGAAGTGGAAGCACTGGAAAGTGCATAGTACAGCTGCTGGTATCTGCTGTCCATAACAAGCTTTACTACCGTTTCTAAAATGTCCAAAAATACAGACTCCGCTCGGTTCAGGAAAGTAGACGTTGATGAATACGATGAGAATAAGTTTGTGGACGAAGAGGACGGAGGAGAGAACCAGGGCGGTCCGGACGAAGCAGAAGTGGACGCTTTGCTCAGACAATATCCTTTCATTTAAACACATGTCCGTTTATATTATATCCTTCGATATATGTCTGTTAATACTATGTCCTTTATACATGTTTATTCACATCATATCCCTTAACATGAACCATGTCGGTTCAGACAGGAGCACGAGCCAGCTCATGACACCAGTATATGTCAGGGCTCATAACACATCTCTGTTCTGTTGACATGTTCGATAAGGTAGCAGAGTTAGCTCAAGTTCGCAGTATATTTTCAAATTGTATTAATCTCAGTCGTTTAGACTGTAGTCATATGAGACATTATTTGGCATAATGAGTACAGTTGTGAGAAGGATGACTGTCAAAGAAGCGTTTCCGGGTGTCAGCTCACACGAGGGTGTGGTCGCGTAAGCTGACTGTAAATATATATTGATATGTAACTTAAGTGTTTTAACCAGAACTTATTTTTAAACATACTTTATGTAGTATACAAAGTTAGAATTAGCAGAGTCCACATTTGGAAGCTGAAAGAACTGCTGTGAACCAGCTATCATGAACAGCATTAGAGAGATGAACAAAACAAACCTAGCTAAATGTTACCGGGTTTCATTAACATCATCAAGAACAAGAGCTGCATGTCTCGTCGAGATGCACGATATTGGATTCTTTTGTCGATATCTGATATGCCAGCGTATAACAACTAATTTGGCCAATAACCGATACAGATATCAGTACATCCAAATGTTATTGAAAGTAATGCAACTCTATTCCCTGCATCCTCTTACTGAATATGCCTCTTTATCTGTATGTTAGTACCACAGTTTATCTTTATTTGTATATGTATCTTAATCTATGTAGGCCTACCCTGGTTTAAGACTATGTATTTGTGGTCTATTTTTTTTGTCTGAGTTATATGCATTCTCAAGAACATTTCCTATAGAATTTAAAAAGCCCAGAGGACAAAATAATTAACAGCCTTTTCTTTTCTAATGGTGTTTTACTTTTATGGGGGTTTAGGAAATTTGTAAAACAGATTTAAAACTCATTTTTAAAGCCCTGACGGTGACCTGCAGTAGTCGAAACATGTTGTTTCCCGTTCTCCATAAGCATCCAACACAAGGTTTTGATCTACATTTCATTATACATAGCAACCGGTCATCTCTCTCTTCATGTATATATGTATATATATTTATTGGTTTGTCATAGTGGCAGAAATTGGCATATTGGCCAATACCAATATTTCATTTTAAAGCTAATGTCAGCTGATACCAATGATGAGCACATATAATCATGCATCTCTAGTGTCTCAAATAGCTGTTATGCAAGTTGGAGTTGTGCATATAAAATATGCAAGCTGCACAAACTTTTCTTCCTTATATAATATATAATATCATAAATAAGAAGGCACAGTTGACTTTTAATGGCAAGAACTTTTTAATGGCAATGATGCCTGTCAGGTGGAAGCTAAATGAGGATTCTGTGCAGTGCACATTCACTTTCTCACATTTGTTTGTGTTTATTTAGTTGAACATAGTGATGCACATGTATCTCTGTCCTGTGGAACTGTGTAGTCCTTGACTGTTGTTTTGCAAGGGGCACATGAATGCAGCACTTGAGGCCGTGCTGAAGAACCCTCCAATCAACACCAAGAACCAGATAGCCAAGGTATCAGTATTTGTCTTTGCTAAATGCCATGTGTAAATGCAGTAATACCAGACATCCTTTCCCTTCTGAATGTATAAACACATGGCAGTGATACAAGACAGTTGACTTATTCGAAGCATTAATAAGCAAACTGGTATTTTTTTCTCTGCGTGTATTGATTGTTTTTGCTTATAAATTTATGAATAAGTAATCATATCACAGAAAGTGATAGGACAAGCAGGGGTGGATTTAGGTATTTGGGAATGGGAGTTGGTACGTACAATCAACAAGCATATCCATCCTATGAAAAATATTAAAACTCTTAAAGATGTGTGATGATGTGAAGAGTTATTTCTGCAGGAAATTGGTCCTTACTCTACTCCCAGTATCTGTGTTTAAAACTCATCATCCTATGTAGGAAAAAAAAATGCACAATGTGTGGCAGACATGGGATTGAGCTAAACAACCAAAGTGTTGATGATAACCATCACTGATGGCGGATGCATAAAGTTGAGAAAGTGAAAAGGGAAATGACTGGCCTTCCTCAGCCTTATCCAGTGCTTTTGAAAAGAATAGAAGGTTAGAGACTGCTTAGTGATTATTTAGAGATCCTGGGGTCCAGAGGATGATGCCACACTTTGGTGATGAAACCTAACATGACCTAATCTGAAGCACCAGATGGTTTGTTGTTACACAGAACCATCTGAGAAGCCAGGAACTTTTAAAAAATACTTGGCAGGTGAATGGATGAACCATCTGTCTATTACTGATGTTGTTGGAGAGCCAAAATATCTTTTCTGGAGAACAGTCTCCAGTGCTATTCTATTGTTGCGACCGGCTCAGAGCCGCAACACAATGAGGGACACAACACCGGGTTAAATGCAAAAAGGATCTACATTTATTAACAAAAAGACAAAAAAAAGGGCAAAGCAAGAACACAAACAAAAGCTGGAATCTTGTGCCAGAGTATTGAGAGAGAGAGAGAGGGTGGAGAAAGGAGCCACTTATATAGACCCAGCCCACAAGTTCCTGCAGGTGCCCTCAGTCACTCCTTAGTGAACTGCACCTAGAACACAGAGACACAGAGCAGACACACACACATGCAAAACAATAACAAAACACAGAGTGACATGTAACACTATGCTCTTCCTTCCTTGATGAAATACCCTCCAGTTCTGATATAACTGATGCTATTACAGCCTCTGTGCTAACCTCATTAGGAGCCATTATTGTTTTTGAAGTTAACAGTTGCCTGTCAAAGTCTCTCTTCTAAGTTTTGGGGTATTCAGGTGTTGATCCCAGTAAATGTTCGAAATTTCAACTTTCATACAATAAAATCATTTTCTAGTTCAAACTTAGTTTAAATTGGATGTATTGATCATATGCTGACAAAACATGTAGCTTGATAGATCGCTAAAATGACACAACTGGTCTTAATCTACGGAAAAAAACAAATTATCTCTCTGTGTGTTGGTCTTTTAGTCGGCAGAGTTCTAAAGCTTCACCAGCAGAGAAAGCCTTACCTTGCATGGCAGCTGGATTCTCACACTGAGATCCAGTGAAAATCTATCTACACTGAACAGAAATATAAACGCAGTACTTTTGTTTTTGCTCCCATTTTTCATGAGCTGAACTCAAAGATCTAAAACATTTTTTTTATATACACAAAAGACCATTTCTCTCAAATATTGTTCACAAATCTGTCTAAATCTGTGTTAGTGAGCACCTCTCCTTTGCCGAGATAATCTATCCCACCTCACAGGTGTGGCATATCAAGATGCTGATTAGACAGCATGAATATTGCATAGGTGTACCTTAGGCTGGCCACAATAAAAGGCCACTCTAAAATGTTCAGTTTTATCATACAGCACAATGCCACAGATGTCGCAAGTTTTGAGGGAGCGTGCAATTGGCATGCTGACTGCAGGAACGTCCACCAGAGCTGTTGCCCGTCAATTGAATGTTCATTTCTCTACGATAAGCCATCTCCAAAGGCGTTTCAGACAGTTTGGCAGTACATCCAACCGGCCTCACAACCGCAGACCATGTGTAACCACACCAGCCCAGGACCTCCACATCCAGCATGTTCACCTCCAGGATCGTCTGAGACCAGCCACCCGTACAGCTGCTGCAACAATTGGTTTGCATTATCAAAGAATTTCTGCACAAACTGTCAGAAACCGTCTCAGGGAAGCTCATCTGCATGCTCGTCGTCCTCATCGGGGTCTCGACCTGACTGCAGTTCGTCGTCGTAACCGACTTGAGTGGGCAAATGCTCACATTCGATGGCGTCTGGCACGTTGGAGAGGTGTTCTCTTCACAGATGAATCCCGGTTTTCACTGTTCAGGGCAGATGGCAGACAGCATGTGTGGCGTCATGTGGGTGAGCGCTTTGCTGATGTCAACGTTGTGGATCGAGTGGCCCATGGTGGCGGTGGGTTATGGTATGGGCAGGCATACGTTATGGACAACGAACACAGGTGCATTTTATTGATGGCATTTTGAATGCACAGAGATATCGTGACGAGATCCTGAGACCCATTGTTGTGCCATTCATCCACGACATCACCTCATGTTGCAGCATGATAATGCACGGCCCCATGTTGCAAGGATCTGTACACAGTTCCTGGAAGCTGAAAACATCCCAGTTCTTGCATGGCCAGCATACTCACCGGACATGTCACCCATTGAGCATGTTTGGGATGCGCTGGATCGGCATATCAGACAGCGTGTTCCAGTTCCTGCCAATATCCAGCAACTTCGCACAGCCATTGAAGAGGAGTGGACCAACATTCCACAGGCCACAATCAACAACCTGATCAACTCTATGCGAAGGAGATGTGTTGCACTGTGTGAGGCAAATGGTGGTCACACCAGATACTGACTGGTTTTCTGACCCCCCCAGACACCCCAAATAAAGCAAAACTGCACATTTCAGAGTGGCCTTTTATTGTGGTCAGCCTAAGGCACACCTGTGCAATATTCATTATCTTGGCAAAGGAGAAGTGCTCACCAACACAGATTTAGACAGATTTGTGAACAATACTTGAGAGCAATGGTCTTTTGTGTATATAAAAAAAGTTTTAGATCTTTGAGTTCAGCTCATGAAAAATGGGAGCAAAAACAAAAGTATTGCATTTATAGTTTTGTTCAGTGTAGTTAGGTTTTGTGTTTGTGTCCAAACTACCAGTGCTTTGGACAAATCAGTGTCCTGTTAGGAGTCACTGGCAGCTACGGGTGTGGTTAGTTGTGTGTGACGACCACGGATGTCAGTAGCAGCTGCTGGTCTTTCAAACAGGGGAAGCTCACTTTAAGTTTACATCATAAAATTTGTCATATTGTAGCGAGGCAGTAACTTATAAAAGGAACATTTAATTGAAGCCATTTTTTCAACCACACTCATGCCATAGAACCAAAGCAAAACACACCTCAAAGATTTTCAGATGGGTTTAAACACCTGAACGGCACGGTCGGAAGACTCCACTCGCAAATATCCGCATAGGACTGAGCTGGAAATGCGACAATGCAGGTGTGTATTTCAAAAGCGCTGTCAACCACAAAGGGGTTCAGCCTTTTACACAATTCCTCCAATCATTATGCATACACTGAGCATCCTCTCCCGCTTACTGCTCCATTGGGTCCCACGAAAGCTGAGCCTCCCTGGAAGTGACGATTTTGTCGCATTTATCCAATGACCGTCTTGCTTTGCTGCATGAAAAAAACTTGCTCAGCGCTGTCTCATAGGAATGCTTGGAGGCTCCATATCCACCTTGCTGACACAAGAATGTATGACAGGGAGGTCGCGTTTGAAAACTGGTGATAAACAGCTGACGTTTGAACATCTTAAATGCATCCTAGCGCACATTTAATGCAATGAAAATTCTTATTTTAATGTAAATTCAATAGTGCATATTTGACCATTTCTTCTATGAAATTTTAAGGGAAGTTCAGCCTCCCTTGTTGTCTCAGAGCAATCACCCCTGATGGATTTATAAAGAGAACTGCACACAGCATTGGTAGCAAGGGCCCCTTTATTCCTATGAAAGTTGCTCAGAGGCAGATGAAGACATAAAAGATAAACACCTGGGTATAAAAGCTTCAGTCAAAGTGTACATAAGCCCACTCACCGTTTTAACCACACCCTCGATCTAGTTCTGGCGTATGGAATTGAAATTGATAACTTAATGGTCTTTCCAGAGAATCCCTCTCTATCAGATCATTACTTAATAACTTTTGATTTCTTTCTACTCGATGACGCGCCACTCAGTAACAGTTACTATACTAGGTGTTTATCTGATAGTGCGGTAGCAAAATGTAAGGAAGTGATTCCATCGGCATTAAATTTAATACCATGTCCCTCTGTAACTGAGGTTTCCCGTACCGACGTTAAAGACTCCCAAATTGATTATCTCATTGATAGCGCTGCAGGCTCGCTGCGAACAACACTCGACTCTGTAGCACCTCTTAAAAAGAAGTTCGCAAAGCAAAGAAAGTTTGCTCCCTGGTACAACTCCCAAACCAGAAAATTAAAACAAATATTGCGAAAATTTGAAAGGAATTGGCGATTAACCAAACTGGAAGATTCTCGTTTAGTCTGGTTAGACAGTCTCAAAACGTATAGGAGGGCCCTCCACAATGCCAGAGCAAACTATTACTCATCATTGATAGAAGAAAATAAGAACAACCCCAGGTTTCTTTTCAGCACTGTAGCCAGGCTGACAGAGAGTCACAGCTCTATTGAGCCTTGTATTCCTTTAGCCCTTTGATGATGATTTTACGAGCTTTTTTAATGACAAAATTCTAACTATTAGAGGCAAAATTCATGACCTCCTGCCCTCTAACAGTACTAATCTGCCTTCAAGCACAGCTGTAAACGCTGATACATATTTAGATTGCTTCTCCCTGATTTCTGTTCAAAAATTGACCTCAATGATGTCTTCATCCAAGTCATCAACGTGTCTCTTGGACCCCATCCCAAGTAGGCTACTTAAGGAAGTCTTACCTTTAGTTAACACTTACATACTAGACATGATCGATATATCTTTATTAACAGGCTATGTACCACAGTCTTTTAAGGTAGCTGTAATTAAACCTCTGTTAAAAGAGCCCACCCTGGATCCAGAGGTGTTAGCCAACAATAGACCAATATCTAATCTTCCCTTTCTTTCAAAGATCCTTGAGAAAGTAGTCACAGACCAGCTGTGTGACTTTCTCCATGATAATAATTTATTTGAGGAACTTCAGTCAGGATTCAGGGTCCATCATAGCACCGAGACAGCACTAGTTAAAATTACAAATGATCTTCTGATTGCTTCAGACCAAGGACTCGTCTCTGTACTTGTTTTACTAGATCTTAGTGCTGCAGACTAGAACATTCAATTGGCCTTAAAGGTTCTGCACTAAGCTGGTTTAAATCTTACGTATCTGATCGTTTTCAGTTTGTTCACGTTCATAATGAATCATCTTCACGTACTAAAGTTTGTTTTGGAGTACCTCAAGGTTCAGTGCTCGGACCAGTTCTGTTCACTCTATATATGCTTCCCTTAGGTAACATCATTAGAAATCACTCTATGAATTTCCATTGTTATGTGGATGATACACAGTTGTATCTATCGATAAAGCCAGAAGAAACAGATCAATTAACTAAACTTCAGAAATCCCTTAAAGATATAAGAACCTGGATGAGCTCCAATTTCCTAATGTTAAATTCAGACAAAATTGAAGTTATTGTTCTTGGCCCCAAACACCTCAGAAACTCTTTATCTGGTGATATAGTTTCTCTGGATGGCATTGCTCTGGCCTCTAGCGCCACAGTAAGAAACCTCGGCGTAATATTTGATGAAGATTTGTCTTTTAATTCCCATTTAAAACAAACCTCTCGGACTGCGTTTTTTCATCTACGTAATATTGCGAAAATTAGGCCTGTCCTGTCACAAAAAGATGCAGAAAAATTGGTCCACGCGTTCGTTACCTCGAGGCTAGATTACTGTAATTCTCTATTATCAGGTAGCTCTAATAAGTGCTGAAAAACTCTCCAGCTAATCCAGGACAGGGCGGCACGTGTACTGACAGGAACTAAGAAATGAGATCACATTTCTCCTGTTTTAGCTTCTCTGCACTGGCTCCCTGTAAAATCCAGAATTGAATTTAAAATCCTTCTCCTGATTTACAAAGCTCTAAATGATGAGTCTCCATCATATCTTTCCTTTTTTATCCGCTGTGAGGGTCCTAAGGACAGAGGGATGTTGTATGCTGTAAAGCCCTTTGAGGCAAATTGTGTTTTGTGATATTGGGCTTTATAAATAAAATTGATTGATTGATTGATTGAAAATTAACTGGATTTTCAGCATACGTGGGCCCACAGAGCAAGCATACTAGCGTTTCCTTTAAACCCGATTCTCAACCGCTCAGCCTCGGGATTGCTTACATGAATGACAATAAGAAGATAAATCTGGTTTGGGCTACTAGTGAATTTTACAACTCTTATGACATAAGGCTTTAAATAAGGGCTATTTAAGTGTTCATACTCAAAAGATACACCTCAAAAACTAGAATTACCACCTTGTGCTTGTATGCCTCAGTGAACCAGTCAAGAGGTAGTTACAGTTAACATCCATGTCTGTGAAAACATGGATACTTCACACACATCTTCAACCTGGCAGCACAGAAGATCTATACAATCAGCACAGTTTCAAGGTGGGCACCAAAGACGAGTGTCACCAAGTCAGTATCTGACCAAATGTCTCCCCCTCTGTATGATGTTATTTTGCGGAACATTTTGATGTCACAGTGAAGTTGACTTTTGACCATTTGGATATATAATGTCATCATTTTATTAGACATATTAGACATTTTTTGGACATTTGTGTCAAATTTAGTCATAATTACCATATAAATTCTTGAGTTATGGCCAAAAACATGCTTTGTGAGGTCACAGTGTGCTTGATCTTTGACCTATGACATAGCTTGCATTGCAATAGATTTAGAGGGAAAGGATTGGCTCAGGTATCGTTTGCTTTTTCCGATACCCGATCCATCTATTTTGATGATATCGGGGCCAATATTCGATCTAGATATCGGATCGGTGCATCCTTAGCCCTCTTGAGATGTGGTGTGAATGAGAGTTAGAGGGATGAGACGGACCCAAACAGATTCCAATGACAGATTCTCAGATAGTCCTGTGTAACAAACCATTTGACACGTGAGATTAAGGACCGCCAAGTCATTCAGCTGTATAGTTTGATGTATACTATCCTCTGTGTGTGTGTGTGTGTGTGTGTGTGTGTGTGTGTGTGTGTGTGTGTGTGTGTGTGTGTGAAGGAGCGAGCAGAGCTGCTCGTGGTCAAGGTGCTAAGCAGTTTTAAGAGCAGTGACATAGAGAAAGCTGTGGGCTCACTGGACAGAGCTGGAGTGGACCTGCTGATGAAATACATCTACCGAGGCTTTGAGACGCCCTCTGACAACAGCAGCACTGTGCTGCTGCAGTGGCACGAAAAGGTATGTGCTTCATAATAACTACGGGAAAGGTCATACAAATTTCAAATGAAAAACATTTTTTAGATTAACAAAATAACTTATTGTTCGAGGTGGGGAAGTGTCAGATAAGAGCATGTGGAAGATTGTGAAAATTTGAATTTGAAGGTCAAGGTTGTTAAATCTTCTAACAACAGGGTTGCACAACAAAATTCAGGCTGTAGATCCTTCAAGGTACACAAGAGAAAATAAGACAAAAAAATGTTGCTGGAATACAGAGGATGAGTTGAGGAGTCTCACAGATTGAGGAAAGAAGCTATTCTGTAGTGTGGTGGTATGACAGAAGATACTTGTGTATCACTGGGGTGGGTTTTAAATTTTAGTATCCTTTAAGCTGTGAGCAGGCACCTCACCTTACTGATATCACTGATGCTGAATAGATAGGTACAGTTGATGCTCAGGGCAGTTTAAATCAACCACTGCAGAGCCCTGCTTTCCTGGGCCATTCACATTCCATGCAAGTTTGTTATGTTTCCGGTCACAATTCTCTCTGTTGCCTCTCTGTAAAAGGGGCAACAGAGGCAACAAGAGCTGGGTGAGGAAATTCAGCTTTCTTAAGAAGTCTTAAAAAACACATCTGTTTCTGAGCTTTTGTCACTAGGATGGAGATGTGTGATGACCATGTCAGGTCCTCAATGATGCTGATTCCCAGGAACCTAAAACTGTTAACTTGCTCCTCTTCAGCTCCACTGATGTAGCGGGGGTGTGTCTCTTAGCCTTGTTTTTTCTAAAATCACTAATCAGCTTCATAGTTTTTCTAATGTTGAGCAGTTGGTTGTTCTCTAGTGCCTCCAGTTGCCCTTTCTTGTGCTGCATTTTGCAGGAGGTCTGCAATGTTTGCTCCGGTGTGACCTTCGTGTAGTCTGGAGAAAGTGAGACAGCAGTCTCCAGTCCTCTGTGAGATAAGGTGCCATTATAGTCACATTTGAATCCACACACCTTAAAGTCCAGGAGTCACAAATTAATCCCACCCTTCCTGCTGTACTCAAAGATTCCTCAACTTTAAGCTTCACCTCTCTGTAGAGCTCGAGTATGGCTGTGTCGGTGAAAAAACATCAGGACAGAGTCACATACCTGGGTTCTCTCAGAGTTGGATGGTAGTTTTGTCAAGCTAAGTGTGTCCAGTGTTGACTAATTTTTCAGCGGAGCAGGTTTAGCATTAGCTTGGCCGTGAGCAGCAAACGCTATCTGTCCCTCATGTTCATAGTATTCCCAGTGTTTTATTCTCATATGACACTGCTTGCAAGTGGCATGTTTAATTTCCAATTCCTCCTTTCCTTCCATATTAAAATCCAAAATAAGTCAATTTGTTTGATTCAAACGCCAGTGGCACATTTTTGATTACTTTCCCCGGTGCCTCCATCTTTGTTTTGATGAACCTCCTGCCAAATGCCACTGACTGAGGCATCTGCTGACATCAACAGGAAAAAAAACCCAAAAAAAACAAAACATTAGCACCATCTAGTGGACCGAAAAAGCAATTGATTTATTACTGTGGGACTGAAAGCTGTGTTAAAATGTGTATTTGCAAAAATGAATAATGTATATAGAAAAAGATCGATACTCAGCGTCCGTGTATCGAAACAATATTGCCACGCAAAATATTGTGATAGGGATGGGAAAGGCTGGGGATGGTCTATATTTTTCTTGAAGTCAAAACTTTTTTTAACAACAATGGAGCTCTATGGCACAAAAGAAGAAGATGGATCAGACTGTAGATACACACACACACACACAATACTTGTTAGCTGATGAATTCACTGTTGGTTGATGTTACCATATTATTATTGTTTGCTGTTGCTAAGATGAAATGGATAGATTCACCAAACTGTGTGATTTTGGCCTATCCCAGAAGACAGATGACCAATGTGAAAGAAACAGGGAACCTGTGTCACACAGTGAGAGCGGTTCAAGGATGGTTTTGCGATCAAAGACAGCCTGGGATACAATTCTGACAGTGTCACAAATTTGGGATGACCATCTCACTGTGTGACTGCTGATATGACCTACATGTACTAACCAACCAATAGAAATAAAGCATGAAATGACGCACTGATCAGTGTGACAATGCTAAATGCTAGTAGATGCTAATAAATACACTTTGAGCTCTCGTTGCAAGATTGGCATGGCAAGTTGGCCTCGTTTCCCCAGCCACAAGCATGTCCACATTCTCCTCCTTCTCCGCTTCTTCAGACTTTTTTACCACACAGAAATGCCACTACAGCAAGAACTCAATTCACATTTGTTTGTAGGGATGTGCAATAATATTTGCATGTCATCAGTATCAGCCAACATGCTTTTTCTTATTTTGACAATGAATGAATATTACATACACATGCAAATTTTCTCAGAACTCACTATACGGTCAGTGGTTGCCTTAACTTGACAACTTAATTTGGAAGTAGAAGAGGTTTTTGTCGTCTGTGTTTGCTACAGTGCACTTGGTATCCACATTAAATATGTGTGTTTGTGTGTCCACAGGCTCTGGCGGTGGGAGGAGTGGGCTCTATAGTTAGAGTCCTGACTGCCAGGAAGACCGTCTGATCCTCTCAGAACCCACAGAGTCCATCTGTAGGCCCACGTTGGGCAGTAATCTGGCCAAATGCAAATCACCAGAGCTGAGTAATGCTCTCTGCTTTTGGACATGATTTTTATACTGAAGCTGAGTGCCCTCCTGATGCCATTCTTTCTTCAGTTTTGTTGTTCCTTCACTATTTTTCAGTCCCACCTCTGGAATGTAGTAGTGCTGGCAGTCAGGCAGGAAGGTGCTGGCACCTCAAACTGTCTGTGTGTGCCAGCCATGCAGAGAAAGCAGACACATTTCAGATGCTTCACTCAAACACTTTCTCTAAAGCAGCTCCACGCTCCTTTCAGACTGCCTCAGTGCTGCTCTAATGCCTCTGCTGGCTCACCGTAACATCACTCCTCCTCTACTTTGCTTCTGTCTTCCTCTTCCTCCTCCTCTGAAGTCTCTGAGTCATCCAGGATGACTACATGGAAAAGATTGTTCTTGGATGGACTGTCATAGATTGGTGACCTGTCCAGGGTGTTTCCCTGCCTTTTGACCAGTGCATGCTGGGATTGGTGTTTGTTTTTTCCCTTTCATTCTAACTATGTGAACATCTTTGTTCATTAACTAACTTTTTTTCTACTTACACCACACTGTTGTGTGTAGCCTGGCTTTCAAGTTCTACAGTTTCTATTGTTTTTTTACATCTGAAATAAGCAAAAAATAAAGTAATAAACCTGAATATGGACTGATTACTTTCTCATTATTTTAAAAAGCAGGGGCTTTGACAAACTTTCCCTCTTTACTTATAAATGTAACATTTCCTGATTTTTCTCATTCACTTAAAGCTCATGTTTATAATTTATTAAAAAGCATAATATGTCATACCCAAGCTACCAGCTTGGCACATTTGTGGGAATCACCTTATCAGAGGCCACTCTCAAAATGAAAAAAATTCATACATGTGTTATAGTGATTCCCATCTAGGCAGTGTATTTTCATCACACAGTTTCAGATTGTGTGTGCAAAATACACCACATGGACAGAATGTCTAGTTTTAATCTATCATTTTCATTTTTATCATGTCATTTAATCGATCATCAGCTCAGTGCTGTAGTTTTTGACTTAGGCTGCTCAAATATGTGTGCTGCTGAACCCTAACCTACCAGTCTAACCTTTTCGTCATCATTACTACTCCATTGTCTCATTGACTGGAAACACAAACACATGAAAACTAATGGGAAATACATAGGTCTAAAGCTGGAACCAGGGTTTCCACACATTTTAACCAATGAATTTTCAAAACCTCTCCCCATTTCCATGGCTTTAAGTACCATAGATTAAAATAGTAAACGTTAGCCATGTATAGCAATTATAGGGCACAATAATAAGGCTCTTACTCCAGTAGAGCTGCAATAATTTGTCGGGGTTTTTTTTTTCATTTTTCAAGCAAAGTTGTCAAACATTTGCTGGTTCCAGCTTCTTAAATGTGAGTATTTGTTACTTTTCTTTGTCATTTACAAAAGTAAATGAAGAGTTTGGGGGTTTTCAACTTTTGGTTGGACAGAGGAAGCAAGATGAAGATGTCACTTGTCAGATTATTCACAATTTTGACATTTCATAGACTTAATGAATTGATTAGTTGGGAAAATTATTAGTCCACAATGAAAATAATCGTTAGTGGCAGTCCTCTGCTCCAGTGTGCTGACACTTGGTGGTAACGTTATCTGACCTACAGCAGGAGTGAAATGTGTACTGATGCTGGCAATCTGTTGGTACTTTCCCCTTTGGTGTCACTGACCAGGGGGGTATTCCATCAAACCAGCTAACCGCAAATCCCGGCTAACTTCGATAAGCCGCGCTAGTTTTAGAGAGAGTTCGGTTCCATGACTCTCGCTAACAGGAACCTCAGCTGAGTTACTGGGGTAACATATGCTCCTGAACTAACCTGCTCCGTGGCAGGTTAACTATCAGGCTTAATGAATCGGTGTTAAAAAAGAATATGTACCTATAGTCTCAGACAAACAGTTCCTCACACTTTTCGCTTGGTTATCCCTGTTGTCCGAAAACAAAGTTAACAACTTCAGCAAAAATGAATTCACCGCACATTTTTGGTTAGTTTTGTCGAATTCCCAAGGATTAAAATAATTTTAAAAAAGTATCGTTGTCGTGATGATACCTTGAAATACTAAAATTCTTCTCCTCAGTGAGCAAAATTGCCAGTAGTAGTAGAGTGGTGTCATCCCCGACTGACATGTAAGCATTTGGGGTTCGAACCGAGTTATGGCATCATTCACTACATCAAACTCTGTTGCAGCGATTATTTAGATGTTTTCACCAACAGCCTATAGCTTACATTTGTCACACATTACATGTATGTGAAATGTAATGCCATTTAGCCGACAATTATTCATCATAACTTTGTAGCCTACAGAACTTTTAACATCAGCTAGGCCTAACATTAACACTTGTCCATATGATTGGAGTAACACCTGCACAGCTGTGCGTTTAACATTGTTGACACCACTCTTGTGCAGAGATAACACAGTTTGGCATATTAGTTGGTGCAAAGTACACTACACATTTAAAAAAAATTGTAAACCAAATAAAACTTCCTTGCAAAATTTAATTTCCATAAAGTAATACTATGCAAGTATTGAGCCTCAAACCCGGCTCTCCCACATTCATGACGGCGGTAATTCCTCTTCGCTACTGACTAGACATACTGTACATGAGTAACACAGTCTAAACATAAGACATTAAAAATTGATGTAAAAGTTAACTTATGCATTTAAGCGGTCGGCAATCTTCTGCTACGCCATATCTCTTGCCTTGACAGTAGCAACAGTATTTCCTTTTCTGGTAACTGCGTTTCTATACTCTTAGTAAAGCTCCACAAGGAGCTTTTGCTCCGCGCTGTTGAAGAAATCAGCCCTAGTTTTCTTGTCTTTTTTCAACATGATCGCGTTTTCGACAATCGCATATTCTGGGCTTCTCATGCACCCCGTGCGCGCGCCTAATGAAAAATTTGATAAGCCTGGCTGAAGTTAACGCTGATGAGGCGCAGCTGAAATGTGTTAGTGCAACGGCTTCAGCCTGAGGTGGAAGCTGACGCTAATTCAAACGAGGCTTAATCACTTAAGCGCTGCTGTCATTAGCGACTTTGATGGAATACCCCCCAGAGCTGCTTTCCTCATGTTGCTAACATCAAATGTTTTGCTGCAAAGTCTGCATCCAGGGCAGCTAGGAACTGCCTGCCTCTTAACAATGTATGTTCCATGTTTTTCAAATTTGGCACAATTGTTTACTTGGCCTCAGTGACTATTTTAGTGGTCAAAGGCTGAGGTCAGTGTGACCTTGGATCTGGTCAACCTGACTGTGACCTTGCATCTGGTCAACCTCACTGTGACATCATAATGTTCTGCATGAAACACTTTTTTGGCCATTAGTCAATATCATATCTCAGGAACAGAGGGGGAAATATTTGGTCAGATACTGAATTGGTGACACCTTGGGTGCCCACCTATAAACTGTGCTGATTGTATAGATCTTCTGTGCTGCAGGTGGGAAGATGCGTATGAAGCATCCATTTTTTCATAGACATGGATGTAAACTAAGAGAAAGTTGACTGGTGCGCAGAGGTATACAACACGGGGCAGTAATTCAAGTTACTCTCATGCTATCAGCTGTTCTTTCTGTCCTTTATCCAATCTGACTTTTTCTCTACTCATTGTATTAGAAATTCAGTTTAATGGCAAAGGCAGAACTAAGACAAAGGAAATATACACTTGAATTATTTTATACCAATAGAGTCCATGACTCCCCCTAAGACAGTGGTCTTTTTTGTGTTTTTGAGACCAGACCATAAGAACATAAGCAACAGCACTCTGTGTTCTCTGCCAAACACACAGATTCAGGTTTATTGTCCAAACAGAAAGATGCAGTGTACAGATTGCACACACACACACACAGATTATCAGACACACAGGTACCGAATGAGACAGGAGTGAAGCCGTTTTCACTGAGTTTTGACTCCAGCCGTTGACCTTTGACACATGCCTTCAGGGCAGTTGTGTTTGTGGAACTTTCCGCTTTCTCTTTCCTAAAGCCAGAGATCTGGTGCAGTCATTGAATTTGTGGTGTGCCTAATAGTGACTCAGCCACACTGACACAGAATTATGCAGAGGCTTAATGGAGATGGCACATTCAAAGGTAAAACCCCAACTCAGTTCATTCTTGTCCAAATAGTAGATTAACTCACGGTCCATTTCGAGTTGCTTTTTTTAAAGGAATACTTCACCCGCAAAATGAGTATCTGTATATCAGTTACTCATCATGTGTTATGTTGAATCGTGAAGAAAATTTTGTTTTTCTCTCATGCCTCCACAGTGAATGGGGAATGCAACAAAGGCCACCATTCTTAACTAATTGAAGCAAACAGGGATCACGTATAACAGCAGACCTACCTCTAATACTTGCTGGGCGTTTTTATAACATACCAGATTCAAACTCTAGTCAAACATAATTTTAACTAGCTAGCAAACATGAAGAGAGAGAGGGACCGCCAGGAGAAAATGAAGCAATGTATGTGGTGGTCAAAAATACAACACACATCAACGTATATTGCAGCTAAAACAAATTGGCCATTATGTTACATTATGTGGAAGGTTATCCTCAGAAGATTACTTTAGTAATTTCATGAACAACAAAATTCCATGACTTTCCAAAATTTTCAATGATTTTTTACTGATTCTTTGACTTTTTCAGGTTTTCCATGACCTTGGGAACCCTGACTTTTACTAAAATGTTACGATATGAAACACCTGTGCCTACAAGTGTTGCAACTCTTAAGAGCTCTGTTTCAGCAGAGTTAAAGCATGAGAAGAAGATTTTACTACAAATTTAGAGTAAAGATGCCGTGAGTAATCTCTACACGAATGGTCATTTTGCGAGTGAAATATACCTTCACTATATATAGTCCCCAGATTTCATTCACGTTTTTGGATCTCTGTTTACTATGAAGACGTGAGAGAAAGTTTTTTTCACTAAATTCACATAAGACACAGTGAGTAATTAATATACCGATATTAATTTAGTGGGTAAAATATTTCTATGATAGAGACAACGCAGCAAAACTTATCTGCAGATGAAGACCATGAGATGTGGTTAAAGCTCAACAAAAAGCTAAAACACATAGTGTTAAGATGGTTTTATCAAATTAACAGAAATGAATGATAAAGAGCAATACACACGTGAAAGGTTGCAGTAGTTTCTAAGTTTAGGAGACTGTAGTACATTCTTACAAATGTTGACTGAACTGTCCTGAACTGAACTGAATACAGTGAAATCATAAAGAAGTGGGCTGCATTCTTTTTTATGTAGTGAGATAGTGATCCAGGAATGTGACAGTGCTTTACTCTGATTACTAGATACTGTTCATATGAAGCCCTAGTTTTGTTTTTGTCACCACTGTCCCCATAAGCTGCCACTGCCCCTCTAATGCTGCAAGTGTAATCACTCTTGGATCTAAATAAATGAGTTACATTAAAACTGCACTGCTAAATTTCTAATGTGACATCAGTGACAAGAAATAAAAACATTTTCAGTTTTCATGGAACAGTTAATGCTGCTTCTGACCTAAAAACATCCCACTTTTGTAACAGCAGTGAAAATCTGTCCTTGGTGTCCATGAGTCCAGACAGGCTGTAGAGAGGGATCCTTCCACACCTGATGCAGGCTGCAGCAACACATCAATTCATCCACTCACTCATGATCAGTCAAATGTGCCCCCTAGCAGCTGTTAGCAGCAGCCATGACAACATCAACTCTGATCCTCTTTACAATACTGCTCATCAACGGAAGGAGCTTCATACATGATAACTTCACATTTCTGTGCCATTAAAATAAAACTCATGGTTTCCCTTACACAAACACAGACATTGGTGCATCATCTTGTCCACAAACAGAAAGGCCAATTAAAAGAGCAACTTAATGTTTGAAACATGTATGTCTGGGTGGAAAGGTTGGCGTTTGTCCAGTCAGGCTTCTTGTGGGCGTGACAATGTACCAAATCAGATGCAAAGTGAAATAAGGCAGTCGACAGAACGGAACATTTATAGAACAAACATGTTTGGCTTCACATCCACTCACTGTTGCTCACACACACTTGTCACAGATTCCCCAGGGTTTCTATTCTTGTGGAACTTTCAGAGCCCTAAGTTAGCTACATGGAGACTGTAACACATGGTA
This sequence comes from Cephalopholis sonnerati, assembly GCA_019142605.1. Taxonomy (NCBI): domain Eukaryota; kingdom Metazoa; phylum Chordata; class Actinopteri; order Perciformes; family Serranidae; genus Cephalopholis; species Cephalopholis sonnerati. Next base: position 40,115,158 of record JAGQAX010000010.1, on the reverse strand, counting down.
TTAAAACACTGAACCAAACCCCATCATGTGTCTGAAACACAACAAAAACAAATATACCCTAAAATATTCTGTGATGTCAGGTCTGAGCTGTAGCTGAAGACGGTTTGGATGTTGATACCTATTCTTTACATCTACAAAGTAATGGTGACAAAATTATCCTGGGACAGAAAACCGCCTTCCACTGATGAGTCTACGGTGATTTAACAGCAAAGGGAGTGGGTTGGTGGAGATAGCAGAAGAGATACTTTCATGGTCTGACTGTCTATGGTGCTGCAAAAATATCATCCTACCCCACCCGCCTCCAATCACACTCCTCCCTCTCCATGTTACAAAAGACATTTATAAAAGAACAAGCCATAGAGAGCAGCCACAGATATCAGAGGACAGTTTTGTTTCTACAGGCAACAGATCAAGACAACAGCTTCTCCATCACTATTCACATGTTCCAAACGAGTTATTCTGCTGTACACAAAACCCTGGCCATATTAGACCAGCAAAACAAAGACAAGCCCTGCTAATGGTGCAGCTAGATTGTTATGCGTTCACACTGGTAGCATCACTGACAAAGAATGACTAGAGCTCCATTCATTTCATGCTCTCTTGTTGCCTGTTAAGCAATCTTGGAATGGGCATCAGCCAGTGGATATCCAGGCCAAAATTCCCCTTTTTGGCACCACTCATTGTTTACATTGTTTTCATTGTTTGAAAGATGAGACAGGTCCAGACAACATTTCTGCTAATCTCTTTAAACAGATATCTGCATACCAACACAGATAAATTAGAAAAAAAACAAAACAAAAGGCTAAATCATTTTCAGACGACAGCCAATGGGTTTCAAGATTGCATTATGGCCAGTGCGTTCCGCCTGTTTTGCTTTCCACCTGGACTGTTCACCTGCAGGAAACCAAAGCCGACTCAGACATGATTAGTAGATACAACTCAGACTACAAATGAAAACCAGAACACTTCCAATACCAAGCTCTTTTCTGGTTACCAACAGAGTCTGCTAACATATGCAGATTAGGGCTGTACCCGACTCTGAAATATGTCAGACAGATCAGATCTGGCCTTTTAATACTCTTATCAACAATTCGTTTTTTTCCATATTAAGTTTCCAAGTTTGAACAGGCTCAGCGGGATGTTCAATGACAGTGGCATTCAAGTAATATAATAAGCTAACAGCGCATATGACAAAACAGAAATGTGCAACATTTTTTGCCGACACCAGATATGAAGCAAAAGCCGGAGACTGTGTCGTATTAAGTATCTATGAGCTGTAAACTCACCACTTCTAAGCAGACCAGAGAATATAATGTTATCTCAAAGCCTTACGGTGCAGTCACTCCTCCTCTGTGCCGCTGCATCACGTCCACAGCTGTCTGTACCAAAGAGTAGCATTGAAGTCAAGAGTGCTCACTCTGCAGCAACATCTGGGGACCAAAACATCCCAAGAAGTACACTGTACAATCTCAGTCGTATGGGGGGTCTCCGACTGATGATTCAAATCTCTAAATTTCAAGAAGCAGCCCTAAGGCAGATATCTGCTTAAAGAGATTACTATTATAGTGATTCAGTTCCAGACAGCAGCCTGTCCTGATAAAAACATTACAGCCATTCAAACCTTCACTGTTCTCTCGTTTTATTTGAAAGACATGTTAAAAAAAAGTTTGGAGAACACTTGCAATATTATCTGAAAAAGACAAACAAAACTGATTTGCCTGAGGCGATCTTGGTAGCTTCATACCACCATATAGATTCAACTGGATATGGTGCACTGCCTTCTGCAGGTCATAACTGTCAAGTTCCTCAGTGTGAACGCACATTTTTCCTTGTAGTATTCAACATATGGTTCAGCAGGTGCTTTCTCAAAGGCCCCTTTACACTAACAGCATGTCACAGTATGCCAGATGGGTCAAAGAAAATCTTGTTTGCAATTTGTGTCTGACTGTCCACCAGTTTAGAATATTGTCTATGGAAGCAAAGAAAAGACTGTGATCATCTGAATTTTAAAAGTAACCCAAACCTCGTTATGAAATTTAATCACCACTGTTTAATCACGACTTATTGTTGAACACTGATATATTTTACTTTGAAAACATGCTGAATTTATGTGCTTTGAATTTTCCTTTTGAAAATGTCAAGTAGATCATTCAACATTGTGCAATTCTGGAAATTTTTTAGGGTTTGCAAATTTAGACAGAAAATTTAAATGCCCAGTATTAAAAAAGAAATACTGTATAATAAAGATTTGGATCCATAAGTTTAACTATATTCTGAACATCAAGTCTTGGTCAGCCACTGGTGTATGGGTCTCAGTGAGATTTGTGACCAGGCTTTGGGATTGATGACTTAAGATTCACCACATTTCTCTCAAAGTCAACTTTTGATACAGACCAAAAATCACATAGCATAAAGGGGCCTCTGCTGGAGACAAAAACAGCATAATACAATTTCTATTACTTGGAAAACATAGCTAATTCAGACTGTGAATGCACCCTGCTTTTCAGAGTTGGAACAAATCTACAAATACTTAGAAAGCCCATTATCGCTGTGATTTACCTGCTGACTGTTGTACTGATCTGCTACCTTCTACAGAGAGAAAGATAGAAAGAGACAGAGAGAAAGATACAGAGAATATAAAACAAGTTTTTTTCTTTATACAAGAGTCCTTTTGAGGGTAAAACCAACCCCTCTCATCTCCTTCATACACACAAATTCCTCTCCTCTTGTTTCTGTGTGTGCAAGTGTAGCAAAGTCCATATGTTTATTTCCTACTAGTAAGTGTGTATGTGTGTGCATATGCAGGTGTGTTTGTATGTGTCTACTTGTGTTCTTTAGTAGGAGCAAAGTAGAGCTCCATGGGTTTGTTGACCTTCCAGTACTTTTCGCTGACCAGCTCAAGGGAGAAGGAACCATTCAGAACCTGTGAACAGAGTTTAACAGTTGAAACATTCATGAAGGGTTTCCCACTCTGACCATAATGACCTTTTTTAATTAATCTTTTCCACTCCTAGGTTATCCTCAAAGTTACATTTATCTGTAGCACAGTCTGTATGTATATAGGTGGATGACATGACAGCTCTCCAAAAGTGAAGCCAAAACATCAGGATCGCCCCCCAAAGATGGTTTCTGTCATTTGAAAGTTATTTGATGCTGTAAAACAAAGGGGGTCTGACATCTTGATTGGCAGCTGTGCGTGCCAATTGGTGTGCCTGTGATCAATGGCGGTGCTCGCGTTTGGCCAGATGGCGGGAAGTTGAGACCGCAGAGATCACTGCTGCACACACTCTGGCTCCAAACGATGTCACCAGCACAAGATGGTGGCCGCCGCATTCAGGATATTTTGACTTCATTTTTGTACAGTTGGAGGAAGTGGAGACATGTCATTCATCTTTATCGTCAGTCACTGGTCTGTAGCTGCAGAGTTGTTCTTTCCCATATGATAAGCAGACTGATTTCAACTACATTTAAGTGAAATCCATCAAATGCGCCAAACAAGTTAGAAGACACCTTCTTCTGCAATATACTATTTCTCTATAGAAATTCTTTACTCATACTCCCCAACTTCTTTAAAAAATTGCTTTTACCTTTTCAAATTCTACAGAGCAACATAATACCGTTTTAGTTTAAACATGCCCCTATATATATTTAAAAATGGTTTCAAACCTAGAACATTATGGAGGTAGTAAATAGGATGTAGATTTGCTAAAGTTCTGTTCACTGATGCAGGAGTGGTGCATTCATTGACAGTGGTACAGGTTAGAAAAATAATGCTTCTTATCACATAGGCTAGGTGTAGCTTTTGGTGTATAGATGATCAAGATGTGTGTGTGTGTGTGTATACTCACAGTGAACTGGTTTCCAGCAGTGGGTATGTAGATGGTGTACTGTTTCTCTGAAGCTGCCTCCACATTAACAGGACTGGCCTCTGCGTTTCTTCTCAGCTCCTCCAGAGCCAGTCTGACGGCCAGGTATTTAGACAGGTGATCCACTGTAGCGTTGCCAGACGTCTTAATATAGCGAGGAACAAACTCCACACTGCAGACACACACACATACATTCAAATATATGTTAATTAGCTGGCACAGTTGATAAGTAACTAACAATATAGATATGGACATGTATATGGCTGGGTGCTCAAGACTTATAAATAAAATGTGACTATATCGTCGCAGTCTGAACCCAGCAGGTACAAAGACAGGCTTCCTCTACTCTTGCTATCCTTAATCTCATTAAGTTAAACTGTTACCATGGTGTAGTTGAACGTGCTGATTTGTTTACTGTAGGCTGGGAAAAAAGCGACTAAATAGCAGCGTGGAGCCCTGCAGATGTGATACACCCTTCGCCTCAGACACTATTGCCCAGGAGAAAGTGATCTGGTTGGGTGGATGAGTGTGTGTGATGAATCATGTTTGAGTCTTTCTTTGCGTGAGTGTGTCCGTGAGAGGGAGAGATCAAAAGGAGAGAATGAGAGAATCAAAATGCTGTAGCATGTCTTATGCCAGTGGCTTAAGGAAACAACATGACCATTTATACTTGATGGTTTGCGATAGGGTCATTTTATACATTCTATGGTTGGTTTATTATGTTAATGTGTTGGTAGTAAATTTGGGGTATGTAATGTTCAACTGCTAAACCACAAATATTCTTTATGTTTGCTGTCTGAAAATGTATCCAGGCATATATAAGTGTATAAGGCACTAGCATTAATTCTGCATTGGTACTTAATAAAAAACACAAAATGATAACAATCGCTACAAGACAGTGGACAGATTTATCACTTGTTTGATTTTTGAAATGCTTCTTCTCTGTGCCTCTCTTCCCCACAGCACACCACAGCAGATAAGTCAACTCCTGTATTTTATTTGTGAGATCAGCAGAAGTCTTAACTGAAGCTGTGTATGTGTGATACTACCTGTTGTGACCGTCATCCTTCTCCATCAGGGTGGGATGTGGCCTGAACACCAGCTCTATTTCGCTGGCACCACCGTCAATCACAGAATCCCCACCCCCATTCTCAGCAGCGTTATCCATGTCCAAACCACTGTCATCGCTCGTCTTGGTGCGCTTAATGCTCGGACCTGCCTCCTGGGGGAAAATGTTCAAAAACAGTATTTCTATGATGAAAAAAAAAAAACACCAGGAAGAGAAGCATGCTTTTGAACACAGTCTCATCCCTAATTCAAGTTTGCTTATCCTGTAGTTCTGCAACAGTGGCAGGATTTACCAAGCTTCCCCATCATTCACAGAAGTGTGTGTCTCAAAAACTACAATATTTAGGGACCGAGCCCGAAGGGCTGCCTTCATGTTCAACCTGCTATCATTTCCACATTTCTGCATTTACCTGGAAGATATGGACATCACAACGATCTTCACATTCTTCCGGTCGTGACCATAGCTTTGTTTCACTCGTAGCTCAAACGGTGTGCTCATAAAACCATGTTTTGAACTTGTGGGTTTTGGGCACAGACTGAAGAAATCTGCTTTGCAGCTGTGTACTGTCCTCCATTTTGTGTTGCTATGAGGACCGTTGCTGTTGATTGACAGCTACACAGCAAGCATCACACTGTGGATTGGATCAACTCTAATGTATATTGGGTACACCAGTGCTTCTCAAACGCATACAGCCACCAAACAGGAAGTAGTTTATACTTCCAGCTTACATGCTCCAATCTTAACCAAACTTCACAGGATTGATACTGTCCAGCACTGAACACAGCCATGTCTCAATGATTGCTATTACAAATAGCGCCACCTACTGGCAACAGGAAATACATATTTTCAGACTATTTAATGGTCACAAACATCCGATTGGTCAAAACTGCACAACACACACATAACCACAAACACACAGCTGGAGCTACAGGCCGCACAAGCAAGGGCCAACGAGCAAGGGGCGACGGGCGTGGGTGCGAGGTCCCGCCCAACGCTGCTTGCAGCTTTAATTTTTTCTTTCCTTGCCGATCGCCGCACGCCGGAAATCCAGCACGGTGCTGGATTCCCATCACCTCTGCATATGACCGTAGCTCATGTCGCAATAGATTTAAAGGGAAAGGATTGGCATTGCATTTTCCGATACCCGATCCATGTACTTTTGATCATATCGGGCCGGTATTCGATCCAGGTATCGGATCAGTGTATCCCTAGTCCAATCTTCCCCAAACTTCACAGGATTGATGACAGTCCCGCCCTGAACAGATCCATGTGTCAATATTTGGGATTACACATAGCGCCGCCTACTGGCAACAGGAAGTACATCTTTTCACACACTTTTTTTTGGATTTACCTGAAATTTACATGCTGTGGTCTGTATTTCATGTACAATATCATGACCAATCACTGCTCCATTCTTTATCACACTTTCACATGTCAGGCGTCCAATCTTGCTCCAATCTTCCCCAACCTTCACAGGATTGATAAGAGTCCCGCCCGGAACACATCCATGTGACTCCATTCAAACTTAAACATGTCAGGCGTCATACTTAGGCATACCGCCACAAAACAGGAAGTTGTTTATAACTCCAGCATACATGCATACATGGCGCATGTATGCTGAAGTTGTTCATAACTCCAGCATACATGCGCCATTCTTCCCCAAACTTCACAGGATTGACAACAGTCCCGCCCTGAATACATCCATGTGATGGTGCATTCCAGTTGTATTGGGAAGTCGGGATTTCCGAGTTCCAAGTGGGAAATTTCAACTGGAACACCCCCTGAAGTCAGAAGTCCAAGTCAGAAATCAAAGATGGCTGCCCCGAGTGTAAACAGTTAAGTAGAAGCTCCTGTAATATTCCGTTTATCAGCACTTCTGACTAGTGTTTGTTACACTAATATTCGGACAAGGCAAGCGCGAGAATAGCTTTCGTAGACATTGCCATCTTGTTTTCCGTCATCTTCTTCCCATTTGGCAACTTTTTTCCGACTTTTTAACTGGAACGCTGATAACTCGGCTGTGACGTCATTCCCAGCTTCAACTTCCGACCTCAGAGGTAAATGGAACGCAGCATGACTCCACTAAAACTTTAACATGTCAGGCCTCACACTTTGGCGTACCGTCACAAAACAGGAAGTAGTTTATAACTCCAGCATACATGCTCCAATCTTCCCCAAACTTCACAGGATTGACAACAGTCCCCTCTGAACACATCCATGTGTCAGTATTTGCCATTACACATAGCACCACCTACTGGCAACAGGAAGTACATATTTTCAGACACAGATTTTTTTTTACATTACCTGAAATTTCAATGCTGTGGTCTATATTTCACAAACATGAAATTGCTACAACTTTGAAGTAAATGGTCCGATCTCCATCAAACTTCACAAGACTCATATTAGTCCCACCCTGAACACAATTATATGACAACATACCATGATAGTCATAGCGCCACCTAGTGGCGAAAGGAAGCTATTCTTATCAGACATTTGTCTTTGGATTAATCTGTAATTTAAATGCTGTGGTCTATATTTGATGGACCCAAACAGCCGTTAGGCACACACACATAACCACAAACACACAGCTGGAGCTGGAGGCTGAAACGGGCAACTGGAAACAGGCAACGGGCAACAAGCAATGGCCAAGGGTGCGAGGTCCCGCCCAACACTGCTTGCAGCTTTAATTATTCCTGAGTCCCATCATTGCATTGGTCTAGCACAACACTAACTGGGCTCCACACTTTAACCATTTCACATTGTGTCACTTAATATTTTCACTGGTCACACCATTACAACTGACTCCCAGCAGGGCTTGCTTGGTACATACTTTTTAATGTCAACGTTAATAAGTGGGGCACAAAATGCATACACACTGTCACATGTGATGTGTTAAACATCCTAACATACCTGGTTGCTGTGGACAGAAGCGTTGCTACAGTGAGAGGAGTCTCCGTTGTCCTCAGCTCCGCTACCATTCTCCACTGTGTGTCTCTTACCACGCTGCAGTCTGACAGAAACAAATGCAAATGCAATGTATGAAGTTTGTATTTGCATTATTGTTATAATTGCATTATTGGTGTGTGTTGAGATGACTGTTTACCTGGTCATAGCCTGTATCTTCAGCCCCTCCTCTATGCTGTGGGACAGGGCTTGCTGGTTGTTGTGTTTGCTAATGCGGGCCAACACTCTCTCTTGGTGGGCTTCATACTCGTCACGGCTGGGATAAATCTTGCCTAAAATGAGATAAATTAATATGAAACCAAATTCTAAAATGTTTTTACAATGTTCTGACTCACAATTTTCAGTTCATCCATATTTTTTTGTGAAGAGATTAAACCTCCTTTAACCTTCTTGTGGTTACTTACTAATCAGGGCATCAAAATTAGGGTCTGGACGCAGCGACCTCTTGGACACCAGCTTCTTGCGACAGGTAGGACACTCTTTATTACTGCAGAGACAGGGAGGACAGACAGACATTTTGAAAAATTCAGCAAAATCATAAACAAAAAGAATAGTGCAACAATGTGGACTACTACTACTAATGCGGACTACTATTATTAATGTAGGGGGCTATGGCTCAGAGGTAGAGCGGGTTGTCCACTAATCAGAACATCGGCGGTTAGATCCTCGGCTCAGCATGTTGAAGTATCCTTGAGCAAGATACTGAACCCCAAATTACTCCCAGTGGCTGTTCCATCAGTGTGTGAGCGTTTTAAAAACTGAGTAGCAGGTGGCACCATGTATGGCAGCCTCGGCAACCTGTGTGTGTGTGTGTGTGTGTGTGTGTGTGTGTGTGTGTTTGGGTGGTTAGATGACTATAGGCACTATACAAGTGCATGTCCATTTACTATTTACCATTTCCAATGCAACACACTTCAAATACAGTTTAATTTCTGTCAAGGTAAGTTTAAAATCAAACAATACACTGACAGTGAGCCTCGAACCTGAATATAACAGGTGCTCCAGGCTACATGGGGGTAATTTAAAGCACACTTCAAGGCAATGCATAACTTATCAAAACAAACCTTTTCTTTGGCATTTACTGCACACCTATTTAGAGAGTTTATGGTCAAAAGCACTTTATACACATGTAAATCAAGTAAGCACTTGTCTAAGCTCATGGCTTTTGTTGATGACATACAGTGTAATAACATCTTATTTGACACAACTTAATGGTTGGTGACAAAAGCCACTCCAGAGCTTATCTGCACAGAACTGAGTAGGTCTGAAACAGTGATGTTGTGCAGGTCTGAAAACATTATTTACAGAAAAGTTTTACATTTCCTTTCAATACTCACATGCCCAAACGTGCACTAAAAGAGTGATTGTTGCTCCTGTCCATACTAGGGGTGTAAATCACCAGTTTCATCACGACACGATATCATATCGATACTATGAACAACGATACGATATTTTCCGATATAACAAAGTGTGCCACGATGCGATTTCGATTCGCGCTGGGGGGGGGGGCGCGCAGGGGGTGCCCCCCTAATATAATGGTAGGGGAAACACTGCATGCGCCATGTGCTGTCTGTTGATACTTTTTACCGAAATCCATAATATTTCCATTATGCTGATTTATTCCCGAGTAAATAACGTTATCCTCATCGTCCTTCTCTTGGCTGCTAACCATCTGCCTGCCGCTGTTTTTTTTTTTTTGATCAAGGTCTTTTTATTGTTTTTTAACAGTTATACAAAAACAAACACATAGACATCAATAATGTCTCAACATTAAACATCAACACTCCCCACCCCCACCCCCCATCGCTCCAACAGAGCCCATTGTACCATTCGGATTTAGTAAAGGAAAAAATACATATACATACATACAAAAATACATATACATACATACATACATACATACATATATATATATATATATATATATATATATATATATATATATATATATATATATATATATATATTCATGCATACATAAAACTAAATAAATAATAAAGGGGAATTAAAATAATAATAATAATAATAATAATAATAATAAAAGATAAGAAAGGGGAATATGTGAATATGTAGGTAAATAAATGCCTACAATATTTGTGGGGTCATCAGCTCTAATTTCTAAGATCCTTAGCATCCATTTTTCCTATGTAAGTTAAGAGGGGTTGCCAGATGGCATAGAATTTCTGGGCACTGCCTCTTGTGGTGAATCGTATTTTCTCAAAAGTCAAATGGTGAACAACATCATTTAGCCAGGATTTAAAAGTTGGAGGGTATTTCTCTTTCCACTTAAACAGTATCAGTCGACGTGCAAGGAGAGAGCCAAAGGCTATTGTAATTTTTGCCCGACGGCTGAGATGTAGATCAGGAGGTGCAACTCCAAAGATTGCAGTTATAGGAGAAGGTTTTAAGGGGATCTTCAAGACATCTGCAAACATCGTGAATATCAATTTCCAAAAGTTGTCTAGTTTTGGGCAAAACCAAAACATATGTGAGAGGGTGCCTGGTGCCTGTCTGCATCGGTCACATATGTGATCAAAAGCAGGAAAGATTTTACATAACCTGACTTTGGACCAGTGAAGGCCATGCAAAACCTTGAATTGAATCACAGCATGTCTTAAGCAGATAGAAGAAGAGTGTATTTTTTCTAAAGCTTCTTCCCAGACTTTTTCAGAAAACTTCATTCCCAATTCTTCTTCCCAACTATTCTTTAGTTGAGTCAAAGGTTTCAGGTCATGAGAGTTAATTAAGGAATAAATGAACCTGATGGATCCTTTTGAGGACGGATTGAGTTTCAAAATAGAATCCAGGAGAGAGCTGGTTGGTTTGTATGGAAAAGAGGAGATGGAAGATGATACGAAGTTACGAATTTGAAGATATCTATAGAAATGTGAGCGGGGGAGATTGAACTTAGATATTAGTTGATCAAAAGATGAAAATGTATTGTTGATAAACAGATCTTCTATTGTAGTGATTCCTCCTTTAACCCAAATATCAAAAGCTCTGTCCATGATTGATGGTGGAAATAAATGGTTTTTCGTTATGGGTGAATAGATTGAAATATCTCTTAATGAAAAAAATCTTCTAAATTGTGCCCATATCTTGAAAGAGTTTTTTACTATTGGATTTGAAGAGTGTTTGGATATAGGTTCAGGTAAGGGAAGTTTTGTGTTAAGCAAAGCACTTAAAGAAGTAGAGTCACAGGACAAATTTTCTAATTGCAACCATTTAGGGGTCGTACTCGCCTCTGGGGATTCTTTCCAGTAGAGTATGTTCCTTATATTGGCGGCCCAATAATAATATTGAAAGTTGGGGAGGGAAAATCCACCATTTTGACGGTGGCGCTGTAACATACCTTTACGTATCCTAGGTGTTTTTTTGCTCCAAATGAACTCTGATATCAATTTGTCTATTGCCGTGAAAAAAGATTTTGGCAAGAATACAGGAATGCTCTGGAAAACATATAAAAATTTGGGCAGTACGTTCATTTTGATTGCATTAATTTTACCTCCTAGTGACAAAGGTAATAAATTCCAGCGTTCCAGATCCTGCTTTAATTGGCACAATAAAGGGGGGAAACTAGCTTTAAAAATGTCTTTAAATTTGTGTGTATTAATTAATTGTCAAGATTAAGAGATTTAGCTGCCTGCCGCTGTTTGACAGTGACACAAACCTTCAAAATAAAAGCCTATGCTAAAGATGACGATATGATCGATGTTTCCACTTTGCATCGATGTGATTGGATTGTTGATCATTAAATCGATGTATTGATCCAGATCGATGGATCGTTACACCCCTAGTCCATACTGGCCTTTTGTAAAGCAATGTAAATGTAAGTGATATGGTATAAAATCCACAGTCCTTACTCTCTGTAGAAATTACCTCTTATATTCAGTAAGGTTATAAATTGCACAGAAATAGGACTGTGGGTTTCATCTCCCATCATTAACACTGATACTGCTTTAACAAGCGATATGTGTTAGAGATATTCCAGGGTATTTTTGCGCCAAAGATATTCTTGACGATATGACAAATAAAAAAAATATTCTGTTATTAATTTGAGAACATAGAATTGCAACAAAATAAGTGATATAGTTTTACATATCAACCTAAATATTTACCTTCAAATATTCAGTAAAAACTGCACCAAAATCATCTCTCATTTCTTTAGTTTGTAAAAAACAACAGTAACTCAGAGTGAGATTCAGATTCTGTATACAATATTAATAGTACAACAAAATTAAATCTACCACAAATGACACATTTAAACTGTTCCTAAATACAAAAAATGTACACTAGGATCTATATCTATATCTATATATATATATATATATATATATATATATATATATATATATATATATATATATATATATATATAGATAGATATAGATATATAGATATATATGTAAATCAACAGGTGATTTCCTTCACTTTTAGCAAAATCCTAAATGATTGAATTTTTTTTCCACCTGGACCTTAATGCGCTGCCATGTATTATTTATTTATTTATTTAACAGGGACAGTGCACAGCTACTTAGCTGCGCCAGAGTTAGCTATAAGCTAATTTTCATCTGTAGTCTCCTCTTTTTATCACACTATAATCTGTGACATGCTGTTATGCTACCATAACTGTCGCACATTCACATATATGTCGTTTTTTTGTCAGGCCGCTAGAGGCGGGTAGATTTACATTATCAAGGCTTATGATGAAATCACTTGACAACATCGACTCCTGTGTGCACAAGGCAAGAGAGTAAAGGAAGAGACGCTGTACTGCTGCCAGAGGAACCAGTGGGTGTTTTTCAAAGTCAAGAATCCTTCCTATGTAGGATGAGTACTTCAAAGGAAGGATCCTCCAGAGGCAAGGCAAGAGTCCTTCCTAGCATTCGGTGAACACACATTGGAACAGGCTAACAAGTGTCACCAGCTGTGCGTCATTAACCCTCAGCAGACTGAGGGGATTATGTGTTAAAAACAAGAAAGAAAGAAACTTTTGTAAAAGGTAGTTTCAGAACGCTGCTACAATGCAGAAAAACTGACCTTACCAATTTTTTTTTTTTATTATTTTTTTGTCATTTGAGGTGTTTCTGTTAAGTCTTAGGAATGGATGGAGCAGTAAAACTTTCATCTGCTCCATTAATTTGGACAATGAAATGACTATCTAAAAATGTGTCCTGTTGTTTTGGGAAGAGTTGGCAGTGGGAGGGGTAATCCTTTTCACTGTTCACAGGTGAGGCCAGGTATCGAAATAAAAAGCTCATTATTCAGCAGTTGACACATTGGAAAGTATAATTATGAGGTTTCTGTATTGCTGGGCAGTATGACCAAAAATTTATATCACAGTATTTTTCAAACTTTTTTTTTTTTTTCCATGCATGACTGGGTGTTAACCACATTTTTTAATGATTTAGCGAGGAATTACTGCAGTAAATTGGCGTAGAATGGTCTATTTTACTGTCATGAGGAGTGAATATTGTAGAAACACATTAATGTCCACACTAGTATTGATACAGGTTTGCATGGCCCTACAAAATGATGCTGTTTACAAAGAGGTGGCACTCATGATTCTAATGAAGTAAAGGAATCAATACAAACGCGTCTTTGAGTGACATCTGACTCGTCTTTTCTCTTGCAGTGCCACTGCCAACGTTACCTGCAGACGTGGAGGATGCAGATCTTAGTTTTATGCATTCTTGATATTCCAAGACATGTTTGTGCCTGAGGTGGTGAAGGATATTGCTCGTGTTGCCTCCTGCGGCTACAACTTTAGCCCGACAACATTGGCAGAGAATTGTTGTTTGATCGACATCGGATTTTCTAAAGCCGAAGAACTTCCAAACAACAAACACGGCTCCTCCTGTCAGTACAAGTTCTTCTGTGCCATTTTTTACTCATTCTGTAACTTTAGTTTCGGAACTTTTACTGTTTTTATCCATTTTCTTAACTCAACAGCTCACCGCTGTGCCGTCACATCACCTTGCTTAGTGCAACTGCAAAACAGTCCCCTCCCAAACAATGTCCTGCGGCGCTACGTTCTGCCACTCGGTTTTCCCAACGTTGTATACGCTACATACTCACCGGTATTGTGGTATATGAAAAATTCATATCATGAAAAAAAAAACAAAAAAACTCTGGTATCCCGTATGAACCGGTATATCGCCCAGCACTAGGTTTCTGTCCATTTTTTTTGCTTGTTTGATAAAAACTGCTGGCGATATTAATCCAAATAAATGACATTGTTATCTACATCCTGCCGAGCTCCGCTGGTACGAGTTTCGTTGAAGTGACCCCGCCTTCACTTCCAGCAAATCATGTGCAAAGAATTGTGGGTATTTTATACCCGCTGAGGATACACACATGCATCCTTGAAATTTCTCTGAAAGAAAGACCCAGTCCTCTATGAAATTAGAAGGATCCTTGACATTGGAACAGTCCTTCGGCAGGATTTAATGACATAGCCTCCTTGAGATTCAGCCATTTAAGGATCCTTCCTTGACTCTAATAAACACCCACTGAATGAGTTCCCTCTGAGTAGTAAGTTGCTAAAAGAGTCTGAGAAGTACAGGGCTGTTTCTAAAACATTTGGCAGACGCCACAGTTTATTCCACACCACCAAAGCTTCTCCTCTTTTTGGAACCACAGCGGAGTTGGTAATAATTTTGCTTTCAGTCATGCTTGTTGTTGCCGTGCGAAACAGTATGGCATCAATATGTCAACAAGTCAAAATACTGTGAATATCATGATATACATTTTTTATATCGTATTCAAAATTATACCAGTGTTACCGTGAACAATAGGATATGGCACATCCGTAATCTGTGTGTGGCCAAAATGGACAGGAGGAACAATTTAAGTGTTCAAAAATCCTTTCAGTGTACATTTGGGGATGTGAGTAAAACATACATGAAAAAATGTGACCTTATTCTTATTCAAACAGGTAGTTTTTATTCAACCTGTATGCTCCAGTATAATCACCATTAACTTCAGTCTTTGAGAGACACTAGCGTCCACCACTACTGATCTAATAAAATGGTAACATGATCAGAAGCTTTCCCTTCCTTCAGGGGTCACCATTACTCAATCTCTACAGCTCTGACATTCACATGACTGAATTAGCTGGTGTTCCCACCCTCGGGTGAGATAATGAGAAACCTGAACACTACTGAAGGGACAGAGAAGGCTCTCCTGGTTACTACTGCATGGTAAAACTTACCCAGATCTTAGAGCTGTGATGATACAATCAGCGCAAAAGCGGTGCAGACATTCTTTGGTTGTCATTGTGTTCTTCAACATGTCCAGACAAATAGGACACATGAGTTCGCTGTGCAAGGACCTGGGTGAGACTGCTATTTCCAATCCATCTGTTATAGCCTCCTGTGCCAGTGCAAAACAGATCCAGTGAAAGGTTAGTGAACACAAAGATACATCTATCTCTGGAGTGGTACAAGACTGATGCAGCTCTGTTGATGTTTAAGGTCCAAAAAATATCAACAAAAACTGAAAAATCATAATTTTAGATATTGGACATTGCATCAGATCGTCATCCCTGTGTTACAGGAATAATTAACCATCAGTCGAGATATGAATTGCTTATGTGCTTTAGGTTTAGTCTGCCAGAAACATGTCAACATGCTGTGTGATTGATACGTGTGTTTAAACCAATACAAAAAGTAAAATGATTTTGTTAGGATTCACTTGATATGAATAAAATGATACACTTTGAACTGTTACCTGTGGAGTTCTCTGTAGTTCGTACAGACTCAGCTCCCAGGTCTTACTGAGAGGTTGAACCCCATTGGTCTGAACTGTCTGAGTCATTACTGCAACGCTGAAACACACAAAAACAATATTAGATTTTTCTTATATATCTAGGATGTAATGATTACTTTCGGTGTTGACTGCAAATGAGAATTTGTGGTTGCAAATAAATGATTCACTTTTAGGACTTTACCACCAAAAAAAAGAAGAAGAAAGCTTATAATAACATCTCTCTCTCTCTCTCTCTCTCTCTCTCTCTGACACACACTCACACACACTCACACACAATCGGCGTGTCGTGTCTCGCCCACGCACACTTGAACATGTAGACTTGGCAATCAATAGCCAACTACTGCTCTACCTCCTGAGTTTAGCCTTAAATAATTTGATCATATTATTATTTAAATAGTGTGAGCACTAGTTTCATGTAAACATCCTTCTGTACAGTTGCGCTGTTTTTACAAAACACTGTAAAATTGTTCAAATTTAAATTTCAGTCATCATTTACATAGACAATATTCAAATTATTTGCTTTGCCTTGCGCATTTTATGGAGCATCTGAACAATACAGCAGCTTGCATAACAATGTATCAAGCTTGTCTGATGAAAAAGAAACTGTTCACACCCTTGTATATATTAGTTGCACATTAAATGTGCAATTACTGTGCACATGTCTACCACAAGTTTTTTTATAATATGTGTTGCATTTTTCCCTATAATATCAATATTTTTACATAATGTTATGTCTTGGATTCTCTCTTTTTTACTTGCAGTGTTTTTTTGTTTGTTTTGTTGTTTTGGATACATATTTAATAGGCATTGTCTATGGGAGTCTGACATCTAGGATTTTCTTTGCCAATGACTGCTTCCCCGTAAATGTTGTGTGTATGAAAATAAAGACCTGAAACTTGAAACAAAAAAAAGTGCAGTCTAGTGTGACAATTCGATCAATTCTTACAACTTGTGAAAGCAGGCAAGAAGATTTTAGGTACTACTAAATAAATCCGGGGCCATATTTTTTTGTGTATTTGTTATCCATATGTCAACCATTTTGCCATTATAAGATGTTTGATAATCATACAGACCCATACACTGGTGTTCTCACACAGTTACCAAAACGCATTTTTTTAATGGTTTGCGTTCATGCTTTTTAAGACCCTTTTAATATAGAGTATAAAAAAAATCAAATTTCATGAATACATTTAAGTGCTCTGGAATAAATAGAAAAGAATGAACATACAGTATGTTCAAAACCTTGTTGTTTTATTGCTCTGAAAGATTTGATTGTCAGCTGCACCCATACAGTGTGCTTAAGACTTATTTTTCCATTGGTGAGAAACTGCATTTCAATAACCTATATAATCTGTATGAACTATTGGTGAATCATATTTATTAAAATAGATATAACTTTTTTATTTACAGTAGTAGAAGTACCAATGTCTGGGACATAAGAAGTTAACACCCACCTGTTTTAGGAAGCTCTTACTTAAGAGATGGATACTGGACATTGCTGTTCTGTATCATGACTATTAGCATTTATGTCCTGAACATGATCATTAGGCCTGCTTCTTATCTATGTCTTGTTTTTTTAGATTAGGGCATTTCTAATACATTTAAGTCACCTTAATTAAAGTCTGGCTTAAAATATTTCATTATTCCATTTAAACTGTCATTCCTTCATAAAAAACATATCTGTTTATTAACTGTCAAAATAGAAATAAAAATAACATAACCAGAGGAAACGTTCTTGCTGCTACAAACACTTAATATGGGGCTACTTTCCTTTCTGGCTGGTTCCTTGTTAAATGAATGGCTATTGCAATGGATTGCATTATACATATATTTCTGTTATTGTATCTAATCCCTATAAAGCATTAGAGTCAATTTCTCAAGGAATGAAATGCCAAGGAACAGAAACATTTGAAAGACATCAAAAAGTGAATTTTCACATAGAAAACTGTTCAAGGTGTGAATATACCAGAAAATACCTTGTGATTACAAATTTAGATTTTCAAAGTGTTTTTAAACAATTAGGGCTGGTAAAATAATATTCGAAAGTCGAATAACCATTGAATATGGGGAAAAAAATGGACATTCGGTTGTGAAATTTAATATTCAATTAGTGGGCGTGACTGTCGCTTAAAGCATGGGGCGCGCTGCTAACTCTCTTCCGGTGTGTGTGTGTGTGTGTGTGTGTGTGTGTGTGTGTGTGTGTGTGTGTGTCCTTTACTGGTCTATGTAGTTGAGCGTTTACGGTCACGTGTCATAACAAACCACCCACATAACACACGATAATACGCAGTGAGGAGGCGAACAAGTTAACATGGCCGAAAAACAACCAAGTGAGCCCGAAAAAGAACCCGGGAACTCCGGGGAAGCCAACGACTCCACGCCGGACAGAGTTATTACTAAACCAGATAATCTGAAAAGTGATGTGTGGCGATATTTTAATTCTGGTCAGTAGGAGGGAAAGTTATGAGCAAGACCAAAGCAGTTTGCACAAACAGAGATTAACACATACGAAAGAGAGCCACTGCTGCCAGCCGACGCAGATCCACTCCTATGGTGGAAAGCGACAGGCAGTGCAAGGTATCCCTATGTCACGCAGGTTGCAAAAAAAATACCATATTGTACCAGGTACTTCTGTTAGATCAGAGTGTGTGTTTTCCTTGGCAGGCAACATTCATAACAAAAAGCACTCAGTGCTCGCTGCTGATGAAGTGAACCGTCTCGTCTTTTTGGCAAGCAATCTGTAGTCTGCCAGACATGTTTTGAGTTTATTTGTGGCCTGTACGTTTTTAACGCTGACCTATTTTAACAATACATGCAGTTATTTCCTAAGAAAAAAATAAAAAATAATCATAACAATCAAAATTATTAAAAAATAATATTTGAATATAATCGATATTCAGTCATTTTTAAAAGCCCAATATTCGGATTTAATTTCTGAGCTCAGTTGAGAGCCCTATAAACAATGTTACAGAATTTGCAGTGGAATCCCACAATTAATTATTTCTTATTCCTCGTGAGTAAATATGGATTTTGTTGGATTCAAATTGACCAAGGTAGAGCTAGAGAAATTATTTTTTCCAAATAACAGAGCCAGAGAGAGGGCACTTAAATCTGTGTGTAATAATCCAAATATCACAATTCAGCTCTATTGACAATCAAAGTAATAGTTTTTGTCACTTTGACATGCAACCTGAGACCTTTGGGTGATGCACAGCTTGAATTCATCACCAAAATATCTTTAAGTCTGCCTGGAGTAACCCACAAAGGATACTAGGCCTGATGGGCTACGTGTGCTTCATTTCTACCTAATGGCCTTTAGAAGAGACATATAAATAAGTTAAGGAAACCGAATGTCAAAAATGTAAATCTTCTTCCAGATAGCTCGACGTTGGTTGTGTACCCATATTGCTTACATGTGACAGACAAGAGGTGAAAGTGGTGGTGGTCCACACCAAACACACTGGGTGGTAGGAGACACACTGGTGTCTCTTTACACGTGAGCTTAACAATATCAAGAAAAATAAAATTAATAACGGAGAAATAAACCTTGTGACGTCTGGACCACAACCTGTACATTCTCTGTAATGTTAACTACTGACTCAAACTACATACACGTTTTTACTACGGTTGTTGCCTCTTCTATTAAAGTGGTTTTTCTAACTAGCACAAGACAATGAGTAGCTATATACTGGCATTTGATTCAGCCCATCTTATTGACACGACCTAAACTGCTGCAACTGATAGACAGACCCCGCGCACAGATTTCATGTAAAATCTGTGGGTCTCGGCTAATGCTAACTAGCTACCACAGAAGCTAGCTATTCTTCATAACGGTAACATTAGAGGCGAAATAAGGTTTGGATTTGGCACATATGTAGTTGCCAGACGACAAAGCCTGTATGGGCGTGCGAAACAATTAATTCGTGTACACTGAAATATTACAGCGAATGATAAAAAGCTAATAATTGAAATACTGCGAGGGAGTCGTGAATGTAATTTGTCCCTGTGACAGAGGGAAAAACAACAACAGAGAAGGAGCCGACGCACCAATCTCCTGAGGGGAGCTATATGCTTTTTCAATCTGATTTTCCAGGTTTAAACAGTTTCAAACTGGTATGCGAACGGTCACTGATGCACAAATACAGACATATAAACCATAAATTCCTAGCTGGCTCAAAATATGATTGTTTCAGTAGCTTACTTACATTTTCAGTTGTGAGTACGAGCCGATCCGGCCAGCGCGTTTAGGCGAAGGCAATATGGCGGATGTAGAAGAAAGAAGCGATGCAGTCTGGGAAATTGAGGCGCTATGACAACGGGGCCAGGGTCCCGAGGCGAACCTATCCAACAGCGGGCCCGAATCGAAGAGGGATGGATGTGCAGCAAGATAAAACCAACATTCATGCTCCCAGTCTCTGCCATAGATGTATGTTAAGGGAGAGGGCATTGTCAAACACAGCAGACAGATGCTGATGTATAGCTTTAGATGTTGAATCTTCTCTGCATCTCTCTTCTTTATATCTCCTCCTCAGAGTCACAGATTGGAGACTTGCTCATTCAGGAGCCTCGCCTGTGCGATGTAGGCCCTAATTAACATTTTAACCACCAGAAGAAGTAACAGTTGTAGTGTAGTGTAGTGTAGTGTCAGCCCATTAAAATTAGATTAGGTCACTGATGCAAGAACCCAGTAAGTAGCCTGTTACTGTGGTGATCTGCAGGTCAAACGATGCTTGTCGTATGAAAGCTTTTTGAAAGTGAAGGTTAAAAAGAATATTTCAGTGGAAAGCAGGGTCCTGTACAGATTAGCGGTTGTTGATAGCCTACACAATGCAATCTGTGTTAAAACACTGTCCATTTAAACAGCAAAATAGTTTTCTTACAGCTCTAGTAGCATTAGGGTGCTAGGGTGGCTGGCCACATACCAGCAGAGCAATAGGGACCATTAGCAGATAAAAGATCAAATGTCTGGATTAAATGGAGCCTTGTGGTGACAGGTTGACATTTCTGAGGGACATATAGGCCCACAGTGTACAAACATTTTCCTGCAGTCATGGGTTCTGCAAAAATGTGCAAATGATAGCGGGATATAGCCTAATAGGACAATAGAATGATTGTGTTCATAAAAACTGATAAAAGAAGTTGATGAGACTGGTTGGGCAATGGCACATTGAGTGGGATACAGATTATTGGTAACTCATTAGATACAACTATATGCAGAAAACCAAATTTTGGAAACACTGAGTCCTGTCAGAGACTCCTCGAGCAATATGGTTAGGCTAATTGTAAAGAGATAACTGTGACTAGCCTACATATTAATTCAACACACAGGGGCATTGTAGTTGGGGGCCAAGTGGACCTGATTACCCAGGGCCCCAATTTCTAAATAATCAGTGCCATAACCACATTAAAATTGGCCAAATAAACTAATTTGAACTTTGTATTAAGAAAAAAAAAATAGTGGAAGCTCTCTAAAGGGTTCTTCTCACCTTATAAACGCACAAAATAGTTTAGTCCACTCATGCGTTAGGACTCATCTCTAAACACAGACAGTGCTGAGTGAGTGACTGCCTATGCTGCTGGAGCACCAATGTACACTGTCATGTCTTTTCCTGGGTAAGAGAAATGTGGGTCCCAAAAAACAAAAAAAATGGGAAAGGAAAGAAAGCAAACTGACTTGTAAGAAAAAAATGAAAAAAAAAAAAAAACCATAAGGTAAGAAACATGAATCAAGAGAGGGAAGGTGGGGCGTCCACACACAGTCATCATAGGGCCCAGAATTTGGTGCCATACCCCTGTCAACACTAGCCTATAAAAATCCCTACACACTACAAACCACTGTCAGCAACCTTGCAGTGCAACACAAGTAAAATGACACTGTGTTCTGAGGTGAATAATGTCAGGTTCTAAAAATTTCATAGATGATAGATGGCTTATAAATGTCATGTATTTTGTTATAGGATCAATCAATCAATTTCAGTTTATTGCTTAAAGTGCATTGTCAACACATCCATGGTCTCAGAACACACAATAAAATCAGGTAAAATCAACTAGTCACAAAATCAGTTAAAACAAAGATAAAAAAGAGAATATAAATAAAGAGGATTAGAGGTGACAAATCAGGCACCAAGCAATAATAAATAAGGGAAACAGAATTAAATACATAGTAGATAAAAAGACAAAATCAACATTAAAAGATAATAAACGAAATAAAACCCATATATAACCATTACTGCCATTTAAGAGTTAGGCTCTAGACCATAGGATTTAGAAAAAAGAAAAGTTTTTAGTCTAGATTTAAAAATGCCTACAGACTCTGCTTCCCTTACATATGAGGGGAGGTTGTTCCATATAAACGGTGCCTGATAGGCAAAGGCTCTGTGTCTGGCTGACTTCTTATTTACAGAGGGTGTGTTTAAAAGGCCGGCATCACTGGACCTAAGGGAGCGTACAGGTATGTATGGCCTAACAAGTTCATTTAAATATGTGAGTGAGAGCCCATGTATAGCCTTAAAAGTCAGTAAAAAATCTTAAAATCAGCCCTTGCTGGTCCTGGTAGCCAATGGAGGGAGATTAAAACAGGTGTAATGTGATCATATTTCCTAGTTCCTAGAATGCAGTCTTGGTAACGGCTTTGATGTGTGATCACAAAGATAGCTGGGAGTCAAAGATGACTTCAAGGTTTTTGATTGTTGCACTTTCAGTCACAATGCACCCATCAATGTTGACATTTAATGCATCAGGCAAGTCTCTATGTCTGGCTGGTCGCACAGCTAACAGCTCAGTTTTATTAGTATTTAACAGAAGAAAATTCATGGACATCCATTTCTTAATTTCTGACAGACAGGTCTCTAAGTTCATCAGTTGAGATGAATCATGTCTTTGTAAGGGGACATACAGCTGTGTATCGTCAGCATAGCAATGGAGGTTGACATTGTGTTTACTGATGATGTCACCAAGGGATGACATTGTGAATCAGAATTTTTAAAAAAAATCACATTTATATTAATAATATTACTAAGTCTGCTTTACCTGCACCTTCTATCTATAAAGCAAGAAATCTCTGTCTGTCAGTCTGTGTGTCTGTCGGTCTGTGTGTGTGTGAAATACTACCGTATTTTACCCCCTTTCCCGCCGTCCTCCCGTATTAGTATTCTCCCGTAAATCTCCCGTATTATAATAAAAAAAAAAACAACATTCCTCTGCCTCTCCAAACTGAACTGTCACTAGCCTCGCGAGAGCTGCCACCTGCAGTAGCCTGGGTGGCAGTTGTCGCGAGGTTAGTGCCGATTGTGGGAACAAACCCGGAACAACAAAAGAGAGAGATGGATGGATGTGATGAAGGAGAAGGCATTCCTGCCAAAAAAAACAAAGAAGTCCTGTAAATATCTCGAAAAATGGGACAGCGAATTTACTTTCCTACAGAGGAGCAGGATGGGCACATTATGAACTGAAAATATGTTTAAGAAGCCGTGAGTTACAGTGATTTTACAACGGCTGAGGGGCCCCTCAGCCGTTGTAAAATCACTGTAACTCACGGCTTCACGGGGCTTATTGCTTTTACAAAACGGTTACCCTACATATAGCCCATAAAATAAACACACACAAAAAAAGAATCAACAATTTATTGGTAATAATGCAACAATAAAATTGAGAACTATTCATTCTTCCACCAAGCAAGATCGAGTGGACAGAATGGTTGCTAAGCAACACAGACGCTGCGGTCTACCAGTGGGTTACACTGATTTTACAATGGCATGGAACGCGGCTCAGCCAATCACATTTAAGGATGGGAAGCACCCGTTTTATAAACAATAAATAAATGTGCTTCATATACCCTTTGTGTTTTCATTTAGGCTGTATTATAACGTAGGAATGTTCACAGCATTTCAGTGTCAACAAAGGTTGGCCTATCAGATTCTGATCACCTAACTGTAGTTAGTAAGCGGTTGACAAGTTGTTTTTAGATATCTTGTACACCTGTCTTAAAATGTAAGGGATACTGGAGCTTGGTTGGGGTGGTGGGACGGCTCGCAGCGTACGCCGGAAAATTTCCCTTATTTTCAAATCCAAAACTTGACGGGTAAGGTGCTGGAGCTAATCGCGGCCATTCAAGTCTATGTAAACTGCTCCACCAGAAGCAGCTCGGCGCTCTGCTAAAAATACGCGCCAGGTCTATTTTTTTGACGGACGCTGCGCGACCAAGCATCAATTTCCACAGCAAATGAGTCAAACAGGAAGCCAGGCGTAGAAAAGACGAGAGTATCCGGTCAATTTTCAAAATAAAAACACCCATGAAAACTCCGGAGCATATTTCACATCGCTACAACAACATGACGTCAAAGTTTGTGGCCCCCAGCAGGTAGAGAAATCTTTTCTTTGTTTGTTGATGTCTTTTTACCTCCAGTGTTTCTGCAAATTATCGTGTGACATCATGATCTCGCGATCAATTCCAGCCGCTCGCATGCGCGCCGCTATAGATACGCTTCCAGTGGACATTGACGCCCGGCACAGGACAGAGGAGTCCGTGCCACGGCCATACCACGCACGCGACGGATCCAGTGTACACCCGGGGTTATGGCATTCCCTTTCGTCCCTCCCCCATATAGGAATAGATGAAGTGGTGCAGTTTGCATTAACATGACATGTTGCAGTAATCTCATGGTAAGTAGTTTTTCTTAAGTTTCACCAGGCTGTTCTCATCTGCTCATGGTGTTTGCTGACATGGCTACAACATGGTTAGATTGACTAAAACATTGCCTAAACTTCCCATACCAAAGTGTGGCTAGGTCGGAAACATTTGTTTTTCCTTTCAGGCGTGCAGGGTTACGTGCTTGCTAGCTACCATTTCAAGATTGTTCGCCTACGGAAAGCTAGGAAACCTAATGATGTTGCGTGTCTCTCCATATCTCAATGTACGTTCATGTCTTACCCAATGTACAGTTTCTCTATTAACACTATGTACGAGTATGTACACCTCTTTGTACATCCAACCATCGAACACAGCCTCATTTGGCCATACATGAAAAATCTACTTAAGCTTCCACTTTTAGATAGAAATACATACTTCCTACGGGCACTGCACTAGTTTCTTTAAAAACAGTGATGTTCATTGTTGTTGTTTGCTTTGTTATTAAGGTGTATTCATAAGACCCACTCTTGAATAACGTTCAGTACGTTTTACATGACCTTAAAAAATTTTTGATTAACTGTGTTAGTCCAACTAAAACCAGACTTTTAAAATACATGTAAACATGTTAGTTTGATTGAAATTGTACTAAATCGAATTTCTCAAGGTGGGACTAATAAACCCAGATAATGCGATTAGGAGTCAAATTCCTCCTGCATGTATACAGTCAGTCAGACCAAAACTGGCTGGGGCGCTCTGCGCATGCTTCACAGTTTCTACCAAGGGCTTTGATCTGGAAGTTGAATAGCATTAAATGTGTAACAGAAGAAGAAGACAGTAACAACACGCAGAAATCTACAACCAGAGCCGTGCATTCTTGGAAAGACGAGCAGACATAGTTCATGCTGTGTCAGAAAGTTAAATATTCTAAATGTTTTAAAATAAATGGATGGGAGGAAAACACGGTATGGTGACCTTTTCATAAAAGTTCAAAAACAGCTGGACAACGCTTGTTTGCTTTGTCTGTGATATAACAGGTCAACCAGATACAATACTCCAATACCAACATTCTGAAAGGGGGCATATCACGACCGATTGTAGCGGAGTCAGACATAGTTCAGTCAATATATTGATTCCCCCTCCATGCTTGTATGATAGATACAATCTTAGCTACAATTGTAGCTCGACTTATCTGTGCATGCAACATATTCTCATTCTGACCTTGTCAGATATCAATGTTTAGTCATGGACTTTCCATGTGGAGATATGACATGCAAGGTACCCTGGGTGAGCTGTTTATTGACGTTCTGGGATGCAGTGTCAACTTCAGCCTGTTGCATTGTCAGTTTTCAAAACACACTTGTGTTTTCACAGTAAATGTAAAATTTGCATACAGTCTCTTTCAAAATAAACACACACGTTCTTTTCCTTCAGTAACAAACACACATGTTTACATTTAGCCAACACACACGTGGTCGGGTTTAGGAAAAAAGAACAGGATTGTGCCCAATGCCAGGAGTCACTGACCAAGCACCGAATTTCGATAACTTCGGTTGGTGAATGTAAATGAACTGACTGTGTTTCAAGGATCTCAGTTGGCCAGTAGAGGTGTCCCGCTTTGACAGTGGCGCTGGGTAAAATGTTTTTGGTCACTGTGTGTTTGAGTAAGAGTCATCCATCCTGTCTGTTTTTCTTTGTTCTTTGTCTTTTCTTCTGTATAGTATAGTAGAGCTCTCAAGCAATAGTACCATAGGGAAGAGCTAAGACATTTGGATCATAATTTAGAACACAGAGGGCAAATTTTCAGAAAGTGTCCCACTTTACCAGTATTCACCCATATCATGTCCTATAAGTCCTATAGCCTGTAACTTGAAAAACAGTACAAAATAAGTTCAGAACACTGAATTTCAAAATATCATCCCCAAAACAACTGCAGCTGAAGAAAAGCCTACACATCATGTGGATGTCAAGACTGAGACCAAAGTGGGGGGTTTGAGTCCTTGTGTACGCGCGCGCGTATGTGTGTGAGCGCAAGCGAGAGTAGAGGGCGTAGCTACATCAAAAGGGGGTCGAAATGGGAGGAGGAAAGAGGGCAGAGGGAGAGGACTGAGGAGGGGAGCCGAGGTAAGGGGAGGGGAAGTGTAGTCGGTCCATGACATGAATGAACCATGTTCGGTAACGGAGGCTTAGCTCTCCCGGTTTGCTCCTTTCTCCTACTACACCTCCCGGTTCTCCCGCTAACGAACAACTGGCCCGATAAGGTAAATAGCTCGCGAAATAGCTGTTTGTTCATCTCTCAAAGCTGTATCCATTTGCAAAATGGTTAAACGTTGTGAAGGGGGACTGGGGAGTTTGCTCCAGTGGAGAGTAGTTACACTAAGTCTGTCACTTTGGCTCTGTCTTGCTTATCGTCAAGGGTACTGTCTAGTTTCACCATAAATTAATTCTTGGAGTCATTTTAAATTCGGCTGAGACGTTATCAACTCAGCAATAATGTCTGAATTAAATTTCAGTCTCTAGAGTAGCTCGGGCTTCGAAAACCCATATAACCATAATGTAATTGTGTATGTGAAGGTAAGCTAACTGTTTCCAAATGCGGGAATGTCACTGTTCCCCTTCGGCGAACTTCCGAGAAAAGCTGATACTTTGCTGAATTAGTGGGATGCATGGGTGCATACGTTGCATCAAGGAATGAACGGTAACGACTTGGAAAACGGCTGTCTAACGTGTTTACATTAGACGATAAACAGGGCAGCAGTAAAATGACATAAATCATGTAAATTACAAATGATTTATGGTGTACCCCTTGTCCACAACAGATTCAGATGAGTGTGACCTGTGTGGTTTATCTGAAGAACCAGACTTAAATACTTTCTCAGAGGGGTTCGATGTTTGAACTGTCATACTATTTCCCCCAATGCAACTTGCCTGTTTGTTTATGGTGTAGCTAAAAACAGCAGCTTTGTTGAACTTGACTACTTCATCTATTGGATGTAGTGGAAGCAATGCACGTAAATATTAGTGTTTTATCATTTAGGCAGATGGTTGCAAATGCAAATCATGTGAAGAACAGGTTTATTCCATGGGACTGTTTTTTACTTGAAAAAGGAGGTGGGTGGCTAGAGTGTGACTTATTTTTTATTTTGACTCCCTGAAGCTACAAATATTTTTCCTTGAGTCTCTCTGAGTGACTAGTGCAAAATGCATGCATAAATTAGTTATAGCTTACCCTTTGATGTTTGAAAGTTAAAAGTTGAAGAAAAAATCCTGGAGTTGAAAAAAGCCTCGGTTTTTCACACTTGTCCTGCATGCTGGTTAGTTCATGCAAATGGTTTATTTATAGTCAAATATTTAAGATGTAGAATACAGTGATTTTGATGAAATATCGCTACTTTTGTTATAATTAGCTGGTTTAAGGACCCAAAATGCAGAACTCTGAGACGGAGTTAACAGGACTGGTACAATTTATTGTGAAGACAAAAAATGAACAAAGTTTGATGGAGGAGTGGGCAGGCAGGTCTTGTAGATGAGTTCTCAAAAAGAAAATCACAAAAGCAGATTTCCAGGGCGTGGCCAACAAACAGAGGGAATGAACCGGTATCTAGGCACAGAGCAGACAAAGTCAGCAAAATCCAAAAACTTTTCAAAAAGAGCAAAAATGGGGTCAGGAGCTCGAGTACCATGTTGGTAAACGGACGATCTGACGAAGACTGAAGTGAAGAACCAGGGTTTATAAGCAGCAGGAGACAGGTATGGTGACGAGCCAGATTGATTTCAGGTGTGCTTGATATGTGGAGGGAAAACTCAGGAAGGAGGAGGGTGACCAGATAGCCACGCCCCTGGAAAACAAACACAGACAGGGGAAACAGACAAGAGACACAGAGAAGGGGAAAACACTGGCCCCAAGAGGGGAGAGAGGCATACTGCCAGATCCTAACAATTTTAAGCCAGATATGGCTATGTCTTTTCTGACAGAAGCGAATGTCAAACATGATGTGTCCAAGGACTGTAGGAAATCAGAAAATTCAACAATAATTTCTGTTTTTACAGTGTCTGGCTATGATAAATGGTGTCATTTTTAAAGAAATCATGCCTTTCAAACCTGCTGTGTTGTTTTCTTTAAAAATCTGCGGCAAAATAAATATAAAATACATTTAGGTTTGTATGCCTCTCCCCTATACCACAGTAAGTCCTTCCCCAGTGCTTTTTGCACAGTCCCTATAGTCAGGGAATATTATCAGATATTTGGCCAATCTGGGAATAAATTCCATACCAAAAAATGTATTCACCAATGTGTTGGTAAATATGTCTAATAACACATATAAAAAGATTTAAATTCAACTACTGTGGGAAAATCCGTGACAGCTGCTGAAAGTCGGGGTACCTGGAACCTTATCAGTGAAAAATTGAAATGTTAACCTCTGCCTTAAGTAGCTTGTGAGGGGTCACACTAGAGGTTTTCCAGGATTCTTAACTGATTGCAAGCATTTGTTTTGCACCAAAACCACTCCTTGGTGGATAAACGGCCACGCCCACTTTCAACCACTCATTGCAACTCCCTTTTTTTGGTGAAAAAAATATGACTGGGTGCATGTAAATTAAAAAGTACCTTTATGGTTTTATTTATTCATGTATTTGTCATGGTAAGTACTTGTTTGTTTGTTTACTGGTAATTGTTGTAGTTGGTTGGCTGGTTGGGTGAATTTGGAGTGGCAGGTGCCAGATATACTCAAACCATTGTGTGGATCATAGACTGACACAATACACTCCACACATATCAAATTACAATAATCACCACTCTATTATCTACATTTCTTTTACATCTGGAAATATTTCATGTCACAGCACTGATAATATGCATAGATAAATAATATAAGATATATCAAGCAAACATTGATGAAGATGGCCAAGTCAGAAGGTGAGTTGAGCAGAGGGAGGATGAGAAATAGTGATGGCCACAAGTGCTGGGTTCAGACCTTCAACCAATTTTCCAATGTAAACTAGCACATGGAGGAAGGTGTCTGGAAACATGGGCCACTCCACAAAGACGTTGTTGAACTTGCCCGCAGATGGTTTGAGGAGAATAACCCCTTCGACCACGATCAAGACAATCAGGTGCTTGTGTCCTTCTCAGCAGGATTCACAGATGACACAGTCACCATTCACAGATGACACGGTCACCATTGTGCTCTACCTCTGAGCTGTAGCTGAGCTGTAGCTCAGAGGTAGAGCAGGTCGTCCACCAATCGAAAGATCAGCAGCGGCTCCTCCAGTCTGCATGTCGAAGTATCATTGAGCAGGATACTGAACCCCAAACTGCTCCTGATGATGCCTCCACCCGTGTGTTTAAAAACTGATGTATGCATGGTAGCCTTGGCCTCGATGTATGAATGTGTGTGAATGGGTGAATGTGACTCGTAGTGTAAAAGGCGCTTTGAGTGGTCAGATGACTAGAAAGGTGCTATACAATCTACAATACCATGTAACACTGAGAGAGCTGCTGAAGTAGGGAGGAAGATGCAGATAAAGCTTGGTGGACAGTCAGTGACATAGACCATGGAGGTGAAGTTCAAGATACATCGCTCAGAAAAATTCATTGACAGATCAATGACAAGAAGATTCACCTAAACTCACTCAAGTTGTTCAACTGACTGATAATCTTGCCCAACAGGATATGACAGTCGAGACAAGCATAGAGTATGAGCTTACTCCCTTTCCCTTGTCCTTGTTCAGCCACAAAGATCAGAAAATGGCCAAGGTGAACAAGGCAGGCTTTTCCAAGACCAGCCGGAAAGACCAATCTGCTTGACCTTACTGACCAACCCTGCCTCAGTCTGGTGCTTGGTGGCGGATGGCTTCTTTACATGGTCAAGTGGGAAAAAGGTCAGACTTGGCAGGAGATTGCCAAACTGAGCTACATGTTTTGGCAGCCGCTCTCATTCTTGTCTTCGATGGCTACAGCAGCTCCCCAAAAGAACACGTCCACATCCAGTGTCCAAGAACTCTTGCTGGGATCAACAGTTTTGACCAGATAAGATACATTTCTCACCAAGGGCAAAGTTCACAGACAACACATATAAAAAATGTGAGCTCATCTATCTCCTTTCTTCAACATTCCGGAAACATCAGACCTCAGTGGAGCGGTGTGACAATGATGTGACACTTAGATTGTGGATGCTGCCACAAATGACTCTGTTGAGGTCAGTAAAACATTATGAAGCATTGTTACAGTACTTACATCAACTACAATTCTGTGGTTGATATCTTGCTGCGTTGTACTGTATTTTGATATGCCATGTTGTAATGCAAGTGCAAGTGCATTTATCCTCAGAAAGGAAGAGTATTAGCATTGTTAAATAACATGACAATTGCACAGTTTTTGCCACAGTTTTAGATGCTTTGCACATATCTAGTCCTATTTTCAGGTGCGGGCAGAAGATACAGATGTGCTAGCTCAAACACCAATCACACACTCTTCTGGACCACGTTGAAGGGCTCTTACAAGGTCAGGAAGATCCAAAAGCTCTCTCTGAAAGACAGAGGAACAACCTGCTCTTTTCTCATGCCTTCACTGGTTGTGATATGGTTTCTGCCGTCTGGGGCCACGGGAAATCAACTCCATTTGACAGATTTTGTGCTGGAGACACTGATGGACACATGGACATGTTCCTTTACAATACATTCTCACTCCGACCTCGTCACATGTCCATGTTTAGTCATGGAATTTCCACATCCATGTACGACGTGAAAGTCGTAGCCGCCTTTACGTTCGTCCTTGTCCCGCTGGGTTTTCCCCTGACGCTGCCGGATGCTGTTAAATTATAACTGTGACTGGCCGCGCATCATGCCAACTTTAAAGGATGCCTTTTTGCGTTGGTTTCAGACGCTGCAAGTTACTGCCCAAGTGCCGGATTTTGATGACGTCAGAGTGAGACCTGGCTCTCCTTGACGAACAGGCTACTAAGGACACAGTGATCAGGGCTGGTATCGCAGTTTTCCAGCACATATACTATACACCAGGTTCAACTTTGCATGCAACTTGATACAACATGTTCTCACGGAAGGCAGCTGCTGGGCTGATCAAACAAGAAACTCTACAGAGGGTGCAGCTGCACAGCATTCTCTCCACGCCTAGCTCAAAACCCGGGACTGGATGCTTCTCCGGAGTATGTCTTTGGACCACAGGGACTATGGATGAATGGTAGAGTTCATGGTTATGAGCCGATTCCAACACTAGACCCCATGGCTTCTGAGTATCTACTCCAGTTCACAAACTGTAATTGTAACAGAGATTGCTGTGCAGCTGCAAGAAGAATGGTGTCAAGTGTATCTCAGCATGAAAGAGTTGTAGAGGCATTACATGCAAGAACTGTATCCATAATGATGCCTGGAGAAGACTCAGACCTAGACTCCTGAGACATTTGACATTGTAGGGCAGTATTGTTTTTTAACTAGTATTTGAGATATTTAAAGAAATGAATAAAGCTACTTTTAAAATTTACTTGTAAAATTAGGGTGGCCCTTTTTTTCACCAAGTAGTGGTTTTGGTGCAAAACAAATGCTTGCAATCTATTTAGAATCCTGAAAAACCCCTAGTTTGACCCCTCACAAGCTACTTAAGGCAGAGGTTAACATTTTCAATTTTTCACTGATAAGGTTCCAGGTACCAACAGCTGTCACAGAGTTTGATATTTGCAGTAACAGGTTCACATATAGTGCTTATTTATCCTTAATAATCCCCCCTAAAGGCAATATTTAACTGCAGCTCTCCTTGTCATATTGTTATGGCAAAGGATATAAGTGGTTCAGTAATTTAGCCTGTCAAATGAACACGAACAACCTTTTGGCCAGCGATTGCAGCATAAACAACTATTCTGCCTTAATGTTGGAAAGTGACATCACTGACTGACCATTTGGCTACATTCTTCACTGTGGGCTGAATGACCAGCAGGCTGACTGACAAACGAAACTATTGATCTTCTGCCTGACCAAAAGGCTTAACCAGTCTGTTGAATTGAGTATAGAAGACAATATGGTGACAGCCAGCAGTGAGCCTATTAGGGTGTCTTGGGGTCTCATGGTTGAAACTCTAAACAGATGCATTAACAAAGGCTGTGCAAACTATTGTTTGCAGACACTTTTTCTGAACAAAACTCACAGTTCTTCTAAACCGTAAACACTGCTTGGTTTCTATGCACATGTATGGACTGAACATTAATGCCTCACAGATAGCTGATAAAATGGCCCATATTTGTCTGGTTAGCACTGTGTTTATCATCATCAGTCCATTCATTCTTGCCAGTGAAAGAAAAACACATACTGTATACTGCACTTAAAAGAGGTCTGGATATCTGAATTTGAAACTGAGCTGTGTGGATGAAATTGACTACACAGAAAGTCACATTGAATTGATGGCAACAGTAGAAAAGGAAAGTTGTGTAGTGCACACAACAACTGGCATGACATCTAAAATGCTTTTTTGGCAGACTATTGAAAGACATTGTCTTCCAATGGAGCCAAAGCAGTCTTTGCACATTATTACACACAAACGGAATGAACCATAGCAACAGTGAGGTAATTCCTTCTCTTTTAATGTTTTGATTTATTGTGTTAACATCTCGTAGTTTGAAACAGCAGTCATTATTTTTCCTTTCAAGATATGGAGAGATGAATTGCAACTGCATGTATCACTGAGATGGTAAACTATTTGTCAGTCTGGGAAAATATATAGCCTGCTATGTCATCGGACATGCCATCCATGGCCTTCTCATGCTGCCTGCCATTTACTTTATCGGCATGTAATGGCTGTGTGCACTGCACTAAGCTTTCGAGGTATATTACAGGCTAGACATACCATATAATAATGTATGCACATATTAAAATGTGTTCGTATTTGTGAAAAATGTATGTACGTTTTTTTGTTTTGTTTTTTTTGAGTCAAATCTAATATCCAAGAGCCACTTTAGCAAACCAGCTCAATCTTGCTTTGTAATTAAGAAATAGTGAAGGAATTAAAGGGACATTTGGACAACATTTGGACATGTATTCCCAACCTTGTGCATGGACAGTCAAAGTGGACTCCATATTGGAACTTGACTGATAATGGGAGTTTTTAGGCCGATAATAATATTTCATTTTTGAGATGATAAATCTGATAAGAATGTATCATTTTATACAAGCTTAACACATAAACAAACATTTCATGAGATGCCTTAAATTTGATTATTAAAGAATACTGACAGACACATTGAGCAGGACATTTTTCAGGTGAAATATAAACTTGTCAGTGCTGCCTGGTGGACAAATTATGTAACAGTGACACTCTTTGTAAATGACCTTAACCATATATCAGAAATGTATGTAGGCTTTTTTTTCAAGTCTGATATCTGAGAGCCACTTTAGCAAACCAGCCAAAGCTTGCTTTATAATTAAGGAATATTGCTAAAAATTGATCAATTTTAAGGTCAATGACATTTTCACAGATGTTTTCTGACCTTGTGCCTGGACAGTCAACATGGACTCCATATTGGAGCCTGACTGATAATGGGAGTTTTCAGGTCAATAATGAGGCTGATATTTGAAATGATAAATCTGCTATATATATATATATATATATATATATATATATATATATATATATATATATATATATATATACAGGCCAAAAGTTTGGACACACCTTCTCATTCAATGCGTTTTCTTTATTTTCATGACTATTTACATTGTAGATTCTCACTGAAGGCATCAAAACTATGAATGAACACATGTGGAGTTATGTACTTAACAAAAAAAGGTGAAATAACTGAAAACATGTTGTATATTCTAGTTTCTTCAAAATAGCCACCCTTTGCTCTGATTACTGCTTTGCACACTCTTTTCCAACAGTCTTGAAGGAGTTCCCAGAGGTGTTTAGCACTTGTTGGCCCCTTTGCCTTCACTCTGCGGTCCAGCTCACCCCAAACCATCTCGATTGGGTTCAGGTCCGGTGACTGTGGAGGCCAGGTCATCTGCCGCAGCACTCCATCACTCTCCTTCTTGGTCAAATAGCCCTTACACAGCCTGGAGGTGTGTTTGGGGTCATTGTCCTGTTGAAAAATAAATGATCGTCCAACTAAACGCAAACCGGATGGGATGGCATGTCGCTGCAGGATGCTGTGGTAGCCATGCTGGTTCAGTGTGCCTTCAATTTTGAATAAATCCCCAACAGTGTCACCAGCAAAACACCCCCACACCATCACACCTCCTCCTCCATGCTTCACAGTGGGAACCAGGCATGTGGAATCCATCCGTTCACCTTTTCTGCGTCTCACAAAGACACGGCGGTTGGAACCAAAGATCTCAAATTTGGACTTAGACCAAAGCACAGATTTCCACTGGTCTAATGTCCATTCCTTGTGTTTCTTGGCCCAAACAAATCTCTTCTGCTTGTTGCCTCTCCTTAGCAGTGGTTTCCTAGCAGCTATTTGACCATGAAGGCCTGATTCGCGCAGTCTCCTCTTAACAGTTGTTCTAGAGATGGATCTGCTGCTAGAACTCTGCGTGGCATTCATCTGGTCTCTGATCTGAGCTGCTGTTAACTTGCGATTTCTGAGGCTGGTGACTCGGATGAACTTATCCTCAGAAGCAGAGGTGACTCTTGGTCTTCCTTTCCTGGGTCGGTCCTCATGTGTGCCAGTTTCGTTGTAGTGCCTGATGGTTTTTGCGACTCCACTTGGGGACACATTTAAAGTTTTTGCAATTTTCCAGACTGACTGACCTTCATTTCTTAAAGTAATGATGGCCACTCGTTTTTCTTTAGTTAGCTGATTGGTTCTTGCCATAATATGAATTTTAACAGTTGTCCAATAGGGCTGTCGGCTGTGTATTAACCTGACTTCTGCACAACACAACTGATGGTCCCAACCCCATTGATAAAGCACACCTGTGGAGTGAAAACCATTTCAGGTGACTACCTCTTGAAGCTCATCGAGAGAATGCCAAGAGTGTGCAAAGCAGTAATCAGAGCAAAGGGTGGCTATTTTGAAGAAACTAGAATATAAAACATGTTTTCAGTTATTTCACCTTTTTTTGTTAAGTACATAACTCCACATGTGTTCATTCATAGTTTTGATGCCTTCAGTGAGAATCTACAATGTAAATAGTCATGAAAATAAAGAAAACGCATTGAATGAGAAGGTGTGTCCAAACTTTTGGCCTGTACTGTGTATATATATATATATATATATATCTGTCATCTCCCAATCTGTGTTGTAAAATTGATGGATTCACGGGTTAAAACCTTTGTGGTTTTAACAGGGAATGTGTTAATAGCAGAACGTATAATAACTTTGGTATTATTACCCAATGCACATTAGTCTGATCATAGATAAGCCTGCTTGGATAAAAAAAGATTTATTCTTTACACCACGTCATATAACAGCTGACTGCTGCTGTTAGTGTTTCCATGTTATGTAGTCACTAACGTTTCCAACTTCATTCAGTCAGAGGACAGACATACAGTTGTTACCATAATGTCAGATAAGTTACAGCTGAAATATAAGACGGCATCAAAATAAAAACTTAACACTGAGGAGAAACGTCCGGCTCCAGTGTTAGTTTCGAAGCGGCTTCGGATGTATTGGCTCATGTTTCTTCACTCAAATTGATGATTGCTAACAGCCGCCATCGTTAGCTTAGCCTCTGTTGTTGTTTTGTGGCACTTTTCGGTGATGAAGTCAGATAAGGTCAGGAGCATGGCGTCTCCGATACACGCTCTAAGCTTTGCACCAATCACACCAGACTGAGTGAGCTGATCAGTTAGAGCAGACATGTGTTTTGAACAGTAAAGCATGTAAATCTATTCCATCAGACCCCAATAAAACATATTTATATCAACATGACCCTGAAAAAAACATAATAGGTCCACTTTAAATCCATAATTTCCAACGTAGTTTGGCATGTTGCTGCGAGTGGCAAGTCCAACACGTGCTAATGTGTGGTCACCCTTCTTCTCCGATAACTTAAGATCCAGACATTTTGGAGTTTTTTTCCAGAGGCTGAATTATCCTCAGAGGTCCTCTCCTCTTCAAAACAAAGGGACTAAGTGGTAAGACCTGCTAGAAACACTGAATAAAGTAGTTAATATTAGTTAAGCTAATATTATCTAATAATATCAACCATATCCATACATTCAACCTCTTCAAAATCCTGCTGCTCGAGTTAAACTGAAATTTTGTGTTTGAACTGTGCAGTATATTTGATAGTCGATTCATAAACACTGTCATAAATGGTCATTTGTACGTTCATTTCTGTCATAAATGCTGTAGAGAAATGGCATTGAGGGGAATATGTTAACAGTACAGGTAAGGTGACCAGATATCTCAAATGCAATCTGGGGACATTTTCAGCATTAAGGTTAAAAAACATATATGTTATAATGATTAAATAAAGAAATGGGGACAATTTTAATTTCATTTATTTTCACCAAATATATCAAAAAGACAGGCTGATTATATTACAAATAACTAGTGGAACCTCACTTATTGTTTTTTTTTTTTTATATTGAAATGAAAACTCAATTTTCTTAATTAATCTCCAAAGAGCTCCTGGTTAACAAATAACTTACTATTCATTTCAGTTCAGTTCACTTCAGTTTATTTTACAAATCAATTAAAATACAAATACAATTTACATTCAATCAAAATACAACACTATACTATACTATTCTATAAACAAAATGAAATGAAAACCTCGATTAACAGACATTGAGAACTGTCTGATGTGCCCTGGTGGTCACAGTGGTGCTGAATTGTGTCCTGGAAGCCTGGAATTGATAGAATAAGAGTAGAAGAGAACATGAGTGCAAAACTGAGAATAGTTATTTGAAATATAGCCATGCAATAGTATCAGAAATACTAAACAAAAACTATAGCTACTGCATTAGTATTTAAATAAAATATAGACTACATTTAGCAATCATAATGAGCTCGCTTATGGGGAACAATCACTGAATCAGGGCTGAAATGCTTCCTATTGAATGTAACGATCGCCCGTTAACGTGGTAATATGCATACATTGACGTTATAAAGGGGTCTTTGATTCTAACGTAACGTTACACACAACACAGACGTTAGCAAGCTAGCTAACGTTAGCTAGCAATATTAGGCTGGCTAATCTACTTAGCCAGTGAGTGATCACTAGCTAAAGTAAATGATCAGTGCTCTTTACAAACACCACGAAGCATTGTCAGTTAGCTCAAAATCAACTGATTATTCTGTATTTGGAAATATAATGTGTCGTGGACATTCTTGTGCTTACTTACATCAAGATTCACGGCTAACGTTACACTTACCACTCATTTATTCAGCAGGTAATGGCAGCATGGAATTTTTTTTTATTTTTTTTTTATTCAGAATCAAAATCTAGCAGTTACATTCATGAAAAAATACATTTCCAACATTTTAGACTAAGGAACATTTCATACATTGAACAGATAACACATGGGAGAAGAGGAAAAAAACATTAATAATGATAAAATTAAAAGTAGAATACATAACCATAACAAAATAAATAAAAATTGAATTAAATTGAATTAAAAATAAATAAATAAATAAATAAATAAATAAATAAATAAATAAAATAAAATAAAGTAAAATTAGTGGTCGGTCTAATCTAGCGTTAGGGCATTTATAGAATCC
Organism: Cephalopholis sonnerati; assembly: GCA_019142605.1. Lineage (NCBI taxonomy): Eukaryota > Metazoa > Chordata > Actinopteri > Perciformes > Serranidae > Cephalopholis > Cephalopholis sonnerati. The sequence goes on along the minus strand of JAGQAX010000010.1, from coordinate 40,077,187 downwards.
ATTACATTCAGTGCTTGTTTGGTTTTAATGTATTTCAGTGATTTTTGGAAGTTTTTTTAGCTCATTCATGTAAGCACAAAATAACGGTCTCATTTTCATGAAGCGACATTTGTGTATATGTTGTTTGGCCAGAATAATTAATGTATTATACATGTTTTCCCTTTTTCTATCCTCCAATAAAGCACCGAATTTAATGACATCATAATTTAAATTGGGTGAATCTGACTCGTTTTCAGCTATCCAATTTTGAAAAGATCTCCAGAAGGTTTTTACATATTCACACTCAAAAAAAAGGTGTTCTAATGATTCAATTTGAGATTCACAAAATGTACAGTCATTTTTGTCAAGGTTAAATCTCTGTCTAAGAAAATCATTACAGGGGTAGATATCATTTATTATCTTCAGATGAGTTTCTTTAGCTTTGGGCGAAACTGGAAGGGAAAGGTATCTGGTTCTGATTTTTAAAATTTGATCCTCTGAAAAATGTTGCAAGATATTTCTTCTTTTCAGTAGAAGGGAGAAAAGTTCATTTGTGACAGCACCTCTTATAATTTTATTTGTACATTTCTTTTCTGTGAAATTTAAATCATTAATAAGAGGTAAGGGTAAAAGTGGAAATACTTTGTCATATGATAGCATACCTTTTATTATATTCAATATTGCATCAGGGATTGCTCTTGTGATTTCCAGATATTGTCGTCTGGTGCAATTAATGTTATACTTATTAATAAATATACAGATAAATTGTTGAAGCCATTTTAGTTTGATCATACCATTCATCGTTTCAAAATCAATTACATTTAAACCACCATCTTCAATTGTTTTAACTACATCATTTCTCCTAATATAATGATGTTTGTTTTTCCACACAAAGTTGAGAATAATCTGATTAATTGATTTAATTAGATTATCGGACATAGCTAATGAAAAGGCTAATGTTAATCTGGACAGTATTTCTACTTTAGAAATAAGAACTCTTCCAAAAATGGACAGATCCCTCTGTAACCAAGATAAAAGAATAGATTTGCTTTTTTTTTTTACAACAGATTCAAAGTTCAGTTGTTCTCTGGCTTTTATATCTTTTGTAATTATTACTCCTAAATATTTAACCTCATTTCTTACGGGAATGTTATACAGCTCAATCAATGGGTGATCATGAATTGACATTAAGTCACATTTTTTTAAATTCAAGGATAACCCAGATGCTTTTGAGAATTTTTCCACTTTTGTTATTATTAGTGGGATCTGCTCTGATTGTTTGATGAAGACAGCTGTATCATCTGCAAGTTGAGTGATTGACAAATGATGCCCTAAAACATTTAACGGCTCTATTTCTGTACTATTTTTTATGTAAACAGCAAGAAGGTCTGCAACTAAAATAAATAATAAAGGAGAGCAAGGGCAGCCTTGGCATATACCTCGTTTAACCTCAAACCTTTTAGTCATACCCTGAGGGAGGGAGGGAGACAGAGCTATTTATTCCATTGTAGATCATGTCAATTATCTTAATAAACTTTGAGCCAAATCCAAAATATTTTAGGGTTTTCATAATGAATGGGTGCTCCACTGAATCAAAGGCCTTATAAAAATCTAGAAAGAATACAAAACCTTTGTCTTCAATTAGATAGTTATAGTCCAATAGGTCTAACACCAGTCTGATATTGTTATGTATAGACCTCTCTTTGATAAAACCTGATTGACTTTCACTAATTATTTGATCTATTCCCATTTTCAACCTGTTAGCTAAAACAATAGTAAATAATTTATAATCTACATTTAACAATGTTATAGGTCTTAAGTTATCTATATGCCTTTTATCTTTCCCAGGTTTAGGTAAAAGAGTAATTATCCCTTGTTTCATAGTTGGGATTAAATCATTGTTTTCAATACATTCTTTCAAAGCATTAAATAATAGATCTTTTATTGACTCCCAGAAAAATTTGTAAAAATTTGAGGTTAAACCATCTTGGCCGGGTGCCTTATTTGGTGCCAGTTGTTTTATAGCAGTGTCTAACTCTTTTATATTTAATTCTGAATCACATATGTCTTGGAATTCTGAATCTATTTGAGGAATATAATGTTGAATACTGTCTAGAAATAAGTTAGCATCAACTTGTGAATAGGATGAGGAGTATAATTTAGAGTAGAAGCAATAAACCTCTTCTGAAATTCTTTTTGTATCAGAACATTCACTATTGTTTATGATCAGGGTGTTGATACTATTTCTCTCTTGTCTCTTCTTTTCAAGCCCAAAAAAATAGGAAGTATTTTTCTCACCCTGCTCAATCCATTTTGCTTTAGATCTTACATAAGCTCCTTGTGCTCTTTTAGTAAATAAGATATCCAGCTTAGTTTGTTGCTCTACCAACTTTGTAATGTCTTCATCTGATAAAAGAACATTTTGGCTGTATTTGTTAAGCTCTTGCACCAATTTAAGCTCAATTTCCCTTTGCTGTTTACATAAAATTTTACTGAATTTAATAGATAAGCTTCTAACCTTGAATTTAAAATACTCCCATTTTTTGCAGTAGGTATCAATTTCAATATCATTAATAATTTCATCAAACAAAGATTTGACTTCCTCCACATATTCTTCATTATTCAGAAGTTCAGCATTAAACTTCCAATAACCTTTCCTACTTGTAAGGTTATGCGGTTTCAGTGTAATATTAATTACACAGTGATCTGTTAAGGGAGCGGCGGATATTGAAGATTCAGTTACTAAATTTGTGATTTCTGGAGTGGTAAGCCAAAAATCAATTCTGGACCGAGCACGGCCATTTGGTTTTATCCAAGTGAATTGTCTACTTTCTGCATTATTTTCTCTCCAGACATCCACCAGAGAGTTGGCATCAATGAAATTCTTCATCAGATTGTTGCGGTGAAAGGTATCATGGGTAGAGGGACATCTGTCTAACCATTCATCTATTACCATATTAAAATCTCCCCCAACTAAAGTAAAACTTATAGCAAAGGAGTTTTTGTACTCAGAAATGATGTCTGTGAGAGTTTCTAATAGTAATTTGTTTTGGGCAGTATCGTTGTAACCATAAATATTAATCAAAATTGCCAAATTTCCTTCCAAGTTTACCACTGCAGTAATCCAGTGACCATTGTTATCACATTTAGATGTTATTAATGTCCCAGGGAACCTGTAAAAACATATAGCCACACCTCCAGATCTGTTACTGCCATGAGAAAAAATAATACTGTCCCCCCATTGATTCTTCCAAAATGTAATGTCCTCTTCACATGAATGAGTCTCTTGTAGAAAAAAGCAGTGTGTTTTGAGTCCTTTACAAAACAGAAAAATAGCCTTGCGTTTTGTATTGTCTTTAAGACCTCTTGTATTTAAAGAAGAAAAAGAAATCCCTGACTTCAGGAAAAACATAAATAACAAAAGTCTGATTATAGAACAATTAGTTTCAATTAAGAAGGATAACCAACCTTTTTAGTGTGTACTGAACTTAGGGGTTCCTCTGAAATAGAACATTCATCCCTCACAGCTTATGTTTATCATCTTTAACTTCAGGAATACATGACAAAGTTTACTTTTCAGTCAGATCCTTTGACCATTTATAAATCCCACCGGACCTCGGAAGTATGCCTTCTTCCCAGCTCTTCTTGCTTCTTGTATCTGAGGCCAGAGAGCTTCTCTTGCCTGTTTATCAGCCGTTGTCAAATCTTTCACAAAGCGGATACCAGCCTCCCTGCATGCCTCTGACTCCTTCGTCATCCTCCATATCCCGTCTCGATGTTGCCGCATGACGAACTGGATGATCACCTGGCGCGTTCTCCTCTCCTCTCTCTTCCTCACTCTGTGAACAGTGTCCACTATCTCGTCCATCTTCTGAGCCCATGTCGGAGCGATTTTTTTGAGCAGGACAATCACCTCTTCTCTCGTGTTTTCATTCATCTTTTTTTTCATGCCTTTGATCCTGAGGTTCCACCGCCTGCTGTACCTTTCCTGGTCCCCCGCTCTCTCTCTCAGGGCGGCGTTGTCCTTTTCCAGTTTTGACACCTTTTCTTCAAGCTTAGACACTTTATTCTTGCATTCTTTAACTTCTGCTGCATTGAATTCTAGACTGCAGATCATCGTGCTGTTCTCTTTAATCTGGGTGTTGATGTCTTCCAGCTTTTTTTCTTGTTTGTCGAATCTCGCGCCTAAAGTTTGTATAGCAGACATGATGGACTCAAAAGAGGAGTCTTCATTCGGTCTTACCCACTTCCTCACATGAGAAGCTTTGGATGGAGTGCTTGCAGGGGAATCATCGAGTTCTTCATTGCTTCGCTTATCAGGTCCAGCGTTAGTAGCATCCATAGCATAGTCGTGTTGAAGAAGTGCCTCCGCTGTAGCATCTTTGCTAGTCTTGGCATTAGCTTTGTTAGTTGTCGTCATTTTTGTCCTTTGGCTGGCTTGCTATGTTCTTTTCTTCCGTGTGGTTTTTTAACTACGTATCCCGAGACAAAAACGAGGGAAAAATAAGCTTCAAATAGAACTTTGAGGAACTTTAGCGTGCGCTCTGAAAAGTGCGTCCGCTCAGTCCGCCATCTTGCCGGGCCCCCCTGGCAGCATGGAATTACGTTATCAAAACACCAGCGTTCTTGAATGAATGGCGGGCGGCTGATGCGCATGGAGGACCCCATGGTTAGGACCCCTAGTGGTGGCTGTAACTATACCTGATAGAAATTAGGTTCGGTGACAATGATACAAGCCAAGATTAAAAAAAAAATAGGCATAGCAAGGGCACCACACTGCTCGCTCGGGCCTCCTGTGCTCAGCGAGACGTACCCATTGATATGTAAGGGGTACCATTCATGAAATGCTTGAAACGGGGACATTTCCGGGGACAGGTCATCCTTACCAGGGACTGTCCCCGGAAAACGGGGACGTCTGGTCACCGTAAATACAGGTTAACATAGAAGAGTTTCCTTTGCCAGACCACATCACCGCATCCTGATTTGATGACAAAGCCCAAAACCTTACTCAGGAAGAAGTGTAAGCATGCTTTTTATACATAGAAGTCTTTTACATATTTCCAGTCCAACAAACACTTTGCATGGCTAATCTCCAGTCCTTTGTTTAGTTGCACTGTAAAAAGGTTACTGTAAAGTAATTTACTGGCAGCTGGATGCCAGTAAGTCACTGTTAAAGTTTTTTTCAAATTTTCCACATTTTAATTACCGTCATTACTGTATTTTCATTAACAGTAGCATTGATTTATTTTCATTTACATATTATTACAGTATTTTCATTTACAGTATCATTACAGTATTTTCATTTATAGTACTATTACTGTTTTTTAAACTACAGTATTACAATCAACAGTCAAATTGATTCACAGTAGAGAAAAAAAGAGTATATTCCCACTTTGCTATTTACAGTAACATGCTATATGAGTGTACACAGTATCTTACTGCACATATTACAGTACAATAATGTAAAAATTGATTACAGTGTACTGAACCATGAAAATGCACTGGCGTTGCAATGTGTCGTCCCACCTAACATAAAGCTGTGTCTTTTTTGACATCTGACCCATCGTCATCCTAGAAACACTTTGATTACCATAACTTTGACAGCAGGCAACTACTACTGTCTGTTTCTGCTCATGAATCATACAAATATTCAGACACATGCACACACGCACACACACACGTACACACACAAATACTGTAGGGATGTGTTTATGTGTCGAATTAGCCAGAGGCTAATCTGACGGAGTAAGGAGCCTGTGTGGGCTTGCTTAGGACCCTGTTGAGGCAACACAGCAGTGGGACTTTGAGCCTTGATGTGTGCGTGTATATTTGTGTTTGTCATTTGAGGGATTAAAAGGTACCACCTTACTGAGACTTGACCTAAGGCAAATCAAATCCTTCTGATACATGGCAAACCAAATGTCCACCTCTAGCTTGATGTAGTGCAAATTTGTCAGTTTAAAATGTTTACATTAACACTAATTTCAGAAACAGATCAGTTACTCTGATGTACACCTGGATATACACATATGTGTCAAGACTCCACCACTAACATTCTTACTTCAAAATGCTTACTGATGTGAAATTTCGACACCAGTGATGAACCTTCCGTATTGCACGTGTTTTCATTGAGCAAGATATGGAAGTTTGACTGATGACATGATGAACAGATTTTTTTTTGTGCTGCATTTTTTTGTAGCTTTTAGAATGGTAGCCATTCAAAAAAAGTGAAACATTGTCACATTTATTAATAAATCATTTCAGAGAGCTTCAGGTTGTTTCAGCCAAACAAACCTGCAAAGACTATTTGATCTTGTTTATAATCTGTTTCGTAATGTCATATTCAAATATTCCTTTTAAATAAGTATTGAACATTTATCTAGTGGGTGAGGACTGTTAACAGGAAGACTAAATCAAAATGAAACAGCTGACTGTAAACAAGCCAGCTGAATGGATGGGGGGCAGTGAGCAGGGGGGCTGCTTAGAGGAAACTGGGGTGAAAATAACGTTGCTTATTCTAACATGATTCACATCTTAACACACGGAAATACATTTTTTGACCAACAACCTGTTCATCACCAACAAAAGTCAAACTACTAACTACTACTAACTTGTCATACTACAAAGTCAGACTGTCCTTACTTCTCTGCACAGTTGTACTTAGCCAAGATAGAAATGATAATATTTTACGTCACGTGCAGGCTTAGTGGAACGTGTTATTGCTCAACTCACGTGCAAGCTAATCGCGTTGTGTTCAGCATATTAAACTTGTAGATAGTTAAGTTAAATTAATTGTGTTTCCAGTAGCTATTAAGGCACAAAAAAGCAGTTGTTTTGTATGCCTCTGTGCCAGTGATTGCTGGAGGCATGATGTTTTCAAGTTGTCCGTCCATTCATCCGTCCATCCGTCTGTACGTCCGTCTCATCCTTGTAAACAATATCTCAAGAACGCCTCAAGAGTTCAAATTCGAATTTTCAAATGTTCAAATGTGGCACAGATATACTCTTGGACTCAGCGATGAACAGATTCATTTTTGGTGGTCAAAGGCGAAGGTCACTCTGACCTTGTCTGTCTTATTCACATAAACGCAATATCTCAAGAATGCTTTAAGTGAATTTCTTCAAATTTGGCACAAAGGTTGATTTGGACTAGAGGATGGACTGATTAGATTTTGGTGGTCAAGGGTCTAAAATCAAGGTCACTGTGATCCTAGCATCCATCTTATTCTTGTGAAAGCGATATCTCAAGAACAGCTTGAGGGAATTTCTTCCATTTGGTGATGTTTTTGGTGGTCATAGGTAAAAGCTATGTGACCTCATTTGTTTCATTCTTGTAAACATACTATCTCAAGAACACCTTCATGGAATTTCTTTAAATTTGACGCAAACATCCACTTGGACTGAATAATAAACTGATTAGCATATTGAATTTTGTAGTTGAAGTTCAAAGGTCAAGGGCAGTGCGACCTCAAAAAATATGTTTTTGGCTGTAACTCAAAAATTCATAACTTTGACAAAATTCCACACAAATGTCTAATACGATAAAATAATGAAGTGATGACATTTTATATATGATAGGTCAAAGGTTATCTTCACTGTGACATAATGTTCTGCATAAAGCACTTTTCTGGCCATTACTCAACATCATATCTCAGGAACAGAGAAAGGGAGACATTTAGTCAGATACTTAATTGGTAACACTAATCTTGGGTACATGGATGTAAACTGTAAGTGAGACTTGACTGGTGTGTGGAGGCATACATCTGCAAGGCAGTAATTCTAGTTTACAGAGATGTAGCTGCTGATCTTTCCATACCCATGACTAAGTGTTTTTATGTGCCTAAACCTAAACACATGCTAACCACAGCATTGTTGAAACGTAAAGTATCACCGTATCCGCTACATAATGATGGGCAAATGTAACATATCAGTGGTTTGCAGAAATATACAATGCCACCATTTTCTGGTGATAAGGTCCGTATATTATATATGGGCTGATATTTAGATATCAGTACATCCATCCATCCTAATACATGTAGGGTCACACAGTAAATATTCCTTCTTCATGTGTATGTGTCTGTCCATGTGCTGTGTGTCTGCTAGGATAGAAGTGAGGGGAGGGTGGAGCAGCATACCATCTACCTACAATCACGCACCCCTGGAAGTCAGAATGTCAAACAGACAAGCAACAAGGTACTGTAATCATGCTCACACACTTATTTATTTGTTTAGCTGTCTCGCTTTTGAAATGTGTAATGCAAATGTAATTTATGTCTGACTGTTATATGTACGACTCTTCATCTTTGCAGGTAAGGCCATTTTAACCCTGTGTCAAAGGACAAACAGACAGACGTATCCGTAGAGTTTCCTGCTGGGCGGCATATGACCACCAATCAAATTCTCTGTTTGGGTTAAGGTAGATAGTAGATAGTAGATAGGTAGATAGTTAACAACACGGACAGGACATCAACACACACCAGCTACACCTCAGAGTATTATCTTGACTGACTCATGAAGGGTGGTTAATATTACATTTTCAGCAGGAGTTTCATTCTGCCTAACTCCAACTCCCAAACTGCAGTTTGATATGTTATACCTCTCCCAAATGGAAATGACACGCTACATTGGGTTGTTTTTTCTGACTGCTGTATGTTTTCTCCCAGGAGGAAGTGTTTCAATGGTGGGGGGAGTGGTCCAGTTGGTCGTCTTGTTCCAGGAGCTGTGGGGGAGGAGTGAGGAGTCAGGAGAGACACTGTCTCATACAGAGGTAGTGTTTTTAAAAAAAACACGTATTCTTGCATACACACATGTATAGAGGGAGATGTTTTCATGTCACTCTTCTGTCTGAATATTTTTTTTTTTTATGCCTTCACACCAGTGACAGCCGTGGCTGGAGGCATTATGTTTTCGGGTTGTCCGTGTGTCCGTCCGTACCATCCTAGTGAATGCGATATCTCAAAAATGCCTCAAGGGAATTTCTCCAAATTTGGCAAAAATGTCCGCTTGGACTCAACAATGAATTAATTAGTTTTTGAAGGTCATAGGTCCAAGATCAAGGTCACTGTGACTGTCACTGTCTCATTTTTGTGAATGTGATATCTCAAGAACACTGTGAAGGACCTCTTCAAATTTGACACAAACATTCACTTGGACTCAACATAAACTGATTAGATTTTGGTGGTAAAGGGTCAAAGGTCAAGGTCGCTGTGACCTTGCATCCTTCACATTTTTGTCAACGCAATATCTCAAGAACAGTTTGAGGATTTTTTTTCAAACTTGGCAAAAACGTCCACTTGGACTCAATGATGAACTGATAAGTTTTTGGTGGTCAAAGGTCACAGTCAGTCAGTATGTTTACATGTACGCAGTAGTCAAGCTAGGCTCTTAGCTTGGCTTATCAGTCAAGTCGGGCTTTTCGTCTTGTCTGAGTATATATGCAGAAGTGAAAATCGAATTTCTGACCAAGTATGCCTGACTCTGCCTCAATAGGCGGCGCTGTGTCCTTTTTAATATAGTGTGTATTGAACTTGTTCAGGTTGACCCGAAGAGGAAGCTAACAGTTGTTCAGAAACTTTTTAAAATAAATCCGCGTTTCGCGTTTTCCTAACATCCATAAACTTCAAAATGTTTAGCTCCCTTAGTTGTGCTTCTCCATGGTGTTTGTTTGTTTTTCTGGGAGTTGCTGCTACGTCATCTCCTTCTTCTTCCGGGTGAAAGCCCATGAAAGAAAAAGTGCTGCATGCACAGAACACTGAGTCCGACTTCAGTCAGACGAAGTGGATTCATGCAGCAGTAGTTTGATTTTCAATTGAATTATCTAGGTGTGTCAGTCCAGCTAGGGATAGTCCAATTTTAGTCAGACTAAGCTGTATACATGCATGTAAAAGTCCGGTTTCAGTCTGACTAAGCCAAAAATTCGATTTTCTCAAGCTGCATGTAAACGTACTGACTGTGACCTTGTCTGTCTCATTCATGTGAATGTGATATCTTAAGAGTTTAAATGGAATTTCTTTAAATTTGACACCTGTGCACTTGGAATGTGCAGACTGTGCAGCAGGAATGGACCAGGAGGTGTGTGGCTGAGGTGACTGAGAAATTAAACACTGTGAAGCCCCAAAATACAAATATACATTAAGTTAGGTAAAATATACATTTCCACATCTTATTTTTTTGTGCTGACATTTTGTGCTGAATTAATGTTGAGCTTATGTTGAGTGTATGAGTGTAATGGTAGACTTGCCTGTGTAATGAGGCAACTAGGGCTGTCCCCTAACCCAAGATTTGAATAATTCGTTGGAGACTCCCCAGTTGACTGAGGTTCTTCAAGTCAAGTAGATAGGTTATTGGTTTTTTTTTTTTGGTCAGTCGGTGTGCAGTTTAGTTTGGGGGATATTTGGGGATATGCTGCTACAGACTGCTACAGACCTAGACCCAGGGTGAGTGTGAGTGAGCTGCCTGGTAGAGAAGAGGCTTTGCCTGGTCAGGCTTTGCCTGGTCAGGCTCTGAAATAACGTTCTTCTGCCTTTTTCTTGAAGTGGTGAATTTATAGCTCATAGCAACTTAACACAGATGTTGTGTCTTGCTTTTGTTTGATATTCAGTGTTAGAAAAAAATGTTCTTGGACATTTCCAATCTATTAATAGCATAGTTAGCATGCATTAGCTCAGAGGGCTAATTTGGCTGGAAATATTTGTACTGAACAACCAAGTCCATTCGACAGAGATAATTCTAAGTCAGGAAAAGCCCTGGAGACAACACGTTTGCTTTGTAACTATCTACCTATTTTTTGGTTATTTTGTTAAAGGAGAAGTCCAATATTTTGCACTTTGAGCCCCACTCCTGGGTTGTTTATGGTGAAATAGAGTGGTTAAGACCGAAATCTTGACGATTGCTCCTTTTCTGAGAATTTGAGAGAATTTGACCTTTCCCTGCTTGGCTTAACAATGCTGTGAATGGCCATGTGTAAATCTGTCCTAAAACCACATTAAAAGTTAGTTTTCAAAGCCATGTTCGCTGATGTTCTGACATAAAAATCGTAGCAAACTGTGGTTTCCGTGATGATTTATTATTATTTTTTGAATATCTTTTATTTCACAAAAGAAAATCAACCAGATACAATCTTAATGATGGTAGGTCTTACAATTTTCCTTTGAGCACACGTGCAAACAAACAAACAAGAACAGAAAGTATATAAATATAAATAAATATAAATAGGGGCAACAAAACACAGAGGCATATAGATACATAAAATGAATGATAGCAGTAGGGCAACATTCAGCATTCAGTGTACAAACTCATACATACTCGTACCAACTATGGTACAAGCTGGTGATAGACTAAACAGCCCTTAGTCCCTTGAATGAAGTTCTCCAAACCAGAGAAGAGAGGTAACCAAAATTCATGAAAGAGATAGCCACGGTTGTATTTTTCCAAGGTTAGTTTTTCTAAAGGTAGAAATGCTGAGAGTTGATCAAGGAAAATCTTAAAAAATGGAGGGGAATCATTCTTCCAAAATAAAAGTATACATTTCTTTGCAAAGTAAGTGACCAAAATTAGTATCCTGCATTTTTTGTTATCTAACTGTAAATTATATGTATCATTTAGTAAATATAAACTCCTGCTTAAATCAAATTTTATGTCCAAGACTGATTGTGTAAGGGAATGAATTGAGTTCCAATAACTTTTTAAAAGGTCGCATTCCCAGAACATGTGCAGACCCCTCCATCTTTTTACATCTAGGACACTTGGATGAAATATCCTTTCATATTTTATGCATATTTATTTGAGTTAAGTAGAATTTGTGGATTAATTTGAAATTAGCTTCCTTAATTTTACTACTTGTGAATGGAAAATTTATTCTATCACAGATATTTAACCAGATGCTGTCTTCTAAAGTTCTCCCCAACTCTTTCTCCCAAATATTTTTTAACAATTGGAAAGAAGATTGACCTTCTCTTGATGAGATATTATAAAATTTGCTAATCTTTCCTTTTATTGTGTTTGAGGATAACAAAGTGTCTTCAACTTAAGATAACCCAAGCCATAATTTCTTTTCCTTAATAAGTGAATGAGTAATGCTCCGAATTTGTAAATATTTAAAAAAGTGCTTGTTATGAATGTTATATTCTGATCTTAGATCAATAAATGATTTCAACTGCATGTTCAGATTTCACAAGTCTTTGAACAAGTCACACCGGAGTTTGTCCATTGACCTATATTAATCATTGTAATTTGAGTGTTCAAGTCTTGGTTTTGAAAAATCGGACAATAAATAGAGGTACAGGAAGTTATTCCACTTTTTTCTACAGTCTTTCCAAGTTTGCAGGGTATTGAAAACAGAAGCATTTGTCCATGTTTTTTATCTTTTCAAAGTGATTTATGAATAGGAGGGAGATGAGAGGCAGAGGCTCAAATGATTTTGCTTACATCTGAACCCACAGGGACTCCTGTCTCTCCATTGACCACGATATCAGATTCCTTAATTGGGCTGCCCAAAAATAATATTGAAGGTTAGGCAAACCAAGACCTCCCACAGATCTGGGCTTCATGAGAGTCATTAGATTGATCCGAGGTTTTTTGAATCTATACACACAACTATTTATTGATTTAAAAAGCTCCATAGATAAAAAACATGAAAGCATCTGGAAAAGAAAATTAAATCTTGGAAGAACATTCATTTTGACTACATTTATTCTCCCTCAAAGTGACAGTGGCAAGGAAGACCATTTTAACAGGTTTGATTTGATCTTAAATGTGAGGGGGGTATAATTTTCCATAAATAATTTATCCAGATTTGGAGTAATATTTATACCCAAATACTTAAAGCCCTTTGGTGTACAGTTAAAACCACAAGATGTAAGCATTTTTTCCGTTGGTGTCATGTGTAAGAAAACAGCATTAGACTAATTAAAATTTATCTTATATCCTGAATAGCTTCCAGATTGTTTGATTGTGTTTTGCAGGTAAGATATAGATTTCTCAGGATCAAAGTCAAAGTCAAAGTCAGCTTTATTGTCAATTTCTTCACATGTGCCAGACATACAAAGGAAATCGAAATTACATTCACTATCCCATGGTGAGACAAGACAATGCAAGACATTTCTGACAGTAAAAGTAGATGGTAAAGTGCACAGGCACAACAATAAAGACAGACATATAAACAGCTAAGACAGACATATTCTAACACTAAGTAAACAATAAATAAATAAAGTACACAGTAACAAACAATAAGAGAATAGATTAAAAAGTTAAAAGTAAAAAGTGAAATTTCACAGTGTAAAAAGTAGGAGTAGCAGCAAAATGTTTTTTGTTTTTTTGTTTTGTATAAGTTTGAGTGTAATAGTGCAAAGACAATCAGTAATAGCAGCATAAGTTTTCTGTTTGACAAAAGAAGTGTGCAAGTGGCATAGTAGTGCAAAGACAGTCATTGTGGGTTGGGGTGGGGGGGGGGGGTAGTTTTCTGTCAGCCTGGTGGATGGAGCTGAGGGGAGAGAGGGGAGAGAGTTTAATATCCCTAACAGCCTGGTGGATGAAGCTGTTGGTGAGTCTGGTGGTGTGTGAGCGGAGGCTCCTGTACCTCCTCCCATAGGACATGAGGCTGAACAGATTGTGGGCGGGGTGGCTTGCATCACTCACGATTGTGATGGCTTTGCGGGTGAGGTGGGTGGTGTATATGTCTTGCAGGGAGGGGAGTGGGGCACCGATGATCTTTCTGGCTGTGTTTACTATGCGCTGCAGGGCTTTCCTGTTGTAGTCAGTGCAGCTCCCGCCCCACACAGTGATGCAGCTGGAAAGGATGCTCTCAATGGTGCCTTGGTAAAATGTGCACATGATGGGTGGTGGAGCACTTGCCCGCTTGAGTTTGCGCAGGAAGTAGAGGCGCCGCTGGGCTTTCTTTGCCAGTGATGTGGTGTTGGTTGTCCAGGAGAGGTCCTCACTGATGTGCATCCCCAGGAATTTGGTGCAGCTCACTCTCTCCACAGCAGCTCCCTCGATGGTCAGTGGCGGGTGTTGGGTGTGGCCTCTCTGGAAGTCGACAATAATCTCCTTGGTCTTGCTGACATTCAGTGGGAGGTTGTTGTTCCTGCACCACGTGGTCAGAAGGTTGACCTCCTTCCTGTAGTGAGTCTCGTCGCCCTTGGTGATGAGACCCACCAGGGTTGTGTTGTCCGCAAACTTCACTATGTGATTGGTGCTGTGGGTTGTTGTGCAGTCATGTGTCAGCAGGGTGAAGAGCAGGGGACTGAGCACACACACGCCTTGGGGGGCCCCAGTGCTGAAGTCGATGAACAGCATTCTCACGTATGAGTCTTTTTTGTCCAGGTGGGTGAGGGCTGGGTGGAGGGCAGAGCAGATTGCATCCTCTGTTGATCGTTTGGCTCAGTATGCAAACTGGTGGGGGTCCGGGAGGGGGGGGGGGTGGATTTGATGTGTGACATGACTAGCCGTTCGAAGCACTTCATGATGATGGGTGTCAGTGCCACAGGGCGGTAGTCAGTGAAGCGGGATGGAGCAGATTTCTTTGGCACAGGTATGATGGTGGCGGCCTTGAAGCATGTTGGAACAACAGCTAGCCTCAGAGAAGTGTTGAAGATGTCCGTGAAGACATCCTTAAGCTCCTCTGCGCAGTCCTTCCCTTCAGCACCCGACCAGGGGTGTTATTTGGACCTGTTGTCTTGCGGGTGTTGATAGTGGAGAGTGTTCTCTTCACGCTGGCGACAGACAGGCACAGAGTCTGATCGTGGGGATGGGGTGGGATCTTCTGTGGGCGTGTGTTGTTTTGTGCTTCAAAGCGTGCAAAGAAGCTATTCAAGTTGTTGAGCAGAGAGGTGTTGCTCTCGCAGCTCTGTGGCATGGGCTCGTAGTCCGTGATGGCCTGAATGCCCTGCCATAAGCTCTGTGCATCTTTGCTGTCTTTGAAGTGGGAGGTTATCTTGTGTGTGTAGTCCTGTTTTGCTTTCCTGATGCCACAGGCCAGGTTAGCTCTCGCTGTTTTCAGGCCAGATTCATCCTTGGCTCTGAAGGCATTGTCTCTGGCCCTCAGCAGCCTGTGGACGTCCCCTGTCAGCCATGGCTTCCAGTTAGCCCGGGTGATGATGCTTTTTGTGTGGGTCACATCATCGATGTACTTGGTGATGTAGGAGGACACAGTGTCTGTGTACTCGTCAATGTCTGTATGGTTGTTGTAAGTGGCTGCCTGCTTAAACATCTTCCAGTCTGTTGTGTCAAAGCAGTCTTGAAGACCAGAGGAGGCCCCCTCTGGCCACACTCTTACCTGCTTTCGAACCGGTTTGGCGACTTTCACTCTCTGTCTGTATGCTGGCATTAGCATAACAGTGATGTGGTCAGAGAGTCCGATGTGGGGGAGGGGGGTGTCTTTGTATGCTGCTTTGTGGGTTGTGTAGACCAGGTCCAAAATGTTATCCCCCCTTGTTGGGAAATCAACATGCTGGTGAAGTTTTGGTAGGACAGTCTTGAGGTCAGCATGATTAAAATCTCCAGCGAGGATGGTGAAACCGTCTGGGTGTGCTGTTTGTTGTTCACTGGTACAGTTCATTAAGTGCTGCATTCCTGTCACTGCTGTTGTTGGTGGGAGGGATGTAAACTGCGACTAGCAGAATCGCAGTAAACTCCCTAGGCAGGTAGAAAGGATGGCACCTTATGATCATAAACTCCGCCAGTGGTGAACAGTGTTTACATACCACCACAGCGTCCCGGCACCACTCCTCAGGGATGTAAACACAGACCCCACCGCCGCAAGTCTTTCCTCCATTTATGAGGGCCCTGTCCGCTCGATAGCATGCTAGCTGCTCCAGTTGTACAGCAGAGTCGGGGATGTTGTCATTTAGCCATGTTTCAGTGAAAACAAGCACACAGCAGTTACTCACTGTCCGATTCGCTGACCTCAGCAGTCATGTATGATCCATTTTATTGTCCAGTGATTGTACATTAGCCAGGAGGATGGATGGTATGGCTGGGCGAGTTGGATTAGCCGCTAGCCTAGCCCGGATACCTCCACGCTTGCCCCTCTTCTGCTTCCTCTCGCACCTCTTCCGACATCTCCTTTTCGTGGGAGGAGTAGCAGGCGAGTCCGGTGTAATTGCAGGCCGGCGGAGTAAACCGAGCTCCCTTAGCGTCTCTGTTGCATAGTCCGAAATACTGCAAATCTTGCTTTTGCAGATGTCTAGCAGAGTCTGTCAACTGTACTTGTATTCCGACGTGGACAGACGAGACGAACACGAAAAACTTTCAGACAAACACTTTTTAAACAAACAAAACACTCCACAGTTGGGAGAGAGAGGTCGCTGCGTCTACACGCGCTGCCATCTTGATATTGAGTATCAGTGATCAGTGATATATAAAAGAATGTCATCAACATATAAGGAAATTTTATGTTCGTTGTTATCAAACTTTACACCTTGAATGTTAATGCTGTCCCTTACACATGCTGCCAGTGGTTCGATCACCATAGCAAAAAGTAATGGTGACAAAGGGCACCCCTGCCTTGTGCCTCTAGTTAAAGAAAAAAGGCCCGAGCAGTGGCCATTAGTTATTACTGCAGCTTTAGGGCAATTATAAATTGTTTTAATCCAATCAATAAAATTACCACCCAGCTTGAATTTATGCAGAACAGAAAAAAGAAAACTCCACTCAACCCTATCAAAAGCCTTCTCTGCGTCTAATGATAACAAGAAAAAGGCTTCTGCTGGTTGTTTATACAATTTATTACATTCAGGGCGCTCCTTATATTGTCAGCTGCATATCTCCCCTTTATAAAACCTGACTGGTCTGGATTGATCAACTTAGGTAGGACGGACTTAAGCCTTCTTGCTAAAAGTTTGGTAATAATCTAATAGTCGTGATCCAAGAGACTTATAGGCTTGTATGATGAGCACTGCGGGGAGTCTTTACCACTTTTGTGTAAAATACTAATATGAGCCAAGTTCATTGTCTGAAGGAGTAGATTTTACTTACAAAAATTATTCACCATTGCCATGAAGATAGGTTGAATCTCAGGCCAGAATTCTTTATAAAACTCAACTGAGAAACTGTCTGGTCCTGGGCTTTTATTTAAAGGCATTGAATTAATTGTGGCCAAGATTTCTGTTTCTGTAAATGATGACTTTAAAAATTGTTGGTCCTCAGCAGGGACTTCAGGTAACTTGATGTTACTGAGGTAATTATCCAGTTCTTCCTGTGAGTATCCCCCTTGCGATTTTTAAAGATTATTATAGAAGTTGAAAAATGTTTGGTTTATCTCTTTTGGGTGGTAGGTTTTCATAAGCCCCTTTTACACTGCCAGATGTTCCGCGAATGTTGGGCCGTTTTGCCGGCAAGCTGCGAGTGTTTAGACACACAGAGCCAGATTGGCGAGTTGATCCGAGGTGCCCAATTTTCCGCCTCATACGGTAGTCATATTGGCGGAACGGTTTTGATCTAAACAGAGCGAGGCAGCTTTCCGCCTCAGGAGGGTCTGTTGTTGACTTGTGGGAGGGGCTGTTGATGATGCCGCACGTTCAACCCACTGGCGTGGATTCAAACCAGGAAACAGCTGATAGCAGGAATGAGTATCTAGCAGCACTAGGGAGATGCAAAGCAGAAGATGAGCAACTGGGGAGATAAAGAATTCCGCGCCCTCCTTTCCCTCGCTAACAAGAAGGCCATTAACCGTCAGATGACGGGAACCGTGAAGGACGGGCCGATGTACGAGAGAATCACAGAAGGACTGACCAGCCGCAGCTTTCCTCGGTACATCACTGTTTACGTCACACGCTGAGCTACATGTTTTGTTACTTGCTCATGCCCCCCATTGCCCCGAAAAAGGCGCATTCTGTATAAACAAAAGTAGGCAGGCGGCATTTTGCTGCACTCCCCGATTTTGTTTTTATACTGCCAATGCGGAAAGAAGAATATTCCCCATAGTTCTTAAGTGTTTTTACTTTTAAGTAATGAGTCATGATCGATCTTATTAATAGAAAACAAAAGAGGAGTTGAATACATCATAGGGAATTCTCCCCAAGACAGTCTATTGTGTTCCTCTCATGGAGACCCCCCAGTTACCACAAGTGGTAACGTCTGCTGTGATGACACGCTTCGTTTCTGGAAGTACCCCGGTAGAGGCATGAGCATCGAAGATTTATAAAACTAGCAACTAAAAATAGGGGTTTATTTGACATTTTGTCCATGCATTGGTATTCTATAGGAAGCCTCATTGTCTGTTGGTAGTAATCCGTCCCCGGAAACGGAAAGGGGGTTGTTTACGACAAGGTTGCAGTCATTGTAGTCTTTTAGCTCAGCGAAAGTGCCGGCTTGACAGTCGCTGACTCCCGCAGGCCCGACCACACAAAACTTGCCCATTATTACTCGCTTGTAAACAACCTTCGCAGTATGATGCCTTTGAACACAACGCCAGCCTTCTTCTTCTGCTTCTTTCTGTGTCCCATTACATTGCAATGGTTTCCTGCCGGTTGGCGACACCCACGTAAAGGAGCATTATCACCATCAAGTGGGCTGGAGTGTATAACGCTTCAGGGTCAAACAAACGATCAAGCGGAAGTTTACATACGGATGTGAAGCAGCTGAAAAAACAGTTCCACAATTGAGATGAATAGCAAAAACACGGATGGAAACCACAGTTTGCTACAATTTTTATGTGGGAACATCAACGAACACCACTGACCACTCGGTGAGTTTCATGGCTTTGAAAACGAACGTTTAAGGTGGTTTTAGGACAGATTTACACATGGTCATAGACAGCATTGTTAAGCGAGGCAAGGGAAAGTCAAATTCTCTCAAATAGTCAGAGAATGAGCAATCGTCAAGATTTTGGTCTTAACCACTCTATTTCATCATAAACAACCCAGGAATGGGGCTCAAAGTGCAAAATACTGGACTTCTCCTTTAAGTGATTAGAAAGGGCATACTAAGTATATGTGTATGTCTTTGTGTGCAGTGCCACTTCTAAACATATTTGCAGATGTGGCTGCATGTGGAATTTGTACTTTAATAATATAATAAAAAATGCCATCCCGAACTCCCAGCAAAGCAGTTGGGATGGCTGCTACACTGTGAAGTATTTCACTGCTGCATTTGGAATCTGATTTTTGAAATTTAAATAATGAATCAAGTTACTGCTGCATGACATAAGACTCTGCCAACAAAAGCCACTAAAATTGCATTTGTGATAAGAGGCGGTCTAAGCAAGTGGAAATGGAATTGCAATTTTATGTTAAAATGAGCACCAAATTAGCACTGTGCCGTCCATTCCCTCTGAATAAACAGAGCCTCTGCTGCACCACTCCACCCATCTCAGTGAAAGTGGGTTTGTTTGAAGCCAGGAAATTACCAAACACTGCAGACTGGACTGCTATTGAGTTTGTGCTCTGCTTGCTATGCACTGTCAGAAAAGTAGGGCCCAAAGTCTGTAGAATGAAAGACACAATTTGATGTTAAAAAGAATAATCAGCTTTGATGATGCATTCATGTGTTGTACACACAGCATGTGTATAGACACGAAGTAAACATGTAAAATTATGCACACAGCAATGACACACGGTGGAAGAGTGAGTAGACACATGGCCATATACAGGAAAGTTAGGTAGAGCGTTGATAGAATGTGTGCGTTTGTAGCCATCTTGTTACCTTTGACCTCCCCGTCAGCCTTGCGGAAATTTCTGTCAACCAAGATTAACGCCACTCTGCCCTCACTGTTGGCCTTCTGTCTCTCCCCTTCTTCCACCTCCTCCTCCTTTCTTCCTCCTATCTTTGTTCTTCTCCTTCCCATTTTCTCCTCTCGTGTTTGCCCCCTTTACCCCTCTCTCCATGTTTTACCCTTTTTCTCTCCTCTCCACCTCTTTTTTTCACACTCCTCTCTTCTTCCTCTCTACCCTGTTCACCTCCTCTCCTTTTGCCTCTCCGTCTGCTTTTTTTTCTTCCTCCTCTTTCTCTCCTGTCCTACCCTCATCACCTTCTACCAATTAGATGTGACACTCTCACATAGTGACCTCCCACTCACCTCTTCCTGCTGTCTCTCCTACTTTACCGTCTAAACAGTGTAGGAGGATGGGCAGAAAGAAGAGAGACAGATAGATAGGCAGAGGAGGTGTGTGTGTGTGTGTGTGTGTGTGTGTGTGTTTTTTTTGGGGGGGGGGCTGCAGTTAACCTAATGAAAGACAGATGCATTAACCCCATGCTGGACTCCTGGAAGTCCTTCCCAACACACAGACATAATTAGGACCATGTTAACCATAACCAACAGCACTCATAGATTTTTCTTGCTACAACTGTTGCAAACACGTTACTTGTTGTGAAATTTTGCAAACTTGTGACATTCTGAGACCCTTGACATGTGTTTCTATCAGCTGCTTTTCAGTGAATAAATTCCTTTACTGTCAAAAACACATTCATGTTACTGTTCAGTCAGCATATGTAGATCACGTCATGTTTCCTCTAAAGACATAGATGTATGAACTTGCTAGTGGTCACACAAACACAATAGAAAACTTGACATTGGAGCAACAGCAGGAATGACATTAATACCTCACAATGTCTAGTTTTGAACTGTATAAAGTTTCACTATCAAGCAGGCTTGTGGTACCACACCTACATCATCATATCCATTACCTTTTATCATTCATTTGTTAATATTGCAGTGTGAGTGTAACATTTTTTGTGTTAAATGTGTTTGTGAACTAAATTCTGACATGCATGATACAACAACAAGACAATTAACATTTAATAAATGGACAGTGGCAGACATTACCATATAACTAGAATTACATAATCACATTGATAATAGTTTGTGGGCCATAAAACTAAAACAATGAGCTAAAAAAAGCTCCTCATACAGCTAAAGAAAACTACAAGCGACACCTTTCATGGTAGACATCGCTAGTATACATCGGTTGTTTTCTCAGCTTAATGTATCCTCATAGAATGGTTTGTATGATATCCTACGAAAATGACGTTACATTGGTAATGTACAGTTATGTAATTAATGTTAAAGTTAAAGTTACAGAAGTTAGGGTGAGACAAGTAAAGTTACTAAGGTTAAGTTTAAGAAAAAAAACGTGGTGAGGACGTACCTTAAATGACTCAAAATTGTCAAAGTTACATGGTTCTGAAAAGGGGAAAGTCCCAGGGTAACGTCCACGTTTTTGTGACCTTTTCCCCACCCCACCTTGCTCTTTACAAGACCGCTTGGGACTGCCTCCTTGTTTACTCCGGTCAGCACATTGGTGATATGTGGGATATGTACAAATTTGGGTGAATTACTTTTTGTAGGAAAATGTACAAACAGTTTATGAGAACAGCCTGTACACCATCTGCTGACAAAAACCAAACACTGGACAAGCTCTATGGAGTTACTGACAAGAAAGGCACCTCTTGACCTTGATCAGGCCTTTCTAGAGTTTACTATCCTGAAAGAAATTTGACTTGGACACATACAGTATCTGTCGTTAAGGAAATAAAAAATAACATGGTGCATACATACAGTGTATACATACAGACTTAGCACACTGCTTATTGTACAGCATACCTGTAGTCATTATAAGGGTGTACATAGTATGTTCAGTGAGAGTAAAACAGCCTCATCAACATAGAATCGCTCTGCCGAGGTATTACTGACACATCAGCTGTCCTACGCTTGGTGATAACACGCCCGACCTATGACGTGTATAAAATACTGGATGTAGTCACTGTTACTCGCCCATTGGTTTGTGGACTCCTTTTTGGAACTAGAATTGGCCTAAGGTAACCATAATTGGACGAGAGGGTGGAGCTTGGGGCGGAGCGTGGGATGGATCTGTCTGAGAGCCTGAGGTGACACCTTGCAGACAGTCTGTTACTAGGCCCTGACACATCAAGCTGACATACAAAGTTGGGCTGTTGGTTAGTGTCTGTCGCCCTCGCCAGTGTGTCCTGCACAGCTGGCCCTTCACCAGTGCTAGTTGGCTTAGTTTCTGCTGATTCAGCGTGTTGACAGCGCCTGACAGTGAATGAAATTAGTCTGATTGGCAGTTCAGCACATGCGAAGAGCAATGGCAGTAAGAAATGTAAACAAAGAGCTAATGTGTAGTGAGGTTGAAGCAAACTTATTATATGAGGTAAGATTGTTTTTCTTTACTCATTGAGCTCTTCAGCAGAAATGTGTCCTGATGATTTGTGTTATTGCTCACTAGCACACAAAAATTATACTTTGTTCTTTCAACATTGGATTGTGTTGTTCATGTGCTAACTGGCTGATTAGCGTCAAGACGGTCTCCTGGTTTTCCTTTTGGAATGCTGGTATGGAGGGGTGTTTCCTCTCAGGCACAGAACATATGCACTTGTTGGCCATCGATTTGGTGTGTTCATGTGCAACTTGTTGGCTGAGACACAACAAGAGCCCCCTGCTGCATTGCCTCTTGTTGCTGCTAGTTCTCCAATCTTGGCTTGGTGTGTCTGGGCATTAACAGTGGCCACATCCTTAATTATGCATAACTTTAAGCCTTAATAAAATTAAAACAGGTGAGTCATATAAAAATTCACCCCCTGTACGGTTGTCATGAAGGGGGAAATTAACTGAAGAGACCAAAACTCTTTTTCTATAACCAGGCATGCCAACATGTTTGTTTTGGTTAGAAAGTCAGGCATTTTAAATTGGGGGTCTACAGGGATTGACTCGCTTTTGGAGCCAGCCTCAATGGCCATTAAAGGAACTGCAGTTTTTAGTTTTTTATTGTTGGCTTCATTTTTCAGCCTCTGAGGTTTCCGCTTGGCTGGACCATGTTTACACTCTTTTCAGTGAAGGATAAAAGACCCTCCCCCTCCCCCCACAAAATGGTATCATGTCTTAGTTCTGCTTCTGCCTGCCCATAGGCAGAAACTCTATGCACACTTTAGAAACAACTTCCCTGCTAAGGAAGTTTTAAAGGCTCAGGACCCATGTCCACTAGTAATATCCAGGGAACATGCATGCAACTCCTTCAAAGGGAGTAACTCATACAAGGCACCTGGAACTGATAGCCTCCACGGCTGAGCTGTCAAGGTGTGTACAGATCAACTGGCAGATGTGTTCACAGGCATTTTCAACCTCTCACTGCTCCAGTCTACACTGGTAAGACCATCCTGATGATAAAAGCTCAACATTCTGTTTGGCTCTCTGTATCATTCTGGACTCAGTGACACTCCAAACACTTTCATCGGGCAGTAGTGCTGGCCTTGACAGACAAACTCCTTCAGCCAGTCAGCAAAACAAAACATTGGGGAACATCTTCATCGTCACCAGCGGAGCCAGTTGATAAATTAAGCTTTAGCCAAATTCCATCAGAAGAACAGTGAGAAGGCCTTTCCCTCAGAGAAACTCGGCGAGTGTAACTCTTGTTCTTGGTTGATTGTTATTGACTCTATTTCTGCAATAACTTCACTTACTGCTTGTTTACACTATTAACGAAACAGTTAATGCTTGTTGCTCTGGGAGCTGCCATTACTGTTCTGCAAGCTGCGGCCTGCAATTTATGCCATCAACTACAGTACAGTCCCTGATTGGCTGCTTATGTTGTCAATTATGGTGCAGATCCCTGATTGGCCCTGATTGGATTTTAATTTCTGTATGCGAGGGGGGGAGGCAGCAACTCCAGCCTGATACAGAAAGTGAAACAGAATGTTGAACTCACGTCATCAAGATGGTCTCACCAGGCTAGCTCAAGTCTGTCGTCCCTGTATGCTTCAAGAAGATTACAATTGTCCCTTCCCCAAAAAGACCAAAGCCCTCTGCCTGAATGACTACTGCCCACTCACTCAACTTCTGATGAAGACATAGGTTTGGTAGTTTGAAAGAGGGGGAGAGAATAGGATATGAAGAACTGGCATAGAGTAGTCTTAAAAAAGTAGTCTTTTTACTTTAAGTAAAGGAGGTGCTGAAAAGTGGATGAAAGGCATCCTTTACGGGAAAGAGATGTTACTCACTTGAAAAAATGAAGTGCTTTCTAAAGCTGAGAAATGTTTACCACAAAAAAGAAGTTGGAGTTTACAGATAAACTGGCAAAAAATTTAACAACTTATGGTAAGGAACTTGGCGGTAGTTAGTAGTAAGTGTATGAAATGTGAGACGGTAATGGGGATAACATTAGCATTAGTCAGCATAGAGCACTTTGAATTTGTTGTGTGAAGTGTATATAAGTACTGTTTGCTCATAGGGACAGCTGCTCTAGGTGCTCGTTACAAAAACAAACTCACTTTTCATCATGAGCACTAAATGTCAGTGAATCACAACAAAGTAGTGTTTACTCCACAAAGAAATAGTAATGGGTGAGATGTCACGCAAGCTGTGTGTGGGCATAATAGACTGTATATCAGAGAAAGGGTTTTGAAAAAAGATGATTGTGAATGGTCACATTTCTTCCTATTCTTTTCTTCACCCTGGTTTTGTACATATCCGAACACCCACTAAGCTTTGCTTGTTCAACTAGCAGCCAACAGGCTTAGCCCTCTGGATTAATTTTACTGGCACTTAACTATTATTAACAGACATTTCATCCATAATATTTAATCAATCATTTACTGTTAAGTAAGGTGACAAAGGAAGACCTAACATAAATTTGTTTAAATTAAGTTCTTTGTCAAAGACTGTAGGGCTGTCTAGCATGTCCTCCCAAAATCTCCCATAGATGTTCTGTTGGGTTGAGATCTGGTGACAGTGAAGGCCATAGCATATGATTCACATCATTTTTATATTCATCAAAGCAGTCATACCCCTTTTCCACCAAATTAGCTCTGGGTCTTGAACTGATTCCGTTTGTGACTCTCGGAACCTTGGTGCTATCTAGTGAACCTGTGTTTTGATCAGAACCATTGTAACCAGGAATGTGTCATCAACGGAGGGTGTGAAAGATGGCAGAAAGCACTGATAACCTGCAAACTTTCTGCTGTCAAGGAAATAACCTGCTGGCCTGCTTCTAGATAGTAGCAATAAAGCTATTACAAAATGTTTACTGTTAAACAATGCAACATATTCTCATAGAATGGTTCGTATGATATCCTATGAAAAATGCATGCACAATAGTTTGTATGGTATCTTACAAAAAATTGCGACTCACGAATGACGTTACGCCCTTAACATGTTTAATTTACGTAAAGTTACGAAGGCTAAGTTTAGGCAAGTAAGGTTAATGAGATTAGGTTTAGGAGAAGAAGAATGGTTAGGATGTACCTTAAAGTAACTCAAAGGCCACATGGATCCAAACACATGACTCCAAGTGAAAGTCCCCAGGCGAAAGTCTGTTTTTTTGTGACCCATCCACTGCCCCAACCTGCCTCACTACAAGCGCTTAGGACTGCAGCCTTGTTTACTACCATCAGTGCATTAGTCACGTGATTGCAGCCTTTTAAAATATATGTATATATTTGGGTGCACTGCTTTTCATAAGAAGACAGAAGGCCATGTGAGAAAAGTCTGCACAGAGACTTGACACTTAAGATGCTACAAAAACAGTTGGTATGATGCCTGTGTATGAATCTTGCTGTGAAACTGTCTCAGTGATGGTTTAATTTACATCTTGATAATGTTTCCTGTGTACCTCGCCATACATGACTCATTCAACGTGTTAACAAGAACACATCTAGAGAAATTATTTCTTAACAGTGCCTCAGTTTTTGACCAGGACGGACATAATATAAAATGTTAAATGATGCTGGCATTGCCTACTCTTGCTACACCAAGCTAAGAAGACACAAAGGCCATCACCCTGTATTATATGTGATATTGGGATTGTAGTGTTGGATGTGGTGCTGAAGGCAATAGCAATATACTGCATTACTTTATGCATCTTGTGTGTTTTCCATGTAATACAGTATTTTAGCCTTTATATATTCTGCATCCTATCTTGTATCCTGTCTCTAACTCAGGCTGTCCACCACCCAGAATGTAAACAGCTCATATTGTGTTGGCTCTCCTAAACAGTACCAGCTCTGTCCAAACCAGGTATGATGATTCACTGATACTGATAGTGGATGGTTTCATTCTCTATTGACTCCTTAGAACTCAGAGGTTAATGGAAGAAATTGGTAAAAAAATAATAAATAAATAACAAACTCTTTAAGCTGCAGATATCCTTTTCTATTTGTGTTTGTGTGTGTTTTGTTGTGTTTTTCAGCCCTGTCCTAGCCCCAGTGTAAGCTTCAAACAGCACCAGTGTTCCCAATTCAATTCAAAAGCCTTTGGAAGAAGATACTACCAGTGGATACCTCTTTACCCAGGTAGAATATCAATCTATTATTTTTTCTTCCAGTCTTTTCCATCTGTCTGTTTGTCAGATATCAGTCTGTACCACAGTCTCGGAAACCACAGTACCTTGATATGGCCTCTCTCCTTGCTCCTCCAGCTTGGCATTAACATTCACATCTTGGATGTTGTCCTTTCCTGATTTGCTCATTGGCTAATCTTTTGAGAGTCCACCTTTCTAGAATAAATGCAAGGAAATAGTATGGATGAACGATAATATTGGCACGTCATTAAAGTTGGCTGATTTTGGCTTCAAAATCAGAATTGACCAACATGCTTGTTCTTGTTTTGCACAACGAATGAATATTACATGTATTGAAAAACATTATATTTCATGTCTCTGTCTGCCAGTGGGTCAAGGGTATGCATACATTATATGATGTTAATTCCAATACAGAAGAGACTTGATGATCACTACAATTAGGTGGGGAAAAAAGTGGATATATTGATGTCAGTAATGGTTATCAGTCAAATCATTTGTTACATAATGGCATATCGGATATCGGCAAAAAAATCTAATATCATGCATCCATAGTAAATAGTTTAAAAAAACTGTCAGTGGGGCGTCTTCTAATAATTGTTGAATTTGATCAGTGTAGTAAGTCCAGCAAATGTGAAAATTTTTGTTTACTCATCTACCACCTTCAGGTACAATAAAGCAGCATGAGGCAGCTTTAGATTTGGGCAATCCCAAATGATAACCACATTTTGTGAGTTCATTACACTGAAATCCTGTGCTGTAATCACTAAAGTAAATATCTTTTCAAATATGTAATTTCCTGTATAGCTGATTACATCAGCATCTCCAACAAGCCATGTGACCTGCAGTGTACAACCATCAGTGGTGAGCGACAGCTGCTAGTTCCCGCCCACGATGGTACGTTCTGCCGCGATGCCAAATACCATGGAGTCTGTATAGAGGGAATATGTCAGGTAACCCAACAAGATAAAGACGCTTTTATTTTTTGCCAAAATTACTAATATGTACTACATTTATTCAATACCATGTCATTTTTTTGTTCTTAAACTCACATATAGCATTTTTTTCTTTTTGATGAGAAAAATTGACTGTCTCGATTTGTGAAGCCTCTAAATAACTAACAACCTAACTGTGTTAAATATTTTTAATGTCTCTTCTATTGCAGCCTGTAGGTTGTGATGGAGAGCTGTACAGCAGTAAGACAGTAGACAGATGCGGAGTGTGTGGAGGCAACGGGACGTCTTGCCAGCGCATTTCTGGATCATACAGGAAGGCACTCACACAGTTAGGTAACACACACACAAACACACATGTAGACAGATATGAATACATATAGAAAACATGAACCGTTATGATTTAAGTCAAGTTATGTGGTGCTGAATTTGGTTACACTTACACAACACTGTAATGGAGTAGACTTGTTTTGACAGAGCTCCCTGTTGTAAACCTCCACTTTACTGTTAAATGCAGCTCCTTTACATTTTCTTTTGTTGACTGGCTATCTAAACTGCATAGTAACCTGTTGAGTTCACTTTTACGCCATGGCTGATAACCAAACCAAGAAAGAAAAACAGAAATAGTCTTCCTCAACGTCAACGGCCAGCGAGACCGCAGCTAGCAACGAAGCTATATTAGCTGCTATTGCTACACAGGGATCCAAGCTAGCTAAACTCGTAGACGATCTGAAAAGTCAATGGAGGGACGCCTCGACACGATTGACGCATCCCTTTCCACTCTTCAAAATGAGCATAGCGCAGCTAAACAAAGACTGGATGACATGGATATAGCCATTGCCGATGCTGACACCCGCATTGCGGCTTTGGAAACTACATGTACGGAGCTGCAAAAGGCGAACTCAGAGCTCAGAGCTAAACTGAACGACCTGGAAGGTCGCTCTCGCCGACTTAATATCTGGATTGTGGGCATTAAAGAAGGTGAGGAAGGCAACCGCCCAACGGAATTCGTCGCTAAACTTATTCCAGAGCTGCTAGGGCAAGGGAGCTTTACCAAGCCTGTCAAGATAGACCGTGCTCATCGCAGCTTGAAGCCCAAACCATAAGCCAACAAGCGCCCGCGAGTCCTCATCGCCAAGGTCCGCAACGACCGCGACGTGCGGACCACCCTCCAGGTCAGCCGCCAGAAGGCACCACTACGCCACCGTGGAGAGAGGGGCTTCATTTTCCCGGACTACAGGGCTGAAGTGTCATCCCAGCGGCAAGGTTTCAACATGGTGAAGAAAAGGCTCACAGATGCCGGCGCCAGGTGCTCCCTACGTTTTCCAGCCAAGCTGCAATTCGTCCACAACAACGTGGTCAAAGTCTTTGACTCGCCAGCTGATGCTGAACGGTTTGCAGACACATTAGACAAAGCTTGACTGACAACAAATACTTGCATAATGGTGTTTACTTTCAAAGTGCAGCTATTTGATTAATGTTGAGACTTAGCAGTTACTCTGTGTGATAAGTCTGTATTCTCAACAGTAGCGTACTTTGGGGAATGGTGAAGTAATTAGTTGGTTGGCCACTATGGGTCAGCCGAGTCATATGTTTTTGAGGTGGAGTTTATTGTTCTTTTTATGTTTGTTTGTCTTATAATCCAGCCTACCTCTGATTGTTATACCAGCCATGCTACCTCTCCCTCTCCCCCTTGTTGTATATGGCCCTGTGAATAGGCCATATCTCAGAACCATACCCCTGTATGGTGCAGCTTAACTGTTTGATAACTAAGTGTTGGAGGTGCACATGGGCCTGCTGGTATAGGTCAGGTTAGTTAGTGTTTTACTGTTCGGCGGCTCTATTACCCAGCAGCCTCCTACAGCAATTGGGATGTGCCAACTAGTTCTTTGGTTGCAGCCTAGGGTGTGTTCTGGGGTTTTTGTGTTTGTGTTTACTGTACTGCCAGGGTTATGTATGTCACATGTCAGCCTAAATTATCCTTTGACTTTTTCCTTAAATGCAGGATGAGTATCAAGCTTAGACGGGAATGAATCCTATTACTTTTACCTCTTGGAATTGTAAGGGTCTTGGCAAGGCACTTAAGAGGGGGAAGGTATTTACGCATTTAAAGTCTTTGTCATCTGATATTATTTTCCTACAGGAAACCCACATTCAGCCATCAGAGCAGAGGCGTTTGAGGTCAATATGGATATCAAAGGTGTACCAATTCACTTTCTCTCCCAAGGCGAGAGGGGTCGCCATTGTCATCCGCAAAACCATCCCATTTGTATTCAAATCTGTGACTACGGATCCGGGTGGGAGATATATCCTTGTCACTGGTGCAATTAACTCACTTCCAGTAGCTCTTTTGAATATTTATGCTCCTAATTTTGATTGTCCAGATTTTTTCTGTAAGGTCTTTAATCTTGCAGCTAAACATAATGACTGTACTATAATTATAGGTGGTGACTTTAATTGTTATTTTGACCCGCTATTGGACAGATCTTCAACCAAAGTTGCGTCAGCACTGAAATCTGTCCCAATTCTGAACAATCTTGTGAAGTCACTAGATTTAGCTGATGTGTGGAGGCTTCAGCACCCCCTTGAGAGGCAGTATTCTTTTTTTTCCCCCAGTACATCATAGCTTCACCAGAATTGATTACTTCCTAGTGGACTCAAGGTTAATCACAAACATAGTAAGCTCGACATACCATAGCATTTTAGTGTCTGATCATGCTCCACTCACAATGAAAATTCATTTTAATTTGCGAGAGTGTCAATACAATTGGAAATTTAACCCATCCCTAAACTTAGATAAGTCTTTTTGTGACTATATATCAGACAATATTTCACAGTTCTTGCTTATTAATGATAATGGTACCATTTCTGACTCAACACTTTGGGAGTCCTTCAAAGTTGTGATGCAGGGCTACATCATCTCGTACCAGTCATCCAGCAAAAAAGCCAGGCAAATGCAACTAACAGACATTGAGGCACAGATATCCGTTCTTGAGGAAACTTATTGTGACTCAAATTCTGATGACGCCCTCCAAGCTATTTTGAACTTGAGATATGAGTATAATCATATTCTTGGTGGGCAGGTAGCTAACTATATCCGTAAGCTCAAACAAAAGCATTTTGAGCTGGGCAATAAGCCACATACATTGCTTGCCAGGCAGCTAAAGGGTGTACAGGCGGATAGGGCAATACATAAAATCGCTTCCCCCCCACAGGTCAGCTAATAGCGGATCCAAAATTGATAAATGATCATTTTTTCAGTTTTTACACTCAATTATACACTTCCAAATCTAAGGCCACTGATTTGGAAATTGATAGTTTTCTCAACTCACTTGACTTCCCAGTTCTTAGTGTAGCAGCACAACAGGATATGGACGCTGATTTCACACTAGAGGAAATTAAAGCTGCAGTCTGCTCTTTTTCTAATGGTAAAGCATGTGGTCCTGATGGGTTTGGGATAGAATTTTATAAAGCTCATATAGACTCCTTCTACTTCGTATGGTGAACTGCTCTATGGTAGATGGCAGATTTCCTAGCACTCTATATGATGCACATATTTGCCTTCTCTTGAAGAAGGACAGGGACAATACTAATGTAGCGTCTTATTGTCCTTTAAGCCTGTTGAATTGTGATCAGAAGATCACTGCAAAAGTTTTGACCAGTAGATTGAATAAATACATTGCTGCACTGGTTCATCCCGACCAAACAGGTTTTGTTCCAGATCGATTCCCCCTTTCTAACACTCAGCGTCTTCTCAATATTTTGTATTCTACCAAACTGCTCTATTCCGCCATCATCTCATTGGATGCCCAGCAGGCATTTGACCAAATCGAGTGGAGATTCATGTTTGCTACCCTAAAAAATATGGTTTCGGTGACAAATTTATGACCATTTTAAAAATGTTATATGCATCCCCCAAATCTTCTGTTCTGACTAACCGCGACAGGTCTCCGTCGTTTTTGTTGCATCGCGGGACTAGATAGGCTTGTTGTCTCTCCCCTATGCTTTTTGCTTTAGCTCTGGAACCCCTGGCCATCACCATCAGGGCAAGTCCCCTAATTTCTGGCATAAGAGCCGGCACAACATCATCAACAACATCACTGGCTTGTACATGGATGATGTGGTCTTGACCTTGTCAGATGCGAGGGCATCCTTCCCCCCTCTTCTAGACCTTATAAATGAGTTTGGACAACTCTCTGGGTTTTCTATTAACTGGCAGAAGAGTTTGTTTATGCCATTGGCTGATGGTCTTGACTCAGAATTTATCAATGGTCTGCCCTTTAAAGTCTCCACTGACCATTTTGTTTATTTAGGGATCAAAATCACCCAGAATCCAAAGCTCCTCTTGAAATGGAATTACTCAGAGATGATTGACAAATTTAAAACCATGATAGAGAAATGGAAACTTTTCCCCATCTCTTTAATTGGACGGGTTAATATAATTAAGATGGTAGTTCTTCCTAAATTTCTTTTTCTCTTCCAAAATGTACCTAGCTTCCTTACAGCTTCTTTCTTCAAAACGATAGACTCTACTATTATGCCCTTCATCTGGTCTTATAAGACCCCTCGTATCTCCAAGGCACATTTGCATAAACCTGCAGCTGATGGTGGTCTGGGTCTTTCTGTTTTTCGGCATTACTACTGGGCGTGCAATGCTAGAACATGGGTTTACTGGAACCATACTGTGACGGGACAGGTGGATGCTCGCTGTCCCAGTTGGCCTACGATCGAGTCATGTACTGCTTTATTGTCTACAGGAACTTCTTTACCTGCAATTATATTTACTGAATTTCAAAATGAGTCAGCTGAAGAATGAATTTATCCTGTGCAATTCATATAAGATTCTGAAGCAAATTAGGGGTGTGCTGAGCCTTCCAAACTTCTCTATTTATGCTCCTATATGTCAGAACCCCCGCTCTAAACCAGGCACAATGGATTCTGTTTTTTCGCAGTGGTCAGACAGGGGCTTGTCCACCATTAAGGATCTTTACATTGATGGCAGTTTTGCCTCTTTTGCTCAGCTGAAGGTGAAATTCAGTCTTTCTTCTGGCCATTTTTTCCGGTACTTGCAAGTTATAAATTTTGTTCAGAAAACTATACCACACTTTGAAACTATACCCTCCCAGCACTGCTTTTATAATCTTATGACTAGATCCCCTACCTCCAAGCATTTGATTTTACAATTTGTTGAACTTTTTTCCATGGCAACCTCCTCCGTCCATATTAAGGAAGAATGGGTTTCAGATACTGGGGAGAACATTTCAGAAGAGCTATGGGCAGAAGCGTTAGAGAGAATTAAATCTTGTTCCATTAATGCAAGACTTCAACTACAGTGGTGCTTGAAAGTTTGTGAACCCCTTAGAACTTTGTATATTTCAGCATACATATGACCTAAAACATCAGATTTTCACACAAGTTCTTAGAGTAGATAAAGAGAGTCCGATTAAACAAAGGAGACAAAGATATTATACCTGTTCATTTATTTACATAGGAAAATGATGCAGTATTATGTATCTGGGTTTGGCAAAAGTATGTGAACCCCTAGGAATAGCACATAAATTGAAGGTGCAAATTGAGTCAGGTGTTTTCCAAACAACTGGATGGCAATCAGGTGTGAAAGGGTGCCCTGTTTCATTAAAAGAACAGAGATCTATCGCTGTCTGATCTTCACAACACATGTTTGAGGGTGTATCGTGGCTCGGAAAAAGGAGATATCTGAGGACCTCAGAAAAAGAGCTGTTACTGCTCAACAAGCTGGAAAAGGTTACAAAACCATCTCTAAAGAGTTTGGACTTCATCAATCCACAGTCAGACAGATTGTGTACAAATGGAAGAAATTTAAGACCACAGTCACCCTCCCCAGGAGTGGTAGACCAACAAAGATCACTCCACGAGCAATGCGTGTAATAGTCGGCGAGGTCACAAAGGATCCCAAGGTAACTTCTAAGCAACTAAAGGCTTCACTCGCATTGGCTAATGTTAATGTTCATGAGTCCACTATCAGAAGAAGACTGAACAAAAGTGGTGTGCATGGCAGGGTTGCAAGGAGGAAGCCACTGCTCTCCAAAAAGAACATTGCTGCCCGTATGAAATATGCTCAAGATCACCTGGACAAGCCTGAAGGATACTGGAAGAATATATTGTGGACAGATGAAACAAAAATAGAACTTTTTGGTTTAAGTGAGAGGCGCTATGTTTGGAGAAAGAAAAACACTGAATTCCAGCACAAGAACCTTATGCCATCTGTGAAACATGGTGGCGGTAGTGTCATGGTTTGGGCCTGTTTTGCTGCATCTGGGCCAGGGCGACTTGCATTCATTGAAGGAACAATGAATTCTGATTTATACCAACAAATTTTGAAGGAAAATGTCAGGACCTCTGTGCGTGAACTGAAACTCAAGTGAAAGTGGGTCATGCAGCAAGACAATGACCCTAAGCATACAAGTCGGTCTACCAAGGAATGTTTTAAGAAGAACAGAATTAATGTTTTGGAATGGCCAAGTCAAAGTCCTGACCTTAATCCAATAGAAATGTTGTGGAAAGACCTGAAGCGCGCAGTTCATTTGAGGAAACTCACCAGAATCTCAGAGTTGAAGCTGTTCTGTACACAGGAATGGGCTAAAATTCCTCCAAGCTGATGTGCAGGACTGATCGACAGTTACCAGAAACGTTTAGTTGCAGTTATTGCTGCACAAGGGGGTCACACCAGATACTGAAAGCCAAGGTTCACATACTTTTGCCAAACCCAGATATGTAAGATATACTGCATCATTTTCCTATGTAAATAAATGAACAAGTGTAATATCTTTGTCTCCTTTGTTTCATTGGATTCTCTTTATCTGCTCTAAGTAATTGTGTGAAAATCTGATCAAGTTTTAGGTCATATGTATGCTGAAATATACAAAGTTCTAAGGGGTTCACAAACTTTCAAGCACCACTGTAATCCAGTTCAAGGTCATCCACCGATTACACTTCTCTAAAACTAAATTGAACAGGATCTTCCCTTCAATTTCTCCCACCTGTGATAGGTGCAAGTCAAGTGATGGGACCCTTGGTCATCTTTTCTGGTGCTGTCCAAAGCTTAGGAGTTTTTGGTGCGATATATTTAGTACATACAGCAATATATATAATAGGCAATTAGATCCTGACTGTCTTCTGGCGATACTGGGCTGTTCTGATTTCTCGCTGACACTTCCAGTAAAATTACAGCAAGCCCTCTCATTCGGCATGGTTATAGCAAAAAGGGTAATTCTGAGAGACTGGAAATCTGCTCCTCCTCCCTGCTTCAAAAACTGGTTGAATGGTTTCCTGTATCTGCCTTGAAGAAATACGGCACACTATGTCCAACACACATCCAAAGTTTCTTAAGGTCTGGTGACCATTTATTGAGTATATTAGGACTGATAGAAGTTAATTTGTAATTAGGAAGAGTAGGCCTATATTTTATTTTCTTATTTTCCTATTGATTTTTATATTGTGGTGTTGAATGTGGAATCAATCATGACGTCTTTGACCTCATTTGGAGCTGGCCTTTCGGACTCATATCCCGGATACCTAACCTCTGGACACTGCACTGTTTGGTCTGACATGGACTCTTTTTTTTTCCTGTCCCCTGTTTTTCCTGTGAACTGGCAGTTTTTTTTTCTTCTTCACATTGTGTTTGTTCTTGTCTTCTTCTGTTGTGTTTGAAAAAAATCTGAAAATTTATAAATAAAGTTTATTAAAAAAAAAAGAGATTTACTTGGACTCAACAATGAACTGATTGGATTTCAGTGTTCAAAGGTCAAGGTCACTTTGAGCTTGCATCTGTCTCATTCTCATGAACATGATGTCTCAAGAACACCTTAAGGGAATTTCTTTAAATTTGACTCAAATGTCACTAATGTCACTAATGTCACTTGTACCGCATAACAAACTGATTAGAGTTTTATGGTTGAAGGTCAATGGTCAAGGTCAGTTTGACCTCACATAATGTTTTTGGCGACATCTCAAGAATTGACATGATGACACTTTATATCCAAAAGGCCAAAGATCACCTTCACTGTGACATCACAGTGTTATGCATAAAACACTTTTCTGGCCATTATTCAGTGTCATATCTCAGGAACAGAAGGAGAAATGTTTGGTCAGATACTGAATTGGTGACACATACCTGGGTGTCCATCTTGAAAATGTGATTGTATAGGTCTTTTGTGCTATTGTTGGAAATGTATGTGAAGCGTCCATATTTTCACAGACAGGGATGTAAACTCTAAGAGAAAGTAGACTGGTGCAGGGAGACATAAAACCACGTTGCGGTAATTCTAGTTAAAGGAAACTGTTTTCTTGGCCTTCAGCAACCCTAACATTACATGTCGCTGTAATTAATTCATTACAGAATACCTTAACATAGAAGCCTGAAGCAAGGGGGGTGACTATGTTATAGCTTTGCAAAGACTATTGTAATAACACTTTAACTGTTATGTGTAAATGCAATTCAGGCTGTGCATTAGTCTTCTGCTGGGTTAGCATCATATGTAGAAGTGATTGCAGCTTTGCAGAGAGGCTGTCTGGTGTGATGTTCTTCACTAAGCAACATTTGTTTTTGGCCTCAGTAGTAGTGTTATATTAGATTGTGTTATATTCAAAAATGTGTAGCATTGTTTGTAATAGACAGTCGGAATATGGCCTGCACCCATTCAAAATCCACAAGACCTGACTATCAAATTTGTGTAGCAATTATATTGCCTTATGTTGCTTTATCTATGTATGCTTTATCATGGATAGCATGTTTAAGATGCCAAATTAAACAAACAAGTCTGAAACAAGATGTTAATGTATTCAACTCAACTTAAGATTTTTAGTTCAGGTAAAAACCCATATGTCCAGTTGTTGTAAGATGCTAGTAATACGTAATGGTACACTACCAGGGAGTGTAACTTAGTTGGGCTAGCCTGTAATGTAAGTTAACAAGTAATGTAATGTCATTAAACATCCTATTGTTATTGTTACCTCAGTTTCACTGTGGTGTGCCTTGACGTGTATCTTTAGGTTCATAATATTCCTCCCACCTATTCTGCATCTACAACGTCATCACCCACTTTTTCTGACCATAAAATCATATTTGAAGAGAATAAAGAAAAATGTGCAGTCATCTAAAAATTAGATATAAAAAAAAAACGTGATCATTTACCTATAAAACTCTGGTATTTTTCAACATCAAAAATAAAAAGACATTACATGATAGTGGTTGTTTTTCAATTCCATTTTAGTCACCTCTTTTTGCACCAACAATATTGTATGGGGATGTAGTCAGAGTTACTGTTAAATGAAATCAGTGTCATCTCAACAACATAGTGTCTTCATAATGGGAAAAGATACAAAATCACAAAAACACATTTTTTTCCCCTTAACTGATGTGGTATCTACCCACGCACAGTGGTAGACAAAGTACACAACTCTATTACTTGAATAAAAGTACACACACACACACACACACACACACACACACACACACACACACACACACACACACACAAACAAAAAAACACAGGGTCCTATGTGAATACACAGCTAAAGTGGAAACGCTGACTAAAAATAGTGCACACAGGCAACTTCATGGGCAAATCCATAAATAGTCATTTGACCAAATATATCACAGAAACTACAACGACTACAAGCACAGACAACTGTGTTTAAAATGTTCATCTGGAATAAAGCAAATGTTTACACATGTCGACATGCTTTCTCAGGTTAGATGGCCAATTCTTGTAGGAGCAAACATTTAAAATGATACAAATCATTCTTAATCTCCAAACCTTCAAACATGGACTTGAGGTATTGCCCCGTACGGGGGGTGATCTGTTACAGATACTCAAAAACTGTATTTAAGTACAGTGCTTAAGCAAATATACTTTGTTACTGTCCACCACTGCAGATTATGCAGATAATATTGGTTTTATTTGTTCAGTTTTGATTCCCAGGTCAATACAGCTACCAAGTATAAAATTAAAAATCCCCCCAAACCATATTTGTTTCCAGTTAACTGTTGTAATATCTACCTATGCTGATCATATTGTTTTATTTGTCCACTTTTTGACTCCCAGGTATAAAAAATTAATTATACTATTTAGGATGAAATGAATGATGGTCAAAGCCTCAAAAAAGAAAAGTGACATCTTTTTTTCTTAAATTGTTCCAATTCAACTATCACAGCAAAATCTGTGAATTATCCTCAGTAACAGGATATTGTTTGAGTTTTTAAAACATTTACAGATAATGAATGAATGAATGAATTTTACAGTAGTAGCAGAAACACAACACATATGTTAATGTCTGTTACATTTTACCATCCAGTTGGGTTGGGTGTAGGCTGCGTCTTTGTGTTACAGGCAATCGTTATGTCCATAATTTCCAATTATTGACTTTTCTGCATCAAGATGTAATCTTTTAGAAGAGAATTACAATGCATCTAAGAAGAGATTTTTCTCCCATCCCTTATGGAAAGATACCACTAGTAAGAAGAAGCTTTGGAAAATAAGTTCTTTGTGATTCAGTGGGCATTTTCCACTGTCACTTTTGGCAGCATTGAGTCAAGCCATGCTGTGCCGATTTGCATTTCCATTATCAGTTAAGCTGCGCCAGAGATGGACCTTCTCAGGAGTGGATTCAAAAGCTGGGCCACCCACCCTCAAGCAGGTAGCGGTGATGTCTCGCCAACCACAGCCAACCCCTGACAACCCCCCTTTTCCCCCTTAAACAAGCTGTGTCTGTTGCGAGACTCTGTCTGCAGGAGACCAGAGAGAGTCTCTTTGTGTTCAGCTCTTAGTACTTTTGTAGCTTCTAACTGAATCTCTGTGATTTGGAGTTTAGTTTCTCTCCTGCGTCTTTAGATATCTGCTTTATTTTACTGTTTCATGTTCGCCATCAGCCGTATTACAAAATAATGGGAAACTTTTATTGTGAGGAATATATAGGAAAATGTGTTTATCACTGAATTAGCAGAACTTTGTTAGCAACCTTTCTTCAGTAAAGGCAAGTCTAAGAATTCAGCAGTGAGGAAGAGCAAAATCAGAAACTGCCACAGTGAGATGAAGAATTGCAGACAGCAGGCTCTTACTGCACCTCTGCAAACAGCTCACCTCCAACTGGTAAACTTCTTTTGCCTCAACATCACTCAAGACAAGCCATCATCAGTTAAAGACACACCTTAAAGCAGGTAACCCTGTTGTAATGGAAATGCAAATCCCTGCTGCTTTGGGCTGACGGCCCAAACCAAACCAAGCCGAACCAAGCCAGCCCATGACTGTCAAAAAGGGGTATGGGTGAACTGCCCCCGGAGAAGCTGAGATGGAACTGATGTGATTCATATTGTTAATCTTAGTGTTTTGGTTTTGTCCCAACAAAAACACGTGTTTGGGACATTTTAGCCATGTTGGTGTCTGTCTTTTGTTTCATTTTAGCACAAGATTTTGTTTTACTGTTCCCTGGTGATTAGTGTTTAAAGTAGGTGTTTGTTTTTTTCATCAGGCTATGTGTTCATTGCCAACATCCCAGCTGGAGCTTCAGACATTCAGATCATAGAGAGACATAAGACTGAGAACATCCTTGGTGAGAGCCTACAACTTGTTTAGGGTCAATGAACTGAGTATGAAAGCATCAGATTTAAATCAGCAAATAAAGCAAAACCCACTGTAACTGTTGATCTAGGATGGGTTTATTGTAAAGCTATGTATGTTTTAATATATCCATATGAAATAAGATACACATTACACAAGCTACACGTGGTCTGAACTGTGTGAACTGCATATAGATTGTTTTGATTTGAAAACAAGAACCAGTAGCTTTATTTCTAGTACCACCATGTTGAAAATGACTAATCTTTCTTTGGGTTTTTTGGGGTCCTGATCCAGTTTTGAATATCACTGTCTAAGTCCCTCCCCCTGACGTTTCCCCTCCCTTCTAGCCCTGTCAGATGAAGCCGGTCATTTCTTCTTCAACGGAAACACTGTCTTTGACAATCCTCAAAACTTCCATGTGGCAGGAACAGTGTTTAAATACCGACGTCCAAGCTATGTATTCTCAGATGGGCTGGAGTACATCATTGCCCAGGGACCAACACTTCAGGCCCTGAATGTTATGGTAGTACACACACACACACACACACACACACACACACACACACAGGACACACAGGTATTTGTGTGTTTCATTTTACAATAGTAAAGGAATGAGTTTGATTTGGTATGAGGTAGTTAAACTGTGATTTTCTCTTTGGACGTGAAGTACTATAACCTGAATGGGAAGCTGCCTCACATCACCTATGAGTACACCATCCCTTGCACAACTCATGACATCACTGCTGCAGAAGGCATCACCACAGACCCCTCCCACCTCCGTCTTAACGTCACCTATAATGAGGTAAACCAGGATGTCAGAGGGCATCAACTTAGAGCGACCAATCATAGCGGAGGGAGTGGGACATCTGTCCATCACTACAACACCCATCTGGGGACTGATGACCAATCAGATTTCCAGCTGAAAGAAGACAAAAAGGAGGAGGAAGTAATTTGGGAGATCAGGACACCCAGCCCTCCACCGCCAGCTGCCATGTTGGTCTACAGACCAGCTGATGTCACCAGTCATGTATTCAGTCATAACAATGTGGAGGAGCAGGGACCTCCAGTACCATCTGGCTACCGTGAGTCAGAGAGTGATTTGTCTTCTAACAATTGAGCTTTTCACTTTTTAAAATTGATAACACATTTGTGCACAGGAGCTGCCAATAGCCAGTAGTGCAGTGATAGTTTGTCTATTAATTAGACAGCTGAGAAATAGTCATTGGCCCCATTTACACCTTGCATTAGCATGCGTTTTTTGCAATTGGATAGCAATCGGATAGCGTATGACGTTACATCCTAGTGGCACACTACAACGTCATATCATGTGCACCACAATAACAACAACAAGATGTTAACCACCCATGAAATTGCGTTCTTGTATGGACACTTTTGTCAGACCGAATGGAGAGCAGACACTTCTTCTCACCGTGGCTCTGTCTCGGCATCTCTTTACCGTGGTAAAGATAGTTTGATGTTGGATATTTAACAGATATTCATACCTCACCTCCATATCATAGGTAGAAAACAATGCACAACACAGGGTAGGGCTATTAAACTATTGGGTTAATAGCCCTACCCTGTGTTGCGCATTGTTTTCTGCCTATGACCTGGAGGTGGAAATCAGTGTTGAACCCAAAATGAAAATGTGAATATCTGTGAATATCCAACGTCAAACTATCTTCACCACGGTGTTTTCTTTTTCTCTGCAGTCGCTACCTGGTGAGTGGTGTTGTTATCTTCTTCCTCCTTCTTCCTGTGTCCAGCTGGCACACCTCACTTACTTGTTTTCATCCAAGGAGTTGTTGCATATGAATTGGAGACGCATTTGCATTTACACTTGTGTTAGATGTGGTCACGATGCGTCCCTGACCACCTTCAGAAGTGGTTTGGCTGATCAGATAGCAATGCGTCCTCAATGCGTTTCGAGTGTATTTACACCTGTACTTTCATGTGGTCACGAGCAATCGGATTGCTATCCGATCGCAAAAAACGCATGTTGATGCAAGGTGTAAAGGAGGTCATTGAGTAAAAATGGTTAAAGCTTTCAAAATCAATGATGAGATTGTTTCTCTTTCATATAATTGATTGATATAATTATATGAAACAGGCTGTTTTGTTTGTTGGCAGCATGACCTAAGGATGGTATTGTCAGTTTGTCAATCTGTTCAACATTTTCAGAGCAAGATATGTCTTGACTACTGGCCACTACCACTGTTTTGAAAGAGTAGTTTTTGTGTCACACAATTTTACACATGTACTCTATACTTGAGAGTTCCATAATGATATTGTTGTTAAGTTTTACTAAGATATTAACTGAGTGGGATGTTTTAAAGTTGAAAAATAAAGTCTTGCGTAGACAAGGGACATATATGTTTCTAGCTGACCTCAAAATATCTTTGAGCAATGCAATTTCTTGTTCCTTACTGGTTGACATAGAACCAACATAGTATATATGATAAGCTAATCAGATAATATGGCCAGTATATTGTCCCATTCAAGTTACCCCCCCACCCCCACCCCACCCCACCCCTCGAAGCTTTCAGGGACAAATGTCTTTTAGACTGTTCAAACAACACTGTCGGAGTATATACTAGCCTTTACATTACCAAAATTTTCAGTAAGCTTGAAGCGTTGTGGGCTTATCTGCATGTCATTACTGTACTGTATGTATCTATTTGTTTCATTTTCTCCATATTTGTTCTCCTGTTCATTAAGGAAGTTCCTCCAACTCCATTGACGAGCCATCCACTGCTGATGACAACACTGTAGTGCTTGCTTTCCCGGGTAGGAAAGACAAATAAAGCTGTTGTCTATATTTAGTGTTTCAGGACCTTAAAGAAAATAATACATGGATCTAGGATACAGATATCCAGATATTATATTGATATTGTGATATGAGACTGCATATTGTCCTAGATATGGTAATATCCTCTCTTTTACTGGTTTTAAAGGCTGCATTACAGTAAAATTATGTAATTTGAACTTAACACACTGGTCTGTTATTTGCCTTTACCCACTTAGTCATTCACAGTACTGAGGATTATTTATCAAAAACCATTGTATAAATATTTTGTTAAAGCACCAATTAACCCTATTTGCAGCAATATTGATAAAATCACAGTATTCGTCCATCCTTACATACCTACGTACATCTGTCCATCCATACGTCTGTCTGTCCCATTCTTGTGAACACGATATCTCAGCAAGGCAAGGGTCATGGTCACTCTGACCTTGTCTGTCTCATTCTTGTGAACGCGATATGTCAGGTACGCCTAGAGGGAATTTGGCACAAACATTAACCTGGACTCGAGGATGAATTGATTGGATTTGGTGGTCAGAGGTCAAAGTACACAGTCACTGTGACCTTGCCTGTTTCATTTTTGTAAACTTGATATCTCAATAATACCTTGAGGGAGTTTCTTAAAATTTGGTATAAATGTTAACTTGGACTCAACAATGAACTGATTAAATTTTGGTGATTAAAGACCAAGGTCAATGTGACCTTGCATCTTTCTCATTCTCATGAAATCTCAAGAACACCTTAAGAGAATTTCTTTAAATTTGACACAAATGTCCATTTTGACTAAAGAATAAACTGATTAGAATTCTGTGGTTGAAGGTCAAAGGTCAAGGTCAGTGTGACCTCAAAAAATATGTTTTTGAGCATAACTCAATAATTTATATGCTTATTGTGACAAAACCTCACACAAATGTCTCACTTGACTGGTTTGCAGAGGCATACAACTGTGAGGTGATAATTCTAGTTTAGTTTTAATTTTAATATTTGCTGATTTATTTTTTTTTTTCATAATACTTTTTACACTTTTGCTTCTGTTTTGGGGTATTGCAGTATCATGAGTCAGCACCATGACTAACTGGTGTGGGATAGCCTCAGTATGTGAAATCCTGCACACAGAGGGATTGGATAGGACAGGAATAAAGTGAATAGAAAGACTTTATGATCTATTCTGACATGCAGACTCAACAGGCCCCATTAACTCCAGTGTGCTGTTCTATAGCTGTCCCTTGACTTTTGCTTAATCTCTTAATCTCTCAAATAAAAACCTTAATTATTTTTGGAATAATCTTTCTCACTAGTACGTATTGGTTCATATTAGGATGTTTTAATTTGTTTGTATCCGCTCACAGGTAGTCAGAGTGTTCATACTGCAGCCCTG
Organism: Cephalopholis sonnerati; assembly: GCA_019142605.1. Taxonomy (NCBI): domain Eukaryota; kingdom Metazoa; phylum Chordata; class Actinopteri; order Perciformes; family Serranidae; genus Cephalopholis; species Cephalopholis sonnerati. The sequence goes on along the minus strand of JAGQAX010000010.1, from coordinate 40,034,234 downwards.
CCAGAAGACGCCCCCTATCTGCTACTGGAGGACTTACATTACAACCAGACACACTCTAACACACACTCAAACACACACTCTGTAGAGCACACACTCACTGATCCAAATGCAGCAGCACAAACACATGTGCACACACTGTCCGCCACAGACACAGAAATACACACACACCCACAGCTGGAAATACATTCAGATTTGCTCACAGCTACTGACACACACTCAGTCACGCACACAGAAACAGAAACTGACACACACTCACGCACACACCCTGCCATCTTGGTACAGCTGCAACAGGTGCCTGCAGTCCAGGCAGCCAACACAGAGAGGTATGAGGCAACAGCTGTGGAAGAGATACAGTACTTGCTTGAAGAACACTGGCATGCTATAAGATGTACCTCACTTATACCATATAATGTTCAACACCGTATTGTATTACACTCTGATAATCCTGATCATCATTAGTTTCCTCTTTGCTTATAGCTTATAATGAGCTATACCTCACATAAACTGTTGATATATATTTAATGTTGAAAATCATGAAGGCCAGTCCTGTGATCTTGTATCCACACAGTATTTAGCCTGCAGGTCTAGTCATTTCTCTCATTTTTTTAAAAATATGACTTAATTAGTTTCCTTTCCTTCTGGCAGTGTAATAATTGTTTCATTACCGGGTTGTTATGAAATGCACAGGAAACTATCAGGTTTCACAAATATGCCTGCCTGTCTCTGTCTCTGTCTCTCCCTAGTAATGACTTTGATGTGGGTCTTGAACCAGATATTAGTCTGGCAGACATGTATCGCTGGAAGGTTTCGGCTTATGCTCCCTGCAGCTCAACCTGTACAACAGGTAAATACACTCACAACATGTAAGTACATCAGTATGACAATACCCATATTAATTCTATTTTTATGCCTCTGCACTAGTGATAGCTGTAGCTGGAAGCATTATGTTTTTAGGTTGTCCATCTGTCCGTCCGTCCCAGTCTTGTGAGCACAATATCTCCAAATCACCTTGAGGGAATATCTCCAAATTTAGCACAAATGTCCGCTTGGACTCAACAATGAACTGATTAGATTTTGGTAGTCAAAAGTCAAGGTCACTGTGACCTTGCAGGCATCTCATTCTCTTGAATGCAATATCTCCAGTATACCTCTTGGAAATTTCTTCAAATTTGATACAAACATCCACTTGGACTGGAGAACAAACTGATTAGAATTCGGTGGTTGAAGATGAACGGTGAAGGTCACTGTAGCCCATAAAATATGTTTTTGGCCGTAACTGAGGAATTCATATGGTAATTATGACAAAACTTCACAAAAAATGTCTAATAAGATAAAATGATGAGGTGATGACATTTTATATCCAAAAGGTCAACTTCACAACTTCAAGAGTACTGGTATTCGTACTGGTGTCATAATTTTTTTAAAGATACCCACTTTTAGTCTGCACTCTGTATTTTCTCTGTTAACACTTTGTGTCTGTGTGTATTGCAGGTATCACCACTAGCTACGCCCTTTGTGTCCGATATGATGGTAGTGAAGTCGATGACAGTTACTGTGACTCTCTGACCAGACCTGAGCCTACACATGAATTCTGCACTGGGAAAGAATGTCCTCCAAGGTATTGCCCTAACTGACTCACTAACTGACCAAAACCCTTTGTGATTTTCATGTGTGAGAGATCGGAATAGCAAATACGTTTCAAGTGAGATGACAGGTAGAAAAGGTAGAAAACAAGGTAGAAAATTCAAAATATAGGCAGAAGTAGGAATGGCATCTCAACATGTGACTGAAATGTTTTTTTTCACCAAATATTCTTTAAATTGTATCACTGAATGTCAGACCTTACCAGCTGCACTTTCTTGCCACTTTGTTCTCAGATGGGAGACCAGTGGCTGGAGTGAGTGCTCTCGGACCTGTGATGAGGGCGTTCAGTATCGTACTGTGCGCTGCTGGAAGATGCTGTCACCCGGTCTTGACTCATCTGTCTATGATTCACTGTGTCTGTCACATGACCTTCACAAACCAGCCAATAGGAAGGTCTGCCTTGGCCAGAGCTGCGGGCCCCAGTGGGAGGTGTCTGAGTGGTCAGAGGTAATACAGCAAACTACAGTGCAATGTTTCTGCTATGCAGTGGTACTGTCAACACTGAGGTAGTTTTATGGTACTTAATTCAGCTTTTTAGAATCAGAGTCATCTTTATTGACCAAGTAGGAGTGAGCAGGCCATCTTGTCACACTTTTTGCTTTCACTTTCATTTCTTGATCTCCGTATATCACAGTCCCTTATTACGCCTCTGTGCCAGCGATAGCCGTTGCTGGAGGTATTATGTTTTTGGGGTGTCCATCCTCATCGCATTATTGTCAACATGATATCTCAAGAACACCCCCAATGAATTTCTTCAAATTTGGCACAGACATCTATATGAACTCAACAAAGTAACAACAAAGATGGCGGCGCATGTAGACACAGTGATCCGGTGCTCTTCTTCAGTTAGCAGCAACACACTGAGAAGGACTTGAACTGAACTTTTAAGCCTGAAACAACACTGGACTGGCTGGACTCCCCCATAAGGGTTAGACTCGTTCCCGGAGAGGATACGCCGGCGAGAGCGGACAGAAAGGAGGCGACGGCGGTGCTGCAAAAGACGGCAGAAACGAGGCAAACGAGCCGGCATCAGAGCTAGGCTAACAGCGGCTCTGCACAAACCAGCGGTTCCAACCGTCTTTCTCGCCAACGTTAACAAGGTTACAAGATGGACGAGATGAAACTACGGGACGTTAACAACTGGATAGACAGCTGTATCATGGTGATAACAGAGACCTGGCTGCAGGAAAACATCCCGGATCTAGCCGTGGAGCTAGCAGGACGTACAATCTTCCGGGCGGATCGCACATCGGACTCCGGTAAGAGGAGAGGAGGAGGTGTGTGCATCTATATTAACAACAGTTGGTGCACAGATACTGCCGTTATTGAGAAACACTGCTGTCCAGACCTGGAGTTTCTAATGTTGAAGTGCAGACCTTTTTATTTGCCCAGGGAAATAACCCAAGTGTTTGTAACTGCCGTGTATATCCACCCGCGAGCTACTGCTAACGTAGCTATGAGCAGGCTGCATGACAGCATCACCAGGCAACAAAACAAACACCCAGAGGGCATCGTGGCTGGAGACTTTAATCACACCAACTTAAAGACTGTGCTCCCCAGATTTTACAAGAATGTTGACATTCAAACAAGGAAGGGAAGAACACTAGACCAGGTCTACACCAACATCTCTGGAGCCTACAGAGCCCGCCACTCCCCCCACCTCGGACACTCAGACCATCTTTCCCTGTTCCTGACACCAGCTTACAAGCCCCTCATCTGCAGGTCTAAGCCACAGTACAAGTCAGTGCAGTGCTGGACTGAGGAGGCCACACTATCCTTGCAGGACTGTTTTGAGGACACCATATGGGAGCTCTTTGAAGACCCAGACATTGAACTCCACACCTCCTCTGTACTATCATACATCAGTTTCTGCATGGATAATGTAACATCAAGGAAACAGGTGAAAACATTTCTCAACCAAAAACCCTGGTTTAACGCCAATATCAGAGCACTACTCCAGGCCAGGGATTCAGCACTGAGGTCAAGGGACAGGGAAGCCTACAGGAAGGCTAGAGCGGACCTGAACAGAGGCATCAAAGCTGCTAAAACAAAGTACAGATAGCAGATAGAGGCCAACTTCAGGGAGAACAACTCTCGCTCCATGTGGAAAGGCATACAGAATATAACTGACTACAAACAATGCCACAACACCCCCCCCCCCCCCCCCCCCCCACCGACACTTCTCTCCCAGACCAGCTTAACACCTTTTTCTCCCGCTTTGAAGAGGACAACAGACAGGCAGAGGACACACAGCTGACATCATCAGAGCACGACCAGCTCCCCACCATCCAACAACATCAGGTACTGCGAGTCCTGCGTGGCATCGACTCCAGGAAAGCACCAGGACCGGATGGAGTACCAGGGAGAGTGCTGAAATTATGTGCTCACCAGCTTGCTGCAGTATTCACTAACATCTTCAACCGTTCACTGCAGCAAGCCACAGTCCCCACCTGCCTAAAAACTGCCACCATAATCCCTGTGCCCAAATCCTCTGCCATCACAGGGTTGAATGATTACCAGCCTGTGGCCCTGACACCGGTGATCATGAAATTTATGGAGAGACCGGTGTTACAGCATGTCAAGGCCCACATCCCACCTGGCTTTGATCAACATCAGTTCGCCTACAGGTCCAACAGATCCACAGACGACGCCATCTCCATCGCCCTCCACACCGCTCTCAGCCACATTGAAAGCCCCAACACATATATCAGGATGCTGTTTGTTGACTTCAGCTCGGCATTTAACTCCATCAGCCCCAGCAGACTCATCAACAAACTGCAGACACTACAACTTGGAACCTCCCTCTGTCTGTGGATCAAGGACTTCCTGACTAACAGACCCCAGCATGTCAGAATGGGCACCTCCACATCCTCCACCATCGTCCTCAATACTGGTGTTCCTCAGGGCTGTGTGCTGAGTCCAGTCTTGTACACACTGTACACTTATGACTGTGTCGCTACTCATGGCTCCAACACCCTCATCAAATTTGCAGATGATACAACCGTTGTGGGGCTCATCAACAAAGGTTATGAGACACCATACAGGGAGAAGGTCCAAGCACTGGCGGCCTGGTGCGGTGACAACCACCTCAACCTCAACACCAAGAAGACAAAAGAAGTCATTATTGACTTCCGGAAGTCGAGGACCACACTGCACTCAGGCCTGAGCATCAATGGGGAGGAAGTGGAATGGGTCACCAGCTTTATGTTTCTTGGCCTGCACATCTTGGAGAACCTGGGCTGGACTGTGAACACCATCCACATCATCAAAAAGGCCCAGCAGCATCTCTTCTTTCTGAGAACACTGAGGAGGAACAAACTCCCTCCACCTCTGCTGAAAAACTTCTACTACTGCACAATAGAGACGGTACGGTGTGGTACGCCAGCTGCACTGCATCTGAAAAGAAACAACTGCAGTGGGTCATCAAGACGGCTGAGTGGATCATCGGCTCCCCACTTCCACGCCTAGAGGAGATCTATTCCAGCTGTCTCCTCCGACGGGCCACAAAGATTCGACACTCTATTCACCAGCCTTCCCTCTGGCAGACTCAGAGTCATGAGAGCCCGCACCAACAGACTGAAACACAGCTTCTTCCCCATAGCTCCCCCCCCCAGTATATTTTATGACAAGGACATTGTAGCTGCTACAAGAGAGCGCCAAACGAAATTTCACTGTATTTATTGCAGTGACAATAAAGCATCTTCTTCTTCTTCTTAAAATAATGAACTGATTAGATTTTGGTGGTTGAAGATCAAAGGCCAAGGTCACTGTGACCTCACAAAACATGTTTTTGGCCAACACTCAAGAATTCATAAACTATGAAAAAATTTCAGAGGTCTAATGAGATATAATGATGAAATAATTATATCATATATCCAAAAGGTCAAAGGTCAGCCTCACTGTGACATCATAACATTCTTCAAAAACACTTGGCCATTACTCAGTGTCATATCTCAGGAACAGAGGGGGAGACGTTTGGTCAGATACTGAATTGATGAGACTAATCTTGGATGTCCACCCTGAAACTGTGCTGATGGTATAGATCTTCTGTGCTGTGAAGATGTGTGTGAAGCATCCACGCTTTCACAGACTTGACTGGTGCATGGAGTCATGCAACTGCGAGGCAGTAATTCTAGTCTTACATATTGTTGGGATTCACTGAACCACAGATGATTTGTCATTTGTTAAAATCTAAACTGGACACGTGAAGGCTTTTCCCCCTGGGATTGAAGACCTTATGTTCTTTGTTCTCAAACAAAGAAGTTACCTGACACCCATCTCAGCAGGATGTCCACCTCACAACTGTTTGAGAGACAAGTCTCAAAAGTGATTGGTCAGTACTGTTACAGTGCCATGTGACTCTGTGATGTCATCAGACACACTGTAGGAGTTGATTTCCATTCACTACAGTCTCGCTCTTAGCTCTTGGGTGGCAAGCCGCCCACACCTCTTCCCTTCTGGACCCTGGACCAGCCCAGAGGTGCTCTTTGTCCTGAACCATCAAGGGGGGGACAATTGCTCTACAGACTTTTGTTCCTTTTTCTCCCAAGACTCTCATGCCCTCACTCAAGGAAGGTGCATAACTGAAACCACAGAAGTTAGAAGAGCAAACACAAGGCTTGCAACTAACTTCCCAGCAACAAGGAGAATCAAGTTGAGTTAGCACCCCAGCGTCTAACTCTGCAAGGACCCCGAGCGACCGGCTTCCTCGGATCTGCACCTTTAGAACAAGGACACAACAAAGACTGCTTCTAGAGCCACAGCTCTTTCCAGCCTTCTTCGTTGGCTAACAAGGACAACACGCATCAAACCAACTCTTCCCTCAACCCATTCAGGATTTGGTAACGTAACAACTGGGCATAGCTTTATCACAGCTGCACAGGCTAAGTTTAACTTGTTGTTTGTGATTTAATGCTGCTAATTGAGTTAGTGTTGTGATTGTCTGCAATTAGGTTATTGATTAGTTGGTCTTACCAAGCGAAGTCATGTTTAGTTTGCTAATGCTGTTCACAGACGTCTTGCATGTAACTAAACATCTTCTGCACTAATCCAGACCCTTTGCAACACAAATCGCATTCACATAGACTCACTCACAAATAGGCTTTCAACAGAGCTACACCCGAGCAGGCCGCTCAAGTCCCGCTTCTTTTCTTTTGTCTTTGCCCTGACCACACAGTCAGACAAACACCTCCCCCGATCTGAAGCCAGCTTTGATCTGGCCATCTTGTAGTTTTCTGTTGTCTGCCATTTTGTTTTGTAGGCCAAACGGCCCTTCGATCACCACACCCGCCTTTGTCTTTCTCTCTCTCTTGCACACATGCACAAACACACACCTACACACATATACACACACACACACAGGCTTGTATATAGTTAGTTAGGATTTGTGTGTTTTGGTTTTGCTTTGCTTTATGAATAAATATATTTTTGGAATCGTACCTGCTGTCTGTTTAATGTTGTACAACAGTGAATGAATAGTCAACCTCTGCTGCGTCAAGAATTCCGAAATCCTTCAGGCTTTATTATTAATTTGGTTATGGTTATTAATTTAATTATTAATCAATTTCACAAATTAATAGTTTAGTGAACTTTTTGAGACTGATATCATTAACTGGCTGTCATTTTTCCCTTTTCGGGAATGGTGCCCCACGAGGTGATTTAATGTTAATTAAGTCATATTATTTAAAGCTACAGTGTGTAATATTTATGGGGACTTATGGACAAAAATGGAATTTATTGTTCCTAAGTATGTTATTTATTATCATCAATCAACTAAAGGTCATCACCTTTATGTTTGTCTTACCTTAGAAATCGCCATTTATAGTTACATATGCGCGGGTAGCCTTCCGGGGACAACCGCCATCTTGCACCGCCATATTGACTACGGCAGCGCAGAGCGGACAAAATACGCTAAAAGCGACTCTTGTGACGCCCATAGCGCTCTTACGTAGACGCCGCAGCGTAAACACGGAAGTTGAAGACGGCGACAGACGCGGGTTATTACAAACAAGAAGAAAAAGAAGAAGAAGAAGAAGTTATTACTGGCAGAGTGTCTGGCGTTGTGAAGCCAAATTTCAGAGTAATGGAGGATCACACATACTTTGTACCAGAAGGAAAAGCCGTGGACAGCGAACTGTCCAGAGACGCGAGGAGGCTAAACGCCAGCTTGACAAGAAACGGCAAAAAACACGAGTCAACATCGGCACAGCGTTCACGCGATGGAAATCCCTAAAGGAGGACAGAGGGTTTCAAAGTGACGCTCAAGTTGCTTGTTTTCTGTTGGACAGGTAATTCATCCTACACACATACTTGCAGTTTATTGTGAGATCGCTTCAGCTAACAAAACAACAGCCACGGTTGTACGCCATGATCCTACAAACATACTTGCAGTTTATTGTGAGATCGCTCTAGCTAACAATATAACACAGCCATGGGCATAACGCTGGTTACTCACACAACTACCCCCCCCCGCCCCGTGTTTCTGTCGTTAGTACCTATTTATTGCCATGACTGTAAGTTTGCAAGTATTCACCAACCATATGGTCAAAATATCAGGTGGCATTACTGAGATAAGGCCACCGCTACAGATAATCGTCACTTACAGAAGTGTTTCAGTTGTATATGTGACACATAAATACATCTGCATGTTAGTGAGCGGACATGCAGCTGTTTTGATTCAGCTGTATTTACACTTGCCGTTGACTGCTGGTTTATGGTATATGTAAGGGATAATGTAGAGCGAGCCGGTCACTATAGAGAAATAAACCCCGACAGGGTGATGTAGGACCCCGACGCGAAGCAGGAAGCAAGCAAGAAACGGGAACTCAGCTTCAATCTTGAGGAGTTGCAGCATTTATTCACTGTCAGGGCAGCTCACACTGTACATACACTGGGTTATAGTGACACAGCTCAACTGCTAACTGCTAACTTTCTCTGCTCCGGTCGGCGCTAACACAGCCACACACGCTCGCTCTCCCCCTCTCGCTCGACCACCCCCACACGTCATGCGCACTTCCTACGCACAGGGCTGTTTCTTAAAGAGACTACGCCACTTGTATAACAACAGGTATGATTCAATGTTGTATGTCTATGTGAGCCATTCCTCTCAGCGCCATTTTGTCCTCTGACGGCCACCGTATTTTCGGAGAGGGAGGGGCGGTGTGGGGGAAGGTTCACTCGGTTGCAATCTGCAGTCTGACCATTAGATGTCACTGAAAATTACACACTGTAGCTTTAACATAATTAATAATTATTACTAATAATTGTTAATTATTTCTGATAGCCAATTTGAGCCTATTAATGTAGATTCCCTACATTAATGGTGCCGCCGTACAAAGCCTATTAGTGTAGATTCCCAACATTTTGTTCCCCCTTGATAAGGCCTAGTACTATAATTTACAACAATATTAAATAACAAAAATAAATTCTTTTGCACAAATGTATGATCTTTAGATTTTTACTTCTTACTGTACTGTAGAGTTATTAATGGTTAAATACAGAGTCTGTTTGTGACAAGTTTCCCCATCACAGTGTAAGAAGATACTTTATGTGGGGTAAATTGTCACATTATATATAACAAATAGTCAATTTCTGCCTATGTCATCTTTTGACAGAATTGTGGGAGAGTTTTGTAATTGGTGTTGAGGTTTGGATGATATGATGGAATATATGCCACCATTGTCTGTCTCTTGTTTAGAATTTTAAACCACTTTATAAAGCTTATTTTTGTTCTTCCTTCCTTCTTTATTTTATAATTGCTTATTCTTACAAAAATATATTTTATCATAATTTTGTATCTAATGAAGGGCTAATTAGGCACCCTCCTGTGTATTTTGACCATTTTGTCGCCTCATCGTTTAAAACAATTAAATTAATGCTGTGTTAAGCAGTCTGTTGTTTACAGGTTGTACATTACTAGTGGCCTACAGGACATGATGAAATAGCTGCTGAATGATAGGTTATTGAAGCTACTTTGTTTAATAAATCAAATATGAATCAAACTAAAGAAAGGTACAATCATGGCCAAGTAAAATGCCCCACCTGTTTGAATGATGTTTTTATATTTAATCTTAAGCTACTTCCAAGTGCGTTTTTCTCCTGTGAGATTGCACCTACATGAAAATCAGATTTTATTCAAAACCACTACACCACTTTTTCACCTGTATGCTACGATTTTAATTAAGTGTGGTTAAATGTTAAATGAATGGACTAGTGCGTTCAAACGTACGCTTTGACTCAGGCAGCAGTTTCCTCCCATGCTGCCTCTCTCTCCTTGGCAGCTGCAGTGGTGTTATTTTTTTTTACGAAATATATGCTCAAACTCGCTGTGGGCATTCATGAGCACCTCCAATTCCACAGGTGTAAAATAAGTTGGTCACTTTTTCTCTCTGGTTGCCATGGTGACTCGACGTATCGGGGCTCCATTGAAGATGGCTTTTTATTGCGGTTGTGCACGCGCGTAACCCGAGGTGAACATACTCAGAGTTGATTGAACTAATTCAGATCAGCTGTTCTGGAACCGGATACTCTGAGTTTCCCATCTCAGGGTAAGTCAACTCAGAGTTCAGGATTAGACTCAGAGTTGGCTGAACCTCCTACCTGGAATACCCCCCTGCTCTTTCCTTTGTGTACATATACATCAGAATTTGACTGTTTTTCTTTAATTTTATTTTGCATTGCTATCAGTTTACTTACATAGAATTAGACAATAAAGCGAAGAATCACCGGGATTGTATCTGATATGAGTCCATGTGACAAAAAAAATGATTGATGGAAGAACAAGGAGAACAAAGCTGGACAAATAAAGGCAAACAATAGACTGTTATGTACACAAGTATGATACTGGTATTTTGCTTGCTGTTTTGAAAACTAAAATTGTTTGGTCACAGTAGCAAAAATATAAAAACAAAAAAATAACAAACAAACAAAATATAGGTGCAAACTTTTCAGTAGATGAGAAAAAAAACATTTTTAAGGTGAAACTACACAGAATTGAAATCTAAGATCTAAAACACAAATCCTGACACTCTTCCATTCAGTAATTTTTGAGTCATTTGGGGAACTGAAACTGCCCAGATGTCTGGAGACTTCCCCTACTCCACCCGGAGGACTGAAGTGTTCTTGGGACAATTCAATCTTTCCACCATATACTGACCCTGCTCTGGGCTGTTAACCCAGTCTGCTGCTCCCTGAAAATCCACAAAGGGAGGCAGCTAGGAGGCATCCTTGCTAGGTGCACCACCTTAAGTAACAGCAATGCTGGCTCTTCACAGCTGCCACACACCACCTTATTGTGGCAGTGGGTGAGGTTGGAACAATGACTTCATGGGTAACCATGAGTGCCCAGTCATGTGACTTTCAAGTGACTTTCAAACACAGCATCCTGAAATAACACAGAGCAATACAATAACACAATTAACAAAAAAAAAAAACAGGAATTGGAAAAAAAAGATATCAAGTCTTTTCAAATCAAAAGGCTCGAGTCCAAGTGAGGTCACAAGTCTTTTTTGATTTTGTCAGGTCTAAAGTCATTGAATTCATGATTTGAGTCTGATTCAAGTCAGAGTCATGTGACTGAAGTCCACACCTCTTGTCCCCTGTTGGCATCATGACCATGCCTGTAAATAATGCAGTTAATAATACTGAGAGTTAGTGTCTGTTCTGTTGAATATGTTTTCAGATTGGTGTCATACTAATACAGGCAACTGAGGTAGAAACAAACAAAATCTTGAAGACAAATTAAACAGTTCTCAAACTCTACGGTTTTTGCAGTGTTGATCTTTGCACACATATGTGTACATTATGTGTGTGTTTGTTTGTGTCACTGTGTGTGTTAGTGCTCGGCGCGTTGTGGCTCTCGGGGTGTCCGTTCTCGGGAGGTTCGTTGCTCCATGGAAATGAGACTATGTAACAGGTCTTCTCAGCCGATGGAGAGTCAGGAATGTGATGGCCCGCCGTGTGACAGAAGGTGGACGGTTTCTGACTGGGGACCTGTGGGTGTAACAACACACACACTGAACACACACTAGAGCAAGCATTTGATCACTTGTCATTCAGTATTTAGTTTACAACATGAAAATGGTACTTTCTGTTTTCTATTCAAAATGTTCATGTATGTGCCAGTGCTCCGGTGTGTGTGGAGAGGGAAGGATGGCACGTGCAGTGACGTGTCGATCATCGGGTGGGGATGTGATGTCAGAAGAGCAGTGTGATCAATCACTGCGCCCGCTGGCTATCTATCCCTGTGGTGACAGAGATTGCGCCCCCCACTGGGTGGAACAGGAATGGCAACAGGTAAACATTTAAAGAGCCAGTCCATGTACGTGTAGTCGCATTTAGAGGTGGTAGAGCTTATTTTGGCTGGTGGGGGAATGTGTGGAAAATCAAAGTTGACCCACTTGGAGGTATAAGTTCTCTTGTCTCTGTGTTTGTTGTTTATGTGTGCCAGTGCAATGCTACATGTGGGCGTGGAGTGCGTCGGCGTCAGGTGGTGTGTGCTGGGCTGGAAGGTGGCGTGTTCAAAGAGTTTCCAGACAGCAGCTGCGACCCAACCAACAAACCAGAGACCAGCTCCTCCTGCTTCCAGAGACCCTGCTCCAAATGGTTCACCACATCCTGGTCTCAGGTAACTGTCTGTCTGTCTGTCTGTCTGTCTGTCTGTCTGTCTGTCTGTCTGCCTGCCTGCCTGCCTGCCTGCCTGCCCACCTGCCTGCCTGCCTGTCTGTCTACTGATGCATCAACCAGCTGGTACACAATTACCGTGATCAAGTGTGGGGTTGGCTAATTGTGAAAATTCCTGTGTGTCCGTGTGTAATGTAATCTTTTTTATTAAATCTTGCTCTGTAGGTCCAGCTGTATTCAAACAGTCTGTAGGTGTCAGGCTTCCTACGCAATATGGAAAAGTATGGAATTTGACTTTGTCATTTCCAGGTCTGGATCAGTATGTAAAAAAGAAAAGAGAGTACAGAAAAATATTTGTGCTTCCAGACTATAGCCCCTCCTTTGTTTTTTTAAATATACAGTTCAGAATTTTAAATAACAAATTAATTACACAGGCAGAGTGTTTGCCATGGCATTTGGAGCAGGCAGCTAGCACAGCTGAACTGTTTACCACTGTGTGAGAGAGTGCAGGCTAGAGCGAGCTTCATGTCATCAAAAGCAAGGCAAGAATTATGGCGTGTGGCTGATCACACACTTCTACACAAAACTGCCTCTATGCCTGTACGTTACAGCCTGCAAATCAGCTCTGCCCAAACAAGTGCCTTACAAGTGAACCAAATTCAGACATCAAAGACCAGATTTGTTTGAAAGTGAAAGCGGCAATATTTGAATTGCATATAAACACAGCATAACATAGCATCACAAGAAAGTAAGTATTAATCTTGTCTGAAGATTTCTGAGTTATGCAGTGATGTAGCTCTATGAACTGCATAAGGAAACCACACCTTTATGGCTGCATCGGTTGTTGTTTCCCTGGATACAGTAAATAAATAAGGCTGCACAGATGCTGTGAATCAATTTCTTTACATTGAACTTTTTAAACTTATTTTTTGTTCTTATTTATAAAAGAGACAAAAATAGGGGAACAATAATATAATACTATTAATTCAACATTATAAGGAAAAAAAAAAAAACAAGGAAGTTCCTGCTGTCTGTTTAAGAGTATGAACCAAACGTCAATGGGTAAATGCACATTTTCAAGGGCTGGATATTTATACTCAGATGTCAAATATGGGCATTTACTGAAGTATTGAATTTGTTAATGTGCAGGAACCCTGAAGTCTGATCATCATTAATATGTACAGACAATTGAAAAGTCTTCTCCTCTCATCTGCCCTCAGTGCAGTAAGACCTGTGGGAGTGGTGTCCAGGTTCGAGAAGTGAAGTGTTACCAGGGGGAGGAGCTGGTAACCAGGGGCCACAGCTGCGACTCTGCCCTCAGGCCCGAAGCCAGACAGAGCTGTGAAATCCAGAGCTGTCCAACAGAAGCACCAGGTACAAAAACAAACCCAGCATGCACATTCACTTTAGGTGATGCAACATGTCAGTAAGCTTTCCTCTCCATCAGTGGATGATAAAGGAACTCCCAGATGCATCACTGTAAGAAAGTGTTCCTCTGCGGTGCCTTAATGAATTAAGTGGAGCATTTTGACTTTTCCACATATTTCAGACTTATTGTGCATTTTGTGTGTTTATTCAGCAGCATCAGTGGCACTAGAAGACTCCTGCCAAGACAAACCAACAGCCAACTGTGCCCTAGTCCTAAAGGTGAAACTGTGTTCCCACTGGTACTACAGAAAGGCTTGCTGCCAGTCCTGTAAGGCACCAAGACCCTGAAGTCTTAACTGTAACCTCTCACCTCAACCACTAAACACAAACCACTGGTACCAAAGGTCACATTACATTTATATTGGTGCTACACAAAAGTCTGCTGCTAGCAATGTAAGGCCTTACCACATTCATTTTAACCTTGTAACTCTTTCCCCTGTCACTGATGTTGAAGGTCAACCTGTGGTCGCTGGCTTTACTTCCGCCCTGTCAATGTTATATCTGGTTTCCTCACAGCCAGAATTGCTTCTTAAAATAAATCTGTTTTTTTTGTTGTTAAATGGAGTAGTATCACCACTACTAAAGGTTACCAATCAAAATTATTGCTAGTGCTTCCTCAGAGACTCATCAGGATTATAGGATTCCAGATAAAAAACAGATCCTGCTCTGTACGAGGAAGTTAATCTCAAGTACTGAAAACATCAAACAGCTCCAAACCCCTTCATGACACAATGTGCACAGCTTTACCACTTAACTAGCCTGCCACTAAATTTACTCACTGACCACCCCCTCCCCGACAATGTGAAGATAGACTAGCTTTAGGACACACTGGGCTTTCACTTCATCCATTTCCTTAACTCCAAAATAGAAAGAGCAAACACTCTTTGAGTCTTTATTTCTTCTTTATTCCCATTCATCTTACTGTCACACTCACCAAGTTAAGAGGTTAATCCTCAAGGACTCTTCATCCATCCGTGCCTGTGTCCATCACTGCAGGTCACTCCATCCCATTTTAATAGTGGTGCTACCTACAGTAAATGTCTGTAATGTAGCCATTCCGTCACTTCTTAAAGGTCCAATGTGTAGGATTTAGGGGGATATATTGGCAGAAATGGAATATGTTTTCTTCAGTGTAAAATGACCTGAAAATGAGTGTGTCATCGTGTTTTCGTGACTTTAGAATGAGCTGTTTATATCTACATAGGGAGCAGGTCTTAGTGCATAAAGATTGCTATGTTGCACCTCTATATTTCTACAGTAGCCCAGAATGGACGAACCAAATACTGGCTCCAGAAAGGGCCATCCGCATTTTCACGTCAGCAGTTTTGCACAGATTTTCAGGTAGTACCATTGGTGCAATGCTGAACGTATGTATTTACACAACATACAAAAGACACAGCACAGCCTGCAAATCTACACTGACTAATGAAACAGAGTTACTCCACACTTAACTGTTGCTCCTTTTTCAACACAGTTCCCAAAAAGATTGTTGCTTAATCGTTGTAACTAGGGATGCATGATGTGGGTTTTTTTTCCAGCAGATACCAATAACTGATAAGAAACTGATATGATTTTGGGGGGAATTTTGCCTTTATTCAATAGGACAGATCAAGCATAAAAGGGGAGAGAGTTGGGATGACATGCAGCAAAGGGCTGCATCTTGGAACTGAACCTGTGGCTGCTGTGGCAAGGATATTGCCTTTGTACATGGGAGGGATGCCTGCTCTACTCACTGAGCTACTGGGTGCCATACATTTTTGTATTTTAAAAAGAAGTTCATAATCTGTAGTTTGTGCACACCTGAGGGTAAGAAAGGCTAAGATGAAGTGAGAAAATATGGGATGATCTAATATTCCATAGCTCTGACCTAACCTTATCTGACTTCACTACTGTTGACACATCAAAAAACAAAAAAAAAAGGTTCTGACTGTTTTTTTGTCAAGTACATTAAAAAACTTATAAAATACACACATAAACACACTTATAGAGGCTTATAGGCTCATATAGAGAATTTTGCCTAAGATTTCAAATTAAATGCCTTGACCTCATCTGTCAGATCTGACGTGTTAACATATACACAAGTAATCGAAGTAAGTGTATCCATCTATATAAAAATAAAGGCTTTGTGTTTCCCATACATTGATTTATATGTGAAGACCTGCCACAATATCAGCACTGACCTAACACATTTTGTTTTTCCTTTTTTAAAATTTTTTAAAAATGGAGCGTAAAGCAGCGTATTGATTCACTCAGCCCCTCTTTGATCCTCTCTCTGTCCATCTCTGTTTATCAAGAGAGAGTGGTGCACCCACAGTCCGTCACCACACGAACACAGTGACAGGGCTAACTGTTAATATCACATGGTTGACGTTACTTAATGGTTATTAACAGGGTTAATGACAGTTAAGCCGTTTAGCTTTCAGTGTGGTTTGTTTGGACCGCTAAGCAGCTCAACATTGGATTTTAGCCACTACTCCTGTGTTAGCTCAAGCTAGATGGCAGCTAGACTGGCAGACATTCAACTTAGCGTTTGCCAGTAAGACAGCAGCTCCAGGGACGATACTTCAGCACTGCATCTGACCCCTGGCACAATTGTGTTGTCTTCCACTAAAACTGTGAAAAACATCCACACTGGCGACAACATGTTTGGCTCTCTAGTTTACATGCTGTTGCTCTTCTTCTTCTTTGCTTTGTTTATTGACGGTGTTGATGCTGCGCTAGTTAAGTCAATGAAAGCAGTTTGGCTTTGTTTTATTGGTTCTATTTGCAGGCTATAATTTTATTATCACAATAACAAATAAAACTAGAAATTTCCTATCATCAGCTGATAATCTACCAGCCTGACATATATCATGCCTCCCTAATTGTAAACAGCAGATCCATGTCACAGCTTCATTTTACCGACAGAATAGCAGCATCTCCTCACAAAGCCTCCCTTTGGAGCCACAAAAATCTTGGTAGAACTTTTTCATATAGGCAGTGGTGCTCCCCAACACCTGTAAACACACTGATGTGAAAAAAGACTATATAAAAGGAAAAAAAAAACATTTTTGATGCAAAATAGTGCTGTGAAAATTAGCATATGCAGGTGCAGTAACTTGTGAACACCTGGTTATGCTCCTGTAGACATCTCAGATGTGACAGTTCAACAATGAATTCAATGAAAGTACATCACTGGAGATGCTTGCCTGAGAACAGAAGAAACAGCTGAGGAGCAGGAATGTGGTACTGAAGCAACATGGTAGCCAATGACAATGGTTGGGGCCAAACTCATGTATCCAAAACACTGTGTTCACCTGACTGTCACTGTCTGTGTTGTTTACCTGTTGTTCCAGCAGTCGAAAAACTGCTGCTGCTGTTGTTGTTTGTGCTTACTGTATCACACATAAAGAATAAAAGATGAGCTGTGTTTAATGAGCATTTGTGTCTGGCCTGTGATTGGCACTCCTCTTGGTGACAAACACTGGACTCACCTTTGCATGATGTAGTGCAGGACACAAAACCACCTACTGAAGAATACTTCAGGAGGTCATTCAAAGAATATGGAGGGAGACTATTGAATAACAAGGTAAAGACCTGATAACTAAGCAGCTGATCAAACTGAGAAGCTGACATTTCAATGGTTGTCAGCTGAAGTACGGTAACTGAAGCTGGGGTTGTATTAGAAGCAAACAGAGGAGATATAAGGTTATATGCTATATGAATGAAGGAGCATTTAAGCGAGGGTAACTGTGGGTGGTAATTAAGCTATCATGTGAAACATGACCCGTTTCCTCTGCTGTGGTTAATACAGATGAGAGTGTCATAATTGACCTGTGTCTTGTTTGGTGTAGTTTCCCCCCTTACCATGTACAATTAACATTGTCATGGTTACAGGAAATGCGATCCCAATGGATGATTCCCTGGTGAAACCAAATTACAGGCATGAATGCACACCAGTTACTCATCTGAACTGGTCTGAACAAGGCACTGTGGATCCTTGGGTTACAGACTGTGAGAGGACCTCCAGGTCATTTCATACCATATTTCATACCATATTTGTGATTTTGATGAGATTCAGCAACAGATAAACTGTCACCTAAGTGCTAGAAAGGATTCCAGACAAAGTGTGTGTCTGCAGGAAGAGACCAACAGATTCAGAGAAAGGTGAGTACTTCCACCTCAACTGATGTTTAAATGTTTGCGAAGTATGTGATCCATGTTCTACATAAGAGACAGGACCAATCACAAAACTTCACCTGTGTTCTGACATATTATACAAAATATTTCACAAGGTAAACAAAACTTTACTTAATGACTTAAGGTAACCTCCAGGTTAGTCAAGGTACAAATTGAACTAATTTGTTAGTGAATTATACTCAATTTACATGTACCTTCAGATGTTTATTGGTAAATGTCAGTTTTACGTGTTTTAACATTTTGATGATGATTTGATTAAAATGATTAGAAGTTAGTGTGATGTGAATCCAATATGGGATTGATACATGGCAAATAGTAAATAAGTTATATTTTGCAAACACTATTCTGGAGGAATACAATGCAAACAGGTTATGATTCTGTGATTATTAGATCAACTTAGAATACATGCCTGAAGTGCTATTTTTTAAACTAGCCACTTCAGTGCCTTGTGAATGTTCAATTTTAAAAACACTCAGAACATCATCTCACAAGTTCAAAAAAGTTTGATGCATGTGTTTAGATGAGAATCTGAAGAATTTGCTGGAAGAAGCTCTAGAATTCACATCATTGTTAGTTTACTGAGCATGATTTTCTGGTAATCTAGCCCCTGAACATAATGCTGTAATCAGAAATAATAAAAAAGAAAAGAAAAATAAATATTCTTAAAATGTAGTAATGTTATTAGCAGTATTTCTGTTAGTGTAAAAGGTTTAAAATACAAAACTTTGCAATCAGACATTAAAAATATATATATTTAAAAGTAGTAATGTTATAAGCATTATTTCTGTTAGTGTTAAAGGCTTAAAATAGTAGTAATGTAAAGTAGTAATGTTATTAGCGGTAGTTCTATTATTGTTAAGGTCTTAAAATATGACATTGCAATTAGAAAAAGTAGTAATGTTATAAGCAGTATTTTTGTTAGTGTTGATGGTTTAAAATATAAAACTTTGCTATCAGAAATTAAATAAGTAAGCATAGGGGCTTGAAATACGATACTTTGCAATCAGAATTTTAAAAAAAGAAGAAAAATAAATTTTTTATTAGTAATGTTTTAAGCAGTGTCCCTGTTAGTATTAATTTCTTCAAACATAAAACCTGGCAATCAGAAATAAAAAACAAACAAGCAAACAAAAAAGTGGTAATGTTATTACCATATTTCTGTTAGTATTAAGGGCCTAAAATATGAAACTTTGCAATCAGGAAAAATATTTTAAAAGTGGTAATATCATTAGAAATATTTGGTCAGTGGACTTGCACTTGTATAGCGCCTTTCTAATCATTCAACCACTCAAAGCGCTTTTTACATTGCGAATCACATTCACCCATTCACACACACAATCATACACTGGTGGCAGAGGCTACCATACAAAGTGCCACCTGCTACTCAGTTTTTTAACAATCTTTCGATTGGAGGATGACCTGCTCTGCCTATGAGCCACAGCCGCCCCCTGTTTGTATTAATGGCTTGATTTTGACAAATATTGGCATACTTTTGACTGTACGATTGCATCATATTCACATTTTGTGCAGTCAAATGTTTTTGCAGTTGTTTGTTTTGACCCAATGAGATAAGGTTTTTCAGCTTCAATATAGTAAGAAACTTAACTAAAGTAGCTTCAGCACTGGCCACTGTTTTTTCACTTTGCTACAGCATATTCTGTTTCCAGTGTAGATTCAAGTTTAGTTTACTGAATTTTCAGATGCAGTATTTGATATTACTGGCTGTGTGGGAAGACAACCGTCACCTTCTCAATGGAAGCCAGATGGGGCTCTATGTCCCTGAGCCTCTGTATGTGCATTATCCGGGAGCATAATCGGGAGTTATTACATTCTTAGGAAATTCTTACATTTTTGTTTACTCCAAGGCCTTTCATTGAGGGCTCTCCAAGACTCCTGTTTCACTTTCTTTTTCCTTCATGGTGCTGGTGTCATACTGATAAGTTATTGTTAGGAATAGTCATTGCAAGCATTTGTTAAAGACCTGGTTTTAGCATCTGCTTTCTCACCTGAAAGAAGTCATTAGATATGATGTCACATGCTGAAATAGGAGCTGCTAGGACATTTATTGCAACCATTAAACAAACCCACTGTGTCCATAATTTTAAACTAACCAGTGCTGCTTCCTGTCGGTTTCAGATGCCTCTTAAAGCCATGATGTTGCTCTTAGCAGTGGTGTGTGTGTGCTGTGTAAAGGGGTGTGTGTGTTTCCCTAATGGCTCAGTGGCATTATCCTGTGGCACCATGATGCCTATACACCCACCCTTCACCCCTTCCACCAGCAGCCCACCATTCACAGTGTCTACATCTAGCGCCGTGTACACGCCTGGAGGAGTCATTACAGGTATGTCTCTGTAGAAACACTTTGAGTAGTCCCTGCAAGGTTTTACAGTCGTATATTACATTTGAAAAAGGTTTTTTGACTGTTCATCGAAGTGTTATAGGTAGAAAAGTGGTAATGCACTAACTAAATAGATGTATGCACCTAAACTGTAGTTATTGCACTCTGCCTTTTTATTGCCTTTGAAACAACGATATAGGTTATGCGATGGCAAAGTGCAGAAATTACAATTTCATTATCTTTTTTCAGTATGAGGAAAAATGTTTTCATTTCCTACTAGATTAAATTTGTACAACAATCCTAAACTACCTTTTTTGTTGTAAAACTCACTTCATCAGGTTTGACCTAAATTAAGATTAGTTGACATCATTATAAAGATTTTTATCACTGATCTTGCTATGGTCATTTTTACATTATCAATTATTTGTCGATGGCAATATCTGACAACCAACAACAGGGGGAGAGGAGACTTTAAGGAGTGGAGGAGCAAAGAGGAGCTCTTTTCTGGCAGTTAAAGAGTGCTTTGAGCTACATGTGCAAGCAGTTTTCTTCAGTGTTATGGATGAGTGCAGGGGCTGGTGATTTGCAGGGTACAGAATGCCCTCTGGTAATGGCTAAATAAAAATGAAATCACAAAAAATATTCTACTTTAGCGTAGTCTGTCCAAATGTCAGGTGCATAATCACAACGAGGAAACACATTTAAAATGTAAGTTTTCTATATGCATGAACAACAAATATATTATGTCTAGTGTTACACATTGTATATGAAAGTACCACATTACATATTTTGCATTATATGATAGTGGCCTCTTTGATATATATATATTTAATTCATGAATATACTAATGCTATACTTAATGTTTTCTGTATAAAAGTTGTCTATCTCTTACAGCCCACACCAGGGGCCAGCACCTTAGGCACGCCACAGTTTAACTAATGGCACACTAGCAATACATACAGGACACACACACACACACACACACACACACACACACACACACACACACACACACACACACACACACAGAAAATTTGCAACTTTAGCACTGCACTTGAGATTGCATGAGAGCCTGGATGTGAATAACATGCCATGTTTGGTGGTCATAGTAAGATACAGTAATTTCACTGTAAGGGAGGCGCTCTGCTGCTCAAAACCAAAGCCTCGATAAAAAAAACGTAGGTGAGGACATAGCTCGAGATTTAATGGAGCTTAAATTTCTGAGGTGCAAAGGACTGACATTATATTGATATGACACACTGATCAACAATAAAATTTAAAAAAATGGCGCTTCATATTAAAATGGTTGCGGCCCTTGGCCCACACTATACAGTATTTTTGTATACCAAGGTGGTCTTACATATACTCAACAACATCACCATGTGTGTCAGCTTTTTTAAATCAAGAAGCTCAATTAGACTGCGTTGTTTTATCTGCAATTAAAACAGACAGACAGAAAGAAAGAAAGGGTTATTTACAAATAATGAAAAGCATATGTAAAAGCAATTGTCAGTGTATAGTTACTTTGATTTACCTATTAAATTCCACCCTGTCTCCTTGAGTGAAATGAAACAGACAGCTTCCTTATATAGATAAACCTATACCTCAGACTTTTCTAAATATATAATTTGTATAATCATTTAACTTTGTCATACGAAAAATAACCCATGTAAATATATAATATAAATTACCAAATATCTATCATACAAAATATAAACCTGTCTTAACACATATTATAAATGACCAATTATCCATGACTTACACATAAAAATTAGTCTAAATGTATAATGCATATTACCAATTATCTTTGCCTTACAGAAAATAAATATAAATATTAATATTACATATATTTTTTAATCAACTTGACCTGCTTCCTTTTTATATTTGAATAAATGAAGATATAAAGTATGCAGAACATTAATATACATAATTCTTCCTGTTTATATGTCTATACCCACATACCCATAAACAAATGTATACTTATTTACATATTAATACATGGTTAGTAAAAGAAAACTAAAAAAAAATATATACATATACTACACTGCTTTGTTTCAGTCATGTTGAATGAAATTATACATTCAGGTCATTCTAGTGAAAAACAAAAGTGAGTGAAAAAGACGAAATTAATACAAAATACTGGCACTCAAATGGTTAATGCTTAACACGCAACAGCAGTGTCCATGGTTCATACCTTCCTCTCTTTCACCTTGTATCTGATCAAACTGAGACTATACAAGCTTTGCGCACAGTATGATGAGGGTTTATTTAAGGGGGATGTATTTTCTCTCCCTCTTCCTACTCTGCTCTTTCCCTTTCTTTGTCTCTGTGCTATCCCACCTCTCTTCACTCCTACTCATCCTCTGGCTTCCCCAGCTTCACTGTGTCTTCCTGTCTAATCCTCCCTGATCCAGCCTGCTATCCCAGGGGTGGTATTATGTAACAGGTCAGAGGTCAAAGGTCATGTGTACAGGAACTTACTCTGACCTCAGTCTTCTCTTCTCCAGCATCGGAAGTCAGTCAACACCTCCAGCCTCCAGTTCATTCCGGCTGCTCCTGAAGTCAGTCAGTCTCTTATTAACATGACTGACTCCTACCCTCACCTACCTGATTGTCTCCTTACAGTGACGGTGGAGGTGGTGAAGGACAGTTCTACAGAGTTCCAGGGTTTCCTGTTACAGGCCAGAAGCAGACAGGGACAAGGTAAAACCCCCTTAATATATGCTATCCTCTTTAGTGGAACATAGAATGTTCAAGGACTACTGTGTAGGATTTAGTGGCATCTAGTAGTGAGGTGGCAGCACTGAAACTGTGAACTACAGTGGCTGACATGAAAACACAAAAACATGACTGGCCCTATCTAGAGCCAGTAGTTGGTTAGTCTGCTCTGTAGAACAACATGCCAGACATGGAACAGGATCTATTCTAGATACTAGATACTGAACTCCAAGATGGCACATATTCAGTCCAAGAGAACTGCCCACCTGGCACATAATGCTAAAAAAGCTCCTTCCTTCCTGGTATTTGGCCCACTGATATGTGCAATAGTGTTTCTCCTGCTGGCCCTGCCCATAGACTTTAGATTATGACTTTTAAATTGCTTTTCTTGGCTCGATGAAAGTTTTACATATATGAGAGATCAAAAATTAATTGTAGTAAGTCATAATTGACCATGTTTTCAGTTTGAGATGTTCTCGCAACACAGGACACCTTTACAGACATCTCTTTATAATCTTTGCTTCAGGGCCCAGTAGATGGGATTTGGCCCAGTCGGGCCCCAGTCAGGACCACATTACGCCAATGAAGAATTATATTTATATGGATTATTTCCTGTCATTACTTTTGCAGTCATTGCAACCAATGATATTATCATTTATTTACCTAAACTTTTATGCTGTTGCTTGTTTTGCCCACCGCTTTACATACTCCCATTTAATGCACATTTGTGTGTACATGTATGCATATGGATTTGTGTATGTGTCAGCGTGTGTTTGCCTGTTTTATGTATTACATCATATGTGGAGATGTGTGTGGGTGTGTGTATGTATTGTATATACAGTGCACATATATGTATATGTGTACTGTGATGTGTGTTGTTATATGTTCTGTATGTTATTTGTCTTAATTAAAAAAAAACCTAATAGCTTTACTGTGATGTTATTATGTGGCTTAATGTAAACACTACAGATGTGGTTGCCATGTTAACCAGGTTTGAGTTTCAGCTTTTTTCTGTTTTCTGTACAGGTATCTCATTCAGGTGTCAACATGTGTGTCTCCTGTAGAGACACACATGTTGTACAATGCTGCTGCTCTCCATTCAACAAGAAAACACTTGTACATTATCTTACAGATGAGCAGGAGAAAAGCCTGTATTGTGCATGCTGTAGAGTCAATGAGAACTTATGGTTTGTAATGGTAATATCACAAAGATTGATATTAAATGTTCATTATGAAGACACCATTCTTCAGTTTGCTTCTGGCATCAGTTCGTTTTAATTACATACATAGGCTACAGTTTTTTTAAGTTGCAACAAATGAAACACTGTGCACTGTTTTTCTTTGTCATGAAATACGACGTATAACATCATGACAAATTTTAATCAATGCCTTTAGTATTTTTGGAACATTTTCCGGGCTACCTGTTTCACCACAGCAGCTATACTGACTGAACTTTGTGTTTTCTGCTTGCAGCTCTGCTCTGGCCAGTGGGAAAGTTCACCAACATCAACACCACCCTGTTTACCGCATTGCACTGTAATAACTTGGAGGTATGAGTCAGTGTTATATTTCAGCATGCTAATAACAGACTCTGAAAGACAGAACTAAACTGGAAAGGTGCACCTCTACTGGGTTAGGGTTAGATTCCTGTTTACAGTTAGTATACATGTATGGCCATGTGTTACACCAGAGCATCACTTGAGCTGGCAGAGGTACATCATGCATGGAGAGGCTAAAATTCAACGGCCAAACAAACTAGCTATCTAAATCCTGAGGATGTGATCCTGAACATGTTCATTCTACTCCTCATGTTGAAAACTTTCAGATCATATTGCAAACTGTGACACAGCTGTATTTGCACTTTAATGTACTTCAAGATGGCTACAGTGGTCATTGGCTACGTTGGAAAAATGTGTTGTATTTAGCTGAGCCAATGTCCAGAAAACAGTCAATATAACTTTTAAAAAAAAAATTATAAATCACCGCAACCATGGGAGTTCCTTTAGCATACAGTCATACATGTGCACACAAAATATTAACAATAATAATAACACACACACACACACACACACACACACACACACACACACACACACACACACACACTCCCGCACGCATACACACAACCATAGCATGATCCCCTCCTGGCTTACACCTGTTGGAGATAATTACCTGGATGACTGGCACTGCTTCCACTCTTTGTGGCTATGTAATTTTTTTTTTTTACAGTCTATGGTTGCTCCTGATTGCAATCTGTGCCACTGGATTCATTTAAAAAAAAAGTAGAGCCTGCTGTGTTCCTTTTATGTGCACAGAGCAGCAACTGACTCACTATGGTCTTATTGAGGTTAGTTGGCTTTTTTTGATGCTTCTTAACACGCTAAACTGGCAGCAGAGTGACATAGTGCCAGAAGCACTCATGTTGCTGAGACAACACCATCTTCACCAGTGGGCATTTTAATGTTCAATAACTTGTCAGTGTTTTTGTCTTTGGCAAGTGTAAAAAAATCTATAAATCATTTGCCATCACAGCAGAAGCCCTCACTGTCAGTGACTAAATTAATATAATCTATTATTATATACTAAGAATATGTCCTCACAGGTATCTTGTTTTCTTGTGTAAGGGAGGGGGCTTGTATTTCCACCTTTGTGAGGATCTATTTGTGTGTGTGTGTGTGTGTGTGTGTGTGTGTGTGTGTGTGTGTGTGTGTGTGTGTGTGTGTGTGTGTGCGTGTGTGTGTGTGCGTGTGTGTGTGTGTGTGTGTGTGTCCATGTGCAGAACTCAACTGTCAGTCAGGCATCAGGAGCCAGGAAGAAGAAAATACAGCTGACCTGGGAGGCGCCTAGCAACAGTAACTATGGAGATGTGTACTTCAGGTAGACAAAGTCTCACTCACATACACCTTGCTGACTACACTATTTCCTCACCCTTAAATGAGCAGTGTGTGGGATTTAGTGGCATCCAGCAGTGAGGTTGCAGATTAACTAACTACCCTTCTGCTCACTCATCACTTTCAAATGTGTTAGAGAGTACTGTGACCTGTGGAAATGTAAAAATGTGCCAGGCTGGTTTATTCATTGCTACTATAGAAACATGGGGGTGCAACATGGCGGACCAGATGGAAGAGGACCATATATGTATTAAAAAAAAATGGATACAGTGTTTCATCCTATCAAAGTTGCTCAGTGGGGCATAAAGCCAGAACAGTTCAGCTGCTGCTGCATAAATGACTAGAAAAGTGCAGACCTGAGTGCCACCTGAGCTGATCACAGCCACTCAAAACAATTCTAGACACGCCTCAGAGTATTTCAGAAGCATCCCAGATGCAAATAAAATTATGCTTCTTGTCTATTTTTGACTAAGCCATGTCATGTTGCATAAAACAGATTGAGTACTCCTGCTAACAGACACTGTATGTGAAATATAGATACCATATAATTATGAGGATAATTGTATTTTTAATAACTGAAACACAGCCACATATCTTTGATCCATGTCATTCATAACTGGACTTTGAATGGCATTAACTTTGTATGCAGGCAACAGCAAATAAAGTGATAATAATGATAATAATAAACTGATTTTCATTTAAAAGTGGTGGCTGAGATCCTATTATTCTGAATCTCATGAAGTGTTTCTCGCTGTGTCACCTTTTAGGCCTCCAACATCAGCAAACAATCAGAGCCTATAATTCCCAGAGGGCACTGACTCACCAACAGATACTGATTAAATGATATAGGTGTCTTTCTATTGTCAACAATAAACACAATATAGACAAAAAAAATAAACCATTTAACTACATAGCCTGCTCATTTACTGATGGTAGAAGCAAAAACATCAGGGGAAAAACTACCTAATCAACAAAATCTGCAAGTCTGCTGAGCCAATATCCAGAAAACGTGTGGCCCCTACCGACAGATTAAGAGGAGTGTGGAGTCAGCAGTCAGTGACAATATATAACAGTCAGTAAAACAGTTTTTTTTCTTTCAACAATGATGAATCACCACAACCACATCCAGCTCCTTAAATATACGTATATCTGCACATAAGTTGTGCAGTCCATTAATTCAGTCCAGTCCAGTGTGTAGTCCAGTAGTTTTCAAGATTAGCTGTGGACTAGTATACACACTTGCACGCACACACAACCAAATGCATGATCCCCTTTCAGCTTACACCTGTTGGAGATAATAACCCTGGGTGATCGCCATGGCTTCCACACTGTGTGGCCCAGAGAGACTAGGCCAGCAAAATAGACTTCCGCTGACCAAGCTGGCTGTCTCTGATTAGCACTTCGCTAACTTGAATAGGGTTGGAAGTCATTTTGCAGGGGTTGTGAGACTGGCTGCAATGGTATGAGATTTTCATGGTATAATCAGCATCTCAGAAAATGTTGCGGTTTCACAGTATCACAGTATTACAGAACTACTGTTATTATTAGTCTGAATGACCATTAAAGGAATGAAAATGAAGGCCTGTTTTTGGTTGAACTTGAATTGTTTTTTTTTATTACTATAATTGAAACTTTTTTTTTTTTTAAAGGAAGCATGCGTAAAATGTCTTCCCTTTGAAAATAACAAAAATAAGATTTTCTCCATCCAGTTGCTTTTTTTTCAATATCCTAGATAAACAAACATACATTGTAAGATAACCGGAGGAGGTTTTTGGGCATCATGTGACCTCAAATCCCAGCGCACTTCCTGGGGGCTGAAGGAGGACCCGCTCCCTATATAGATATGAAGGGCTCATTCTTAAACAATTCTTAGTCTTCAGTTTTTATTTATAAAGCCCAATATCACAAATCACAATTTTCCTCAGAGGGTTTTACAGCATACAACATCCCTCTGTCCTTTGGACCCTCACAGCGGATAAGGAAAAACTCCCCCCTAAAAAAATCCTTTAACGGGGAAAAAAATGGTAGAAACCTCAGGAAGAGCAACTGAGGAGGGATCCCTCTTCCAGGATGGACAGATGTGCAATAGATGTCGTACAGAACAGATCAACATAATAAATGTACAGTAATCCATATGACACAATGAGACATAAAGAAAGGCAGAGAGAGAAATTGAGACAGAGAGAGACAGAGCCAGAGAGAGATGCAGGGCAGACGGTAATGACATGACAATGACAATGTGACAATGTAATAATAATAATAACAATAATAATAATAATAACAGTAATATTTGAAGTATATGTTGCAAGTATATATTAGTATATGATACTATATGTATGTGACAATAATAATCATATGTGTATGTGTATATGGGCATCAGGCAGGACCGCAACAGCAGCACAACTACAACACACCATCCAGGTGTAACTGCGATACGAGTTAACCTGAGAGACAGTGGAGCACAAAGGCTCCGGAGAGGAAGCCGAGTCAAGCCTAGTTGACATTACACGATTTTCACCCCGATGTTGAGGTCGCAGAGGATCTTGAGAACCATTAGGAAGTCCTGGGGTTGGAGGTGAGTCGGCAGATAGTCTGCCATGATGGGTCCTCATGTGCGAACAAGCCTACGAGCAAGTCCTGCCATCGTCCATCAAAGTCCTCTGCTGTCATCCGTAGCATTTCCCGAAAACCCGTTCAATCATTCAGCTATGAAAAGTACAATAATCTGGGTCAGAATACATGCATAGACTATATAGACAGTACAATACAAGCTAATAGGCTGGCAGCACAGTGGCAACGGAGTTTCATTCATAGAACTCACCTCCAACTCTCTCTGAAGAATTGACAACCCGCGCAATCTGCGTGCAGCAACCCATTCCTTCACCCAAATCCTTTTCTTCTTTTCCTGTTTCTTCTCAGCGCAGAGCAAGGTGCAAACTGTCGGACATCCATGTTGACAGTTAGCGCCGAGGCACTTCATAATATCCTGTTTTGTTCACGTATGACAAAACGTAGTTTGGTGATGTCACCACGTTATCTGGGGCTCTGTCGGCGAGGGCTCGCTGGAGAAATCTTGTGGTGTGCACACACAGGTCGTAACACAGTTGGTGAGGCTCCCGCTGACAGAAACACATGTCACCAAGTATGAACACTCAAAAGATTACGATAGTCTCCGCAACTGAAGACTGGTTGGCCAGTCGTGTAATGTGAACAAAGCTTTAGGGATATGCAGTAATAGGATGTAAATGTTCACAAATTAAGAATAACCAACTTTTTAGAAACTGAGGAGAGAGAGAGAAGGTGCTTGGTGTATTATAGGAGGTCCCCCGGCAGACTAGGGCTATGTCAGCATAACTAGGGGCTGGTCCGGGCAAGCCTGAGCCAGCCCTAATAGGCTTAATGAAAAGGGAAAGTCTTACGTCTAGTCTTAAAAGTGGAGACGGTGTCTGCCTCCCCGACTGAAACAGGAAGATGATTCCACAGAAGAGGAGCCTGATAGCTGAAGGCTCTGGCTACTGCTCTACTTTTGCAGACTTTAGGGACCACGAGTAACCGCTGCACTCTCAGAGCGCAGTGTTGTGGTGAGATAATAGGGCACTATGAGCTCTCTAAAATATGACAGAGCCTGACCATTTAGAGCAGGGGTGCCCAACCTTTTTTGACCCAAAATCTACTTTTTAAGTAGCCAACCTCCCGAGATCTACCAGTCCAGTGTCAACATCGCAAACCCACACACATCGTTTCCAGCCTGCAGTAACTAACCTCACAACACTTTTTCTTGTTGTCACACAACCACTAGACATCACATCACAAATCCTCTCTCTCTCAAACACACACACACAGACAAATTCCTCTCACACAGTTGCTTGTTTGCATAGTGCGCTGTAGCACAAACCTGCTCTCTCTGCTCCTCTCTCTCTCTCTCTCTCTCTCACACACACACACACACGCCAATCTGCATGATGAGCAATAGCCATAACTGAACCAAACAGAAAAATAAACCAGATACAAAACAGGTATATCTCTGAGTTTGAAAAAAGGAAATCACCTCCTACCTTAGTGGGAGACCTGGCACTGGGAGGAGGAGGCTAGCTTCTCGTAGTCAGGAGTGTAGGAGCTGGTTGCAAGGCGTAGGCAGGCTGCAAGGTGGTCATCAGTCATTAAGTTGATCCAAAAAGAGTTGTCAGGTTCAAGGCACATCTTCTGAGACTGGGATACTTCTCCTCCACCAGTAGTTTCCAGTACACTACATGCCCTCCAGGTTGACCAGATGTTGATCTGGCTTTGATCTCAATGTCATTTTGCAATGTCAAAATCTCATCCTTAAGAGAGGAGCTTTCCAAGTCGAAAAGTGATTTGACTTTGGCAGCAATGTCACGAACATCAATACTTGCACCAAATGGATAACACATATAGCTGGCTACAGGCTCGATGGATGCAAAGTCAGTAAAACGCCTCTCAAACTCTGATGAGATGCTCTGAACATGCTCCTCATAACGTGCACTGTCAAGCTGTGTCACACTTTACCGTGACATTGTAGTTCTGCTTGCATGTGAGGGAAGTTGCGCAGGTTACCACGCTGCAGCCTGCTTGACATCAGCTGTAGCTTGCTTTTAAACATGTTCACTGAACTAATCATGTTGACTACATCTTTACCCTTACCCTGCAGCTCTAAATTCAATTCATTGAGCTCGCCAGTGAGATCAGTGAGGAAAGATAAATCTAAAAGCCACTGGTGGTCCTCTAGCTTTGTATGGTAATCCACGTTTTGAAAGCTTCAGGAAGTCCTTGATTTCAGGCAACAGCTTTTACCTCTGCTTAATCTTAATCTTTCATATTTAAAATCTTTCCACACAACGCTTGCTGGTGAATTATACAATGATAATTCAGGATATCCGGGAAAGATTCACTTTCTTTGTACAATGCAATGAACCCACTGCTGCGGCCTATCATAGCAGGCGCCCCATCAGTTGCGATGGAGATCGGCTTGAAGAGTG
This sequence comes from Cephalopholis sonnerati, assembly GCA_019142605.1. NCBI lineage: Eukaryota > Metazoa > Chordata > Actinopteri > Perciformes > Serranidae > Cephalopholis > Cephalopholis sonnerati. The sequence goes on along the minus strand of JAGQAX010000010.1, from coordinate 40,003,419 downwards.
GCAGTTTTGTCTCGCTAACAAATCCCATGAAAGCATTAAAAATGTCCTCACCTCTGGTGTGTCCTTTTAATAGCAAAATGGTGAGTAGCTCTTCCTTGGCACTCATGTCTTCAAAAACCATCCTGATGAAAACACACAATTGTGCCACATCCACCATATCAGTCGACTCGTCAAATTGGAGGAAAAAGCACTCACACGCGTCAATATCCTTCCTCAGTTGCTCCTCCACATCCACAGCCATTCCCTCACATCGCCTTGTAGTAGTATTGCGGGAGAGTTGCACTTCATTTATGGCCTTCACGATCTCTGTTTTATTTTTAAAGGCGTCAAAAAGGCTATCTGCTGCCTCGAGAAAGGCTTCCTTCACAATATCGCCTTCTTTGAATGGCTTCTTGTGTTTAGCAAGGACGTGACTGACGCGATAGGAAGCAATAGTTGCAGCCTTGCTCTGGGTCTTCGGGGTCTATGCTAAAAGGTTAAAAAAAGATCTTGAAGAAATCATAAGTGAAACACAAACAGGATTTATGGCCAACCGTCACATCAGTTCAAACATTAGACTTGTTCTTGATTTATTAGACTACTCTGACCATATTGATAATGACTCCCTTATTGTTTTTCTTGACTTTTATAAAGCTTTCGATACAGTAGAACATTATTTTTTGTTTAAAGCTCTCCAAACTTTTGGTTTTGGTCCAAACTTTGTGTCAACTATTGAAATTCTTTATAAAGATATCGACAGCTGTGTCATATTATATCCAAACACTACCAAAAGATTTCCAGTCATGAGATCCGTCCGTCAGGGTTGTCCGATTTCGCCTTTTTTATTTTTGATTGTGGTTGAACTACTATATCTATATCTTAAATAGCCCAGTAATTAAAGATTTATCTATTTTTGGCAAGGAAGTCAGACTGACCCAACTAGCGGATGATACAGCATTATTCTTAAAAGACAAAAATCAGATTGAAAATGCTATTTCATTAATAGATGAATTCTCAGCTGCCTCTGGGTTAAAACTAAATAAATCTAAATGTGAAATCTTATGTTTGTACCAAACAAATGTTAAAACTTTATATGGTATTCCTGTCAAAAAGTGTGTTAGATATCTTGGTATTTATGTCTGTAGGAATGTTACGGAATGTCAACAACTTAATTTCTCCCCCAAAATGAATAAAACTAAAACTATATTGAACTTTATGGCTTCAAAGAGACTTGTCAATTTTAGGAAGAGTCCTTTTGACTAAAGCTGAAGGTGTTTCCAGATTTGTGTACCCAGCCCTTTCTCTCAATGTTCATGATTCCACATGTAAGGATATTAATAACTAAAGATAAACCTAACCTAAAGATAAAGGTGGTTTTGATTTACTGGACTTCATGGACTTGAATTATACATTTAAAGTAAAATGGCTAAAAGAATGCTTAAAAACTCCAGAATCATTATGGCATTTCATTCCACACAACATATTCAGGAATGTTGGAGGTCTTCAGTTTTTATTGTCATGTAACTATAGTATCTCAAGGTTACCAGTTAAAATGTCCGAATTTTATCAACAAGCATTGTTAGCATGGAAACTATGTTACTCACATAACTTTTCTCCACATAAATCCATCATCTGGAAGAACGAATGTATCACCAAAAGGAACAAATCACTCTATTTACAGAATTGGATTGACAAAAATGTAATTTATTTAAAAGACTTATTTAACTCTAATGGCCAACTACTTAGTTATAAAGATTTTATTACAGAAAAAGCATTCCCTATCAAATTTAAAGACTTTAGCTTAGTAATAAACTCCATTCCCAACGGAATGATAGAGTTAATGAAAAGCTATAAAAAACAGAATGTGCAATGTACAACTGTTAACACTCTTTATATAAATGGTATTGACATCTTAAGTAAAAAATGCACTAATAAACATATTAGAGAATGTTTCTATAATGCTAGGAAAATAACACCACGAGGAAAATTTTTTTGGAATGCTCTTTTTGTGAATATTAATTGGCAGAAGGCGTGGCTTGTTCCTTTTAAATTTTGTATCACAAACAAAATCAGAGAATTACATTTAAAAATACTACATAACATATATCCATGTAACGCATATATTTCAAGATTCTGTGACATTGATAACAATTGTACCTTTTGTAAAACTGAACCTGAAAATGTAACTCACCTATTTTATGGTTGCCCATATAGTAGTACATTTTGGAAAGAACTTGAGAACTATATACTGTGCAAAACAACTTATAAAATCAACATAGAATAGAATAGAATATCATTACTTATTTTGAATTTAAAGAGAAGAAAATATGTACTATTGTCAACCTTTATATTTTATTAGATAAATTCCGTATCCATAAAAGTAAATTCCAAAACTCGACTCCATTATTTAAATTGTTTTTGACTGAGGTTGATTATTATTTTAAGTCTCTTAAATTGATTACAAATAAGAAATGTATATCAATGATTGATATTCATTCAGAGATTTTTAACCAATAAGCTGTCACAGATACAATTGTTATTATATACAGAATACTTTTATGAAGTCTGTCACACCCCCTTTTTTTTTTGTTTTTTCCTCTCTCCTTTTATTTGTATGCACAATGTACATTTATATAACTGTCAACTTTGTTGCTGTTGTTGCACATGCTGAACTGGAATGACTGATTGTTTATGTTTGTATATCGCAAACTTTAAACAAAGTTATGAAAAAAAACACACTCTGGGTCTTCGGTTTGGTGAAGATTGACTGCCGTGCTGCAAGCTGTGCTTTCAAATCCCGCACCTTTGTGCCACGTAAAGGCGTTTTTGCAAGGAAATCCCTATCGTAGCTCCCGTGTACTGTTTTAAAATGCCGCTCCAGATTCCCTTTCTTTGCCAACGCCACCGTTGCATTGCAGATCAAACAAACAGGCTTTGAGTGAGAATAAACAAAAAAATAACCTTCCTCCCATTCAGGGTGAAAATGGTAGGTCTTGGCTCGCTTCCCCTCAGCCATGTTAACGTTTAGGAGTGCGTAGTGCGCTCTGATCGCTAGCTGCTAGCTACTGTTGACAGCTGTCAACTTCCTGCCATGCATGTCATGGGCTACCATAGGTTAAACGTGACCTACTGTTTTCTTTTTCTCTTTTTTTAATACTTTTTTTTGTGGACGTGTTTAAGAGACTGATAGGGTGCGCAGGCAAGGACTCATGATAGGCTGTAGTGTACTTTTAATACAAAATATAGCACACACACAAAAAAAAATTTTTTTTTTTTTCATATTTTGTCCTACACCCCTCGCGGTCGACTTGGGATCAGTCCGCGATCGACTGGTTGGGCACTCCTGATTTAGAGCTTTGTAAGTTTAATAAATAAATTAATGAGTGCAATCTAGTGGATATTGCTGGTACTGCAACTAATGCAACAAGTGCCAGCATCCATCAGACAGCGTCACATATATCACAGTAGAGATGGGTCCAAATAAGTGGAGAAGATGTGACCTTATATTATCATTTTCATGTCTTTGATGTTGCAGTGCCACTCTGGTTCAGGATTACACAACCTTCTGGGTTCAGTTCAACAGCAGCACTCTGACACTGGACAGCAATGGAAACTCTGTAGCTGGAGTGAGTACTGACTGTCTGGCTGTCTGACCGACCAGCCGTCTGAATGACTGACTGATTGACCGACCTGTCTCTTGCTGACATGTCATGTTTCTCTCTCCCTCTTTTCAGGTCTTTTCTTCCTCAGCTCTGCTGTTCATCAATCTGCTGAGCCTGTCTGCCTACTACTGACACACACACACACACACACACACACACACAAAAGGGTTGTAACTGTACATGATGAAATGAAGAGATTGATTCGGCTGTTGTTGGTCAAACACTGTAAAGGAGAGACTGTCCACACACTGAGCCTCCAGCTGATCAAAAGAAACAGGCTGATCATACAGTATCATGTGATACAAGATAACCTGCGTCTACAGTCATAAAGGACACAGGGTGCCTCAAAGGGTGCACATGTCTTCAGGGATTCCCTATAACTACTCTTAAAACTCTGTGATCTTCTCCGTATGTCCAGCCCTCGTCTGTCCATCATCATGGTTAGTATGATTACAAATACACTAATGAATTAGGGAGGTACCGTGACTTCCTGTTACTGTGACTATAAGTGGGTGGTTCATACATTCTGTAATAAACCACCTCATTAGCTGCATTCTACTTACAACGATGAGCCTGTCTAAAGCCACAGCAGCATAGCACTTACTCACAGAGAAACATCCAATCATGAGTCATGTCTCCCTATTATTATGAAATATTACCAATAACAGTATGAATATGATCATTTGTTTTGCTTGTAATATTCTCAGTTCCTCTCATAAATGACCTCAGAATAAAACACTGGGAAAAATTAATCTAACTTTCATAAAACAAATAGATCCATTGTTGACTTAATAAAATAATAAAATGTGTGTGATAGTTCCATGTGAATGTGTTGTTTTTTGAATTGCACAGCTGTAGGTGGTGTAGATGAAAGACTTGGAACAACACTCACAATTAAACATTTACAGTTTCTCTAATGTAATACTTTGTCTTCTTGTCCCAGCTGTGGACATTTTGCAGCTGGATCCTCAGATTGGTCCCAAATGTGTTCCTTCACTAAAACTAAACACAGCCGTCATTTTCCTCTGGCCTTAGCCTGTGTTCACTGTAACTGTGGAGGTTCATCATTCAAATTCAGGATCTGAAGGCACAGTTCATCCCAAAATTAAAATACATACTTTTCCTCTTATCTGTAGTGTTATTTATCAGTCTAGATGGTTTTGGTGTGAGTTGCTGAGTGTTGGAGATTCTAGCCGTAGAGATGTCTGCCTCCAATATAATGGAACTAGATAGCACTCAGCTTGTGGTGCTCAAAGCGCAAAAAAATACATTTGAAAAACTCAGCAACAATGTCTCTTTACAGAAATCATGACCTGGTTACTCAAAATAATCCACAGACCTTGTTGTGAGCAGTTTCATGTAGGAACTTTTTTTTTTTTATATTTTTTTATTTTTTAGCAGAACTACAACTGGGGGTTGGAAGAGGAACCTAAGACATCCTGTTTATGTATGTATGATGATGCCATGATGGAAAGTAAATAGGGGTGTTGAAAAGCTGGAAGTCTGGGTTGTGCCAAATTGGAGTGTATCTGCACAGTGCAAGTGATGATTTGGTGATTTTGTTGGTTTTCCACCAGGCTGTCAGAGTTGTGTGAATTGTGGTATTCTTACAGTAATTCAGTTTTCTGATTGATTGTGGTAGGAAGGGGAGGTCTGCGATTGATGTTGTATTGCATTGATTCTGTTCCAAGTCTATAGCCAGGGATTGTTGTAATTGTGCTTTCACGTCCATTTAAATAAATATTGCAATTGATTTGACAGGAAGTAGTGGAGAAAGTTTGGTGCTTCTAAGCCACCTTGTGATTTTCTATTTTGTAATATTGAAAGTGAGATTCTGGGTTTTTTGTTGTTCCAATAAAACTGAGTTGTTAATGAATCTAGTGTTTTAAACCATTTGTTGGTGGGGGTAGTGGGAATCACTGAAAACAAGTAAATAATCTGAGGAAGGGTTTTCATCTTGACTGTAGCTATTCGTCCTATGAGAGGAGTGGGAGCTTATATTAATGCCTATATATTATATTGCCGGTGTGCAGTGGAAGGGGGAGATTTTGGTCTGCAGAATCCCAGGTGTCTTCAGACAGAGGTAATACTGTTGATTTATTCCAGTTTATTGTGTAGTGTGAGACTGTAGAAAAATTGTTAATGATATTGAAAGTTTCCTGTAGTGACACAGATGGGTTCTGTTCTGTTTTGTGTTGTGAACTGGCATCTGGTATCCCTTTGATTTTACTGTTTTGGCGTATCGCTGCTGCAAGTGGTTCAATGAAAATGGCGAACAGGGATGGAGAGAGTGGGCATCCTTGTCTGGTTCCCTGGTGAACAGTGAAGTTTGGTGAAATGATCCCATTTGTGATTATTGTGGCCCTAGGTGTGGTGTACAGTGTTCTTATCCAATGGATGCACGACTCTCCAAAACCAAACTTTCAGTTTACCTTGTCAAATATTTTTTCAGCATCTAATGATAGAATTATGGGTTTGTTTTGTTTTTGTTCTGATATATTGATCAAGTTAAAAAGTCTGCGGATGTTGTCTGAGGCATGTCTGTTTTCGATGAAGCCTGTCTGGTCAGGGTGGATTAGGATAGGGGTTACTAATTCTATTCTGGCTGCGAGTGTTTTGGTAATAATTTTTAAGTCAGTGTTGATGAGTGAGAGTGGGCGGTAGCTGGAAGGGTGGGTTGGATCTTTATCAGGTTTTAATAAGAGTGTCATAACAGCAGTATTCATGTGCGTGGGTATGGTGGAGGTAGTTTTAATTTCTGTTGGTACTTTGTAAAATAGTGGTGATAAAATGTCCCAAACGTGTTTATAGAATTCTTCCAGAAATCCATCAGGTCCAGGTAATTTATTGTTCAGAATTTTATTAAAGAGGAACCACTATGCTTTTCCTCTTTTCTGACCTATAAATGTTGTTACAATGTGAGATACTCGTGTTAAATGACGCCAAAGTGTCAAATAATGAGGTTTATGCATTTGGACGTGAGCCCTGCAAGTTGTCTTGGGTGGCTCTGCATGCTGTGTTTTACTGTCTTTTTTTAACAGAGTAGTTCCATTGACGTCAATGCGTGCCGGACTTACTTATATGGGCATGCCCAGGTATATGCCACACAGGTAAGCAGGTAACGACAACAACAAGCTACGGCTAACGGCTAACGTTACTTACCATTCAGAGACAACTTGAAGTAAACTCTGTACCTTAGAAACTTCAGGCTGTCCAGTCTCTACCTCCGGATCGGATTCGGGATCCAACACATATGGCTGTATTTCAAAAGTTGACATTTTCAAAAGTGAAATTCTCTCAACTTCCGCACCAGCAAAATAAGGAGGTGGGGTTCGGCAGCGCTCAGCAGCCCTTCGGAAGTCCTCGGGAGTGTGACCAATCACAGCGGAGTGGGCACGGCGGGAGGCGCACATGGAGGAGGGCTACAGGGTGGAGTAAATTACACAGACCGTTTTTTGTGGGATGCAGGAAATACATGGAAGTGATGCAGCGAGAAAATGAGTATAATACTTCCTCTTTAAGGGCTTTGTTGAGTTCTGTAACAGTAATGGGTGCATCAACAATGTTTGCTTGTTCTTTAGGTTGTCTGTGTAATTCCAGGTTATTTAGAAAGGTATCTATTTCTGATTGAATGGGTTCATGATCCGAGGAGAAAAGGCTACTATAAAATTTGTGAAAGATGTCATTTATTTCCTGTGGATTCTGGGTAATTGCCTGTGGAGTTAAGTATTGACGGGATAAGTGCTTTCTCTTTACTGTATTGTAGTAGATTTGCCAGATATTTACTTGATTTGTTACTATATTGAATGTTGTCATATTTGAGTTGCTGGATAAGAAACTGTTTTTTTGTGTATGATACTTTCCAGTTGAGTTTTGAGTTGGTTCAGTTCATTTTGTATTTGTTCATTGGGGTTATTAATATATTGGTTTGTTAAAAGTTTAATTTGTTGCTCTAAGGTGTTTTACAGTTCCTGTTTTTTTCTTGTGTGATGAATATGATATGATTTTACCTCTTAATACTGCTTTACCTGTTTCCCATAGCAGTGATGGTGAGATTTCTGGAGAGTCGTATATCTCCAGGAAGGATGCCCACTCTCTTTGGATCATGGAGTTAAAATCGGAATCTTCTAAGTGTGATGTATTAAAGTGGCATCTTGAAGGAGGTTTGATGTGTACCTGAATGTTTACTGACAGTGAAACTGGAGCATGATCGCTGATTATGATTGGATGGATTGTGTTCTCTTGGATATGTTGGGTGAGTGAGTTACTTACAAGGAAGAAATCAATTCTGGAATGAAACTGATGGAGGTAGAAGAAGTATGAATATTCTTTCAGTGATGGGTTTCTCATTCTCCAACAATCACCAAGTCCATTATCATCCATGCGTTGTTTAATTATTTCAGTTCAGTGCCAGTTTCTTGAGCTGCCAGAGATACTTGAGCAGTCATTTGAAGGGTTGATAACAGTATTGAAGTTTCCCGCTAATATGATATTTGTTGAGTCACCTAGTAAAGAGAAGAAGTAATGGAAGAAGGATGGGTCATCATTGTTGGGGCTGAAGATATTGGCGAGTGTGAATGTTGTGTGGTTAATAGATGCGTTAATAATGATGAATCTTCTGTCTGGATCAATATTAGATGTGTTACAAATGAAATGGTTTTATTTATTAAAAATTGAAACACCTCTTTGTTTACTATTGTATATTGATGAGAAATTTTGATCATATTGTTTAAATTTGAGGTACTGTCGTTCTGAATTTGTTAAATGTGTTTCTTGTATGAAACATGTATCAGCCTTTCATTTGATGAGATGACTGATGAGTTTAAAGGGGAACTATTATGCTTTTCCTCTTTTCTGACCTATTAATGTTGTTACAATGTTGGATACTCGTGTTAAACGATGCCATAGCGTCAAATAATGAGGTTTATGCATTGGACGTGAGCCCTGCAAGCTGTTTTGGATGGCTCTGCACGCTGTGTTTTACTGTCTTTTTTTAACAGAGTAGTCCCATTGACGTCAATGCGTGCCGGA